>CM072516.1:14798843-14838843 GCA_036898135.1 Oncomelania hupensis
ATGATGTAATCGTCATCAACAACAGCAAGAACATGAACACAAATGTTACATTTATTTCCTGTTGCAAAGGAAGCTCTGCATTAATTCCCCCAAGTTTTGTGTTTACAAGATTTTTCGTGATGCTGCTGCTGCTGGTGATGATAATGATGATAATGATTATGATGATGAAAATAATAATAATTGATTGATTGATTGATTGATTGATTGTTGCTTCAGGTCCAGCGGACTCTTCCGAGCCAAATCAGGACCGGACAACCCCCGATCCGCATAAAAGATCTGATGAAACAACCCTAGTGGGAAAATTGAATGCCCTCCACCGGCCAGTCACTTTACAATAAAGACATCCCACGCAGGGGACGGCTGAGGCTTTACCCCAACTACTCGAACCCCCGGTTACAAAAGCAAAATAGAATACAAACATCATTATAAATTATCAACAAAACATATACATATAAAATGCCTATATTGCTAAATAATAACATCATAGGAAGCCCTAGTGACCACCCGGCAGAAAGCGTCCAACACTCCCAAGCTGATCCAACAGACCTCATACACAAACAAGGAGTCTTGTCCAGGAAGAGTTTTCAAGAAAAAAGGTAGGTCATTGATCTAGTGAAGAAGAAGATAGTATAGCAGAGTGATAGGACAGAGCAGGAATGGGAAAGAGTAAATGAGGAAGACAGCGACAGTGGGAATTTAAAGCACTAAATTTCCAAAGAGTGGGGATACTATTTATACTGAAACCCCCGGCACTCCAACGGGGGTACTGTTGCCGCAGTGAATCGGCCATTCCTACAAAGGAAAGACAGGTTTTCAACTGGGGCTTTCACTTTTCCCTTTATAGGTTTGAACAATCTACAGTGGCAAGATTGCTCATGACCCCAAGGGGTAATAATAATAATAATAATAATAATAATAATAATAATAATAATAATAATAATAATAATAATTTTTATTTTTGATTTCATTTCTTTTCATCCCATTATACATTTATAAAAGAAACATTATCATTTAAATTCGCATTGATACATTAATACCACTGCATTGTAACTCTTCCCCCGTTGGGGTGCCGGGGGTTTCAGTATAAATAGTATCCCCACTTTCTAAAAATTTAGTGCTTTAAATTCCCACAGTCGCTGTCTTTCTCATGTGTTCTTTCTCATTCCTGCTCTGTTCTATCAATCTGCTATACTATCTTGCACTTCACTAGACCTGTCACCTACCTTTTTTCTTGAAAACTCTTCTGGGACAAGACTCCTTATTTGTGTGTGAGGTCTGTTGGATCAGCTTGGGAATATTGGACGCTTCCTACCAGGTGGTCAGTAGGGCTTCCTATGATGTTATTATTTAGCAATGTAGGCATTTTATATGTATGTGTTTTGTTGATAATTTATAATGATGTTTGTATTCTATTTTGTTTTTGTAAACGGGGGTTCGATAAATTAGAGTATAGCCTCAGCTTCCCCTGCGTGGGATGTCTTTATTGTAAAGTGACTGGCTGGTGGAGAGCATTCAGTTTTACCATTAGGGTTGTTTCAGCAGATCTTTTATTCGGATCGGGGGTTGTTCGGTCCTGATTTGGCTCAGAAGAGTCCGCTGGACCTAAAGCAATAATCATATAATGTAATTGTAACTCTGAAAAGAGATAACACGTTTAAACATAGATTTAGATAGAGGGAAAAAAATCGCATTCTCCCTTATGAAAATTGGATTAAGTCCCAGTCAGACCTACCGATTAAATCATACAATTTGTTCCACGCGAATTAATCTCAGGATTGATCGCACGAAGCGAAGTTGGTTTTTCGCTGCGGTTCACTCATAGGCCTCTTTACGTGGTCTTTTAGTGCTCTCCCTTGTTGCTACGTAGGCTACATGTTGTAAAAGCTATGGCCAACAAATCGATTTCGAGCAGTTCGGAGAGTTAGAGAGAAGATTGTTTGCCATATTTGGCAGTTTTAGTAGCAGATGAGGAGGAAACTTCTGTTGATGGTGGCACGTGAGGAGGCAGACACTCGGGGCTTATTCTGCTCTATGATCTGATGACAACCTTTGTGTTGTGGTGTCGGCCATTTTCTTCAGTCGCAATGTCGAGGACGCCACGTTCTGATTGGTCCCGACTTATGATTTTATCGTAGGAATTAGAAGAACATGTTCTATCCTCTGATTCTACGCTGGATTCGCTTGAGATTTTACCTTACGCTTGTTGTACAACTTATTGCAGCGTGTGACCGGGTAAATCTTATGAGAATCGGTAGGGCTGACCGGGGCTTAAACTGACAAACGCGAAGATTTTCGCTTATCGTTTTTTTTTTTAAAATAATAAATTTCCAGACTTACATGGGAATACTTTGAAATTGTCGAGGGGAGGGGAGGCGGGGGGTTGAATCAGAATGAGCCATTTGTCGGTATGTATGTCTGTCAATCGGTCTGTTGGAAGCCATAATTATCTTTAAAAAAACAACAACAACTGAACGGATTTTGACCAAACATCATAGGAACATTACTTAGGTTAGTGGCCAGTCTCCCAGGCCATCATATTTGCTCTACCGCCAAGGTCAAGGTCCCTGAAGTCATTTTGTTGCTAAACACGTTTCGCTCATATTTCGAAAACGGCTAGTGGGATTTTGTTGATTAAAAATTTTTTTTATACAGGTTTACTTCAAAACATGGACCATCCTTTAATAGCAGTCCTTTTTTCGGTCAATCTGTCGGTCCGTCGCTCCGAATAATCCATCCTTCTTACTGCGCGGATTGTTTAACTACTGCTATAAGCATGTTAGATCATTCCTATATGTATTTATCAAATGTCATCTCCAGCTCATTATACTTCACCAGTTTCTAAACACCGTTTGGCGCTGTATCTACAAATGGGCTGATCCGATGTTGATCATGTGTGGCTTGCAGATAGTTCAGACAGTGGCCTATTATTCAACGTTTTCATTTTGCTTCGTTATGGTAAAGCCAAGTCAAAACACAGGTAAGGAAATAAAAAAAATTTTTGAAAAATTAATGCTTATTTAATTTTATTTGTGTTTTTTTTCGCTATGTGAGTGAAGGTCTGCAAATACATTTCAATGGCTTGCCATCTTGTTTTCTTGTTAACGTTGAACGCGACTCTGTTTTAACGGTAGAAAAATTCTAGGGACAATTTGCGGCTCAGTGTATTAGCTTTTTTTTGGTTCCCGCTGCTCCCAACAAAGGACGGTGCGCGCTAATTCTAGCTAATGGCGTTACCTTGTGATGTCTAACGACAAGGAATCCATCCTACAAGCCTAGCTGCTGATCCTACCCAAATCCTACTCAACGACGTCACTGGAGAATTGAGTTTGTATCGCGATTGTTGATGGCTCTATCTAATGTTGCATGCAGCCTTTGGCACGCAATGTAGCTCCCAATCCCCCAATTAATTTTCCAAGACAACAACTTCCAGTTATACCCATTACTGCAGGGGGCTAAATGGTTCATCAGAGACTAAGAAGACTATTAACAACATTATACATTGAAACTAAGCCTTGACATAGACTAATTTAGAGACTAAACCGTGTACTAGTAAACCGTACAACTCTCCAAAGAGGAAGAGTGAAAAGCGCCTAATTTCAAACTCTTTACAGAAAATCGTTTTCTCGGAGAGAAAACAGCTTCTATTACATTGCGTGTTTGGGTTTAGAACCCTGGACGCTTGAGTGCCATTTGCCCAATCAGTCCACAGAGCCACCCAGGCACTGGGAAAAATAAAACATGGAAGGAAGCACAGTATTAAGGGCCCCTTCTTCTTGACAGACGGACAATGATGAAAGTTGTGCAGTGTTTTCTTTATTGCTTTGTTATTCTCGCCGTGTTGCAGCTTGCAGTAACTCCCACTTCTTTCTTGGCCTTTCTTTTGGACTTTGGGCAGTAGGGGAATGCATATTGCGAGATCATTATTATGTGCGTATGTATGTGTGTTTGTGTAGGGAGTAGGGTGCGTGTATGTGTTTGTGTGCACTGATGCAAGCATGTAAACGACTAAACTGAGAAGCTTATACGATATTTGACTAGTTAACGTGTAATGGGTGTCTTCAAAAGAGCCCAAGTAGCCTAATGCACTTTGGGCTGTAACAACATTAATAATAGAAACCAGGATGGGATCTTATTGTACTACCAGAATTGGTTTTTATCTTGTAGAAAAAGTCGGTTAAAAAAATATTGCCTGTCATATTGTTTACATACTGCATTAATTCACTTTACTTTTTTGCTGCAGTTCGCTCTTCTTTCTTCGTCATTTTATATTTCTTACAACAATTGTTTTTCTTTCCCCGCTCTTTTGTTTCTTCTTCATTTTCCAACTACATGAGTTGTGTTTGTTTTCCCACTCCAAAATCATGTGGGGTTTCTATGAAAGTCTTTTGATAAAGGTTTTCGATAGTCTTTTAGCATTTCTTTCATTAAAGTATCTTTGATCTGTCACATTACTTTGAAAGTCGCGTATAAGCTTATTCCTTGCTTTCCGTGGTTTGTTTTTCTTTGAACGTACTTTGTTTATTGTTGTGGGTCGGAGACACTCCTTCATGTCCATTACTTTGAACTTTTCCTCCCAGCTCGTGCCCGTCTCAATTACCCTTGGCTCCTTAATGGCGCTGCACTTCCACCCTCACCAGCACCCTCCCATACACACATACACTACACAAACGAACACACATTTACACACACACACTTACACACACACACACACACATACCCACCCACACACACAAACAAACACACACACAAACCTGTGCACACATGCAGGCTACGAGTCAGAATAATCACAGACACACGGGCACGAAGCCAGACACAGATACACACTGGCAGAGATGCAATGTGCACTCTTTGAAAACCCACCTTCAAATTCATCTTCGTAATCTTACTTGCTGTTGGACGGAGGAGACCGAAGTCCAGACAATTCAAGAACATTATTTTATTTCCCTTTGAACCAAAACTAAAGAAATGAGGAAGAAGAAGGAAATGAGGAGGAGGAAGCAAATGAGGAGGAGGAGGAAGGAAATGAGGAGGAGGAAGAGGAGTGTAAGGTGGCCAGGTAGCCCAGTGGGTAGGGAGCTGGTTTCCTAGGACGAAGGTCTCGGGTTTGAACCACGCCTGGGACGAATTTCCGTGACTTAGGTTCCAGACGTTTCAGGACACTGAGAGTTTGGTTTTCACGGTACTCCGGTTTCCTCCCTCCCTTTAATAATGGTATTGGATGCAGTCAGTCTAAAATTTCAAAAAGTTAAAAATGGATTTATATTTCGACTTCTGTAATGGCGATCTTTTCAGATCGACGCGCTTTGAGTTCGTTTGAAGAAAAGGCGCGTGATAGCGTCCTGTAGCAGCAGCAGTAGTAGTAGTAGTAGTAGTAGTAGTAGTAGTAGTAGTAGTAGTAGTAGTAGTAGTAGTAGTAGTAGTAGTAGTAGTAGTAGTGTAACATTATTAGGAAGACGTAATGAGCCTGTGACTATGAAAATACGTACACGTAACCAGGACGTCTCCAGGAACATCGAATGACGGTTTTTTTTTTGGGGGGGGGGGTATGCCGCCATCGCTGGTAGACTCAAAAAATAAAGTTTGCATACCCACTAAAACTTTAGTTACAACGTTCCAAGGAGAGAAGAAGGAGGATGAAGAAGAAGAGAAGAAGAAGATAATACGATAAAACAGGTTGAACCAGAAAGGGCGAAAGAAGGCCGTCTAAATCGAGGACCTGAAAACCCAAGCTCACCAGAGACCGTCAGAGACATCTATTGCCGATCCCTTATTCAGTCACATGACATGAGTTCAAATCTTGGTCGTGTGTGCTGAACTGCAGGTCACTTCCGTCGGCATAACAGTGTTAAAGAAGCAAGATGGATGCTGGGATTTCTTGAGTGAAAAAGGTAACCTCGTCCGAGAAATTGGTTTTTGTATTGCTGTTTGAACAACTCTCTTTCCCCCCTTTATCCCAACGCCTCAAAAGAAAAAGTAAAGTGAAGAAGAAGAAGAAGAAGAAGAAGAAGAAGAAGAAGAAGAAGAAGAAGAAGAAGAAGAAGAAGAAGAAGATTATTAACAACAACAACAACAACAACAACAACAACAACAAGAGAAAGAACAAGAACAACAAGAAGACAGAAGAAACAAAAAAAGAGGAAGAAAAAGAAAGGCGGTTATCATTATGCTAAAAAAAAATCTTACTGTGGGAAAAATGAGATGGAAGAGAAATAAGCAAGCCGCAGAGTGGATCACAGAGTTCTTCTTCTGGAGTGTCAGTGACGGGAAGGAGGTCGATATCACTGGGCTCTCAATCGCAAATGAACTCAATTCTTCTCCTTTCTTCTCATTTCCTTTCCTTTCTTCTTCTTCTTCTTCTTCTTCTTCTTCTTCTTCTTCTTCTTCTTCTTCTTCTTCTTCTTCTTCTTCTTCTTCTTCTTCTTCTTCTTCTTCTTCTTCTTCTTCGGTTGTAGCAGTCGCTGTATGATGTTTAAAATAAATGCATGTTTCCGTTTCTGTGTGGATCATGGAATGCATGTATAGCTACATGAGATTGATAATTTTATTGTACCTTGTATTTTTTTTATTGTATTGAATTTTATGAAATATGTATAAAATTGTCGTGTTAAATACAGTTATTATGCCCTAAAACGGTTTGTGTGAGTGAGAGCACGCATATTTGTGTGTGTGAGTGCGTGTGTGTGTGTGTATGAGAGAGAGAGAGAGAGAGAGAGAGAGAAAGGGAGTTTAATAATAATAATAATAATAATAATAATAATAATAATAATAATATTATTATTATTATTATTATTATTATTATTATTATTATTATTATTATTATTATTATTATTATTATTATTATTAATTATTATTATTATTGTTGTTGTTGTTGTTATTATTATTTTTTGCTTTCCTTCTTCACCTCTTCCTTCCTCCATCAGAGCAATTCATTTTTTGGATAATGAGCGACGTTGTGGATTCTGTTGTCGTAAAAAATACAATATGCATGTCTTTATCTATCTATCCTATCCTATCCCGTAACTTAAAGGTCTTTGGGGCACCACAGATGATCGTTTACCCAGCGTACTCCATCTTTCTGTGTCCTCAGCAATCCTCATGGCTTCGCTCGGTGTCAAACCATCCCATTCTCGAATGTTGTCCTCCCACCTCTTTTTCTGTCTCCCTCTTCTTCTGCCTCCTTGCTCTGTGCCTTGCAGGATGGTTTTTGTAAGGCCTGATGCTCTGGTTTGCTCTGTGGGTTCGGGCATTAAATAGAATAGACCCAACGTTTCCCGGCGTGTCGTAAGAGACGACTAGCAGGGGTGATGTTAGCACGGCATCACTGGGCGAAAGTCTTCTACACAGAAGTCACCGGCCAGGGCGAAGGAACCTCACGTTACTACAGGTTCAACGACCACGTGCTCGGGGCCAAGGCGAGCCACACTGTATTCGTGGATTTCGGCTGTGGCCAACAGCCTGAGGAGGATTGGGCACCGCCAGGTCTTTTTTGCCCAAGACACACTACATGATGAAGCTATCCACTAATTCCATACCGGATCGGTCGTCGCCCGGCACAAGGACCGCGCCTTCCGTTGGCCACCAGGACGGAGGTGATAAGTATGCTGCTGATGGACAAATTAGCAAGATCCGCACGAGAAACAACATCGTCATAGGAACCTGGATTGTCAGGACCCTAACTGCGGAAGGAAAATTAGAAGAACTGGCCCACGTGCTGGACCACTATCGATGGAACGTTCTATGTATCAGCGAACTGCGCTAGAAAGGCCTAGGTGAAACAACGACCGACGAAGGCCACAAGCTCTATTTCAGTGGTAGAGATGACAGGCACGAACACGGCGTTGGATTCTTGGTCCACAAGAACATTCTAGCCACTGTCATGGGTTGCCGCCGTCTCCAGTAGACTCATTACCATCCATCTGAGAGCAGCCCCTTTCAACATCACCATCATCCAGGCCTATGCCCCAACATCAGACTATGACGACAGCGAAGTGGAGGATTTTTATGAAAATCTACAGGCGGTCCTTGACCAAGTGCTGAAGAAGGACATAGTCATAGTGGAAGGCGACTGGAGTGCCAACGTTGGACAAGATGCGCACCACAACTGGGGAGACACATGTGGACCCCACTGCAACAACGAGACAAATGACAGGGGTCTGAGACTCTTGGAGTTTGCCAGATACAACAATCTGGTACGGGCAAACACGCTTGGTCTCCACAAAAACTCCAGACGATAGACATGGCACAGTCCCGGCGGGGAGCATCACAACCAGATCGACTAAATCATGGTCAAGAAACGCTTCAGATCAAGCATCAACATTGGCAGGACACGCATTTTTCCAAGAGCAGACATCGGAAGTGACCACGATCTCGTGATGATGTCTTTGCGGCTTTACTTGAAGAGAGTAAATACAGCAAAGTGCACTAGACTGAAGTTCGACCTGGACAAACTGCAAGACCCGGAGGTGGCAGAACTATTTCAGGCCACAATTGGAGGGCAATTTGCACCACTGCTCATTTTAAGAGCTGGTGAAGTAGATGTCAACACCATGACCACCACCTTCAACTCAGCTGTGACAGATGCCGCCACTGAGATCCTTGGCAAGCACCGACCAAAGAAGAAGCCGTGGATCACACCTGAACGTTTGGATCTGTGTGATAAACGAAGAGAGATTAAAAAAAAAGAAAAAGAACACCTCACAGGGAGCTGATGTCTACCGAAAAATCAAAAATGACATCCGAAAAGGCATGCACACAGCAAAGGAGAACTGGATAGAAAATCAATGCCATGAAATAGAGAACAGTCTGAACAAGAACAACAGCAAGAAGGCCTACCAGACTGTGAAGCGGCTGACAAGTGTTAAACAACCCAAAGTCTCCACGATCCAAAGCAAGTCTGGCATATGCCTTACAGAAGAACAAGAAGTCTTGGACAGATGGACAGAGTAGTGCTCTGACCTTTACAACCATACACCAAATGGAAACCCATCAGTTCTAGCATGTCCCAAGAACAGAGAAGAAGAAGAAATCCTCCCAATTCTCCGAGAAGAAGTCGAGGCAGCAGTGCAATCGCTGAAGAAAGGGAAGTCAGCGGGAGTGGACTACATACCCGCGGAACTGCTACAAGCAGGAGGAGAAGCGATGATTGATGCCCTCACCACTATCTGTAACAAGATCTGGCAGAGTGGGGAGTGACCTACAACATGGACCCAGTCGCTTGTCATCACTCTTCCCAATAAAGGTAACATTCAAGTGTGGAAATTACCGCACCATCAGCCTCATCAGCCATCCCAGCAAGGTCCTCCTGAAAATAATACTCAACAGGTTGAAACCCCAAGCTGAAAAATTATAGCTTAAGAACAAGCAGGATTCAGGGCAGGTCGAAGTATCACTGAACAGATTTCCAACCTCAGAATAATCTGTGAGAAATACCTACCACACCAACAACATCTATATCATGTGTTCATAGACTTCAAGAAGGCGTTTGACCGAGTCTGGCATGCAGCTCTATGGGCAACAATGAAAGTGTACAACATCAGCCCTAAAATTATTGAAGTCATCAAAAGCCTGTATGACAAGGCTACCAGTGCAGTCCTCCATAACAGCGTCATCGGGAACTGGTTCAGAACAACAATCGGTGTACGTGAAGGATGCCTACTCTCTCCAACACTCTTCAACATCTTCCTAGAGCGCATCATGTCAGATGCTCTTGCAGATCACGAAGGCACAGTCAGCATAGGGGGTAGAGCAATCTCCAATCTTCGTTTTGCGGATGATATTGATGGATTGGCTGGAGAGGAAAGACAGGACCATCAGTCTACATTCCAAAGTAAGTCTACTGCGCTCCCTTGTCATCTCCATCTTCCTATATGCTTGCGAAGCATGGACCCTCACAGCAGATCTACAACGAATAATTCAAAGCATGGAGATGAGGTGCTACAGAGGGCTTCTGGGCATTTCCTATACCCAACACATCACCAACGACGAAGTCCGACAGACCATCACACAAGCCATTGGACAACACGATGACCTGCTCACAGTGGTGAAGAAACGGAAACTCCGATGGTATGGCCACGTCACCAGATCATCAGGCCTTGCAAAGACCATTCTGCAAGGCACAGTGCAAGGAGGTAGAAGAAGAGGGATACCGAAAAAGAGGGGGGAGGACAACATTCGAGAATGGACTGGTTTGACACTGAGCGAAGCCATCAGGGCTGCTGAGGACAGAGAAAGATGGAGTATGCTGGTTAAGCGATCATCTGTAGTGCCCCTACGACCTCCGGGTTACGGGACAGGATAGGATAGGATAGGATAGGATGCTCAGGTGACATGGTGATGGTGATGATGTTGATGTTGATGATGAAGTTAAGATGATTTACCTTGAAAATAATAGTACAGATGATGATGATGATGATGATGATGATGATGATGATGATGATGATGATGATGATGATGATGATGATGAAGAAGATGATGATGATGATGATGATGATCGAAGCCATCAGGGCTGCTGAGGACAGAGAAAGATGGAGTATGCTGGTTAAACGATCATCTGTAGTGCCCCTACGACCTCCGGGTTACGGGACAGGATAGGATAGGATAGGATAGGATGCTCAGGTGACATGGTGATGGTGATGATGTTGATGTTGATGATGAAGTTAAGATGATTTACCTTAAAAATAATAGTAAAGATGATGATGATGATGATGATGATGATGATGATGATGATGATGATGATGATGATGATGATGATGAAGATGATGATGATGATGATGATGATGATGATGATGATGATGATGATGATGATGATGATGATGATGATGATTGTTGCTGACTTGTTGACACTTTATTGTCCATTTTTGTCGGAAAATATTCTGGGCCTTCTCCCTTGCGGCGTGCCCAAACTTAACCTACCTAATATTAGTTGTGTGAGAGTTTGTGTTTTTAAAAATTCTTTTGATGATGATAATGGGATGATGATGATGCCGATGACGACGACAGTGATGATGATTATGATGATTATGATCATGATGATCATGATGATACAGTGAATTAATGATCCGGAGAGGTAGCGAAGAATCCAAGCTAAAAAGAAAAGAAAAAGTCTATTCTTAAATAAAAAATATATTGTAAAAACAATATTTAAAAAAAATAATACAAACAAAATAACACAGTTATCCTAAAGAAGTGAAAGAAAACACGAACGGATTAGCCACTATTTGAACTACATGCAAGCCAGAAATTATCCAGATCGGATCACCCCATTTTAAGATACAGAGCAAAAGGTTTTTAGAAAAAACGATGGAGAACAGTGACCTTGACCTTTGACAAAGAAACAAATACGAATGATCTAACATGCTTATGCTTAGTAGTAGTTACAGTTTCCGCACAAGAACATAGGATGAATTTGGGTTAAGGTTATTGTTGAGGTAAGACAAAAAGAGGGTTTCGAAGAAAAAAAAAAGTGGAAGTCGTAACGACGGTCCGACAATGAAACTGCTACTGAAGGATCGCCATGATTTAAAGTATCTTTATACCAAAACGGAACAAAATCGCTTTAGCTGTTTAAAAAAAAAAGATTTTGAGCAAACGTGTGTAGCAACAAAGTGACTCAAGTGACCTTGACCTTTGTGGTAGAGCCAATATGACGGCAGTGGAGGCACACCACTAACCTTGGTAATGTTTCTGTGAAGTTTTGGTTGTTGAGATATGACGTCCAACGGGCCAACCGACAGACAGACATTTGGCTCGTTCTGATTCCACCCCCCACCTCCCCCACTCCCCGACTATTTCAAAGTATTTCCACCAAAGTCTGGAAATATTAAAACAACAACAAAAACAACAACAAAAAACCCGGCCCTTGCAAGCTTGCTCCATTGTGAATTTTTGCCTTTGCTCTGCAACAACATGCTCTATGAGATCGGTATCGGGCCATTAAAACTAAATTAGAGTGGCATCATTAGTTAAGCGGTGCATAGAATTATGAAATGTGCCATCCCCGTTTGTCCGCCTCGATCATTTTTGTCGCGTCATTTCATCTGATACTGTGATAGCGATACAGGATGACATTTTCATATAGTATTTTTGAAGATGTTCGTGAAACGGGCAGAAAAAAGGTTAAAAGATTGGGAGAGGGGTAGGGGGGGGGAATGACATGCTTTTAAGTTTATGTTATAAACCCTTTTCTCAAAGCATAAGAAATTCCCCCAAAGCGTAAAGCCTGTTAAATCTTTTTGTCACGCAATCTTTCTGAACAAGATGTCAGCTGCGTTTTTCTTTTAGTTTAACTCCACCCACCCACTCCCACCATCATCCCACTTCCGCCCACCCATATTATGGTTGCTTGAGCCGACAGGGTCGGGTAGGAGAAGGGGTAGGTGCTAGAGGTGTGATGGGAGGGGGGGGGGGCAGAGAATTCTCTGGGGAAAAAAAGACACTAATAATACAACTGAGAAACTAAAAAGAACAGATGAAATGAAATCTGGATCCCCATTAGGCCTTAACCTATAATGAGCCATCTTCGATGTGTATGAAACGAATCCAGTTTTTGCTATAGTTGTTAAATAATATAATAAAATGATGCCTTTAGCTATTTATTTTATGTCTGTATTCCTTTCTTTCTTTCTTTCTTTCTTTCTTTTTTTAAAATTAATTTCTTTGTTTCTTTGCATCTTTTTTTTTTTTATGTGTGTGTGTGTGTGTGTGTGTGTGTGTGTATGAAAAGGCAAAAAAGCCAACCCAAAAAACAATAGCACCTTCCTTTAATTTTACCATCTATTCCTGGTAGCATACAGTTGTTGAGTGGATCAGCAAACGCTTGTAAGGTAAAGAGCTCCATTGGCTCGAACCGGGTTTAAACCTCGACAGTGGGGGAGAATGTTTTTTTTTAAATCCCAGGAGTGGACTTTCTGTACTGCCTCTTTATACGGTGTCTCATCCTCCTCCCCCCTTTCACTTCCCCCACTCACCATGTACCCCCGTTGGGGTGCCGGGGTTTTTAAATAGTATCCCCACTTTCTGGAAATTTTGAGCTTTAAATTCCAACTGTCGCTGTCTTTCTCATTTGCTCTTTCTCATTCCTGCTCTGTTCTATCAATCTGCTATACTATCTTCTTCTTCGCTAGACCAGTCACCTACCTTTTTTTCTTGAAAACTCTTCCGGGACAAGACTCCTTATTTGTGTGTGAGGTCTGTTGGATCAGCTTGGGAATATTGGACGCTTTCTGCCAGGTGGTCACTAGGACTTTCTATGAAGTTATTATTTAGCAGTGTAGGCATTTTATATGTATGTGTTTTGTTGATAATTTATGATGATGTTTGTATTCTATTTTGTTTTTGTAAATGGGGGTTCGATAAATTAGAGTACAGCCTCAGCGTCCCCTGCGTGGGATGTCTTTATTGTAAAGTGACTGGCTGGTGGGGGGCTTTCAGTTTTACCACTAGGGTTGTTTCAGCAGATCTTTTATGTGGATCATGGGTTGTCCGGTCATGATTTGGCTCGGAAGAGTCCGCTGGACCTAAAGCAATAAGAATGTAATGTAATGTAACTCACCATGTCGCTGCGTTTTAAGAATCCGGCCATTCTTTTCCAACAATGAAATTGAGTGCCTCAAATAAACGTGTACACATTTATAGGTCGTTCAGGATGGCTAAGTTGTCTGTGTGCAGCGATGCTCATCAAAACAACCGGCGGCCTGAGTTAGTTCTATTTTGGATCAGTCCCTTGAGCAGCTCTTTGGGTAAAGCGCTTTATTTAACAGCATTTCCTTTTATTTATTTATTTATTTTGTTCCTTACCCGAATCACGTCTCTTTCGATTTGCCCACACAAATTCTATTTTCTTCAACGAAGCTTTCTACTATAATTCATTAGATGATATTGCTAGCTCCAGGGTTTCCCTTCCAGGGATATTAAAGATAATTACTGTTATTTTAAAAATAATTATTGGCGGGGTGAGGTGGGGAGGGAAGTGGGAGTTAGTAGAGGGGGAGGGGAGGGAAGGGGGAGTTAGCAGAGGCTTTCTAAGAGAGGAAATGTTGTTTTGTTTAATTTACGAAACTTTTAGAATATAAAATAAATATCAATTCTTAAGTGCGCTTTTTTTTCTTTGTACCGATGATTGTTCTTATGTCTTTGTGGTGTGTGTGCGCGAGGGTGTGTGTATGCATTTGTGTGTGCATGTGTGGGTGTGTTTGTGTGTGCGTGTGTATGTGTTTTAATAGAAAAGGTCTATCACACGCCGGCGTTTTGAATCGTCTTTTTAATTTTCTAATTTTCTGCCTTGCGTTCTACATCAAGCCTTTCATTTAGGGATCATCTACCTCTAACAGTTGTTTTATTCCCATCTTCATCTCTGTGAAATATTATGAGTTTATTATGAATGAACACCCTACTCCTGCATCCTCCCACCCCCCAACCCCCTCTCCCCCCATCCATAAGCGTACCGTAATTATTCTCACTGTTATAAAAGAGGTTATATTAACAGACTTCAAAAGAGTTTTTGATAGACGAAGTCGGAAGCCGGCGTTTGATTGGTTAGTATGTTTTAGGGTTTAGGGTTAGGGTTTGGGTTAGGGATAGCTTCAAAAATTGGAAAATGTCAAAATAATGTCAAAAATGGTTTTCATGTCTTTACTTCTCGTCGTCTGCATCGACAGCAAACTAGGCCGCCATTGTCGTAGCGCAGAGGTCAATGGCATAACGTTACCTACTAAAAATACTGACCAATCAACAGCCGGCTTCCGACTACGGCGATCGGCATGTGTTCAATAGTACTGGAATGACAGAGGAATAGAATTTACTTGGATTTGGATCAGGGGTCGAATTCATGGCCCGTTAAATTATAGGCGATGGTTAACGTTACCAACATTGGTTTTGTAACCAACAATGGTATCGTTAACCATCGTTTAGCAGATCGCTATTCATGAGGGAGTGTCCACCCATTGGTACGTAACCAAGGCTATTTTTGGGCTGTGCGGGAATATCCGTAATGGGGCATAATTCAAGCAGCTGTTTTCCTTCTTTCGTCAACAAAATAGGCCTATAAAAATGGCTGTGGCAATGGCAAAGAGAAAAGCGATTTTTTCGTGCAATGGTGGCGTGATTAGCAAGCCTACCGACAGCATGCTGGATATCATAGTGAGCAAGGAGAGCGAGCTTTTTGTTGGGGTGAAAGGAGAGAAATCACTTTTGATCACTTTGTAGTTTGTAATGTTAGGCCTACATTTTGTTTTTAGACTGAGGTTCAATTTCTGCCGTTTCTGGGTAGTTTGGAACTTGAAATGTTGTCTTTATTTCGTAGGGTTGCATTACCCTACGAGTATAAACTATACAGATACACAATAAGCCTACACATCACCAGCCAAAATCCAACAACAATATTTTAATAATAATAATATTAACCCGTTTTATTAATATGACAGATTATTAAAGGTGCCAGAGGCATAAAAACAAAGAGTGAGACACACATGTAAAAGTGGTGACAAAACGCCTTGCCGATCACACAGTTTCAGTCTGTCTACCGCGTTCGTTAACGTGATGATATCATGCCGACGAAAACGAAATTTTGATACCAGTTCCACATCATCAAATTTGTCAAGTGGATTACTTCTGTCGCGAAATACTCTCTCTCCTCGGAGCTCGTCTCTGTCGAAGTTGCCACCAAGCGATGGCCGCCATTTTTAACCAGTGTTCCATTGGTTATCGGGTGGTCCCCCCTCCGTTAAAATAACCATGGTTAGCAACCGTCGTTAACTCTGCTAAGGCCTCATGAATTTAAAATTTCCAGCTTAACCAACGTCGTTAATTTTACCAACATTGGTTAAGCCTTAACCAACGGTCATGAATACCACCCCAGATTGGGGACGTTATTGTTTTTTTACGTTTGCCCGACATTTAACGCTAGCGGTCATTTATGGGTGGGCTGGAGAATTCTATCTCCAAGACGCTGATTGCTGTTTTTCTCCACAGCAACATTTTATTGAGTTTATTTATTTTTATTTATTTCATTTTACTTCCGTAGATCTACACAATTTGTGATTTTAGATTATAATTGTATTGAGATAATTATTATAATATGTTTAAGAACTATCGTCGGGCGATAACATTGCCGCCTGAACAAGTGGTGGTACAGAGTCAGTTGACGGTCTGGAATTTTTTTTTAACATTATCCTGAGGCACTGCACCCCTACTTCTTCGGATAAAAGTATAAACCGAGGTCTAGTCTGTGCACCCACTCATCCCATCGCACGGACTTTAAAGAAAGATCCTGACACGCTTGTCCTACAGGGGTGAGTGCCGGCTACACAAATACACCCAGCACGCACTAGGTCCCTTCTCCCCATCCCCGGTCGCCCAGGATTGTGCTCAGTCGTCTGGGCGTCAGACTATGCGCCCAAAGGTTGCAAATGGGCGCTTCAGGCTGCTTGAGGTAGA
The DNA here is from genome assembly GCA_036898135.1 of Oncomelania hupensis. Lineage (NCBI taxonomy): Eukaryota > Metazoa > Mollusca > Gastropoda > Littorinimorpha > Pomatiopsidae > Oncomelania > Oncomelania hupensis. The sequence goes on from CM072516.1 coordinate 14,815,275, forward strand.
TCGTGCATTGCCCAGCGCCTTGCGCAGCTCTTGAGCTGGAAAGGCGCTATAAAAGAACGAATAAATAAATAAATAAATAAATTAATAAATAAAGTAGTAGCAGACGGTTTGTTCCCGATTTTCCCAATGGACGTAGTTCCAGCGTTAGCCAAGGGGGTGGATGGGCTGTAGTAGAAACTTGTCTTATGCTTGTTGTTGTATTGAATCACAGTGTCGTTGGTGAAGTCAACCCCTTATTGCCCGCTAAATAGTGCTCTGTGATCAAGGGGAGAGCCGGTGAGCCATCCATTTTCGCCAAGCCGACGAATCTTCTCGCCACTCCAGAATATTTGAGACCGTCCGCGTTTGGCACGAAACGTAAGCCTACTATCTCTGGTAGAATGCCTTTGTTGTTCTGAGAGTTCCCTGGAAACCAGAGTTCTGAATACTGCTAGATGAAGCCATCGGTTTTCTGAACCTTTCAGTCTACCATCACACGGTGTTGTGGAAAGATTTGTCTCTAGCTCTCTCGGGAGCTTCGGGCCTGACGTCCGTGATCTCGTTCAGTTTCTCGCGAGTGAAACGAAGCAGTCAATTTGCCCCGCGTCCTCTTAGCGAGTTTCCGTTTCGGACGGACAGAGTTAGGTCCTATAGTCATCAGCAAACTGAGTAGTCCTTGAACAAAATAAATAAATAAATAAATAAATAAATAAATAAATAAATAAATAAATAAATAAATAAGTCTGACAAGTATGACAAGACAGCTGGAATAAGGATTCTGGACATTTAACACGGTCTTTGTGTTGTTGAAAACATCTCCCACAATCATTGCATCTACCTTGCAATTCTTCATTCTTTCTTGCCTAAAGATGGCCTCTAATAATAAGACTTCTTGACATTTAACATGGGTTTTATGCTGTTGAACACGTCTCCTAAATCTTTGCTCCAAAGAATTGTTGTTGTTGTTGTTGTTGTTGTTGTTGTTGTTGTTGTTGTTGTTGTGCAAAATGCAAACCATCGTTCTTCAGACTTGGGTGAAAATGGCGCAATTCTCATCATCATCATCATCATCATCATCATCATCATCATCATCTTCTTCTTCTTCTTCTTCTTCTTCTTCTTCTGCTTCTTCTTCTTCTTCTTCTTTCATTGGTTTTATTTAACCTCTATTCATTTATTACAATTATTGTAGTCATTCCCTCATACTCCACTGCACCCTCACACACTCTTACACAAAGATCCTGGTCCTGATTTGGCTCGGAAGAGTCCGCTGGACCTAAAGCAATAATCTTGTATTGTATTGTACACAAAGATAAACACGTGTATATATTTAAAAGAAACCCCGTTTCTTAAGTCATTACTTAAGATAATGCTGACTTTTACAAATCTATCTATCTATCTATCTATCTATCTATCTATCTATCTATCTATCTATCTATCTATCTATCTATCTATCTATCTATCTATCTATCTATCTATCTATCTATCTATCTATCTATCTATCTATCTATCTATCTATCTATCTATCTATCTATCTATCTATCTATCTATCTATCTATCTATCTATCTATCTATCTATCTATCTATCTATCTATCTATCTATCTATCTATCTATCTATCTATCTATCTATCTATCTATCTATCTATCTATCTATCTATCTATCTATCTATCTATCTATCTATCTATCTATCTATCTATCTATCTATCTATCCATGTGTATGTCTTCTTCTTCTTCTTCTTCTTCTTCTTCTTCTTCTTCTTCTTCTTCTTCTTCTTCTTCTTCTTCTTCTATTATGGGGCCGGGTAGCTCAGTTGGTAAGAGCGTCTTGCTAGTAACCGATCGCTGGTTCGAATCCCGGATTGGTCAACGTGTGATCATATTATTTTCCCCTTTACCAACAACTGGCCCGCTGGTGTCAGTATAATAATAATAATAATTTATTTCATTTAAAATTCTACGCCTTTCCCTCAGGAGAAGCTCAAAGCGCAGTTACAGCCAGCCATAAATACATATTCAAGGAACATAAAAGAATAAAAGCATCAAAACACAAAACCAAACACCACAGTATTAAAATATAGTCAAACACACCCACTCACTCTATGTCTCCCACGCATACACACACCTACACACACATACATACACACAACCACACACACAATAAAATAAAAAAGCACAATAAAATTGTCTATCTCTATCACCACACAGTATAAATCGGTCCAGTAGTCACCTATATGCGAAAGTGTCGTGTGACTATAATCTACAAACAACAACTTCTTCTTCTTCTTCTGCCTTCTTCTGTATTATTTTCCTTGTCCTCACCTTCATCACATAAAAGCTTCTTTATGTCACACCTAAATGAGTGTCACTTTCCTTCGCTGTCTAATAGTCGGTGCCGCCAGCCTTTGTTTAAAGTTTAAATACCTTTAAGCTTATTACGCAGTGGTCTTTAAAATCGTCTCCGACAATGCCTATATAGAGCGGTGCTGAAAATAACCACAGAGGTCTAGGGTTTATTAAAACAGTATATCTTTCTGTATTTAATTCAACGCCTATTCACATATGTGACATTAGACAAAAGAACAGAATTTCCCTAAACGTGTGAGTGATTGAAAGAAGGACTGTTTGTAAGATTAGCAAACACATTCTAAAGCCATTTCCTAATTGTAATTAAAATATTTAATCTTCTTCTTCTTCTTCTTCTTCTTCTTCTTCTTCTTCTTCTTCTTCTTCTTCTTCTTCTTCTTCTTCTTCTTCTTCTTCTAGTAGTAATAGTAGTAGTAGTAGTAGTAGTAGTAGTAGTAGTAGTAGTAGTAGTAGTAGTAGTAGTAGTAGTAGTAGTAGTAGTAGTAGTTGTTGTTGTTGTTGTTGTTCTCTTCTTCTTCTTCTTCTTCTTCTTCTAGTAGTAGAAGTAGTAGTTGTTGTTGTTGTTGTTTTTGTTGTTGTTGTTGTTGTTGTTGTTCTTCTTCTTCTTCATAATCTTGTTTTTGTAGTTGTTGTTTTGTTGTTGTTGTTGTTGTTCTTCTTTGGTCTTTTCCTTATCCACACCCTCATCACACAAAAAAATATTTATGTCACACCAGCTGTCTCAGACATTTGAGTACGAAATTAAGCGCTTTTCACTTTTCCCCTTTTGAGGGTTTGGCAGTTTTTATGTTTTACTTAGTAAACGGTTTAGTTTCTAAATTAGTCTATGTCTATGCTTAGTTTCAATTTATGATTTTGACAATAGTCGTGGTAGTCTCTGATTAACCATTTAGCCCCCGACTAAAGCAGTAATAGTATAAATATATGTTTTTCTCTTATAATTAATTAAGGGATGGGCGCTACATAACATTGAGTGTGAATGGCTGAAGCGTTAGATAGCGCCATCAACAATCGCGAAACAAACTCAATTCTCCAGTGACGTTGTTGAGTAGAATTTGGGTAAGATCAGTAGTCAGAGAATCAGGCCTTGCAAAAACCATCCTGCAAGGCACGGTGCAAGGAGGCAGAAGAAGATGGAGACAGAAAAAGAGGTGGGAGGACAACCTTCGAGAATGGACTGGTTTGACACTGATCGAAGCCACGAGGGTTGCTGAGAACAGAGAAAGATAGAGTACGCTAGTTAAACGACCATCTGTGGTGAACCAACGACCTTTGAGTTACGGAACATAATAGAATAGGATAGGATAGGATAGGATAGGATAGGATAGGATAGGATAGGATAGGATATGATCTGTAGTAGGTTTGTAGGATGGACTGTTCATCGTTAGCCGGGCATCATAAGGGAATGTCAATAGCTGGAATTAGCGCGTACTGTGATTTGTTGGGCGCAGTAGGAATCAAACTAAGGCTATTACACCGAGCCCCACATTCTCTACATAATGTTGCTAACATTTTAAGAAGAGAGTCGCGTTCAACGTTCAAAAGAAAACAAGATGGGCAAGCCATTCAAATGTATTTTTAGATACTCACACACATACTCGATAAAATAAGCCTTTTCAAAAGTGTTCGTTTTCTTGGCGGTGAAAAGGTGGAGTGATTGGCCTTCTGGCCCCTTTTCCTTGTCCACACCTTCTTCACACACAAAAAGCTTCTTTATGCCACACCTGCTGTGTCAGACATTGGAGTGCCTTTTTCCTTCGCTGTCTAATAGTCGGTGCCGCCCATCTTTGTGTAAAGTTTAAATACCTTTAAGCTTATTACACTGAGTGCTTTAAAGTCATCTCCGACAACTCCTAATAATAACGGCGTTGAAAATAGGCTCAGAGGCCTAGAGTTTATTAGAGCAGGGTCTCTTTGCTTATTTAATGTAACGCCTATTCACAGCTGAGACATTAGACAAAGGAACAGTATCTCACTAAACGTGGGAGTGACTGAAACAAGGCCTATTTGTAAGATTAGCAAATCAATGTTATACCATTTCCTCCTGGTAATTAAATTATTGAATCTTCTTCTTCTTCTTCTTCTTCTTCTTCTTCTTCTTCTTCTTCTTCTTCTTCTTCTTCTTCTTCCTCACCCGGTAGACATTGGTCGAAGGCTGCCAGAAGCATGCTTTAGTAGTCGCCTCAACAGGCGATAAAGCATGCTCTCATGCTTCAGAGCACTGCTTTCTATACGCTTCAAGCTCTATAGTGACGGAAAAAGCGCAATTTCACTGCCATTTTTTTTAAAGGATGTTGCTCTACAACATTCCGCTCTTTCCTTCTCAAAAACCCATTTGCCTTGTTGGATTCTTAAATTGTATGAAACCAAGTGAGGACACTATCCGGCGTCAACAAACGGTTCGTAAAAGACAGTTGACCTAGAAACAAATACAGTTTGACCTAATTCGTCCCCTAGAGGAGACGAAACTTATATTTTCTATTTTCATGAGTTCATTGGTCAATGCTCCTAGGGCTTGAAGCGTATAGGAAGCAGTGCTCTGAAGCATGAGAGCATGCTTTATGGCCTGTTGAGGCGACTACTACAGCATGCTTCTAGTAGCCTTCGACCAATGTGTATCGGGGGTCTTCTTCTTCTTCTTCTTCTTCTCCTTCTGTGCAGAACGAGTCCCTTATGCCCATAGTTTACCTTGCTACCTTCAGGAATATCAGCACTTCAGAAACCAGTATTAAGTTTATCAAGGGTCTTTCCACTCAATTGTTATTACCGGTAAATCCCGACTCCTTCTTTTCTACTGTACACCCGTGTGGGTGCCAGGATTTCTGTATTATTTTTTATTTATTTTTATCATTCTTATATAGCGCTTTTTCAGCTCAATAGCTGCTCAAGGCGCTGGTGGATATAGGATCTAACTCAAGCCGCCCGAAGAGCCCGCGTGCTGCCTTGGGCGCACAGTCTGACGTTCAGACGACTGAGCACAATCCTAGGCGACCGGGGAAGGGGGAGAATAGAAAACTATACATTGAAACAACCATCAGACTAATAGCAATAGTAAGATGGCCAATGCTTACAGCCAAAGTTTATGTCCGGGACACCGGGAGTCGAACCCGCAACCTTTGTAACACGAGCTCGCCGCTCTATCAACTGAGCTATCCCGTTGTATAAATAGTATCCCCACTTTGTGGAAATTTAGTGCTTTAAATTACCTCTGTTTCTGTCAATTTCGTTTGTTCTTTCTCGTTCCTAATCTGTTCTATCAGTCAACTATCTTCTTTTCTAGACCAGTCACCTACCTTTTTTTCTTGAAAACTCTCCCAAAACTCCTGATTTGTGTATGGGGTTTGTTGGGTCAGCTTGGGGCTATTGGACGCTTTTTGCCAAATGGCCATTAGGGCTTTTGATGGTATTATTATTTAGCAATGTAGGATTTTTCTAGCTATGTATCTTGCTAATATTTTATAATAATGTTTATATTCTTTTTTGGTTTTGTAATCGGGGGTGCGATAAATTAGAGCAGAACCTCAGCGTCCCCCTGCATGGGATGCCTTTATTATAAAGTGACCGACTGGTGGAGTGCCTTCAATGTTACCGTTAGAGTTGTTTCAGCAGATCTTTTATTCGGATCAGGGATGAGTCCTCTGTCAACCAAGTTGTGGTCATGATTCGGATCTTTGCACCCTCTCTCGACTCTATAAACAACGACTCAGTAACTATCTAATCTATTTTTTTTTCTTCTTAATAACAGTGGGCGAATGTTTTATTGACTGTATAGAGACATTTAGATCATCTCCCCTACTCTTTTTCCTGTAATGGAAAACTTAAGTCACTTTCTTTGTTTTCAGTTAGCCGTTTTTTCTTTTGTCTCGCAGGAAGAACACAGGTGTCTCAACCACACTCAACGCCCCTGCATCATATTACAAACAGCTATTGTAATTAGATTAATATTAAAAGAGCGTTCAACAACCACAAAAAATAAATAATAATATCATCTTCTCTCCCACCGTCTATCCTCTCTCTTCCCATGCATCCCCACTTAAGCACACACGCCCGCATACAAAACAGTCGCCATCTTAGCAGTAGTCGCCGAGAGCTTCCACTGAAAGTAATGGGATACTGTAACAAGCAGACCCGTTTACCCCGCACTATTTGAGGTGTTTGCTTGTTTAGCAGTAGTAAAACTTAGAGGGTTACTGTAGTCTATAGCAGACGATTAAGGTAAAACTGATGTGTACACACACACTGCGAGCTGACGCGAGCCGTTTAGTGACATCATCGCGGCCTACGATGGTGTTTTGAACTTTATAGCCACTTAGATTGTTTCAGCCAATCGGGACACAGGTAGAGTGGTTAGAACCAGTTCTGGTGATTCAGTCAAAGCCAGATAGGAGGTCAGTCTAGTTTGAGACGCTAAGCAGTACACAGCTACTTCCTAGCAGAATCTCTCCTGAGAAGATTAGACAGCAGTGCTTGTTGAATTTTCGAATTCAATCAAGTAGCCACGACCTAACATTGTCGAACAGGTAAATGAACATACTTCTGTTTCATAGTGATGTATTTATATTATTGTTGAAATTATGTTTGTGGAATTTGCTATGCATAGATTTGAATTGTTAGTCCAACTTTGCCTTACCACCTGGAGAAGCCGACCACGTGTCAAGCACGACCGGGTTTGACACCATGTTGTATACCTGACGGAACCACTGTTGTTTAACCTATATGTATGCTTGCAGACCAGTGGCTATACCAGTGAATGTTTATAATATTATTAATTCTTTATGTGTATAGTTAGCCACAATTTATATTTATGTATTTATAGGAAATTAGAGTGGAGATTCCAGTGGACCACCGACTTAGCAGAATGTTCGTCGCTTATGTATATAGAGATGCGGAGCTATCACTGAGGGCTACTTTGGCTTTCAGTGAGACGCTCTGCACATACCTATTATTCAGGGTTGTGCAGAATTTCGTCTCATATATTACAGACGAGCAGGCGGTATATCGTGAGCCCAACTTAGCAAAGAATAGAACCTAATCCACGATTCCAGTTGGCTGCCGAGGCATCTACAGCATCGAGCGCATATAGCCCACCCGTCGAACACAAGCAACGACAACACAGCGTGTCGTAGAAGCTACCTCAACGCAGCGCTGCAACTACTCAGTTAAATGCCCAGGAAACAGTGCACTAAAACTGTATCAAAAGGACAACAGTAGTCCACTCTTCATGAACGCTAGTAGCCAGTGCCCGATGAAGAAAAAGTAGCTGCCTAGATTATCAGCGAGCGAACCATTCACATTGACAATTGAACTTTTAAGTTAGATTCGTACTTCGAAGATCATGTATAGAGTAGAAGAAATAAATGTGTGATTTTGACTGTTATCAAGTGGCTGGACTACATATGATTCATAGCCATGTGAAAGCTAGTGTGACAGTGATCTTTTACCATTTTACTATCTATCTCTGTACCCCAGCCTTAACACAGACCGAGCTAAACAAAGAAATGTATTAAGTGAAGTCAAAGGGAGATTACTAGCGATCCCCACCGACTAAGACGAGGAGGTAATAGCAGTCCATTGTGCAGAGCCCAGCAACAATAAAACCCCCGTCACACCGTTAGAGTTGTTTCAGCAGTTCTTTTATTCGGATCAGGGATGAGTCATCTGTCAACCAAGTTGTGGTCCTGATTCGGCTCTTTGCACCCTCTCTGGACCCTACAAACAACGACTAACTAACTAACTAACCTTTTTTTCTCTTAATAACAGTGGGCGAATGTTTTATTGACTGTATAGAGACATTTAGTTCATCTCCCCTACTCTTTCCCTGTAATGGAAAACTTAGGTCACTTTCTTGGTTTTATTTTGTCTCGCAGGAAGAACACAGGTGGCTCAACCACACTCAACGCCTCTGCATCATAGACAAACAGCGATTGTAATTAGACTAATATTAAAAGAGCGTTCAACAAAAACAACAAAATTAATTAAAAAAATCATCTTCTCTCCCACCGTCTATCCTCTCTCTTCCCATGCATCCCCACTTAAGCACACACGCCCGCATGCAAAACAGTCGCCATCTTAGCAGTAGTCGCCGAGAGCTTCCACTGAAAGTAATGGGATACACAACAAAACTTTGAGCCATGGTAAAACCGAAAGAAACAGTCTTAACACTACTAGTAAAAACTCTCTTGAAACTACACCTAAATAGGTTACTTTAAAAAAATATTACACGAAGAAAAGTTAAAAGTGTAAAAAACCCTGATTCAACCTTTCATGTGTGTAAAAAAAAATCCTAAGCTACATTATACGTATATTGACGTCAAACGTCAAAGAGGAAAACAAACCTAAAGATAGTGTACACCATGTATGTGGCACCAGCCTTACTTAACAATTTAACGAAGTCATTAAATGACCTTCACAAATAAACGATGAACTAGAGAACGGTATTAAGAGAGAGAGATATTGACACTGAACGAACCCATGAGGGTTGCAGCTGAGGACAGGAAAAGATGGAGTGCGCTGGTTAAACGATCATCTGTAGTGCCCCAACGACCCCCGAGTTACGGGATAGGATAGGACAGGACAGGATACATATACATTAATAACACAACACGGGACGACAATGCATAACACTGTGGCGCAGTGGTGTACCCCGTATGCTCGAATGTCAGACGGTAACGTTGCACATGGCAGCCTGTTCAGCCGGTCCAAAAGCCGTTAACGACATGGAAGCGGGACACCAAAAAAAAACCAACAACTAAAAAACAAAACCCCAACAACCTGAGACCGCACTCCTACTTTTTTAGGATGAGAGTATAAACCGAGGTCTAGTCTGTGCATGCACGCGCTCCATCGCATGGACTTTAAAGATCCTGAAGCTCATGTCCTAGACGGGAGAGTTCCGGCTACACAAATACACCCAGCACGCACTAGGTCTCTTTTCCCCCATCCCCGGTCGTCCAGGATTGTGCTCAGTCGTCTGGGCGTCAGACTATGCACCCACAGGCAGCAGGTGGGTGCCTCGAGTGGCTTGAGTTAGATCCTGTATCGGCCAGCGTCTTGAGCGGCTCGGGAGCTGAAAATAGAAATAAAATAAGCATAACTTAGTTTTAGCTGTCATAAGTCCTATTCATTTCCTGTATAACTTAGGACCTTCCAGGGTTATCTCCCATCAAATGACTACCAATACTGGTGAACGTAACTGCAGTCCTCCACAACAGCGCCATCGGGAACTGGTTCAGAACAACAATCGGCGGGCGTCAAGGATGCCTACTCTCTCCAACACTCTTCAGCATCTTCCTGGAGCGCATCATGTCAGATGCCTCTGCAGATCACGAAGGCACAGTCAGAATAGGGGGTAGAGCAATATCCAAACTCCGTTTTGCGGATGACATTGATGAATAGACTTGAAAGGAACAAGAACTTGAACAGCTGGTACAGAGGCTTGATACCACCTCCAGAGCCTATGGAATGGAAATAAGTGCAGAGAAGACCAAAATGATGACCAACAACACCAATGGCATCAACACGGACATCAAAGTCCAAGTTCAATCCCCCAACACATTGCATAGCTTCAAATATTTAGGAGCCATTGTATCAGACAATGGGTTCCGACTGGAAGTCCTCCTTAGGATCGCACAAACAACTGCTGCCCTGACAAGGTTGAAGCAAAGTTGGAAAGACAGGACCATCAATCTACATTCCAAGATAAGGCTGCTGCACTCTCTTGTCATCTCGATCTTCCTATACGCTTGCGAAACATGGACCCTGACAGCAGACCTACAACGAAGGATACAAATGATGGAAATGATGTGTTACAGAAGACTTCTGGGCATTTCCTATACCCAGCACATCACCGACGGCGAAGTGTGACAAACAATCACACAAGCCATTGGACAACACGATGACATGCTCACAGTGGTGAATAAACGGAAATTCCGATGGTATGACCACGTCAACAGATTACCAAGCCTTGCAAATACCATACTGCAAAGCACGGTGCAAGGAGGCAGAAGAAGAGGGAGACCGAAAAAGATGTTGGGAGGACAACATTCCAGAATGGACTGGCTTGACACCGAGCGAATCCATGAGGGTTGCTGAGGACAGAGAAAGATGGAGTACGGTGATTAAACGATCATCTGTGGTGCCCCAACAACTTCCGAGTTGCGTTATAGGATAGGATAGGATAGGATAGGATAGGAAAGGAACTGTAATGATGTCCCTTTGACCTTTGTTTTACCGCCCTCAGCTACATTATGGGTTCAACTGTGACAGGATTATTTCCCCTCCCCTCCAGATGTCGCTCGGCTTTTAATGTATGATGTCGCATTATTATTATTATTATTATTATTATTATTATTATTATTATTATTATTATTATTATTATTATTATTATTATTATTATTGCACTGTACTCTCCGATGTTCCTGTAATTAAATTGTGTACAACGGTTTTATATAAGCCTCTTACAGTTTCCTTGTCAGGTACAAGCGTACTTTGAAAAAAAACACCACACACACACAAAACAAAGAAAGAACTGACATACTTTATTATGACCACAATGGTCATACATCTCCAGCCAATAAAATGCACAAATGAATCAAGTCGTACAGATACAGCGCTCTTTAATAATGAGTAAATCATATTGTTTCTTATCGCCTTATCGCCGTCCTGTTTCTAGTTTTCTCGTATCTTTCGCTTGCTAATAAAAATCTAGGGGGGTGAAGAGGGAGGGTGGGGGCGGGGAGCAGGGGCGGGAGCGGAAGCGGATGCGGGGTTTGAGGGAGAGGCCGGGGGCTGGGGCGAGGGTGGTAGTGGTTAAAATTCCAAAGACTTATTCGACCTGGCGTTCGAATTTCTTTCCAAAACAGTAAATCCGAATCACACACCCACGCACACCCACACGCTCACCCACACACCCACACACACACACACACCCACACACACACACACACTCTCTCTCTCTCTCGTGTGTGTTGTTTACAGGCAAAGTTGTTTTTATTTTTTAAACTTATATTTTGTCAATAATTTTATCCAACGCGCTTTTCCAGTTTAAGAGCAGCCCCAGGCGCTGGCCGATACAGGATCTAACCAAAGCCGCCTGAAGCGCCCATGTGCAGCCTTCAGGCTCATAGTCTGTGTGTGAGTGAGAGAGAGAGAGAGAGAGAGAGAGAGAGAGAGAGAGAGAGAGAGAGAGAGAGAGAGAGAGAGAGAGAGACGTATAGGTACAGACAGACAGAAAGTGGGACAGAGAAGGAGAGGGGGTAAGGGAGGAGGAGAGAGATATGCACACGCACACACACAAACACACACACAAACACACACACACAATTGGCAAGCAAATTGCAATTACATTTATTTTAAACATTGAAATGAAAAATATAAAAACGTCTACAGTTGCAGATCCAGGAGATAAATTACGTCAAGGCATGAAAGGAGAACGTCACTGAAAAAAAAAAGAAAGAAAGAATAAAGTGATCAGAATGCCGCGAGAATTGAGGGCAAATCACGCTAATTTCGTCGCAATTAACGGTCTACAGAAAATACAGCAAGCTGTTGCTGCTCATTGAAGGTTCGAGCGCGTGGTTACGAACGTGCATATTTGCGTATGTAGTATGTGTGTGGGGGTGGGGGTGGGGGGTGTATGGGTTTCAGCTTTGGTTGTGGACAAGAGTGCAGAGGGTAAAAAGGTTGTATAATCCCCTTTAAAAAAAACAAACATTTTGTTGTTGAAAGAGACATCATTACTCAGTTTGAAACGTGGACTCAGTTTTGGTGATGAAATTAATTTTGTATTAATCTTCCCAAGCACACGTCTGGTCGTAATTATTACAAATTCGTAATAATAGTTTGTTGTTAAAAAAAAAAAAAACACCACAAGCTGAATAGAGAAATCATATCGATAATTGCCTTTCTGGGAATAAAATCTCATAGAAGTTCGCCCTTGGTCAATCATACACATACACACTTACACACACACACACACACACACGCACATGCGCACACACACAAACAAACATACAAACACACGCGCGCGCCCTCACGCACACACATACACACATGCACAATTTGGCCCTAGGAGAGGATTTCATGGGTTTGGATGTAACGGAAAGCGTCTCCATGCAGAATAAAAAGTGCTGCATATAAAATGACAGGAATAGAAGAAAATGAGACTAGCCACGAAATGGAAATCCCCAATTTTTTTTCCTGCACAGCACAAAAGTATTGTTCTTTGAGACTATCATTTTGAGAGGGGCGAAATAATCTGATTTTTAGGGGACAGTTTGACGGTTATGTGCAGATTTCATGTGAACATATAGTGCATTTCCTATGATAGTGTTTACGATGTTGTCACCTCCGGGGAAAGGCCTCTTAGTTTTTAAAATAGAGCTTGAATGTTCCTAACATACTCCATCGTCCTCGCACATTGCATCTTAACACAGCAAGCCATAGCTTTCATTTGTGCATCAAACGTCTCCCTTTATGAAACCGTTTTGCATCATTACAAATATAAGTATTGAGGGAAATTGTTTATTCTTCCTAATTACTGAATTGCGCAGAAGGATTGTTTGTCACATTACACCTCTCTGATCCCAGGAGTGTTACAGTTTACTTTCATGGACAACTTCGAGGAGACCTACGCCGAAGCAAAACACAAAACCTTAATTTTTCAAAAGGTCTGCTATTTATCGTAATACTATTATTTCTACGTGGTTAACTGCTTAGAGATGGACAGTTGCAAGCATGGACAGGCATTGAAAACAGAAGAAAATAGCGTGAATTAGCAGAAATAACGCGTTTAAACATGGGAATAAAAAAACAACAACGTGCGATTAAATAGAAATAACCAGTACGAACGTGTGAATAAACAGAGATAACATGTTCAAACGTGAGAATAAACAGAACAGATGTGCATCGGAAGGAAAACTCCAGGCTTGACATGTGTAGAAAGTTGTGTGAACACAAGACTACACACTAAGAACGCTAACTTGATTTGTATGGAGTAAGTTGTGAGTTGTGTAGGAAGTTTAGCCGAGTTTTACGAACAGCATTTTCTCTCCAGACCAAACTTCAATTAACGTCTTGCTGGTCGACTTGTCGTTATTTTGCGGTCGTAAGACCCTGAAATCTCAAGGACTCCCCATTTTGTCCGAATTGTTGATGCGCTGGCTGGTCTTTCCCGGCCAAGCACGTGCCGTCAGAAGTTGATCGGACGCCACGTTTAATGAAAATCGAAAAGAAGGAATGGAAGCAAGAGGCCAAGTCTACAGTCTAGCGTCAATGTCAAGTCAATTTGCGCCAACCGGGGTTCTCCTAAAGCGGTGTTGAGCAAACAAACATTTGTATAGAACGGTATAGCCTCCTTTTGCAAGTAGAAGAAGAAGGTTGGGGGAGGGGGAAGGGCAGAGGTAAGAGTTCCTAAGGCATCAGCCGTTCTTTTCGCGTGATGTACAGTCTCCTATATGCTTACGTGTTGGGGACTATACATTTATCAAACGTAAACGTTTCGCGTGTAGTCCCCTATACGCTGATGTGTTGGGAACTATAATCTACTTAACGAAACGAAACGTTTCGCGTGTTAGTTGAGTTTTCATGAGTCAAGGTCAACATTAAACAAGTAAGTTAATTTAATATATCTATCGTTTTCCATTGTCAATTTCTGCCCCATTTTCGTACATTCCAGAAACAACCGAACCTTTTCTGCGTTCGCAGCTGCCCGGTAGCAGCCTGTACTGTTTCCGGCAATATTTCACTTCAGCAATCTGACCTAAATGGCTAATAATAAATGGGTCTCTTTTGCGTTGGGTAAATAACCCTCTTAAGGACTAGACACAAAAGTTATTGGATACGGTCTCTAATAACCCTGATTGGCACGGGGAGTTCCTGTGTGGGAGATGCAACTATAGTCACAGTAACATTAACACACTCCAGCTTCTAGAATCATACTGTTTATCGCCTCAACGAACAGTATAGAATATCATCGCAACAATAACTCTTGTTTTAGCGTAACAAGAATGTAGGCCTACGTAACTGCGCGTCCATGATGGTGATGATGGAAGTCTCAGAATGGCACGTTGACGAATTCAGAAAGTTCAGGAGTGGGAGCGGATGGGTAGGGAGGGAATGGGGATGGAGGGAGAGGGGAAAGGGAGGAGGGGCGATGAAGGGGGAAGGGGAATTGGGGGGGAGGGGGGGAGGATAAGCGAAACAAACAACTTTAATTTTCCAATATAATTATATACTTTTCTTCTAGAGGAATACACATTGTGCTTGTAACGTACAATCTGGACGATTTCTTGTAAGAACAAAAAGAACGGGGTAGTACTCCTCACACATGAGTCGTGTGACACTACTAAACTAGAACAAGCACCATCATCATGTGTAATGATACGAACCAAACTACTGAACGTAATTCTGATAATATTAGTACTTGCCTTCCTTGTTTCATATTTTCTGTTGTGTTGGCTGATTTGCTGATGACTCCCTGGAGGGTAGGTGGGGGGAGGGGGAGGGGAGAGGTATTAAAGAATAAACGTTACTTCTACATAGACACTGTAGTTACATTATTTATCCGAGCAGCTTAAATATTATATTATACATATATCGGTATGTTTGTTTACAGCCCAAATACTGAAGCATAACGTATATTTAAAAAAAAAATACTAGCGTTGTTTTATAATGAAAGGACAATAACGTTAGCGATATTATATTCAATGACTTGGTACAAAAAAAATGTATCGCACGCACACACACACAACACGTGGGTGAGCTTTCGTGTGATAGTTGTTTTTTTCTTTAGTCCAGAGTTAAACTCTTTGTTTTGTCTATTATGGAACCATTATGGAATGCTAGTGTTGGGTGTTATTCAAAGTCTCCTTTATATCCTCGTGACGCCAAACATTCAGTAAAGAAAGAAATAACGAGAGAGAGAGGGGGGGGAGAGAGAGAGGGAGAGATAGAGGAGAGAGAGAGAGAGAGAGAGAGAGAGAGAGAGCATTGAACATTGAACATTTGACATTGAAACCTTTAATTATCATCATCAAAAAAGAAATAAAATAAATAAATCGATAAATAAAATAAAATAAATGGAATAAAGCTTTTAGGCCATTCTTACAAAACCTAAGCTTATCGAACAATATGTGGAGAAGCTTTATAAAACATGCGGAGAAGCTTTATAAATTTCAGATTGGAAGTTGTAATCATTTGCCAGTGCAGCAGTTGAGATACTCGAATGTCTTGATGGAGGAGTCTACACATAGCGTGACATGAATGAATTTGGCGATGAGTTCCACTATCTTTTCTCATGTAATATTGCATTATTAAAAGACATCCGTAAAGTGTTGCTACCAATTTATTATAACCACCACACAAATATACATCAACTTCATGATCTAATCAATACAACTTCTCCCCAAAAGAAGAAAAAGTGTATGTCCATTTATTGTTGTTGTTTTTTTTATTGTTCAAATAGTATGATTGGGTTGGATAACTTATTTTTGTATCTTTCATTTCTTCTCTCACTTTTAACAATAAGGTGTCTGTTTGTGCCTGTCAGAATTGTTGCGTACATAGTGTTTTGAATGCATGGTATAATGTGATCACAGCTTTTTGATCTTGCTTTATCTATGGCTTTATTTTTGTCCAACTTGGGCTGAAAGCCCCTCAGAGGCTAGAGACGTCAATAAACTTGAACTCGCGCTTGAACTTAAACGAAAGAGAGAGAGAGAGAGAGAGAGAGAGAGAGAGAGAGAGAGAGAGAGAGAGAGAGAGAGAGAGAGAGAGAGAGAGAGAGAGACAGACAGACAGACAGACAGACAGCAGACAGACAGACAGACAGACAGAGGAAGAGAGAAACAGACGGAGACAGACAGACAGAAACAGACAGACAGACGCACTCGGCGACAAAGGTGAAGGGGTGCTGGGGGTGGGTGGGGTGTGGTGGGGTGGTGGTGGACGAGAAATGGATGATGACGCCTACTAACGTATAATAATACACAGCGTCATCATCCATTTCTCGTCCATGAAACATTTTCTTTACCCAAGGGAATCATCCATCTTTACGGCTGAGGCATCAGTGTGCTGTGATGATGACGCCTACTAACGTATAATAATACACAGCGTCATCATCACAGCACACTGATGTCTCAGCCGTAAAGATGGATTATTCCCTTGGGTAAAGAAAATGTTTCATGTCTTATTTACAAGTCTCTCGTACCCACTCGAACACGATTTTAGACAGCTTTTGTTGTGTTTTTTTCTAACTGGAAGCAGTCGTCATTAATTCTAACAGCTATCTTAGTTATTAGAGAGTTGTCTTCGACAAGATTGACCAAGAACTGGAACGAAATAATTCGTTGGAATTACGTCATGCGCTGGCTCGCATAAGCTCCTCTTCGGTAACCCTACCGGTAGCCATCCTCCTCCTCCTCTTCCTACTTCTTCTCCTCTTCCTCCTCCTCCTCCTCCTCCTCCTCCTCATCATCATCATCATCATCATCATCATAACACAGCAGGTTTACATACACCGTGTAGCCCAAACAACTCCTCGGGTAATTATTATAAAGCTGATCTCCACTGAGTCAACCTTTTTAGCCGAGACGTTACAAAATACATGTACCGGAACACAATGCCAGACTAGATATAACTAGCGGTGTTTTCTTATAGTCTCCCCCCCCTACCCCTCTCCTTTTTTTTCTCATTGTGGCACTGGTAGATAAAAAGCGCCACACTCGATCCCTAGACGTGACTCCACCGTGATTCAACATGAGGCAGACGTGACTCTCGAGTCCTGCGAGCGTGAGTCCTGAAGCCCGAGGCATCATAACATTTTAAAAAAGAATGAAGCTGTTTTATTAAATCAGAAGACGAAAAAGAAATGCTGAGGGAGAACAACATATAAGTTTTAGGTTCAAAGAAAGGTTTGGTTTTCACCTATAGTCATTATCGATTGTCAAATGTCTGTGTCACCAAAATCATCGATTTCCTACTAGTGTGAAAAGTAGGCATACAATTCAGGGATCCTATTAAAATGCTTTCATCTTGGTTGGTTGTACCATCCTCTTCATGTTCATTTTCCTCGTCCTCATTGTCGTCGTCGTCGTCATCATCATCATCATCATCATCATCATCATCATCATCATCATCATCATCATCATCATCATCATCATCATCATCATCATCATCATTATCGTTGTCATCATCATCGTTATCAGCATCATCATCATTGTCATCATCATCACCATCATCATAATCATCATCATCATCATTGTCATCGTCGTCGTCTTCATCATCATTCCTCCTCCTCTTCTGGAAACACTACCACTCTTACTCATGCTACCCTTTCACCCACCTCCATCCTCACCTCTTCGTACACAAACAGAAAAGAAAAGAAAAATGAAAGCCGTCCAATGTTGAATTTAATCAATCGGAGACCGTACACAGCGTGGCGGGCCTGTTGCAGTTTTTCAATGAAAGGTCAACGAAGCTTCAGAAATGGTTTTCACGTCTGGACTGCATGCACCTTAAATCCTAAACGAGTTATGTCTCTTTAAGTTTCATCTTCTTAAGCAAGTGGGTCAAAATTCACCCCCACCCTTCCCCACCCCCCATCTCCCCCTCCCCTCCTTAAAAAAATATATATTTAAATGACCAGACCTATATTTTGTTCTAGTTTCTACTCAAACATTGTCTGCAAAAAAACGAACACGAATTGTCAAAACACTTAGGTAATTTTTTTGGACAACGTGAGACACGTTTTTTTCGGACAACAATGAGGACAACATTCGAGAATGGACTGGTTTGACACTGAGCGAAACAATCAGGGTTGCTGAGGACAGGGAAAGATGGAGTACGCTGGTTAAACGATCATCTGTGGTGCCCCTACGACCTCCGTGTTATGGGATAGGATAGGATAGGATAGGATAGGATAGGAATTAGGATAGGTAATTTTCAGACCAGCTGCTCTGATTGTCTACGTGTAGCTTGTTGATGACAGTGGCTACAACAAATGCATCACGATCTGGCAAGGGCTTTTTTTTGTTTGGGTATTTCATTTAACGTCTATTCACCGAAGTGATTTTAGACTAAGAAATGAAAGGAAGATGGGGAGAAGGATATTTGCTACTTGGATGGGTAAGGTTTACAGCTCTCACTGAGTAGTTTGATTTGAGCTTTCTTTGTCTGCAACTTAGTGCACTGTTCATAAAACAGTAATTTCGCTCCTACCTAATATAACGTGTAGCTATAAATACTCTTCGTCTGTCACTTACGCTCATTTGAATTATTATGGGTTTTTCTTCCCCATTTTGTTAAAAGCCTGTTTACATTTCATTTGGATTCCCCTTGCATCTGCATGTAATAATAAAATAAAATACAATAAAATCCAGTCCACGAACTTCAGGAATTTGTGTTCGTGCTTTGACTAAACACCTTAGACCGGTAATAGCTGCTGACAAAGCTAGACGTGAGAATCCAGTTCAGCCAAAGAAATTTTATGAAAATAATCGTTTGTCAATATTCTATCATGATGGGCCGCAAAGAATGAACGTGACTTAGGTACAATACGTTTCAGATTCACAAGGATTTTCTATGGGTACTCCGGTTTTCCTCCCTCCCTTAAACAATGGTACTTGATGCAGCCAATCTAAATGAAAATCACAAAAGGGCTGTCGTGACATTATTCATTAAAATATATTTCAACTTGCGTGTGACTGACTGCTTTTGTCGGGTCCCAGATAGAGTTTCTCATAGTTAGAACACACTGTAGTTATCTCTATGACCTCAGAATGGGACTGCAACCAGCTTTTCAGACGTAGTATAGAAATGGATGTAGGCGAGGAGGCTGAAGATGGTATGAATCGAAGTTTAATGTTTCAACAATGATTGAGTTCGGCGTAGAAGGGGTCGGGAATTGGGGATGATAGAGATGGTATAGATGGAAGTTCTAATCCTCAACAATAGGCTATAGTTCGGCTGGACAGTGCTGGTGTTGTAGGCAGTAGATGGAAGATGATAGGGACGGTAGATTGGGGGTAAAGACTGTCCAGGGAGGTTTTGGGAATGGGGCGGGAAACGTAATGAATTGAATGTCTCACAAGGGACTGCATTCTCCGGCAAAGGAACTAAGCGATGGTGCTGCAAACGGTGATGGATCGACAGTGGCGATGAGGGGTTGAGTATGTCATCCCAAATCTGCAGTTAGTCCGTTAATCTGTCACAGGCCCACGAGAGGGCAATATACAGTATGTATGCAAATTTGGCTTGTAGTGCCCACAGAGCTTCCGAGACTGCGGAGTCCGCGATGTAAAGATGAAGGCAAGAAGAAAGTATGGAAATAAACTATGGGACAAACAAAACCATCAGTTTTTGAACTGGGACAACATGGCGTGTTTGTCCTGGAAGGTTGTTATTTAGGGCGTTTCATACACCATAAAGGCCTTAATTAACTATAATGGGGGATCCGCGATAGCATAGCGGTAAAATCCCCGTGTCTTCGACAGCCTAGCGCTAACAAGCAGCCATACATAGGCTGAAGCATTAACCCTGATAGATCCGTGGGGGTGCCGGGGGTTTTGTATAAATACTAACCCCACTTTCTGGAAATGTAGTGCTTTAAATTCTCACTGTCGCTGTTTTTCTCATTTGTTCTTTCTCATTCCTACTCTGTTCTATCAATCTACTATACTATCTTTTTCTTCACTGAGCAGTCACCTACCTTATTTCTTGAAAACTCTTCGGGAAAAAACTCCTCATTTGTGTGTGAGGTCTGTTGGATCAGCTTGCGAATATTGGACGCTTTCTGCCAAATGGTCACAAGGGCTTCCTATGATATTATTTAGCAATGTAGGCATTTTATATTTATATGTTTTGTTGATATTTTATAATGATGTTTGTATTCTATTTTGTTTTTGTAAACGGATGTTCGATAAATTAGAGTACAGCCTCAGCCTCCCATGCTTGGGATGCCTTTTGTTGTACACTGACCGGCTGGTGGAGTGCCTTCAGTGTTAGCACTGGGGTTGTTTCAGCAGATCTTTTATGCGGATAAAGGGTGAGTCCTCTTTCAGCCAAATTGTGGTCTTGATGTTGTGGTCCTCATTCGGCTCTTTGCAGTCCTCTGGACCTTGTAAGCAATACCTAACTAACTAACTAACCTGATAGATCTCTGATACTCGGCATGGCTGTTAGCGTTGTCTGCGTGTCTCCGGTCTGCGTCGTTGTCCGTTATCAACGTCGTTTGCAGGCTAGCCGCAGTAAGCAGCAGTAATACCCTGTCCCGTCGTTCGTATTCATTTTTGTCTTGTTCTTCTTCTTTCTCCATTCGTTCTTCTTATTCCATTCTTTCTTAATTTCTTTCTGGTTTATTACGTAAGTTTACATTTAGGGTTTCTGGTGCTTTTTGTATTTACAGGCTTTTTCTGGAAATACTTTGAAATTGGGAATACTTTGGGAATCAGAACGAACCAAATGTCGCGTCGGATTGTCGATCCGACCTTTAGTCCGTCTGTCAGTGCTGTTGAAAGCAAGAACTACAGGTGGATTTTGACCAAACTTCATAATAACATTACCTTAGTAAGTGACCTGCTTCCCGTTCCATCTTATTTGGTCTACCGCAAAGATCAATGTCTCTGGATTGATGCTTCAAATCATGGACCATCCTTCAGTAATAGTGCTGTCGTCGGCCAGGCGGTCGGTATGACCTTCCGAATTTCCCATTTTTGTTCGAAACACACGTCTCAAGAATAACTCAACCCAAATGCATCATTTGTACTTGTTGTGGATACTTGATCTAATACCATGCATGTTATTTCATTCGTAATTGTACTTTCTCAAAGGTCGATGTCATTGTCATTCACCTTTCTCCTAAACACATTTTGCAATGTATAAAACAAAATTGGTTCATCCGATTTAGATCATTCTTTTTCTCGCAGATAGTTCAAATAGTGGCCCATCGTTTCATGTTTTCCATTAGCTTCGTTAGGATAAAGCCGAATCACAACCCCGCAAAGAAACTTAACAGGTTTGGAAAAGCTTATTTTGGGGGCTATGTGTGTCTGCAAATACATTTGAATGGATTGCCATCTTGTTTTTTTAAATTATTTTATTTTTATTTTTTTTTTAAATTGGAAGCCTATAGGTAATAGTCTGACCTCAAACAAATACCTCATTGTTTTAAGAAACGTCTATACTTCGAACTTTGGAACTTTAATTTGTCCTTTCCCTCAACCCTGCGGGCACATGCTTTGTATTGGAAAAACGTACAGAACTTTTGTAAAACTAGCTTGCTGAGTTTAAGATACGGCGAAAGGGAACATTCTGTAAATCAAAGAATTGTTTTGTGATGGATGTAGGACTTGGGGCTGGGCTGTGTGTGCCCGTACTTATGTGCCTAGGTGTGGACGTTTTGGGATGATATTTCCAGTCTGCGACGCTTCTTCTGCAGTTGTACAGATGAAGATCTCAATTGCTTGTCGTCCAACTATTGTTGTAACTGTATAAGCCAATAGCAATAAACACGGAGTGAAAAAGGCCAGGAGGATGAGGATGAGGATGAAAATGATGAGTGGTAGGAGAATAATTATGATGAGGAAGAGGAGGATGAGTGATACGTATATGATGATGGTGATAAGGAGGAGGATGAGGATGATGATAATGATGACTTTAAGGGCGCACAATTCCATGTTACAGGGTCTTGCTAAGGTGGCACATTTAGTGCCCAATAATGAGATTTAAAAACAACAACAAAACACCTACAACAACAACAACAACAACAACAATTCAAGCTACCGAAACAGATGAGTTGTAGTATCTTTCTGAAGCTTTTCCAAGAGGTGAAATATCAGTTAGGTCCCTGGTGTTTGTGCAACGTCTGCGACACAACAAACACATTCATCTCACGAGATTACAGTACTGTCTGGCGAGAGGTGCATCTTCCCCCAGTCTGCTGAAACTAGCACTGTATCTTGGGCAAGTTGTTGTAGTTGTTGTTGCTAATTTTGTTGTTGTCGCTATCGTTGTCGTTGACGTTGGTGTGGGTGTTGTTCTTGGCATTGATACTGTTTTGTTGTTGTAATTATCCTGGGTCTTTCAAGAGAATATAGATTTTAAGATATAGGGTAACTGTTATTTGCTGGCGATCGCTATAAGCTGACAAATCTCGATTCCTTTTATTTGTTCTCTTGGCTACAGTTTTGCTCAGTAAGAAAATGTGACCACTGTCTGCACGGTTGCAGAAATAAAGTGCACGCATTTGTAGTCTTTGTGAAGTTACCTTTGACCTTTTTTGGTGCTCCATTTGGGTGTTGCATGATTTTAATAGATCAACGAAATGAGTTACCTTTAAGTTTTTGCAGTCATTTTGAAAAGGTTATTGATTAAAATCAGCTAAAGAGATATGGAATTAACAGAGAGGTTCATCTGCTAAAAGGAAGTCTCGCAGTGTAAAACGCTAGCTTGGTGTGAACCTGGTTAACATAACAATGGACATTTATATAGCGCTATTACTTGTCTTTTTATAGACAAGCGCGTAGCGTTTTACATGAAAAGAAAAAAACAAACATGAAACAACGTACAATATTGCATTAGAAATTATACAATGAGAAAAACCCACATTCAAAATCAGACAATACAAAAAGTTAACCTTCTGCAAACAAATCATCACAATCACAACAAAATCCACAAGCATAGCCAAAAAGCAAAACAAATATTTGTTGGGGCTAGGGTCTATAGAATGAAGGATTTAGTCAGGATTGTAGAGTTTGATGAGGTGAGGTTCTAGAGCTTGCTTGAATGAGGGTGTGGTCTGCTGGTGTCTGTTGTTGGCTGGAAGAGTGTTCCATTGTCTGGGTGCACAATAGGTGAATGAATGCCCGTACATTTTCCGTACATTTTGGTGTTAGTATTTTTGCATGCAGAGTGTGCGAGAGTCAGAAGAAGAGCGAAGAGTGCGATAAGGGACATAGACAGACAGCAGATCTGACAGATATGAAGGGCAGGTTCCAGAGAAGAAATTGTGGCACAGTACGGACAGTTTGTATTTAATGCGGGCCTCTATGGGTAGCCAATGAAGACTTACGGAGTAGTGGAGTGATGTGATCGCGCTTTTTTGCCCTAAAGACTAGCCTAGCAACACAATTCTGGACTTTTTGTAGTTTGTCTATGAGATGACTCGGGCAGGAAGCCAGTAGGGCATTATAATAGTCTAGCCTAGACAAGACTAAAGCACAGACTAAGGT
>CM072516.1:14843843-14851343 GCA_036898135.1 Oncomelania hupensis
GAATTATTCTACGATATCTGAAAATCAAAACGATCTTGAGTTAGAAAATCGGAAATAAGATAGACCCAGAAGCACATGCCCGACTCATGTCGTATTCTACAGCATTTGGTCTTAGTTGTAATGGAAGGAATGCTTAACACGGATACGAGGAAGCTGGATATTTTGCGCCGCAAGCAAGTCTTCGTGGCCTGCATACAAATAACATCAGAATTGGACTGAGTTTGATTTAATTAGAGGATCTTTCTGCATTAAAGGATCTTTCTTTCAAGGAAATTGAAAAAAAAATTACTTTAGAGTTGATGAATCAAGTTGGGTATCAAGGGTTATGTGGGTGTCCCTGTCATTTTCAAATTCAGCAGCTTCTGTAACATTGACGTTGCAAACTAATAAAGTCAAATAGTGCAGGCTTCTCGGGGAACTAATTCGGAGCCGCACTTTGCCTGATCTCTCTACTCGGAGAACAAAAAGCAATTGTGACAAAATACGCCTTCTTCGTGTAGTTAGTTGGAATGAGGCCCAAAACATAATGTTGCTGTCTCTTTGTTTTTAAGCCCACAAGAAATGAATTGAACGTGGGTTTTGCATAGCGCAGTCACCAAAATAATGAGTTATGACACAGCACGGAGATTAGACGTAAGGATCACTTTTCGAGCGTACATATGGACATATGGATTAAAGTAATCATTCAAGGAGTTTGGTTCGTTTTGTCTCCCTCTGATCATTAGGGAGTTTCTTAAGCGAAGCGTTTTGAAACGTTGTGTAACTCTTCGCTCGCTTGGAACGTTTTGTGGCTTTATAAAACGCTACAAACAGCTCTGCGGACAATATCATAGATTAAAATCTAAAGGCTGTTACTTTGTCCATATAAACCAAAATGGTTGCAATGGAAGTGACCGAGATTATTGCCTCGAATTCCTCTGCGATGTTTTCTTGTGAAACTGCTAAAGGGGAGGAGGAATTTACATCATTTACAGGAAGGTATTGATTTGTGATAAGCGTTTGGCACCTGTCACAAAGTTGGTGTTACAGGAGTTATTTATCAATAGCCGATTCAGTCCCGATGCTCGATATGTGTAACTCGAATTCGTTTCTCCACGCAGCCTGTTCACTCAGGAACAAGGCAGGAATCGTATAAAGTTTTTCATCTTTATTCAGCAAACATGAACAGTTGCATACAAGATCATTTTCCGTAAATTACTATAGCAATCGTCGTCAGAAATTATCATAAATCGCTCACACAAGGAGGAACAACGAAGCTTAACGTCCTATTGCATCAGCGTTAAGGACGATCACCACGTCGCCACCCTGACAACAATGATTATCATCATCATATCAAAGATGAGATCCTACGGATCTCTTTTTTTTTCGCTCACACAAGCAGACATTGCATTACTTATATAGCCTCTCTGCAATCGAGAAAAAGTTCGAACATTCCAGCATGATGCAATAACACCCAATCAAAATAAAACTCGATGATCCCTTCTATGCATTGTCTTACGTCATAGAACGTACTTTAGGTTAGAAGAATCGCTTTGCTCTTACTAGATCTATCTCGAAGCTTTGGTAGATAATAAACAAGTAATTCCAGAAAATTCTCAGACCGACAACATTATACAAAGCGTATTCTCGCAACAACGTAAAATCAAATCAATGGTAAATACACACTATTATTGCATGCTTTGAAAAACAAAATGTTGGGCTCTATAGGGCGCGTCTAAATCGTAACAGTTGTCCATTTTCAAACAGTTTTCATTGAGCGATGGGTTTCATAGAATAAAAAGCTGCGCCTCGGGCAGCTCAATGCAAATGGGCCAATCAGGCTATAATTATCTCTTTTGATTTTGCTGGGTGTTTAATCTCCTCCGCAACAATGGAAAATGAATTTTCAGAAGACGTTCGTAATTTTTAGAGCTCACCCAATTGCTGCATTTTCATAATCCAGACGACCTTAATCCACACTCAGTCAACAAAGACTTCACATTGGCTTGACCTTAGTGCAGCCACGTGCATAAAAAGCCGATGAGTAGTCTGATCTAGGCAGGTGCTGGAGTCTCGCACAGTCTCGCACAGTCATATTGTTTATCGTTGTGAGTTGACTGGCTTTGTACCATGTACCGCCCAGTAAGAGCGGTAAGAGTTAGGTATATTTATTTTACATGCATGTTTTACCTTCATCACAGTTAGATCTATGTTCCAGGCGCTTTTGAACATAGGTCACTTGGCGAAATTAAGTCGGATGTCTGTTGTATCTGTTATCGTACAATGTACAATTTCAATACCCCAGGCGTACGGAAGTCCACAGTCGCCGAGTGGTGGACATGACGGTTAGATAAGCAATGTCGTCAGCGGTTGAAATTTGTATGGAGTACGGCAGCGTGTCGACAACTGAACCCTTTCCTTAGGCAGAGTAGCGCCCCCACTTTTGGAATTGATAAATCAGTCGAGATCTAGTCTGCACGAGCTTTAAAGATCCTGACACTCATGTACTCTCTCTCTCTCTCTCTCTCTCTCTCTCTCTCTCTCTCTCTCTTATTTGCACTTATGGATGCATTCACTATTAGAAAAATCTGACCGACAAGTTCAGCAGAACGTTTCATTCTACCAACCGTCGTAAAGAGTATCTTTCGTCTCTACACTCAATGATATCATAAAGAATAAGGGATGCCAACTCGTTTGTTGGCTTTTGAACCTTTAACTTGAAGCTCTGAAAGACTGTGACGCAATACTAAAGTAGCACAACGTTGTTTCAAGTTAAACCTATTCCGGTAGCCTTCTTTTTCAAGGACAAAATCTAAGAATCTCGTGACCCCTAAAACTCTGCATGATTCCAGTAATTTCTTTGGGACTTGGACATGTCAATAATTATTGGAACAAGAAAGCAGCCAGACATTAAGAAAGTTGTTCAGCACTTGTTGGTGGAAACCATTTTGAGCATCAACAGTAGTAACCAGAGATCAACAATGATTAACGTCCCGTTCTTATTAAAATGATATAAACGTGGTTTTCACACATACGTGTATATAATAATAATAATAACGGATTTTTATATAGCAGGTACTCCAGCCTATGACCAGACTCACCACGCTTTACATAGTCATAACATATAAATACATGCACTCGATGAAACATTACTTTTGCTACAATACACCAAAAGACGGGACAGTAAAGGTACAGACTATTTACAATTATGTACATAAATTACAAAAAAAGACAAAGATATACTATTTACAACTATGTACACAAATGACAAAAAAGACAGAAAATAGAATAGCAAAAACCTATTTACAGCTATTTATATGCCCGGTTAGGCCCAGGAAGGAAAACAGTATAAATATTTACAGCCGTGTATACACTTACGGATCAGACATAGACAAGAGATGAGAGAATGGCAGCGGGATACAAATCAATCTGAATAATGCAGTTTGAAGAGGTGGGTTTTGAGGGCCTTTTTGAATGCTTGTGTTGATTGTATGTTGCGGATATAGGAGGGAAGGGAATTCCACTGCTTAGGTGCGGAGTAGGCGAATGCACGTTGGCCGTATGTCTTAGTGCGGGTGACGGGAACCTTGAGTGTGCGAGTGTCAGCAGAAGATCTTAAAGTGCGTGAAGGGGAGTAGACAGACAGTAGATCAGCAAGGTAGGAAGGACAAGAATCTGTGAAGAAGTTGTGACAGAGAACAGAGAGTTTGTACTCTATGCGTGCTTGCACAGGAAGCCAGTGAAGGGAATGTAGTAGAGGTGTGATGTGATCACGTTTCTTAGCTCGGAATACTAGTCTAGCTGCTGAGTTCTGAACCTTTTGTAGTTTGTCAATGATGTGTTTCGGGGAGCCAACAAGGAGAGAGTTGCAATAGTCAAGACGAGAAAGGACGAGAGCGCAGACTAGGGTTTTGGTGGCCGGGACTGTAAGATAGTGGCGAAAGGAGCTGATTTGGCGTATGGCCGTGTATGCAGAGCGACAGACGTTGGAGATGTGGTTGTTGAGGGACAGGTCATCGGAGAGAATGTAGCCGAGATTTCTTGCTGAGGATGAGAACTGAGTGTTTGTTGTCCCTACTGTAAGCGATGATGGGAGAGGCGAGAGTGAGGAGGAGGTGTTGTGCTTGTGAATAAGGAGGGCTTCGTTTTTATCGTCATGAAGATTAAGCTTGTTGAGTGTCATCCATGACTTAATGTCTGTGATGCAGTTCTCCAAAGTCTGAACAGTGGAATTAATGAGAGAGTGGGCGGTGGATTTATACAGTTGTGTGTCGTCTGCAAATGACTGACTCTCAACAGCATGCTTTCTAAGCAGGAGAAGCAGTGGCTTGGTGTACAGAGTGAATAACACCGGCCCTAAAACGGAACCCTGAGGCACGCCGCACACCAAGTCTGCTGTGCTGGAGAAACAGCCATCGACAGTGACTGCTTGTGATCTGTCAGAAAGATATGAGTGGAACCAAGCCAGGACCGAGCCAGAGAAACCAAAATAGTGTTGAAGAGTGTTAAGGAGAATGTGATGGTCGACTGTGTCAAAGGCGGCTGAGAGGTCTAATAAGGTGAGAACGGAGACGTTGCCATTATCTAAGGCAAGCAACAGATCATTGGTTACCTTTAGGAGGGCTGTCTCAGTGCTGTGGAATGGTCGGTAGGCAGACTGGTTGGGGCAAAGTAAAGCGTTATCATATAGGTAGGCAAACAGTTGTTTGAGAACAATTTTTTCTATGACTTTGGACAGGAAGGAGAGGTTTGAAACAGGTCTATAGTTCTTTAGATTATTTTTGTCTAAACTTGGCTTTTTAAAGAGGGGTTTGATGACAGCCGCTTTGAGCACAGACGGAACAACACCAGAGGACAGACTCTCGTTGATAATGTGGGTAATGGTCGGGAGTAGAGGGTCAAGATTCTCTATCAACATGGGGGTAGGAATGGGGTCGAGAGAGCAAGATGTTGGTTTTGAGCTTAAGATGACTTTTTTGACCTCTTGCTCTGTTATTGTTTGAAAAACTTCCATCTTTGCGGTGGTGAGGGAAGGTGAGAATGGGTTAGTGAGTGGGATCTCATGGCTATCAAGAGCGGCCCTTATGTCAGCCACTTTCTGTGTGAAATAATTACAAAATATATCTGGGAGCTGACATGCTGGATGTGTGGATGGGAGTGATGTTGCATTGCTCTTACCCCTTAGCTGATTGCAAATGTCAAACAACTGTTTACAAGTTTCACTGCTGCTAATTCTGTCGCTAAAGTACCGGGTTTTGGCAGTCTGGACTATTTTAGTGACCCGTTTTTTTGCAGCGGTGAAAATCTGCTTGCTGACTTCTAAACCCGATTTGAGCCACTTTTTCTCAGCTTTGCGTCGGTGTTTCTTCGCCTCAGAGAGCTCGTCCGTAATAGACTCGTACCAGGGTGCTGAGCGAGTTGCCTTGACCTTTTTCTGGGCCACGGGAGCGTGCCGATCAAGCACCGCCTGAAGTGTACTATTCAGCTGATCCACAGTGGGGCACAGTTCTGGGGTCACTTTAGCGGTAAGGTCTTGCTTGAAAGCATCCCTATCCATGGTGCGCAGGCTGCGAGCCTTCCTGAACATGGGGGGATGATCCATTCATGCGCTCGCAAATACGCACTCAAATACACAGGCACGTAATATATATATATATATATATATATATATATATATATATATATATATATATATATATATATATATATATATATATATATATACACACACACATCAGCCTTTCCCCGGCACACATATAGACACACAGATACAAATACATACATACATATATACCTACATGCATACATACATAAATACATACATACATACATTTACATACCACCATACACAGCATTCCTTTGTTTAAAACCACTTAATGTGCAATGAAAAACACAGCTTTTCAAACAAAAAAGCGATACTATATTCTTCTTCCTCTTTGGTGAACGCAAGTTTAAATTGAAATGTATTGAAAATAGTACGAGAAAGGCATAATTATGTTATTATGCTCATTGCTTAAACCAACCTTACTAATGAAATGAAAAAAAATCTGTTCCCAATTATTTTTTGGGTTTTAATAATACTGAATGACTCCACGATAACGAAGGAAACGTTTTTTTCTTTATTTGTTATCTGTCGTGATATTGGGTAAATTAGTGAACGAATCCTTCCATTAGAATTAAAAAAAACTCTGCCCTTTATTGATTATATTAGGTTAATTCACTGAATGAGCCCTAAAATTTGGGGCCGGGGGTGGGGAAAGGAGCTAAATCAAACTGATTGCCTTTAGTGCATTCTCTCATGCGGGAGTCCTATTGGATTTTTGAGCCCTCGGTTCTGCGTTAATGAACAATTAAAGGAACATTTTCCTTTGACATTATGTTGGCGCTAGTGAAGAGTTAAAGCCCTTTCAGGGGCAGTGCAGATATATAAAGCGCTTTAGAGCTCAAAAGATCTGCTCAAGGCGATGGACACCCAAATCTAAACTGTGCAAACTAGTTTGCTTGCCTTAAGAGCCGTACATTTATTTACTGCTTTGCGACAGCCAGTTAGCTTGGGAAGTGGCCTTGTTGTCACGTTACAAGATGACTTTAGGGACAATGACAATGAAGACTGTTTTGCAGCGGCAATTGTCAAGTCTATACGTCTTGCACAGTACCAACTCGAGCTTGTCTTACTTCACTTCGAATCTGTTTTATGTATCCATTATGTATCGCATTATCACTTCATTTATTTATTTATTTTATTATTTAATCGTCCTTCCACTGTGCTTAAGACTTTGCAGGCAACTCTTGTCTACCTTTCTTAAACAAGAAAATTGTGTGGCAGAAGTCTTCGTATGAAGAAAAGTCCCGAAGCTGAGCTTTGCATGCATGTTGTCATTAGTTTTCGCAAACAAGCTTCTATTGCTTTCTCAGTTATGTCTCCCGCTCCCAAAACAATCACGTCATTATCACCGACAGTCACATCATTATCACCGGATGGGAACAAGTCTTCGAAGTCTGTATGTTGAAGTTCTTCTTGTTCTCGTTCTTTTTTCAGTTCTGTTCTTATTCTTGTTGTTCTTCTTTGTTTTTCTCTGTCCCTCTGTCTCTCTCTCTGTCTCTCTCTGTCTCCCGCTGTCTCTGTCTCTCGGTCTCTCTTTCTTTCCCTCTCTCTCTCACACACTCTCTCTCTGCCTCTCTCTCTCACACACACAAAGACAATATGTAACCCAAGGTTTGAATCAAGTCTCTGTAATACGAGAATGTATCAAACAATTTATCTTTCAAATATATTTAAATATCGCTCAAGATGGAAATATCTATTAATTAAGACTTGTTCAAAGGAAATTGTATGAAATGTAGTATGACGACGATAACATTATTTTTGGTTGGTTTAAAGGCAATATAATTATTCAAACGTTATTTCTGTTTGCTCGGGGTGTACAAGCGCGCGCGCGTTTAATGTGCGCGTGTGTGTGTATGTGCGTGTTGCTTTAACGCTGGTACACTTACGTGACATTTGACAGTATAGAAAATCAA
>CM072516.1:14853843-14938843 GCA_036898135.1 Oncomelania hupensis
TCTTTCTCTGTCGCCCTGTGTCTGTCTCTCTCTGTCGCCCTGTGTCTGTCTCTCCCTGTTGCCCGTGTCTATCTCTCTCGCTCTCTCTCCGTCTCTCTCTCTGTTTTTTCTCTCCCCTCCCCCTTAATTTCTCTCCCTTATCATTCCTCTCCCACCTCCCATCCATTTGCCTCCCATCACCCCTTTCCCTTTGATCTCTCTCAGGGTTGCAATCTTTCAGACTCGCGAGGCCCATTTCCCGCAGTACAGTTAGACGTTTATTATAATATAGTAAGAATTGAGGCAAGTCTCATAGACTCAGTGACAATATAATAATAAAATCACACAACAACAACAACAACAAACCACAACAACAAATCAACTAAATTTCGTACTAATTAAATGTATTCCCAACGTAAAATGTTAATATACCTACTAATGCCAAGGGCATGCTGCAATGTGGATGGTTCGCGAGTTAGTGTCACAGGGCAGCTGTGAAGAAAGCCATGTAGTCTGTGTGTGAAGAGTATAGGGGCGGGGGTGGTACTGCGTGTTGCCGTATGTGTGATTATTCTTGTCTCGGGCGCGTGCAAAGCGTGGTAAACAGCATACGCCGGTTAGGCCAGGTTAGGAATGTGCTCACTATGAGCAGAACGTGTTTGACAGCAGTACAGTGTAGACGGTGTTTGTCTAGTGCTCTGTGGTTTTTGCTGTGTTCTGGAATTAGGGTGGGACGGATATTAACGAAAAATAGTATCTGGTTCTGAGAAGAATACTAGTTTAAAGATTGCCAATTTCTAAAGTGATACGCTCGGTTGGAGTGTAGTTGGAGAAAAGCAAGCCCATTGGTAGTGTGGTAGGTAGTATTGAGGCATTGTCTACTACGGGAACTACACACTACCGGATTACCCTAATTGGATGTACTTTCGTAGGAGGGCAGTGGAGAAGGGCTACGGGGTGCAATTTCATGCGAACCGTTGGGTGAGTGGATGGTGGTTTTTTCCTCACTGTGCTATAACCAAGGGCCGGCTGTTGGGGTGTTGAATGATAGCTGTGTGTGAGACAGGAGGAGGATGAGAAAGTTTGCACTGAGGAGAGGCAGAAGAAAGGAAGAGTGCGACTGAACAAGGGAGAATGAGGGAGAAGAAAGGGGGTGGAGTGTGATGAAGGTAGGACGGAAGTGGTTGCTGTTGTTGTCGTTGGGGATGCTTGATATGAATAATGTGTTGGTGGTTACATGTATTCATTGCAGCATCGTTCATTCCATGCATTCATTATTTCATTGAATTGTGTGATATGTAATTGTTTCCAGTGACGATAACAGTAGAAAGCGAGAGAGAGTCAAGGACGGGGAAAATAGACTGCAGTTGGACCCCTCAAGTGTCAGAAGTTTAGTGGAGTAGCTAGTGAGAGTGGGGGGGGGGGGGTAAGTGTGATGGAGGGAGGGGGACAGAATCGAGAACATGACATTTACGATGCGACAAGCATGTTACAGGTTCGTCAAGGATTGTCGTTGAGGACTGAACTCGAGGCTTGGGTACGAGGATCGAGTTCGAAGTTCGCAGCTCAACGTTCGTCAATCCGCCAGTTCGTCGCTGGATAACGTGAGGCAGCAACGACGACGACACTTGGTCAAGTGGACCAAACATCATCAACATCGCCATTCGTTTGTCTACCACCTCTGTTGTCAGCGCCATCAACATCAACACTCCATCATCATCGTCAGTGGCGACCGCGGGTGGCAACGCTCCTTCGTTTGGACGTCAACGGAAGGGGGTGGATACTTTTGAGGAGACTTTACCAGGGACTGCATTTCGCCAGGTGGGCCCGTTTTGTGTTGTCCCTCTCCTACGCTTAACCCCCCTGTCTGAATGTTAACACGTGCCTCGGACTTTGGCTGTGCACGTTCGATTTGAGGACGTTGGTCGATTATCGACCCCCGATCACCCCACGAACCATTGCATCGTTCCATTGACCCATTGATTGTTTCATTACCATTTCTTCGTTTCATGTGTAAATGTTGTATGTGTATGAGTGTGTGGTATGAATGAATAAATAGCTTGAAAGTTGTATATTATTTGTTGTGTTTTCATCACTTCCGTCTGCGGGAAATCGTCATTCTTTCTGGGTTGTCTGCGTGTGGAAGTTGTTTGTTTGTGGCGTCTGCCCAGGGGGAGTCGTGGCGGTGACATATGGTGGAGATGCCGGGGATGTGTGAGTGTGCCCAGACGTGAAGTTGTCTCGTAATTGTCTTGTGGTGTCCGAGTGTGTGAGGCGTGATTCGGTGAGAGTGTGCACCCCAGCGGGTGGTTGGAGGGAGTCAGGTCGCTGTCTAGCGGAGGCTCACAGCCGGCCTAGGTTCGACCACACGTGAGGGAAGGGGCCATTGCACTCTCCAACCGGTTCGCTACCTTGCGGGCCAGTTTCCACTGTTTGAGTGGGAGGAGGTGGGTGAGAGGTAAGGGAGATAGCTTAGTTTAGGTAGGTTAGTATCTAAGGCTAGGCTAGGTAAGGTTAGGGTACGTAGGGACTTTGACTTGTTGTTGTTGTTGGCTGTTGTTGCTTTTCTTAAGCAGGATGGCATCGATCGAGGAGACTGAAGGACTGTCACCGATCGCGGCTCGTACGCGTTCTCGCGTGGGTGTCACGATGGACGAGCGCACGGCGGCAGCAGCTGATACGGGAGTCACCGATCTACCTTCTGCGGACGAGCGACGGAGATCGCCGGTCAGGTCATCGCGTCGTGGGTCAGTGGTCGAGGAGTTGACGACGTTGGAAGCCAGAGACACAGTGAGTGATCCTTTTGTGACGGGATTTGGCGCGACTGGCGGGATGTCAGCAGGCACCGACTTCTACGGAGACCAGGATCGTCTGAGCGACGCGACGAGACCGAAGAGGTTCGAGACCAACCCCTACCGTTCTATCTACAAGGTCGAGGCGGCACCGACGCCGAAGACAGGACCGTTCGCGGACGAGACGCCGATGGAAAGGATCTTGAGGCTCGCTAAGCGCGAAGGATTGAAAGGTCAGGCAGCGTTAGACTACGCGATAGACCAAGCGGCTAGGGAGGAGGAAGCAAACCGGAGAGAGCGGGCGAGCCGGGAAGATGCAGACCGGAGAGAGAGAGAGAGGGAGAGAGAGATGGCACACGAGCTAGCGATGGCGCAGCTGACGTCGCAGGGCGCCGGGAACCGCAGGAATCGTCAACCCGAGTTCGAGACGGTCAAGCTCAGGTTACCGTTCTTCGAGGACAAGGACGACCTAGAGACCTACTTGTGTCAGTTTGAGCGATTCGCCAAGGCTCAAGACTGGAAGAAGGACACGTGGGCTATTCGCTTGGGGACCTTGCTGAAGGGGAAGGCAAGGGAAGTTTACGTTGGTTTGAATGAGGACGACTCTGCCGACTATGAGATCCTGAAGGCAGCGTTGTTGGTACGTTTCAACCTGACGGCCGAGACGTATCGGAAGAAGTTTCGCCAGCTACGCAGGGAGCCACCGGAGACTTTCAAACAGTATCTGCGGAAGTCAGAGTGGTTCCTGGAGCGCTGGATGGGACTAGCGAACAAGAAGGCCACGTATGCGGACTTACTGGACCTAGTGCTGATGGAGCAGATGATCAACGGTATGACGCCAGAACTCGTCACGTTTGTGCGCGAGCGCAACCCAGCAACGGTGGAGGAGGCCGCGACGTTGGCGCAGCAGTACGTCGACGCCAGAGCCGGGACCAGCCTACGTTTCCCACCGCGTCAACCCTTTACGCCAAGGGACAAGAGCGAGGGTCGCCAGCCAGCGGGACCACGACCCAACTCGCCTGACAAGCGAGAGTGCTACAGCTGTGGGCAGAAGGGGCACCTGAAGCGAGATTGTCCGAAACGCAGCGAGCGAAGTGGAGCAGCGTTGCGCATCTTGAAGGAGGCAGGCAAGGAGGGAGATCCTCGGTTCCAGAGCCAGGTGGTAGTGGAAGGTGTTCCGCTGACGGCTGTGAGGGACACGGGGGCCGACTTGATTTGCCTGCGCAACGGAGAGGTTGCCAACCTTGTCTACACAGGACGCACGCGGCGTGTCGGATTCGCCATTCGCCAGTTATCCAGATCACTGCCGACAGCATGGGTGCAGTTCGAATCACCGTTCTACACCGGGAGAGTGGAGGTGGTGGTGGTGCCGGACTTGATCTACCCAGTGGTGATCGGCAACTGGGCGAGGACAGAACAGCAACGTGATACAGCACTGCCAGTGTTTGCCGAGGGGAGTGCTGAGTGTTGCGCTGTGCAGACGCGAGCGAAGCCAGCCAAGGACCAAGTCGCCACGGAACCGTTGGTAGTCGGACCAAGCAAGATCATCGTCGCGACGCCAAAGGAGATTCGTCAACTACAGTTGGAAGACAACGAGCTTGCGAAGGTGCGACAGCTAGCGGACCGGAAGGCAGGAAAGGAGCAACGAGGCAAAGGGCAAGTGGCATTTGTCTGGAAGCGAGGCCTTTTGTACCGCGAGTACACAGGACAGGACAAAGTGGATCGCAGCCAGTTGGTGGTACCGACCAAGCTTCGACCGGAGGTGCTACGCGTGGGACACGACACGCCTATGGCTGAACACCGAGGAGCCAAGGGGACCCTAGATCAGGTATGGACCAAGTACTACTGGCCAGGGATGTGCCGCGATGTCAGGAAGTACTGTTCTTCCTGCGAAGTGTGCCAGCGAACGACGCCAAAGGGGAGAGCCAGGAAGGTACCGTTTCAGAGAGCCGGTAAGAACAGGAAGTTGGAGCGTTACATAGTACGCAAAGCAGAACCGGAGGCGACGGTGGCAGTGGTGTTGGACCAAGGTGGAACAGAGGGGACGTCGGACATCAGTGATCAGGGCACTGTACCACCGATACCGCTACGAGCAAGCGAAGGACCAGAAGATGTACAGATAGACACGGAGCTGTCTGCACTATACGAGAGAGCGTTGCCGCTAGCCAACCCGGACGAGTGCGAGGTGGTGTCAACTGACGACGACCCCGTTCGTGTACATCAGCGTCCGCTACCACTTTCGCAGATGGAAGTCGCCAAGGGTGAAGTGGAACCGATGCTGGAGTCGGGAGTTGTCGAGTCGTGTACGTCGCCATACAGAGCACCGATCGTGCGGGTGAGGAAGAAGGAAGAGGTCAACAGGAGGGATGATTGCCGGAAAGCTTTCAACGGGGTGGAGAGAGCGCTGACCAGTGAGCCAGTGGTCAGGTTACCAAGCTTAGTCAAAGAGCTCATCTTGAGGACGGATGTACCTCAACAGTGCCAGACTCACGCGGTGGGCTATGCAGTTGCAGGCGTACGTCTTCACCGTTCGACCAATTCCAGGGAGAGACAACATTGAAGCGGATTTCCTCAGCAGATCTAACCCTGTGGAAGTTTAGGTTTTGAACTCTCCGTAGGTTCGTCTTGGGAGGGGGGTGTGTCACAGGGCAGCTGTGAAGAAAGCCATGTAGTCTGTGTGTGAAGAGTATAGGGGCGGGGGTGGTACTGCGTGTTGCCGTATGTGTGATTATTCTTGTCTCGGGCGCGTGCAAAGCGTGGTAAACAGCATACGCCGGTTAGGCCAGGTTAGGAATGTGCTCACTATGAGCAGAACGTGTTTGACAGCAGTACAGTGTAGACGGTGTTTGTCTAGTGCTCTGTGGTTTTTGCTGTGTTCTGGAATTAGGGTGGGACGGATATTAACGAAAAATAGTATCTGGTTCTGAGAAGAATACTAGTTTAAAGATTGCCAATTTCTAAAGTGATACGCTCGGTTGGAGTGTAGTTGGAGAAAAGCAAGCCCATTGGTAGTGTGGTAGGTAGTATTGAGGCATTGTCTACTACGGGAACTACACACTACCGGATTACCCTAATTGGATGTACTTTCGTAGGAGGGCAGTGGAGAAGGGCTACGGGGTGCAATTTCATGCGAACCGTTGGGTGAGTGGATGGTGGTTTTTTCCTCACTGTGCTATAACCAAGGGCCGGCTGTTGGGGTGTTGAATGATAGCTGTGTGTGAGACAGGAGGAGGATGAGAAAGTTTGCACTGAGGAGAGGCAGAAGAAAGGAAGAGTGCGACTGAACAAGGGAGAATGAGGGAGAAGAAAGGGGGTGGAGTGTGATGAAGGTAGGACGGAAGTGGTTGCTGTTGTTGTCGTTGGGGATGCTTGATATGAATAATGTGTTGGTGGTTACATGTATTCATTGCAGCATCGTTCATTCCATGCATTCATTATTTCATTGAATTGTGTGATATGTAATTGTTTCCAGTGACGATAACAGTAGAAAGCGAGAGAGAGTCAAGGACGGGGAAAATAGACTGCAGTTGGACCCCTCAAGTGTCAGAAGTTTAGTGGAGTAGCTAGTGAGAGTGGGGGGGGGTAAGTGTGATGGAGGGAGGGGGACAGAATCGAGAACATGACATTTACGATGCGACAAGCATGTTACAGGTTCGTCAAGGATTGTCGTTGAGGACTGAACTCGAGGCTTGGGTACGAGGATCGAGTTCGAAGTTCGCAGCTCAACGTTCGTCAATCCGCCAGTTCGTCGCTGGATAACGTGAGGCAGCAACGACGACGACACTTGGTCAAGTGGACCAAACATCATCAACATCGCCATTCGTTTGTCTACCACCTCTGTTGTCAGCGCCATCAACATCAACACTCCATCATCATCGTCAGTGGCGACCGCGGGTGGCAACGCTCCTTCGTTTGGACGTCAACGGAAGGGGGTGGATACTTTTGAGGAGACTTTACCAGGGACTGCATTTCGCCAGGTGGGCCCGTTTTGTGTTGTCCCTCTCCTACGCTTAACCCCCCTGTCTGAATGTTAACACGTGCCTCGGACTTTGGCTGTGCACGTTCGATTTGAGGACGTTGGTCGATTATCGACCCCCGATCACCCCACGAACCATTGCATCGTTCCATTGACCCATTGATTGTTTCATTACCATTTCTTCGTTTCATGTGTAAATGTTGTATGTGTATGAGTGTGTGGTATGAATGAATAAATAGCTTGAAAGTTGTATATTATTTGTTGTGTTTTCATCACTTCCGTCTGCGGGAAATCGTCATTCTTTCTGGGTTGTCTGCGTGTGGAAGTTGTTTGTTTGTGGCGTCTGCCCAGGGGGAGTCGTGGCGGTGACAGTTAGTAATGGTAAAGAGTATTTTATGAATCGGACCAGCCGATCTCTAAATAACGTGTGCAATGACAGAAACTTAATTAAGGGTATTACAAATTCATGTTCGATGTTTGCAGTCGAAGTTTAATATTAGAAAAATAACACCATTATAGCGAATTAAAAGTTTAATTTCCCAGATAGTCTACGCACAATTTGTGATTTTGACCCACCTGCTACAGGATTATGGAACTGAAAGGAACACTTCTCCTTCCTGACTCACAGGACAACCTACTGTCGTCATGAATTCTGTTCTTAATTAGAGAAAAAGATAAGTTCGCTAGACATGCTGAACATTTTCTTATAGAAAGATGTAGTTTTGGAAAGATGTAAGCTGAATTTCCACTCAACCATGCTTTAAAAATATTATTAATGTACTTCAGTCGTCTGCTCGCCACGACAGAGTTGAGCCCCCTGTCACTTGCTTTTTCCGCCTCACGTCCATTATAGTTCCATTACGTTTCGACCACAGGCGCTCGTACCTGATGCAACAGAACTATAGCCTCTCTGTAGAACGATCGACGTCAGCGCTAGACCATATACATGTACTGACTATGTACAGGAGATTAGGAGGTGTCGGATAGCGCAGTGGTTGGAGCACTCGCTACTGTGTCGCAAGTTAAACACCGTCCAGTGCGGTTAGCGCTTGGATGGGTGACCGCAAAACGTGAAGCGACAAATAACAACGCCCCCAGTTGACTCAACTGTGACTGAGTACCTACTCTCTTAAGGGCGGGGAAGGTAAAGCAGCGAGGGAGAGAGATGGGCATCACCCTCATTACGCTGGCCCAAGATAAGTGTGATCTCCAACATCACGCTCCCCTACGGCCACAAGGCTATGGGACTACCTTTACCTTTACCCTTTTACAGAGAGATAAGAATAGTCAGTCCAAAAATCAAATGTTTGTCGTATACTGCAAAACTTGACAAAGGCAGTGCCTGATGAGACCACCACAACAACAGTATTGAAGGGTCGCATTGGACATTTGGAGCACTGATTTATATTAAGAGCACCATAATTATATTCAGTTAATTATTGCTTAAAGAAGCAACACCATTTGTGTAGAGTGCTTTAATAGCAGAAGACCATTGGTTTTCCCACCTACATACACGACTCTGGGGCCAGTGACGTACTTTCTAAGTTCATTACCTAATGTCCTATAAGCAGTAAACCCAAATGTGTCTGCTTCCCACTTTGACGGTGATTGACGTCATGAATCAGTGGTGAATATTCGGTTACGTCTGCTGCTGTCGTTCCAACAAATATCGTTTATTAAATGTCAGAAGTGATGGCTTGACGATGAAGATTTCTACTTTTAATCTAGCTTTCCTCTCCCTCCACCTACCCCACCCTCATCCCCTCTCTCCAATTTCCCAAGCACCCCCCCCCCACCCATCCTCAAATATATATACACAAGCACACATAATACACCACCACTTCTTCCTCCCTCATCTCATCCCCATTGTTGTATAAATTAATAGCAGACTTCGTTCGGAGGACTTCGATTTCTCTTGAGATTCTTTCGCTTCTTCTTCTTCTTCTTCTTCTTCTTCTTCTTCTTCTTCTTCTTCTTCTTCTTCTTCTTCTTCTTCTTCTTCTTCTTCTTAGTTCAGTAGTAGAGCGTTCACCTGCCACATCTATGACTCAGGTTTAAATCTGGTGATAGGGATACTTTCCAGCTCGGCACAGAACAAAACGGAAAGAAAATTACTGTTGAACCTTGTGGGTCGCATAAAGGCGCGATCTGGGAGCGTGTGATTGACTGCACGCAATTTGGCTTGGAGGGACAATGCAATTTTCTCCCGTGTTCTAACCCGCTGCTGTTACAATAACACAGACCACTCTCTGTAGCCCCGCTTGGCGCACAACAGAAGTCTCACACAGACCCACAGTCAGAGCCTGTGGGCCTACTCCCTGACGCAGTTTGAAGCTTATACTGTTATAACTGAAACTATAGGTAACTGAACTGTACGTTTTGACAGAAATTACATAGTTTTTAGACTTGCCGCTAATACCACTCGAAGATGATAATGTACATCGCCTTTTGATTGATCACAGAAAGTCGACTTATTTGACGAAATTGGCCTATATCTACTGCCCCTTTTGCAGGATTTGAACCAAGACTGATCTGCAAACGCTACCAACTTACCAAGAGGTTACCCGAGAGCCAATGCAGCAACCTTAGTGCATCAAGGTCTTCTTCATTCTTGGTGGTACTGCGGAAAATACCTGAATCCGAAAATAAGTCCACAACTGGGTTTTGAGATGCAGAAGAAAGTGATTGACTGGCACTAGCCACGAAGGCTATCGCACCGGCCATTTTTGTGTGTTCTTTTGCATCAGTCAGTCTGGTGATAGTGTTAGTGTACAGAGTCTGGGATTAGATAGACCTAATTGATTAGTTAGACTGGGACCTCCACCCTCATTACCACAACCACCACCAGCATCATCACCTCCACCACCAACACCTTGCACCATAGTCTACCCTTTCACAATGCGGTCTTTGCGTGCCCTAGTTCTAGAAAACCCCTGGAAGACTCCTGACTTCTGCGTGTCTACAATCTTTCCTTGCTCAGTGGGTCACCGAGATTGAGACTGAGATCGTTACAAAGTGCGCTGCACCCCTCCCTCCTCCCCGCCACCTCCCCCACGAGATTGGCAATGTGATGCATGAGTGTACAGCTTCTTGTTCTTCCTCCGAAGCTGCCAACCACTCTCTAAACTAATTTCATACATCTTCGTCTTCTTCTTTCTGGTGATCGTCCTCCTTCTTCCATCTCTTCTCGTTCTTCTTTAATTTTTTTTTTGGCACGACTGCAGCTCCTGTTTTTTGCTTCATCTCGTTAACTTTTCCTCTAGCTTCCAAATACTGTTGACAGAAAAGTAGGCATACATTACATGTTAAAATTACTTCTTCCAAAGTTCAATATTTGAGCGTAAATGTATTATGTTTCCAATTTAACACGGTAAAAAACAACAACAACAACAACAACAACAAAAACCGCATTGCATTTCTTTATGTTCTCATTTTATAGTTTCCGTTTGCATGAATGAAACCTCAACGCATTAAACGTTCATTTTTGTGTACATGCAGGGATGTTGCTAGGAAATTTTTTCTTCGGCGATTTGGCCGAAACAATCGCGAAACTTTCGGCTTTTTACAGAAAGTTTCGGCTCTCTCTTCCAAAGCAGTCTCACATGTTTTTTTGACTAGATTCACTACGTTAACGTGCACCCTCCACCTCCATATATTAAAGGTGTTCTGTGGATGCATATCTTTGTAATAAAACGTGATTTTAAGAGTAGAATAAGAACATTGAAAAGAAATTGTATTTTCTTAAATTTTAGACACACAAAAACAATAAAAAAGTTTACTGTCCTTTGACAGACCACAATACTGTCAGAGTTTCTGGGTTTAACCTTAGTAATTATCGAATCCTCACCTAAACTGCAAGCATACAGCACAGGAATATCGCAAAAATGGACAAAACCGAGCCGATTCACCCGTGAAAACTTCGGCTCGGCGAGCCGACATGAAGGACAGTTTATCGGCTTTTTTATAAAAATTTCGGATAAAAGCCGAAGATCCGACCCAAACGACATCCCTGACATGTAATGTCTGAAAATACTTTGAAATAGTTGGGAATCAGAACGAGCCAAATGTCTTTATCTCTGTGCGACTGTCATCTGATTTTACAACACGTAAGATACCATTTTACAACAGCTACTACCGGAGTTATCACATATGCATTCCCTCCAGCCCCAGCACAACCTCGCAATCCATCGCATGGACTTCAAAGATCCTGACGCTCATGTTCTAGACGGGTGAGTGCCGGCTACACAAATACACCCAGCATGCACTAGGTCCCTTCTCCCCATTCCCGGTCGCCCAGGATTGTGCTCAGTCGTCTGGGCGTCAGACTATGCGCCCAACAATTGCAGGTGGGCGCCTCGGACGGCTTGAGTTAGATCCTGTATCGATCAAGCGCCTTGAGCAGATCTTGAGCTGGAAAGGTGCTAGATACGATTGATTAAATAAATAAATAAACCTAGTACTGTGCCACTCCCACCAGCGTATAAACACTTACACCAATGTTGGCAAAAGTGTGGGGTCGAAGTGAGAGAGAGAGAGAGAAAGAGAGAGAGAGAGAGAGAGAGAGAGAGAGAGAGAGAGAGAGAGAGAGAGAGAGAGAAGGGTTTGTGATAGGGATGGGGTTAGGGATGATGGAGAGGTTTTCTGAAGTATAGCCCATCTGACAGCTACTTCAATAATGGTACAGGACGCAGTCAATATAAAAATTTCAAAAATAAAAATTCGATTTTCTTTCCGTCTTCTAATAGCGATCTCCCTGCCTTTACACCACCTGTTTGAGTGATGGATGTGTACTTGGTGTGTGTGAGGGTGGATGAGACAGGTGAGCGTGTATGTTGGTATAGATCGCCGCGCTTTGAGCCTGAATAATTTGGGGAAAGGCGCGTATAGCATCCTGTATTATTATTTATTATTATTTCGTGACTTGACTGTACCAACATTCGCTATGACCAAAGAATTTTCAGTTACAATGGTCTTGGTATAATACAACTTCAGGACCGATCATGAGTCCCGTAACCGTCTGGGTCAACGGAGCACCACCGCAGGCGCACCTCGGGGCAGGTTAGTGAACAACTTACGTAGTAGTAAGCAGTTATACTTCCTGTTTTACTATAGCAGTGGAGAACTTTTACTGCTTAGTATATCTTGGCTATGACTGTGGTGGTGTTGTTTTACAGAGTCACATACTGGTAGGACACTACCGGAAGGCTTACTGGTGCCTGGAGCAGTGGCCCGAGTCTGTACTACACCAGGTGTACCAGCTGTACATGCTTCTCATCGTCTACCTGCTGCCCCTCACCTTCATGTCCGCCAACTACATCAGTATCTGTCGCCGCTTGTGGCAGGTTCGATACCAGCGTGCCTCCATCCGAGCCGAACAGTGAGTCGATTTTTGTACTGTACGTTGTACCTGATAGTCTATGAGGCATTGGCCCTGGGACAATCCCTGCATGAGGAATCATCCCAGCAGGAACCTGGATGAACGTGAAAAAGCGTTGGCGAGAAGGTCGGGGAAAACAAATCGATTTGCATACAGTGTTGTCATCTGGTAGGGATCATCATTATTATGTTCCAACTAGATACCAAGTTT
Organism: Oncomelania hupensis; assembly: GCA_036898135.1. Lineage (NCBI taxonomy): Eukaryota > Metazoa > Mollusca > Gastropoda > Littorinimorpha > Pomatiopsidae > Oncomelania > Oncomelania hupensis. The sequence continues at coordinate 14,866,178 of CM072516.1, forward strand.
CACAGCAATCCGTCAATTAGTTTCAGAGAAAAGTGCGCAAATGTGACAGCCGGACAGACGGACAAAGCCGAAAACAATAGTCCCCTAGCTTCGCTCTGGAACTAACCAACCAAAACTTGTCACAGTTACATAATTGGGATGTATGCATATTTAATAGCATGCAGCTTACCGACCTCCTCTCGCCTTATTCTCACCCTTTCTTTAAACCGTACCCACACCCGTACTCCTACTCCCTTGCGAGGACGGCGAATGGTCTGGGCATTGTGTAGGTAATGTGCACAGCCGTTGTGAGGACTATGAGCATTGTCAGTCTCTGGGGACAGTACCTTTTGTGGCACTAATCATTCTGTTGAAGGGCGAGGAACATATCATTTCCTTGTCTGTAGCCACACACGCAAAGTCCATCGGGGACTATATACTACCCCATTGATTTAGCTTTGGTGAGTCTAGTTATGGCGATGAATCCTTCAAGGGTAATTATACCCTCTCTTTGATATAGATTTGGTTAGCCTGGTCCTGACGATAAAACTCCCCCGGACAATAAATACACCCCCCCCCCCCCCCCCTTTGAATGAGATTTTGTTGGCATTGATCTGGCGATGAAACCCTCATGGACAGTTATACTGTCCCATTGTTTTAGTTTTGGTTGGCCTAGCTCTCTCGCAACTCCCTCATTGTCAGTACAAGCTTCTATTTCTGTCAAATATGGAAGGGCTTGTTCTGGCGATTAAATTCTCATGAACAATGTGCAAATAGTTTGATTTGATCGGCCTAGATACACCTCTGGCGATGGACGAAACTATGGTAGATAGATAGATAGATAGATAGAGAGATAGAGAGATAGAGAGATAGAGAGATAGATAGATAGATAGATAGATAGATAGATAGATAGATAGATAGATAGATAGATAGATAGATAGATAGATAGATAGATAGATAGATAGATAGATAGATAGATAGATAGATAGATAGATAGATAGATAGATATTCAGTGCTTATAGGGTCCAGCGGACTGCCAAGAGCCACATCGGGACCACTGGAAGGAAGGTGTAGGACCCTAAAGGTCATATTAAAATAGCAAGTTACTTCCCATGATCAAATTAAAAATGACTTATTACCTAAAACAGTACTAAAAACATAATAAGATATTTGACCAATCAGTAATTTACACACATACTTATATTTTTGTTCTGTGCCTTTAATTATACTTTCGGCAAAAAGTTGTTATCCCCATTTTCATGAAACGCAAACGTTCAATCAAACATAAAACATCGCCACAAGGGCAGAACGAACAACAACAAAACAAAAAACAAAAAAAATGTGATTCTCAATTCTGAAAGACTTTCCCGGATACGAATTTAATCTCGAGCATTTCACTAGCAAGAAGCATAAGAGGTTTCTGCGTGTAAAGTCTGCACAAACATCATCGTTGTGGTCGTCATCATCGAAATCATCATCATCATTATCATCATCATCATCATCATCATCATCATCATCATCATCATCATCATCATCATCATCATCATCATCATCTTCTTCTTCTTCTTCTTCTTCTTCTTCTTCTTCTTCTTCTTCTTCTTCTTCTTCAACATCATCATCATCAGTCAGTAGCATACACTGCAAATTGCGTGACCACTCTGGTAGCCTATGGGAGGCAGGTTTGTTTGTCAGTGCCAGGCCGGTTCACGCCATGTTTCCCAGCTTGTACTAGGAAGGAATGGCGTTGCAGTATGATTGATGGAACTGCTCTTTTACTACGACGTCCATGGACATCGGGCTGCGTTATAGGGTATCTTCAGACAATAAACTCTCCAATAACTCCACGAATAGCGATTGTGACATTTTGCTCTTTTTTGGAACGGGAAACGAATGATACATACTTTCTTTAATTACCAACTGTGTAATTATCTTGAAGGTCTCGCACTTCTAATAGAGCAAAGCTGACACAAACGTGAATAGATTTGAATTCACCGTAGGAATTACCTTCATTAAAACTGTTTCCTACGACGTTCTTTTTCGCCAAGAAAACGTAAAACAAGAAAAACGAGAATGGTCGCCCGCGTATGTACACACACACCCACACACACACACATACGCACACACACACGCACACACCTACGCACACACGCGCGCGCGCACACACATATCACAACACACTCGTCCTCTTCACTCTATACCTCCCTACACCCAACCCCCTAAACTCTATCACCACCATTTCGCCCCCTCACACTACCGCAATCGCATAGAAAATTATGCATGCCTCGTTAGCTGTCCACAAAATTCCGGGGGCTGGGATTATGATTTTCAAATCAAGGGAGACAGTCCACATTCAAAACACGAACAGGCTGAACAGAAATTTTTATTTTCAAATGAGATGAACGATTAAATGCTGCCAGTCATCTTAACTTGTTGTTGTTGGTGGTGGTGGTGTTGTTGTTGTTGTTGTTGGTGGTGGTGGTGTTTTATTGTTGTTTGTTATTATTATTAACATGCCATTAAAATGCTACTACTATTGCTACACACTCACACATACAAATGCGCGCACGCGCACTTATATGTATACTCTACAAAGTATGGTATTGTTGTATTATTCTTGCCTGTGCTACTTCGCTTTACATTCTGGTCAGTGACTTTGTGATAGAAGACCACAGGCAAAGGGTATTATTACCATAATAATCGGAGGCATGGATGGAGCAAAAGACCCGTTTATTGCATCGTAAAAATGTTCTTTGCTTCTTGGTGTGTATGTAATATGGAAATCGCCGTACTGTTCCGTCTCTTTCAGTGTTTACGTTTTGTTTTGGGTATTCAGTCATTTTAAAAGATCACAGGAAGTAACTTTATGTTCTTAAAACTAGTTTTTTTTAAAAATAGCAGTAGCAGCCATTTAAGGTTTTGTTGTTAACTGAAAAAGGTCTGTAAAACATGTTGTTGTTGTTGTTGTTGTTGTTGATGTTGATGATGATGATGATGATGATGATGATGATGATGATGATGATGATGATGATGATGATGATGATGATGATTATGATTATGATGACCGATGATGATGAGGGAGGTAATACACATTGCTGCGATCGGTAGAAAGTATCGCCAAAACTCCCGCTAACAGCAGGTGAAAGTATTCCCTCCATCCCTTCGAAGTATACTTTGGGCTCGCTGCTAGCCGCGGATGCGAACCGCGAGTACTGTTTACAAGTGACGGAAAGAGCGGAATATTGCTACAAGGGTTCGGGTAAGGGTTAGTTGTAAATCTATCCCTAGCCCTTGCCCTAACCCTTTTTTCTACAAAAATGCTCTTTTTCCGTCCCAAAAACCCATTTGCCTTCTTGGATTCTTAAATTGTATGAAACCAAGTGAGGACACTATCCGGCGTCAATAAACGGTTCGAAAGATTCTCAAACGGTTGGTAAAAGACAGTTGACCTAGAAACAAATACAGCGTGACCTAATTCGTCGCCTAGAGGAGACGAAACTTACTTTTCCGTTTCTAGTCTTTCAACGACACTGTAACTGAGCAGGCTGCTAACCTCGCCAAAGTATCCCTTCAAGGGACAAGGGACATACTTTGGCCTGCTGCGCAGCGTGTGCCTGAAGTATACTTTCTTTCGATCGTAGCTATGTGCAATTGGTGGATGAGGAGGAGAAGGAGTAGGAGGAGAAAGAAGAAGAAGAAGAAGAAGAAGAAGAAGAAGAAGATGATGATGATGATGATGATGATGATGATGATGATGATGATGATGATGATGATGATGATGATGATGATGATGGATGATGAGTGATGATGGATGATGAGTGATGATGATTGATGATGATTGATGATGATGACGACGATGATGATGACGACGATGATGATGATGTATGCTATATACGCGTTCTTTATTCCTACATTAGGCTGAACACGCGGCGATCTGTAAAGAACAGTCCGCGCGCACATATTACACATATTTTTACATACACAACAAAACGCTTTTTATTACTCATACTTGGGATGTCAAAGCACAGAGATCGATCATTGTTAGAAGACCCAAAGAAAATGGAGCTTTTATTGTTGAAAATTTTAAAGCGACTACGTCCAAAACCATCATAGAAGGAAGGGAGGAAGCCGAAGTACCCGGAGTACAACCTCGATGATCTGAATTTAAAAGTCTCTTATCTATGTTTACGTAAGTTTGCCCCTGGCGAAGTTGAAAACTTCGGCCTTAGGAAAGCAGCGCTTCCTCAACTGCACCACCTTGGTTTTGCTGTAGGTCGAGGCACATAATTTGCCTCTATTGTGCCGTTTCCGCTTTGCCCTGATACGGTTATCACAGCCAGCCTTAAGGTGCGGTCTGACGGGAAGTGAAACAAAAGCAAAACAGCCAGTAAAACACGAAAAATCGTAGTTTTGACGATGTTTATCGTGTGACTAGACCTAAAGCATAACAGCAGCAAAGCGCCGAAGTGAAGCAAAGCCGATGCTTTCAGTGTTTGAGCGTGCTCTAAAACTTTGGGTTGTTTCGCTGAAGCATTTGATTGCCAGCCAATCAGAAGAGCCGACATACGAAAACGAGATTGTTATCATTTCAGCGATCATGGCGGCATCAAAAGCTACTGGGCTATTAGCAAATCTGAAACAAGACGATACGTTTATTCTCATCGATCTAATTCAAAGCCACGCGGCATTATGGAATGTTAGAAGTCAAAATTACAGAAACCAAACCCTGAAAAAGGCCTCATGGCCTTCTGTGAGGGTCAATCTGACGGAAAAAACTGGGATCGTATGCACAACAGTACTTATTGCGCATTGCTTCCACGCAGACTGCTTATGCAAAACTTCTCATTCGTGTGACCGCTTCACAAAGCAAAGCATTATAAACGCACTTATTTTTAGATGCTTCAAGAAGCAGATGCTTTGCTTTGTTTACCGCTTTGCTTCTGTTTCACTTCACGTCAGACCGCACCTTAAGACCTGTGGCTGCTCCGGCACTCTCTTGCTTTTTTTTAATTGCATCTGCGCCTCAGACCTGCTGCTAATGGCATCTAATGGAAACACACACACACACACACACACACACCTACAAACACACACACATACGATGCTGTAAGATGGGTGTGGAATGTAATTGCTGCACTGTGTTCCATCCCATTAATTAGACGAAACAAAGGAGAGAGAGAGAGAGAGAGAGAGAGAGAGAGAGAGAGAGAGAGAGAGAGAGAGAGAAGATGAAGTGTGGGATGGTGTGCCTGGGTGGGTGGGGGATGGGTGGAGGGGTTAATTGCTAGAAAAGTTCAAGAAGAGATCATACCAATCATGGCGTAATATCACGCAAAATGGACAGTCCTCTTAGTGGTAACGGGTGTTACGGAAAAACTATTTTATATTGCAAGCAGCAACGACGGCGAAGAAGGATACTGTAATGAAGGAAAAGAGGATCGAGAAGCCGGTGATCACTGGGAATAAAACCATGAATAATAGATCAAAGATAGACGTGTAATTTACATGCCCGCAGTTACAACATGTGTGTAGGTTTAGCAACGTTAGTTGTTATGGTTGCAGTTCAACTTTAAATTGTTTTATTTGATTGGCGACCGTTGTGGCCAAGTGGTCTAAGGCGGGATTTACTGGCCTTGTCCACAAGTGTGGGATCGATCCAGCATCTGGGCGTTATGTTTCTCCGAAAATTACTTACTTTCGACTAGGGCAACGTCTCGGGGATTTTCTCCGGGTACTCCGGTGTGCTCCCCGTACGTCTGAGAGTACCACTTCTAGACAGGCGTGCCCCTGAAAAATTGGTAACACAAATAATTTTAGGTAGGTTGGGTTTGGGCGCGCCACAAGCTGCGACTACATCTTCCCCAGGGGAGGCGGTCCAGAATTTCCCGATTTAAAGGGACAATAAATGGCCCCCCTTCCCTCCCCCCCCCAAAAAAAAAAAAAAAAAAAAAAAGTATGTCCGTGCATGAGAATGAAGTGTTCTAAAATCACATGTATGCGAAGAGACGTTAAAATAAAATACTGAATTGAATATTGAATTAAAAAGATTGATAGTCGATTTTCTTTCCCAAGTGCTCAAGAGGCAGATTGATTTTGTTCTGTTTGCAATTAATCCGTTAGTTTAAAACTATACACCGAGTCTTCTTTAGTAAGTTCCTAGCATGGTATAGTTTTGTAACATACCTGCAAAAACACCGAATTCGACAACAAACACAGCAAAGAGCAGCGGCGTAGGGCTAGCTGCCTGAGAATCATCGTACGTGCGATAGTTTGCATGCAAAATACAATATTAACACCGTGCCTATCAATCGATTAGCGTCAGTTTTGTTTGGTTCAGTTGATCAAACAGTCTGACTGAGATACTTTGTATGAATCAAACAGTCAGTGACTAAGATACTTTATATGAAGCACACAGTCACTAAGATACTTTATATTAAGCAAACAGTCACTGACTGAGATACTTTGTATGAATCAGTCACTGACGAAGCTAGGCTTTATGAAGCAAACCGTCAGTTCATCTTGTTTGTTTTCCAGAAATCACATGGTGCGTTCAGAGCCCAGTCAGCAGAGTTTGATGCCCTTTCTGACACCCAGAAATTCCGCTTCGGCCTCTACAGACGCAAACCTGCAGCGCGAGCTGCGTCAAGTGGTCAGGCAGATGCAAAATGGCGGCAGATGTAAGCGTTCACCGTTGAGTGAAGACGCCACAAGAAAACAGGTTGGTGAAGAAACTTCAGAGTAATTTTAGATCTAGGTGAACGTCGCTATAGACCTTGCAGACTCCTTTAGCTTAGTCAATTCTTGTTCATGTGGTTCTCCCATTCTCCTCCATCCCTCCTCCCCCCTCACACACACTCAGCTCTACCCTATTTTTTGCCTCTACCGATCAAAGAATGATTAATTATTTTTTTAATTATTAAAAAAAAAATCTCTCTAGAAGTCTGTAACAGTGCATAAACGAGGCCGGAAATAACAAACCAACAAATAGTACATTTACGTCACTGTAAAGAAGCTGGTTACCAATCAAAAAGAAGAAGATGATTGTTTGATTTTATTGATGAGGAGGAGGAGGAAGAGGAGAAAAAAAAAGGAAGAGGAGAAAAAAAAGGAAAAAAGAAAAAGAAGAAAAATAAACTAATTTCTTAATTTCAAAGAGCTGGAATTAAATTAATTCTCCTTTGACCTTCCTCTTCCCAAGAAGTGCAATGGTTTTGGGTATGGAGAAAAACACACAGCCACACGTCCAGTTCCGCGCCTTCTACGAAAACGGTTGGGCCTACAACTATATTGTTCCCGTTCATTGTCATTGTCCATGATGACGCGATGATTTTGATGCCTTGAACAGAGATAATGACAGCTATTGTACATTATAGGCTTTGGAACAGCAACGTAAATCGGTTGATTTCGATTATGACGCAATAATATGGTTGCACGCTAGCGAAGATATATAGCTTACAGTTGCTGTTTTGCCGCAGACGCAAACATTTATGAACACGGAAATGTGTTACGTCATTTCTAACAGCAAAGAGTGCATGTCATACATCAGTTACAACAAATAGTATATGTGACGTCATTTATAGCGATGAGTGTGTGTGTGAGTGAGTGTGCGTGTGTGTGTGTGTGTGTGTGTGTGTGTGTGTGTGTGTGGGTGCGTGTGTGTGTGATGCAATTAGAAAAGCGTCTAGAAAAAAATTGTGAGGGACGTCACAAGTTGTTTTGTTGACGTGTAGGTGGTGAAGATGCTGGTGGCGGTGGTGGTCCTGTACGCGGTGTGCTGGGGTCCCATCCTCTTCAACAACGTCATGGTGGCCTTCGGCATCCTGGAGCAACTGCACCAAGGCTGGCTCAAACCCATGAGACAGGTAAGCAAGATGTTAAAAGAGATGGCGATGACGACGACGACGATGATGACGAAGATGAGGACGATGATGATGATGAGGAGGAGGAGGTTGGAAAAGATAATGATAATGACGAAAATAGTGATAGAGGAGTTTGTGACAAAGATGAGACTGTGATAAGGAATGTTCTAGTGACGCTGCTGCTGCTGCTGCTTCTGCTGATAATGATGATGAAAGCGAGTTAGTTGGTCAGTCAGTAATTGAGTACGTCAGTTGGTGAGTCAGTTAATTAGTAAGTTACTTAGTTCCATAATTTTTTTTTCAAACTGTTTCAGGCGTTCTGGATGATGGCCTATATTAACAGCAGTTTGAATCCCATCGTGTACGGCTTTATGTCCAAGAACTTCAGGGAGTCGTTTCGCAACACGCTGTGGCTGTGTATCATGAAAAAACCGCCATGCAGCAAGGAACACGGAGCTAACATTTACTGGAGGTGTTCTTTTCAGGTAAATATCCTGTAGCGAGTTAGTTGCTTTGCAGCGAGCGGATTACTCGCGTTGTTTCTTTGCAAGTACTCACAAAGTAACGTTGGAAAAATAGGACGTTCTGCGCATGCGTCTGCGCATTCAGAGAGGATAAGTCCACAATGTTGGCGGCCATGATGTACTCGCAGAAAAGTATATATATTTTTTTCCAACTAGCAAGAGTCACGTGACGGTTTGCTTGTTTTCGCCTTGTGCAATGGAACACATCGCCTGTTTTGGCGTGTACTCGCGTGTACTCGCTTCAAAGCAACTCGCTGCTGATGTAGGCTAACTGGTGATATTCCATTTACGGCTTTGTATAATCATGCGATCAAGAGTAACATCATAACCAGCCGCAGTATTGTGTTGTTGTGACATTCATCGTCGTCAAAATCATCATCATCATCAGCAGCAGCAGCAGCAGCGGCAGTATTACCGTTGTCATCATCGTGCATCACCATTGTTGTCATTAACGTCATCGTCATCATCACCATCATCATCATCATCATCATCAACAACAACAACAACAACAACAACAACAACAACAACACCACCAACAACAACAAAAACAACATCATTATCATCATCATCATCACCACCGCCATCATCACTATCGCTGTCGTCGTCGTCGTTCAAAGACAAGATCCATAAATAAGACAACTCACCGACAGTCTGTCTCACCGACTCCATTACCAGGCTATCCGAACACAGAACCAAGTATACCACTCGTGTAGCACCGGTGTGTGGGGTGTGTGTAGGTGTGTGTGTGTGTGTGAGTGTGTGAGTGTGTGTGGGGGGGGGTGCCTGTGAGAGAGATGGGGGTGGAGCTGATGGGTGGTAAGAGAGAGAGAGAGAGAGGGAGAGAGACAGAGAGAGAGAGATTGTGTACAGGGATCAACTGCCAACCGACTGACCGACTATTTCCAAGCGAGCCACACACATATAAAACTGAGCTCCTAGTCGACTCATCGACTGTGATTTTCTTGTCTTCAAAGCGACCGACCAACTTGCGCCTCATTTTCATTCTCTCGTCCTTTATTCTGCAGTTTTGTCATCATCATCATCATCATCATCATCATCATCATCATCATCATCATCATCATCATCATCATCATCATCATCATCATCATCAACATCATCATCCTCTTCCTCATCATCAATTTCGTCTTGGTCGTACATGTTCCCCATAACTTCGCTGTCACTGGTTCTTTGTTGAAAGTACCGTACCTTGTTTGCTCCATTGACTGTTGCAGCCGGTGCCTTCCTCAGCCCTGTCCAGCGCACGTTCACCTTCCGTGTTCAGCGACAGTGGCCATCTCGCGGTGCCCACCGTCACCATGCACCGCCTCAGCTCCAACAGCGTGCGGAGCACCGTTCCCCTCCTCTCTACCTCTCCCAGCCCCATGGTCAGCACTCCCGGCTCTGACAACAGCCAGACGTTTTCCTCCATCGTCCTGAACAAGATCGACGTTTGTGAGACCGAAAGTGAAATTGCTGGCTGAACTGTAGAGAAAACAAAATATGGATCAAGGTGTCTGATGGTGGCAGCATGGGCGAAGCAATGAGAAGATAATAGAATTGTGTCTAGTTCTCTCTTCGTTGAATCATCGTGGTCGTGGTCTTCAGCAGGGTGGCTACGAGATTTTCCACAGTGCCATGAAGAAGGAGGAGGAGGAGAAGGAGATGAAGAAGAAGAAGAAGAAGAAGAAGAAGAAGAAGAAGAAGAAGAAGAAGAAGAAGAAGAAGAAGGAGGAGGAGGAGGAGGAGGAGGAGGAGGAGGAGGAGGAGAAGAAGAAGAAGAAGAAGAAGAAGAAAAAGAAGAAGAAGAAGAAGAAGAAGAAGAAGAAGAAGAAGAAGAAGAAGCAGAAGAAGAAGAAGAAGAAGAAGAAGAAGAAGAAGAAGAAGAAGAAGAAGAAGAAGGAGGAGAGAAAAAGAAGTAGGAAAAGGAAAAGGAGATAAATAATGTAAATAATATATTTCAGGATTACGTACGAATTTCAACAGATTTTCTCAGACAATGAGAGATAAGCAAATATATAATAGGCAGACCAACAAGAAGAAAGTTAAATGAGATTTTTTTAAAATTCCTAATAAAGTGAACAGTACATATCGTGTAAAGTTCGGTATATCATAATGGTTATCTCCATGGAAATGTAAGTTTGGTGCGATATGAATAATGCTGATTATTGTATAATTTTATAACACAGTGTTTGTGCGTGATTAATAATAATTGTGCAGTATCTCAACTGATGTGCTACCCCCGTTAGGGTTCCGGGGGTTTCAGTATAAATAGTATCCCCACTTTCTGGAAATTTAGTGCTTTAAATTCCCACTGTCGCTGTCTTTCTCATTTGCTCTTTCTCATTCCTGCTCTTTTCTATCAATCTGCTATACTATCGTCTTCTTCGCTAGACCAGTCTCCTACCTTTTTTCTTGAAAACTCTTCCGTGACAAGACTCCTTGTTTGTGTATGAGGTCTGTTGGATCAGCTTGGGAATATTGGACGCTTTCTGCCAGGTGGTCACTAGGGCTTCCTATGATGTTATTATTTAGCAATGTAGGCATTTTATATGTGTGTGTTTTGTTGATGATGTATAGTGATGTTTGTATTCTATTTTGTTTTTGTAAACGGGGGTTCGATAAGTTGGGGTGAAGCCTCAGCCGTCCCCTGCGTGGGATGTCTTTATTGTAAAGTGACTGGCTGGTGGAGAGCTTTCGGTTTTCCCACTAGGGTTGTTTCAGCAGATCTTTTATGCGGATCGGGGGTTGTCCGGTCCTGATTTGGCTCGTAAGAGTCCGCTGGACCTAAAGCAATAATAATGTAAAGTAATGTAACTGATGTGCTAGTTTTCAATTTCCGCGGGCTGTACCGCCGCGTGATCGGGCCTCATCAAAAAGGACGATGTGTTCTTTCTACGAAGAGGTAAAAAGTCACCATAAGACAACTGCTGATTGGTTGCACTTCCCCCCTCCCCACCTTCTTCACCCCCCCCCTCCCCCGACGCCATCTTTGCCCCCTGCTAGTCGGGCAGTTTAGTTCGTCCCCCTTGCATTTGAATACGAATATGACTCGGTCACGTAGAGGCTTAGCCCATTCATGCTGTATTTTATGTTATAATTTGTTAGTTTCCCGCCCGCTGCTCCAATCGATTTACATTGGACGATATCCTATTAATAATTATGGTAGGCTTATACTAGTTGCCAAAGAAGTGAATATTCTGTACTTTTATCTTGCATCTTACTGCAAGCGCTTGTGATTCAATTGTTCCTACTCCAAACCAATGTAAAATGTGATCCATTTTGTATCCCTTTTGCCTTAGGGGCAGTAATGAAGTAGAATGGATTCCTCGATAGCAAGGAATTAGCGAGTCCTCGATAGTACAGCGGTAGCAGTAGTATGTATTTATATATTGACTACATAGGACCCACTAATGCTATCGAGGGTTCATTCATTTTTTGCTATCGAGGACCCATTCTACTTCGCTAGTGTCCCTGTCACGTCGTCAAAGTTCCGGGTGTCTTACTTTAGCCTGGCGCCTTTGCGCATGCGCCAGGTAAAATCGGGCCGGCTTTTTCACGATGTTCTTAGGCGTCGTAACCCTAACCCTAACCCCTAACTCTAACCCTAACCCTAATCCTTACTAAGACTACGATAGCACTGTGCGCATGCGTCGAATTTTGTAATGCATCGACCAATCAGAATGTTCCCAGTCGCTCCCAGCCCAAATAAGATACTAGAAACTTTGACGATGTCACACTCTTATGCTTTTTCCTACCGGTGTCCGTTTCTGGATGTGAGAAAAGGATGGCATTATTTTATGCGTGACTCCGTGTCTCTTTACTATCTATCTTATCTTATCTTATCTTATCTTATCTTATCTTATCTTATCTTATCTTATCTTATCTTATCTTATCTTATCTTATCTTATCTTATCTTATCTTATCTTATCTAATCTAATCTATATGTCTGTCTCTCTGTCTGTCTTTCTGTCTGCCTATCGAGAGAGAGAGAGAGAGAGAGAGATTGATTGATTTATTGATTGGTGGCCTAATGATCAAAGGTCATGGGCCTATAGCAAATGGGTTTGGGGGAATTTACAAATCAGTTCACATGCATGCAGGCTAACAATTCCAACCTAGACTCGATAACGAAATTCTTCGAAATCGCGAATCGAGTTTCAAAAACATGCAGTTCATATGCCTTGGTTGATCCCAAAGCCAACTGTCACAACATTACATAATGACGATTCCCAACCTGTTCAGTCCGTTTTACGGAATCTTGAAGACTTTAACACTTACTTATCTGACCGAGAAAGTCATGCCAAGAAAGCCCTCATGTCGTAAATGATGTAGCGGAGGACGTCATCTGCCTTTCTCTGCTGCTGGTCGTCGCATCGTCGCGTCCCCTATGCGCTTATGTGTCCGGGGACCTTAATCTATTTTAACTAACTAACTGGTCGTCGCATGGGATTATGCCCGACCGCTGGACGTTTCTCTCAAGCAGCTTTCTCGTCTCTGGCTTCTTCTTCAGGAAGAAGTTGTACTGGCCGTAGATTTTCCCATCGTCGTTGGTGCCAAACATGAAGACGAGGCCATCAGACTCGCCGATCAGTTGTTCTGTATCGGCTGAAAAGTGGGAGACCCCTTTGTTGAAGCCAGTGTTTCTGCTGATGCATCGGGCCTTCGCCTGCAGGGCTGGGTCTGACAGCAAGTCCTGTGTCACTTCTCCCAGTGTAGTGTCTGACACAAAAGGCTCGGTGACGCGGCTTTGTGTGGGGATTTCATTGTCATTGTCATTGATGATCGATTCGCCGTCTTCATTATACACGTAACTGTCGGCAACAGTCGGTGACACTTTGTCGTCATTCTCGTTCGAAGTGCACGTGTTCTTGTACAATATCAGTTGTAGAGGTGAGCTCTACTTCTGTAGTTTTTGCAGTACAAGCAGTCGGTAGCTGTAGCGGTGTCGATGTCAACTCATTGCAGGCAATGGCGTCAGATACACGCAGTGCACGTGTTCTGTAACTAGGTCGGCTGTTGATACTTGCAAACCGCTGTCTGTTTGATGTATAGGCCTACAGTCTCCCCTGCTTAGCCCAGTTGTTGTCGTTATTGGAAAATGAACTTGCTGAATAAAAATCACTGTCACTTTTGTTGATTCTTGTTTCTTCATGATTATCCCATTCTTTCACTGTATTTCTTTTCTCTTCCGTTCTTCGTCTGTCTTCCCTCAACTGACTTGGGCTTTTGCGCTTGTAAGTCCCGCTGTAGGTGATGTTGCCGTTGTCGTTGATGGTGTTGCAGTCGTTGCTGTCAGTTTTGACAAATCTGAAGGTCAGTATGGTGCTATTGTTACTACCAATCAGTCGATAAGATGACGATTTTTTCAAACTGAGCATTGTATCCAACACTTGCTGTACCTCTGCTGGTAAACTGTATGCAGTCAGAACTCTTTCACCTCACGTCTGTACCCAACCGCTGCTATGCTCTGGCAGAGCATCGAAATGATCAGGTCTCAAAATATTTTACAAATACATACGCATTATCGGCAATAGCAAAACGATCAACTGGAACAAGAAAGTTGCTAATTAACTTGATCACACGCAAGTCTTTCAATCTCTATGGTTGGTTATTTAACACAATTTTATTATTTTCTTTTTTTAGCAAGTGTTTCACCAACTAGAATGCATACCGAGTTTAAACGTCCTACATATGTGTGCAACATTAACATATTGTAATGTGGACGCAAACTACGCTCTTATCGTCCGCTGGACCTAAAGCAATAATCATGTAATGTAATGTAATGCGCTCTTATCATTATTCTCTTCTTTAAAGGAACACAGTATATCTACATTGTAATTAGCGCTACTTGCGCATGTATTGTCAGTTAAAAACGATCCGAATGACACTGTATGAACAAAAAAGACTTGGAGTTAAGTACGATCATTTTGCTTAATATGTTCACTTGACACATTCGGTTCTTTCATTCTTTATGGAATAATAACGTAGAAAAAAAACCACAAAATAGCAAACATAATGTAATCAAAAACTGGGTTTCTTCAGAATAAAGAGAATGTTATTTAAAGCTGATTAACATGCAAGCATTCACACTAGTTTTAATCACCATTCAATCCTCTTTCGTTCCTTCTTCTGTAAACTTTATACAAAGAACGAGACAATTCAAGTATGACCACTATTCACAATTATGACCACAATTCATCGCCCGCCGACATCCTAACTGAAGCATCATGGTTGTCTACTTGGATCAGCGTTTTCAGTATTAGACATCGTCTCTGAGTTCATCATAGGCATTACCTATCCTATCCTATCCTGTCCCATAACCCGAAGGTCGTAGGGGCACCACAGATGATCTTTTAACCAGCATACTCCATCTTTCTCTGTCCTCAGCAGCCCTCATGGCTTCGCTCAGTGTCAAACCAGTCCATTCTCGAATGTTGTCCTCCCACCTCTTTTTCGGTCTCCCCCTTTTTCTACCTCCTTGCACTGTGCCTTGCAGAATGGTCTTTGCAAGGCCTGATGATCTGGTGACGTGGCCATACCATCGGAGTTTCCGTTTCTTCACCACTGTGAGCAGGTCATCGTGTTGTCCAATGGCTTGTGTGATGGTCTGTCGGACTTCGTCGTTGGTGATGTGTTGGGTATAGGAAATGCACAGAAGTTTTCTGTAGCACCTCATCTCCATGCTTTGTATTCTTCGTTGGAGATCTGCTGTGAGTGTCCATGCTTCGCAGGCATATAGGAAGATGGAGATGACCAGAGAGCGCAGCAGTCTTACTTTGGAATGTAGACTGATGGTTCTGTCTTTCCAAATGGGCTTCAACCTTGTCAGGGCAGCAGTTGTTTGTGCGATCCTGGAGAGGACTTCCTGTCGAGACCCATTGTCTGACACAATGGCTCCTAAATATTTGAAGCTGTGCACTGTGTTGAGGGATTGGCCTTGTACTTTGATGTCCGTGTTGATGCCATTGGTGTTGTTGGTCATCATTTTGGTCTTCTCTGCACTTATTTCCATTCCATAAGCTCTGGAGGTGGTGTCAAGCCTCTGTACAAGCTGTTCAAGTTCTTGTTCCTCTCCAGCCAATCCATCAATATCATCCGCAAAACGAAGATTGGAGATTGCTCTGCCCCCTATGCTGACTCTATGGGCAACCATGAAAGTGTACAACATCAGCCCTAAAATTATAGAAGTCATCAAAAGCCTGTATGACAAGGCTACCAGTGCAGTCCTTCATAACAGCGTCATCGGGAACTGGTTCAGAACAACAATCGGTGTGCGTCAAGGATGCCTACTCTCTCCAACACTCTTCAACATCTTCCTAGAGCGCATCATGTCAGATGCTCTTGCAGATCACGATAGGCATTACATTTGAATAAAATATGAATCTCATCTTCCGGACGCTCCTCGCACACAGTACAGAAGAACTGCTTGACAGGTGCCTCTGTCCTGTAACGCTTCATATGAGTGTTAATAAGTGAGATACCAAACTACATTACATTACATTATTATTGCTTTAGGTCCAGCGGACTCTTCCGAGCCAAATCAGGACCGGACAACCCCCGATCCGCATAAAAGATCTGCTGAAACAACCCTAGTGGTAAAACCGAAAGCTCTCCACCAGCAAGTCACTTTACAATAAAGACATCCCACTCAGGGGACGGCTGAGGCTTCACCCCAACTTATCGAACTCCCGTTTACAAAAACAAAATAGAATACAAACATCATTATAAACTATCAACAAAACACATACATATAAAATGCTTACATTGCTAAATAATAACATCATAGGAAGCCCTAGTGACCACCTGGCAGAAAGCGTCCAATATTCTCAAGCTGATCCAACAGACCTCATACACAAACAAGGAGTCTTGTCCCGGAAGAGTTTTCAAGAAAAAAGGTAGGAGACTGGTCTTGCGAAGAAGACGATAGTATAGCAGATTGATAGAAAAGAGCAGGAATGAGAAAGAGCAAATGAGAAAGACAGCGACAGTGGGAATTTAAAGCACTAAATTTCCAGAAAGTGGGGATACTATTTATACTGAAACCCCCGGAACCCCAACAGGGAGGGTAGATACCAAACTGGCATTGAGTGTAGGCGTCTCTGAAACATCTTAACTGAGGATAATCGAAGTAAGATTCAGCTTTAGAACCCAGTTTAAATGATGCATAAAAGTCTGATCTGTCGCTTGTTGTTTAGGCAACGCTCCAATACTGTTGAAAACAGTCAATTAACCTTTGACGAAATAAATTAATAAAGGCAGGAATATCTCCAGCACTCTGTTGAGTCCAAAGCGTCTGCGAACCCATTATTAAACATGAGGTTCTTAAGGTGGTACACCCAAGTTTTCTTGCCTGCATCACACATTTGGTCTAACATAATATATGCCTTCTTTGAAAGTCTTTCCCGGGGTAACCCCATTAGCTTTATTCAATATCTCACACACCTAATCGCTGAAGTAACATACAAAAGATATCTTCCCAGATCTCCAAAACTCATTTTGTTCGGCGTCTGTTGACCGATATGCAAAAATCTCTTGCAAGCTAAAAAGGTGGACCTTTTCCAAACTATCAAATTGAAGTCCCCAAATTTCTGCTCCGTACTTAAGTACTGGTAAAACTGGAGCATCAAAAATCTTTTAAAATATTTCTTTACCTTTATCCCCAAGCCTGAAAAGACGTCTTAAAATGTGAATAGCTCTTACTTTGGCCTTTGAAGCTAACTCGCCGACGGCCAATGTCATTGAAAGTTTAGTCGTGAAATGTCGACCTAGATATTTGTAGGCATAACTATTCACAACTTCTGTTGGTAGGTTACCGTACGACCATTTTTCTATTTTAGCCAAAAAATCCACCCTTCCTAAAAGCAATTACTTTAGTCTTATCCAAATTCACTTCCATGCAAAACTGGTCAGCAAATTGTTTTAAAATATTGATTTGGTTTTGAAGTCCCTCTGACAGACAGAGAGAAACAGAGAGAGAGAGGGGGGGGGAGGGGGAGTAACTAGATACGGGCGCCTACTGTCGAATACAACAGATTTTTTTTTTAAATAACAACATTGTAAACATTTTATTTTTTGTGGTTCTATCTTGCCTGTTTGCATATGTTGGTTTACGAATGTGATCGTTTGTATTAATTTCTATTAATATTCTTAATTATAATAACTGTGACGGTGGGTCTATTGTTGCTGGGCTCTGCACAATGGAATGCTATTACCCACTCGTCTTTCGTCTATGGGGATCGCTAGTTAATCTCCCGGTGACTAATCTTAATACATTTATAAGTTTAGCTTGGTCTGTGTTTAGGCTGGGGTTACAGAGATAGAGAGAAAATTGTAAGAGATTCACTGACACACTAGCTCTCACACGGCTATGAGAACTTGTTAACAGTAAATATCACACATTTATTTCCTCTACTCTATACAAAATCGTCTAATCTATATACTAACTTAAATGTCCAAATATCACTTCGAATAGATCGGTCCTTGATAGGTATCTGCAGCTATTGTTTCATCATAGGGCTACTCGATCTGCCTGTCCTCCTATTCTGGTTTCTGGAAGAGGGGACTATCGCACATTCCGTCTAGAACAGTTTTGGTGCACGATTTCGTTAGCACTTAACTGTGTTCAGTTGAAGAGCTGTGTTGTGGTGGAGTGTTCTCCTGGCTGGCCAACTGGTGTGTGATCGTAGCTCAGTGCTCGAATCCACTGGAGGCCGAATGTCAGAGGTGACGTGCAATTGTCTTCCTTCAGCTTCGGGCCAACGTTGCCTGCTCGTCTGCAAAATATGAGGCGAATTTCTGCAACACCGTGTATACTAGGTGTGTGCAGAGTGTCTCACTGATGGCAGAAATAGCCCTCAGTGACCGCTCCACTAATACCAACAATGGACGATCATTTTTCTACGTCAGTGGTCGCTGAAATCTCCACTCTAATTCCTATACACAGCATGGCTAAACTAAACACATGAACAAATAATCAACCATCTACATATTCTCTGGTACAGCCACTGGTCTGCAAGAATACACATAGGAAAAACAACAGTGGGTCTGTAGGGGATACTTCATGGTGGCGAAGCCGGTCGTGTGTCCGTGGTCACGCAAAGTTTGACTAACATTCACAATTCTAAACATGGCAAACTTCAAAAACGTTATTCAACAATAATATCAATATATCGCGAGGAGACAAAAAGATAGACCATTTACCTTTTTGACAATGTCAGGCTGTGGCTAACTAGGTTGAATAGAATTTCACCAGTTCCTGCTTTTAGTCTTCCAGTAGAGAGATCTATTATAGCCTAGCTCCTTCCTCGATGCAGTTCGAACACAGAATGATTCTACCTAGTCTGTGGTCCGCCTAAGCCGGGTAGAACTAGGATACCTGAGCGCCCTCTGGCCAGGGGGTCTATACGTCAGCTGAATGAAGTCATTGCCTAACTGAGCCAGTGTCAGCATACACACACTTTGTCCCCCATTGACTTTCGTCATCTCCTGCACACCAACGTTAATTTACATAGGCTAGTAGACTGACTATTCAATGCGAGTATAAGTAGTGCTGGGTAAATCTAGTCTCTCACGACAATAACAATAAATAGTTTTGTAATGCGCAATCCCGAAATAACAATACTCATTAGCTCCCAGCCCTAGTATGGCACCCACACCATGACACAGATAAGTAAATTGGTTTAAATGTATCCATTCATATTTTATTATATAATGCTTTTATATGTCTTGCAGCAATTTATTTTGCTTTTACTTAAATAGTTTGTTATCCTATCCTATCTTATCCCGTAACTCAAAGGTCGTTGGGGCACCACAGATGATCGTTTAACCAGCGTAATCCATCTTTCTCTGTCCTCAGCAACCCTCAAGGCTTCGTTCAGTGTCAAACCAGTCCATTCTCGAATGTTGTCCTCCCACCTCTTTTTATGTCTCCCTCTTCTACTGCCTCCTTGCACCGTGGATTGCAGGATGGTTTTTTGCAAGGCCTGATGCTGTGGTGACCTGGCCATATCATCGGAGTTTCTGTTTCTTCACCACTGTGAGCATGTCATCATGTTGTCCAATGGCTTGTGTGATGGTCTGTCGGACCTCGTTGTTGGTGATGTACTGGGTATAGGAAATGCCCAGAAGTCTTCTGTAGGAAATGCCCAGAAGTCTTAGCTTGTTAGAGTTAATTTATTTATTTATTTACTTAGTAGTAGTAGTAGTAGTAGTAGTAGTAGTAGTAGTAGTAGTAGTAGTAGTAGTAGTAGTAGTGTAGGGACTAGATCAAAAATGATCATTAAGCCTCACGGCTTATTTAATGTCCCATCATTAGCACATATATTTCAGGTCTGATATAAGCCGGCTCAAGACGCTCAACTATCAAAATCATATTTTATAGCTTTTAAAATTTCTTGATCATCAATAAGATTTTTGAAACTGTTTAAAGTTTTTGCCTGTTTAATATTTTGTGGAAGTTTGTTCCATAGAGGTGCAACTCTATTACTAAAAGTATGTTTTCGAAGATTAGTACGGCTATGCTTAATAAATAATTTGTTAACAGAGTTTCTTGTTATATCAAATTTGTTTAGTTCAAAAAATGTGTTAGTATCTAATTCATCAATATTATTTAAAATTTTATAAGCTTGTATTAGGTCTCCTCTCACTCTTCTGGCTTTTAGGCTTGGCAGACATAATGATTCCAGTCTGTCTCTGTAAGAAATATCTTTCAGTCCTGGAACCATTTTAGTTGCTCGTCTTTGTACACGCTCAATAGCAGCGGACTGTCTCTTTAATAAAGGGTACCAAATAATATTGCCATATTCTAGAAGAGGTCTAACCAAGGACTTGTAAAGTTGTACAAATGATGATCTATCTAGATACAAAAAACATCGCCGTATGATTCCGAGAGTTTTATTTGCCTTATTAATTACTTCATTAATGTGACAGTCAAAAGTTAACATAGAGTCAAATGTTATTCCTAAATCTTTTTCGCTATCACATTTAGTAACTAATACCTGTACATTGTTCACAGTCATGTAATAATCATTTTGGGGGTTGTTTTTGCCTATGTGAAGGACCTTACATTTTGTAGTATTAAAATATAGTTGCCAGGTTTCTGTCCATTTCTGTAGTTCATTTATATCATTTTGTATAATTTGACCATCTTTTGGAGAACAATATAATTTTGTATCGTCTGCAAATATTTTACATGAACTTTGCACAGAATCTGGCAAGTCATTAATAAAAAGTATAAACAGTATTGGACCCAGAATGCTACCTTGGGGAATACCGCTGAAAACATGTTTATTTATAGAATATTCATTACCAACTCTAACTCTTTGTGTCCGGTCTGTCAAAAAGTTTCTTATCCACTGTATGATATTGCCAGATATACCATATTCTTCAATTTTTAGGAGTAATCTTTCGTGGGGGACAGAGTCGAACGCTTTCTGAAAGTCTAAATAAAGTATATCAATAGTATCTTTGTTATCTAACATTTGTGTAAAGTCTTCCATAACTTCCAAAAGTTGAGTAATACATGATCTATGTTTTCGAAAACCATGCTGGCAGTCAGAAAATAATTTATTACTACCCATATATTTTACTATAACATCACGTAATATTCCCTCCAGTACCTTGCAAATTACACATGTAAGACTAACAGGGCGATAATTACTAGGTTCGCTTCTTGTGCCTTTTTTAAAAATAGCTATTACATTTGCTTCTTTCCAGTCATCTGGGACAATGCCTTCGCCAATAGATTTATTAAATAATTTACCCAATGGAATAGAAAGTTCTTTATGCAACTCCATAAGTACTCTCGATGGTATACCATCAGGTCCCTGGGCCTTATTAGGATCTAAATTTTTTAATTTATCTTCAACCAACTTAGGTGTTATGTCAACCTCCGTAATATTTATACCATTGCTTCTACCTGATTTAGTAACAGACGGCATAGTATCTAGCTTCTCTCTTGTAAATACACTTGCAAAAAAATGATTCAATGTATCAGCTTTATCTTTATCTGTTACAGCGGTGTCACCACTACTAGTTGTTAATGGGCTAATACTGCATTTTGACTGTAGTTTACTGTTAACATATTTCCAGAAGCTCTTAGCATTTGTTTTGCTACTTTTACACACTTTCTTTTCATATTCTCGTTTGGCATTTTTGATAACTTTGTTGCAGTAGTTTCTTCCCACTATATATCGCTGGTAATCCATTCCCTCTTTAGTTGCTAAGTATCGTTTGTATAGCATATGCTTCTTTTTTATACTTTTTAATGTGTTACTGTTCATCCATATGGGCTTGTTTTGATTTTGTTTTATTCTTACTTTAGGAATATGTGACTCCATGCATTTTAAAATTTTAAATTTAATTTCTTTCCAGCAATCATTTACACTTTTATTATCTAATACAGTCCAGTCTGTCATATTTATCTCCTCCCTCATTAAGTCATAACGTCCTCTTTTTAAATTAAATTTGGTATCATTACCAGTTCTGTCTTTATTGTGTTTGCTTCTATCTATATACATAACAAACGACAATGCTTCATGATCACTTTTACCTATGGGGCATAAGTGTTTAATGTCAGAGATAAGTAATTCATCATTTACAATAACAAGGTCTAAAATGTTTGACTGCTGTCCAGCTCTGTGTCTAGTAGGCTGAGTTACCATTTGCGTCAAAAATGAGTCTCTAAGACACTCAACGAACCCAAAGTTTTCTTCTCCTGACCAAGCCCCATTCCAAGAGATATTAGGAAAGTTAAAATCTCCCATAATACATACATATTTAAAATTTGCTATACATTTAGACTGTAACAGGTCAAACAATTTTAGTTTATTTTCCTCTGTAGAGTTTGGGCTTCTGTATATACATCCAATTAATATATTTTCTTCCTTTGGCTCATTTTTAAATGAACACCAAACACTTTCCTCATAACCATAACTATCTAGTGCTGTAAATTCTTGTGCGTTTAAAGTTTGTTTAATATATAACACAGTTCCTCTCTTTGGATGACTATTAACAAATGTATCATATCCTTTAATCTCATACTCCGCCATTGAAAGTTCTTTACACCTTTTCGGTACTGTTTCAGTTAATGCTATTATAGAGGGGTTTGATTCCTCTATTATTTTAAGAAGTTCATCTTTTTTATTTGTTAAACCATCTATATTTGTGTATAAGACTCCACATTCATTTTGTGGTATAATGAGTTGTGGTTTTTTGACATTTTTACTTTTCCCTGTCTTAGGCTGTACATGTTTAAAAGTATTTACATCCTGGTTATACTTATAATTTCATTTATCGCCTCCTACCTCGTCGTGACCAGGTCTGGACGACCATTTCACAAACACAATTTTCCCATTTCTCAGTCCAATGTCACGCTCACCATTTTCTATTCTTTACTTCAGTTCAGCTCTCAACTGTTTGTTTTTTTCACGCTCAATAGGAGTGTAATCTTGATTTACATAGATCCTCTTTTCATTTGGAACCCCTTTATTCAGCAGATGGGCACTTCTGAGTATCTTCTGCTTAATCTCCTCACTCTTAACTCTAATTTTGATCAGTCTTGGTTTGTTGCCGCCAGCTCTGCCAAGTCTAGTGAGGTCACTTATTTCCTCTCCTTCCAGCTCTGGGCAGGTTTTAGTTAGCAAACTCTTCACTCTCTGCATCTCATCTTTCTTTTTTTCCTCTTGTTCTGTCCTGTTACTTTCTGGCAAGTTAACAATGATCAAATTTAGCTTTCTCTGCTCTCTTTCAAACTTTTCATCAAATGCCTCAGCTAGTTTTTTGTCCACCATTTTTTCTATTTTTTCATCAAGGCTACTGCCAGTGCAGCTTGCTTCCAGGTTCCCTAATTTCTGACTCATTTTTAGGACTAGCTTTGTTAACTCCTCCAACTGTGCCTCAACCTTACTTTTCTTTTCTCCCTTCTCAGAACGGCAAGTATCGCACACAAACTGTACACTGTCATCTGAATGCTTCAAGAGCTGAAAGTTATTATCAGTAATCTTTGCACATTTTCTGTGTGCCCACTGTTTGCAGCAGAAGCATTCAAGCACCCCGTCATCATCTGTCTCTGCAGCTGAGTCACAATAGTTGCACATATGGAACCCTGCTCTTGCTCCCCCTATTAGTTTTTCTAAATCTTCCATCCCTGATTCCACTTGACTACTTTTTCTCCCCACTCCGTTTTTTCCACGTCCCTTAGGTCCCCTGTTTGTCATAACTTTGCTTGTCTCTGTGTCCAAGCAACAACTCAAAATAATAAGCTAGTAATTCCTTCTATAATTATTATTAATTTATAGTTTTTATTAATTTTATACACTTACAGGTCTACAAGTAGGCCCTACACTTACTTTTCAAATCCAGAATTATAAATGCCCAACAAAAATTTACTTACCTCCTGTTACAAAACATCGGTGCTCGTTAAAACAAAGTGCAAGATAAGAAACCAACGTAAGTAAAGATTAATAATACAGGAATATGAATATAATAAATAAGTGAACACAAACTGAAAGTCCGAAAGGTGAGTTGAAAATGGAGGTGAGCGATCTATCTGGCAATGGTAAGTATAACTATACCAGGTCTAAAACAAGTATATTTCTTATAATAATTTTTCTGGAACTTATTCCACAAAATATAATTGTTTTTATCAAATTTTAGAAAGCAATTTTAGATTTTAGAGGCCGTTTTATCAAAAGTTTACTTAGCTTATTTTTTCTCAAACAAAAACACGGCCGCCATCTTGAGCATGCGCAGACCATACTTACTTACTCACTTACTTACTTACTTTTCTGTATATGATTTTATATACCTACTGTTCAAAATGTTATGTTTGCTGGTTATGTCTAGGGTTTTTGATAATATAATTATGGTTTATAATTGTTTTTATATACTTTATATTTTTTGACTGAATGTTTTAAATTCCAGCGTTCTTTTGTCGTCAGGCTCCGTAGGGAATGATTGTTGTTTGATATGTGAAGTGAGTTTTATATCGTCAGTTGTTGTTGTATCAATTTTTATTCATCAGAATAACATAAGTTGTACTAATAAAGTAATGTGTTATATTGAGGTTGTTGCTGTAGTTATGTTAAATGACACCACGTATGCGTACTGCGTACGTGTTTGTGTGTGCGTGTACGCATGCGCGCCGTGCTTGCATCTGTATGTGGGTGCGTGTGTAAACGTGTGTACATGTGTACATGTGTACACATGTGTTTTATGTGAGAATTAAGAGTGCAATGCAGTTTGTATCCATGACCCTTATACATTTGATTTGATGTTTGTGAGAGCAGTGCTCTTTTACAGCAAAACGATGGAATCCATATATGTATATAAACCTATACTTTTGAAACTGTGACACAGTTCTCAATACATACTTTTACATTTTATTTTCAGTAAACTCCATGCTGCGTTCGTTGTCTAGTAAATTGTGAGTGTTTCTAGAGGATAGCGTCATGTAATTATTTCTAGTGCTAAGTCTATTTGGTTGTCTCTTTCATGCTAACACAAACACAAAAAGAAAGCTCTCTCTCCCTCTCTTTCTTCTTCTTCTTCTCTTTCCTTTTCATCAAACAGAATAACTGAGGTGCGAGGAGACTTAACTTCCTCCATCCACAATATAGAAAGAGAAATTAAACCTCGTCCAGTCTCTCTGTCTCACACACACACACAAACCGACACACACACCGACACACACACCGACACACACACCGACACACACACACACACACAGACAATATGTAGAACATCAATACTGGGTTTTATTAAGAATGTAGGAATCGGAAAGTGGTTGTTTTTTTTTACTAAAAGGACGCATTTTTCTTCTAAAAATGTAAGAATCTAATGCAAAATTGGTTCTTTCCGTCCAAAAAGTTGACCTAGGTCGCCTCCGATAGGCGACGAAATAGGTCGAACTTTCTTCAAAATTTTCCCGAAAAGTGACTGGATTTTCCCCGTCCTGGATAGAGCACTCCCTTGTACTTAAAACACTCTCATGCACTACAACTGCACTCCCATGCACTAACTGAGCACTCCCGCGCACTTAGAAAAAAAGTGGGTGGCTGGAAAAAAACGGGTGGCTAAGGGCGCGTCCACATGACGAGCTGCGCTTTGAGCTAGCGGTGGCGTAGCGTTGGACGAGCTTTGAGCTTTGAGCGGTGGGTGGCCACACCAAAAGCGTCAAAAAGCTAGCAGCTCGCTAGCTGCACAACTAGCTGTAAGCTCGGCGACAGCTTGGGTGGCCACATGACAAGCTGTTACAGCTAGCTGCCTGCGAGCGTGATGCTAGCTGTCGTTCAGAAGTTTATTATCTGTGGTTTTGCAAGGCATCGCAGACCCGCAACTAAAATTTATTTCTGTTGAAGTTGGAGCCTACGGGAAAGAGAGTGATGGAATATTTTCCAGGTTTCAGATGAAACTCTGCCTTGAAGGGAATACAGTAAATATGTCCCACTACCAAATTCCAACATTCACCTTTCCTATTTTTTGGGTAGGTAACCCAGCCTATCGCCCAAGCCATACCTAATAACACGCATCAACACAGTCGATATCTTCAATTATCGCCATTCTATGGCAAGCCGTTGTGTAGAATGCGGGTTTGTAGTGCTTGCTGGAAAATGGTAAGTGCTGAAAACAGCAATCTGCACAACGTGACCACTGCTGACAACATTGTGCTAGCACTGTTGCCTTGCACAATGCAGTCATCCATCATGAGGTCGCTGATATAAAAAAAGGACACGGAGATCTGGGATGATACTCATGTCCGTGGCGAACAGGACAGACGGATGGGGTGTTACTCAGGTCGTACTGGACAATACTTAGCAAGGGTGAGAGAACAGCTGGTTGAGTATTTTGTCAGGGTTGGTGCAGTGAACTGGCAGGAAAACTACAGTTAATATAACTTTGCTGAACTAACTGACGGCAGTGATAATGAAGGATGAGACTCGTGACTTTAGTTTTCCCACAATGTTCATATACGTCACAAAGCTTGTGATTTTAAATCTAAAGTTGGTCACTTTTCTTTTAAGATCAACATGGAATGTACTATTTAAAAAAAAATAAAACAAAGGGTGCAGATTTAAAAAAGATGCAAAAAAATCATGCACTCCACCAAAATGTTGGTCATTTACTGTTCAGCCTTCCCCTTTCTCTCTCTTGTTTCTCCCCCTCCCCCCACCCCTACAAAGAAATAAACCCAAGTTAATACTTTAACTATATATTTTTGTAATTTGGCTGCCATCAAACACACAATACCTACATCATAAGTGTTCATTGATAATTTACCATCATAGCCCTTTTATTTATTTTTTATTTATAAAATCCAGATATAAATCTAGGTTGAATTTGGGACTATAAGCACGGTTCTAAATCTGAGTGAAAACATCAAATGTGAATTCGCTTAATAGATCTGGATCTGTATTTTATTTGCAACAAATTGTGTTAAAACATAATAAAGAAAAAAAGCACTTACTGGGTACTATTATTGTTCAATGGCGACGGCACAAATGATAAAGCTGCAATTTTGTCAATTAGGCCTATACTATACGAAAAGAGCAATTGGTCATTTTATTATAAAATTTATAACCGTCTTCACTCAATCACTAACTTGAGTGCCTTGCCATTTTAGGCACCTCCTGAAACAACTTTGCTCAAACCTCCCTGTTCGAAAATTTTTTGTTTTTTCTGCCACAATCTCTTATTTTGTAGTTCTCTGATTCCGTCAGCGAAGGGTAGTAAGAAGACTGATTCAAGGCCAAGGACACAAAACCAATCAAGGTCAAGGACCCAAAACCACCGCTTGAGCTTCGAGCGGCGATAAATGCCGAGAATATTACCGCCGCTCGAAGCTAGCAATAGCCGCGCGGCTACCGCTCGTGGTGTGGACGCTTCTACAGTAATTCTAGTTAGACTTTTCGCAGCGCAGCTGAAGCGCAGCTCAAAGCTACGCTCGAAGCTTGTCATGTGGACGCGCCCTAACGCACAAACCCATTCTCCGCATAAAAAGCAAGGTCAGTCACCCATTACAAGGCTTATGCGTACGCGCACTCACACACATCACAGCTGAGCAAACCAAGCAGTTGCAGGCCTTGTTATCACAAGGTCTATAACCTGCATGGCCACAACAGACGAACACAGGCGGCGGAAGCTGTTCAGGATTGGGGGGGCACACACCCATTTTATTCACTGACATCAGGGCCGGACCTTGGAAAAGTCGAGGGGGAGGTTACAGATTCAGCGAAGGCGCGAAGCGCCGAGCCTTCTAGGGGGGTCCGGGGGCATGCCCCCCCGGAAATTTATTTTCTTCAAGGATGCAAAATGGTGCAATCTGGTGCAATCTGAACCTTGAAAAAGCCATTTGTGATGGTCTGGGACTTTGAGCTTTTTGAACAATTGAACTGACAAACTCTGGGGTACAAAAATTATCCTCTGCCCCTCCCTTAAAAAAACCAACACACACACAAACATTTATTTATCAGCAGAGATGTTTTGTATACTATTATTATTCACTACTTTTTGTTGATCGTTAACGGTATAAAGCTTTACCTTGCAGTTTATGAACATCACCGCCCTGCTTTCATTTAATTCAGTCTTGCTGCACTAGGTTTCTCGGCATTAGTACTATTTGTGAATTGTATCTTCTGGCAAAACAGTTCACTGCCTCTTTGAAGTCAATATCAACATCCCTGTGCACTTTCATTAAAGCAAGTCCATTGAGTCTCTGTGCCCCATTGTAGAGCGCAGGTAGTTTTTCAGGTTGCGCAACTGACTGTTTGAACGCTCACACTCGGCAGTAGTGACAGGCAGGGTGCAAAGGTTCTTTAGCATGATGAACAGGTTGGGATAAAAATCCCTGTCACAATGTTTCAGTGCTTCTGATGCCGTGGATGGGATGATAGCTGTCGCATTCTCAGCAGCACTTCGCCATTTGCAAACCCACCGTTGGTATTCTGCATCAAGGGTAGCGTTGTCTGGTAGGTCAGACTCCCACAACATTGCCAAAGTCTTCACCCCTTCTGGAACCTGCATGAAACCATCCTGGTTGTCTATTAAAGTGCTTGGCACCAGACAGAGACCATCAACTGCTAGGCCAGCATTTTTGAACCTCGAGTCCAATTCGGTTGACAGGTGTTCCAAGAAAGGAATGGCAATGCAAATCTTAAAATATTCTTCTGGAGTGGCCGCAGGTTGGTTGTCACGGAGAGTCTGTCGGGATGTAGACGAGGAACAATAATTTGTCAAAGCATTTGCCATTTTGCTGACTTCACCAAACCAGGCAACGAACGCTGTGTCGACATCTCTTCTAATAGAAGACATGCAGTTACTGACTTCTTTGATTTTCCTGTAGGCATCGACAACATCTTTTGTCCTAGATCCTTTTCTGTAGCTTCACTGTCAAGGGTTTCCATTTCAACGATGTTTTTGGACGATTCAGCGATGGTCGTTTCAATGGATGTTCGTTACAACGAATTGTCAAAATTATCAACTTAACATCTTAATTAATATTTCTAAAAAGTCGTTTTTGGTGGATTAGGGCAGTATCAAGGTGAAGGTGCTGGAAGAGCCTTGCGGCCAGAACAAGAAAATATGGCTGCATTTACTAATTTAGGCTTAGGGGTTGGGTTACTTGGTCGTTTCAACGGGAAAACGCTTTGGACGTTTCAACGGATCCCTTGAAATGGATTTCCGTTGAATTGACTATGAATAACTCTTTGTACGTTGGACCAAAAGTGACTAAAAACTGCAATGTTTTAAAAACAATTTTTAAAAAATTTAAACTCTTTGCATTTAAAAAAATTCTATCCTATCCTATCCTATCCTGTCCCATAACCCGAAGGTCGTAGGGGCACCACAGATGATCGCTTAACCAGCATACTCCATCTTTCTCTGTCCTCAGCAGCCCTCATGGCTTCGCTCAGTGTCAAACCAGTCCATTCTCGAATGTTGTCCTCCCACCTCTTTTTCGGTCTCCCCCTTCTTCTACCTCCTTGCACTGTGCCTTGCAGAATGGTCTTTGCAAGGCCTGATGATCTGGTGACGTGGCCATACCATCGGAGTTTCCGTTTCTTCACCACTGTGAGCAGGTCATCGTGTTGTCCAATGGCTTGTGTGATGGTCTGTCGGACTTCAACGTTGGTGATGTGTTGGGTATAGGAAATGCACAGAAGTCTTCTGTAGCACCTCATCTCCATGCTTTGTATTCTTCGTTGGAGATCTGCTGTGAGGGTCCATGCTTCGCAAGCATATAGGAAGATGGAGATGACCAGAGATCGCAGCAGTCTTACTTTGGAATGTAGACTGATGGTTCTGTCTTTCCAAATGGGCTTCAACCTTGTCAGGGCAGCAGTTGTTTGTGCGATCCTGGAGAGGACTTCCTGTCGAGACCCATTGTCTGACACAATGGCTCCTAAATATTTGAAGCTGTGCACTGTGTTGAGGGATTGGCCTTGTACTTTGATGTCCGTGTTGATGCCATTGGTGTTGTTGGTCATCATTTTGGTCTTCTCTGCACTTATTTCCATTCCATAAGCTCTGGAGGTGGTGTCAAGCCTCTGTACAAGCTGTTCAAGTTCTTGTTCCTCTCCAGCCAATCCATCAATATCATCCGCAAAACGAAGATTGGAGATTGCTCTGCCCCCTATGCTGACTGTGCCTTCGTGATCTGCAAGAGCATCTGACATGATGCGCTCTAGGAAGATGTTGAAGAGTGTTGGAGAGAGTAGGCATCCTTGACGCACACCGATTGTTGTTCTGAACCAGTTCCCGATGACGCTGTTATGGAGGACTGCACTGGTAGCCTTGTCATACAGGCTTTTGATGACTTCTATGATTTTAGGGCTGATGTTGTACACTTTCATGGTTGCCCATAGAGCTGCATGCCAGACTCGGTCAAATGCCTTCTTGAAGTCTATGAACACATGATATAGATGTTGTTGGTGCTGTAGGTATTTCTCACAGATTATTCTGAGGTTGAAAATCTGTTCAGTGGTACTTCGCCCTGCCATGAATCCTGCTTGTTCTTCAGCTATGATTTGTTCAGCTTGTGGTTTCAACCTGTTGAGTATTATTTTCAGGAGGACCTTGCTGGGATGGCTGATGAGGCTGATGGTGCGGTAATTTTCACACTCCTGAAGGTTACCTTTTTTAGGAAGAGTGATGACAAGCGACTGGGTCCATGGTGTAGGCCATTCCCCATTCTGCCAGATCTTGTTACAGATAGTGGTGAGAGCATCAGTCATCGCTTCTCCTCCTGCTTGTAGCAGTTCCGCTGGTATGTTGTCCACTCCCGCTGACTTCCCTTTCTTCAGCGATTGCACTGCTGCCTCAACTTCTTCCCGGAGAATTGGGAGGATTTCTTCTTCTTCTCTGCTCTCGGGACATGCTAGAACTGATGGGTCTCCATTTGGTGTATGGTTGTAAAGGTCAGAGCAGTACTCTGTCCATCTGTCCAAGACTTCTTGTTCTTCTGTAAGGCAAATGCCAGACTTGCTTTGGATAGTGGAGACTTTGGGCTGTTTAACACTTGTCAGCCGCTTCACAGTCTGGTAGGCCTTCTTGCTGTTGTTCTTGTTCAGATTGTTCTCTATTTCCTGGCATTGATCTTCTATCCAGTTCTCCTTTGCTGTGCGCATGCCTTTTCGGATGTCATTGTTGATTTTTCGGTAGACATCAGCTCCCTGTGAGGTGTTCTTTTTCTTTTTTAACTCTCTTCGTTTATCACACAGATCCAAAAGTTCAGGTGTGATCCACGGCTTCTTCTTTGGTCGGTGCTTGCCAAGGATCTCAGTGGCGGCATCTGTTACAGCTGAGTTGAAGGTATTGGTCATGGTGTTGACATCTACTTCGCCTGCCCCCAAAATAAGCAGTGGTGCAAATTTCCCTCCAATTGTGGCCTGAAATATTTTTGCCACCTCCGGGTCTTGCAGTTTGTCCAGGTCGAACTTCAGCCTAGTGCACTTTGCTGTATTTACTCTCTTCAAATGGAGCCGGAAAGACATCATCACGAGATCGTGGTCACTTCCAATGTCTGCTCCTGGAAAAGTGCGTGTCCTGCCAATGTTGATGCTTGATCTGAAGCGTTTCTTGACCATGATGTAGTCGATCTGGTTGTGATGTTCCCCGCCGGGACTGTGCCATGTCCATCGTCTGGATTTTTTGTGGAGACCAAGCGTGTTTGCCAGTACCAGATTGTTGTATCTGGCAAACTCCAATAGCCTCAGACCCCTGTCATTTGTCTCGTTGTTGCAGTGGGGTCCGCATGTGTCTCCCCAGTTGCGGTGCGCATCTTGGCCAACCTTGGCATTCCAGTCGCCTTGCACTATGACTATGTCCTTCTTCGGCACTTGGTCAAGGACTGCCTGTATATTTTCATAAAAATCCTCCACTTCGCTGTCTTCATAGTCTGATGTTGGGGCATAGGCCTGGATGATGGTAATGTTGAAAGGGGTTGCTCTCAGACGGATGGTAATGAGTCTACTGGAGACTGGGCGGCAACCCATGACAGTGGCTAGAATGTTCTTGTGGACCAAGAATCCAACGCCGTGTTCGTGCCTGTCATCTCTACCGCTGAAATAGAGCTTGTGGCCTTTGTCAGTCGTTGTTTCACCTAGGCCTTTCCAGCGCAGTTCGCTGATACCTAGAACGTTCCATCGATAGTGGTCCAGCTCGTGGGCCAGTTCTTCTAATTTTCCTTCCGCAGTTAGGGTCCTGACGTTCCAGGTTCCTATGACGATGTTGTTTCTCGTGCGGATCTTGCTATATTGTCCATCAGTAGCATACTTAACACCTCCGTCCTGGTGGCCAACGGAAGGCGCGGTCCTTGTGCCGGGTGACGGCCCGGGCGACGACCGATCCGGTATGGAATTAGTGGATTGTGTCATCATGTAGTGTGTCTTGGGCAAAAAAGACCTGGCAGGGCCCAATCCTCTCCAGGCTGTTGGCCACAGCCGAAATCCACGAATACAGTGTGGCTCGCCTTGGCCCTGAGCACGTGGTCGTTGAACCTGTAGTAACGTGAGGTTCCTCCGCCCTGGCCGGTGACTTCTGTGTAGAAGACTTTCGCCCAGTGATGCCGTGCTAACATCACCCCTGTTAGTCGCCTCTTACGACACGCCGGGAAACGTTGGGTCTATTCTATTTGCCCGAACCCACAGAGCATAAAAATTCAATTTTTTTTAATTTGGAGGGGGGGTTCCAGAACCCAGGTACCCCCCCCCTCCTCCCCCCAACCTTCTGGGTCCGGCCCTGGACATTTACTCCAAATAATTTGAACTATTTTCATAGACACTATGTGAGAGAGAAAAAAAAGTTATATATTTCTACAACTGTGCATATAAGAGAGAGAGAGAGAGAGAGAGAGAGAGGGGGGGGAGGGAGTTTAGAGAGAATTGGGGAGAAACTGACCTGACAATGTTGATCCATCACAGTAACAAAAACAGCAGTCATGCATGTCATTTGGCATGGGAAATTACACCGTTAATTTTCCAAAGTATGCCTTATGGCGTTCATTTGTATTGATAAATTCGTAAGCAGTTTGCGCTAGGTCTAGTTGATCTACTTAGTCTTTGAACACATGCATTATAAGACATTTATTTAGACGCTCCTGCGTCATCGTTGCCCGAAGGTATGTTTTTACCCGCTTTAGGGCTAAAAAACTGCGTTCAGCCGTTGCCTATTGTGGTTGGGATGGTGAAGTACAGTCTGAGAAGTTTATCCATTTCACTCAACATCCGTCGCACAGTGTCAGAAGCTTTCAGTTCATCCGGCAGTGCTTGAAATATGGTGATCCTAGAGTTAGCCGCCTCCTGGTGTCACCCAGTGCATGTGGGAGGATTTTAGCTGAGTTTTGAGTCTGTCCAAGTCGATGTTAGCGGAATATGTATCTTTGATTTCTTGAGGAATTTTTGGTCTCTTCCCTGCTGCTCCACCACTTAGAAGAACTTAAATTTTCCTTGGTAAGTCGAGAGCTGTTTGATCAAACCGGTTCTTTAAATGTTCTTTGATGTTGTCAATGGCCTCACAGTATTGCTGTCTGCAGTAAGCAGATGGACAAGAGCAGCTGTGACCCTGTGAGCCATCGTCCAGTCTTCGTGGAGGCTGCTTCTGTGTAGGAACGCAGGGCTCATCACACAAATTTGCAGCTTTCGGTGTGATGTCAGCAAAAAATGTCTCATAACAATCTTCATGCCGCATGCTTTCCAGTGTTCTCAGACAAATGTCAGCAGCGTTTACTGCATCATCACAAGTCGTTTGTTTTCTTTGAAGAACTGTCGCCAACTCTTCAGTCACAGCAAGGATCTCATCTTTGAATCTTTTTGCAACTCCTGACACATTACCCTGAAAAGTAATCGCCCCGTTGTAGGCCTGGCCCCTACAGTTTTGCACTGGCAAGTCAAGTCTGATCAAGCAATCCTTCAGTGCTTTGAAAATGGTCTCAGCACAGATATTGTTAACTTGCATCAGTCCAGAGAAAGGGGGAATATATTGGTTCGAACCTTCAAATAATGTTTTTTGAGGGGCTGAATATTGGGGGGGCAAATGTATTGGTTTGCCCCCCCCCCCCCCCCAATATTTTTCTGGAGGGGGCCAGTGCCCCCTTTGCCCCCCCGCTTCCGCCGCCTGTGACGAAGAGGAAGAAGATGATTCAGAAAAGGAAGGACCAACAAAAATGAGGAAGAGGAGCAGGAAAAGGTAAGTGATAGGGGAGGAGGAGGATCAAGAGGAAGAAGGAAGGGGTCGAGAAGAAGAGGAGGAAGGATATTCAGAAAACATTACACGGTCACACTTTTATTTTGCAGTAAACAGAATAACTGAGACGTGACGAGACTTAACTTCCTCCATTCAAAACATAGAAAGAAAGCTTAACCCTCGGCTAGTCTCCCTCGGCTAAGCTCTCTATGTGCAAGTTATTACCTTGCGTTACGTGCCTATAGGAGCTGTTTGGCGTTAAAATAAAAAGTCTTAGCGCGTGCTTACTGACCGGTACAACATGCATGTACTAGTGACCGCATTTGGGATTTTGCGTGGGAAAAGGCCGGATTAGCAGTAGTAGGCCTACATAGTTCAAACAATCAGTTAAGTTATGCACATGTAGTTCGCTGGTCAAAAGGATTTGTGTGGCTATTGGACTACTGCTACTAACTAGCCTTGCACTAGCGTGGTAAAATGAGTTTTTACGTCTATGTTACAAGTCTGTGAAGTGTGTGGAGTAGGGCCTGCGTTGATAATGCGCCTTTATAAAATAGTACGAGATGGATTGTGAACTCGCAGGGAAATAAATGTACAGAGATTTTTTTTTTATCAACAAATTTAATAAAAAAAGATTTATTTTAAAAAAAAATTCTGTACATTCATTTTCCTAGGAGTTCACAAACCATCTCGTACTATATCTATCTATCTATCTATCTATCTATCTATCTATCTATCTATCTATCTATCTATCTATCTATCTATCTATCTATCTATCTATCCTATCCTATCCTATCCTGTCCCATAACCCGAAGGTCGTAGGGGCACCACAGATGATCGCTTAACCAGCATACTCCATCTTTCTCTGTCCTCAGCAGCCCTCATGGCTTCGCTCAGTGTCAAACCAGTCCATTCTCGAATGTTGTCCTCCCACTTCTTTTTCGGTCTCCCCCTTCTTCTACCTCCTTGCACTGTGCCTTGCAGAATGGTCTTTGCAAGGCCTGATGATCTGGTGACGTGGCCATACCATCGGAGTTTCCGTTTCTTCACCACTGTGAGCAGGTCATCGTGTTGTCCAATGGCTTGTGTGATGGTCTGTCGGACTTCAACGTTGGTGATGTGTTGGGTATAGGAAATGCACAGAAGTCTTCTGTAGCACCTCATCTCCATGCTTTGTATTCTTCGTTGGAGATCTGCTGTGAGGGTCCATGCTTCGCAAGCATATAGGAAGATGGAGATGACCAGAGAGCGCAGCAGTCTTACTTTGGAATGTAGACTGATGGTTCTGTCTTTCCAAATGGGCTTCAACCTTGTCAGGGCAGCAGTTGTTTGTGCGATCCTGGAGAGGACTTCCTGTCGAGACCCATTGTCTGACACAATGGCTCCTAAATATTTGAAGCTGTGCACTGTGTTGAGGGATTGGCCTTGTACTTTGATGTCCGTGTTGATGCCATTGGTGTTGTTGGTCATCATTTTGGTCTTCTCTGCACTTATTTCCATTCCATAAGCTCTGGAGGTGGTGTCAAGCCTCTGTACAAGCTGTTCAAGTTCTTGTTCCTCTCCAGCCAATCCATCAATATCATCCGCAAACCGAAGATTGGAGATTGCTCTGCCCCCTATGCTGACTGTGCCTTCGTGATCTGCAAGAGCATCTGACATGATGCGCTCTAGGAAGATGTTGAAGAGTGTTGGGGAGAGTAGGCATCCTTGACGCACACCGATTGTTGTTCTGAACCAGTTCCCGATGACGCTGTTATGGAGGACTGCACTGGTAGCCTTGTCATACAGGCTTTTGATGACTTCTATAATTTTAGGGCTGATGTTGTACACTTTCATGGTTGCCCATAGGGCTGCATGCCAGACTCGGTCAAATGCCTTCTTGAAGTCTATGAACACATGATATAGATGTTGTTGGTGCTGTAGGTATTTCTCACAGATTATTCTGAGGTTGAAAATCTGTTCAGTGGTACTTCGCCCCTGCCATGAATCCTGCTTGTTCTTCAGCTATGATTTGTTCAGCTTGTGGTTTCAACCTGTTGAGTATTATTTTCAGGAGGACCTTGCTGGGATGGCTGATGAGGCTGATGGTGCGGTAGTTTTCACACTCCTGAAGGTTACCTTTTTTGGGAAGAGTGATGACAAGCGACTGGGTCCATGGTGTAGGCCATTCCCCACTCTGCCAGATCTTGTTACAGATAATGGTGAGAGCATCAGTCATCGCTTCTCCTCCTGCTTGTAGCAGTTCCGCTGGTATGTTGTCCACTCCCGCTGACTTCCCTTTCTTCAGCGATTGCACTGCTGCCTCAACTTCTTCCCGGAGAATTGGGAGGATTTCTTCTTCTTCTCTGCTCTCGGGACATGCTAGAACTGATGGGTCTCCATTTGGTGTATGGTTGTAAAGGTCAGAGCAGTACTCTGTCCATCTGTCCAAGACTTCTTGTTCTTCTGTAAGGCAAATGCCAGACTTGCTTTGGATAGTGGAGACTTTGGGCTGTTTAACACTTGTCAGCCGCTTCACAGTCTGGTAGGCCTTCTTGCTGTTGTTCTTGTTCAGATTGTTCTCTATTTCCTGGCATTGATCTTCTATCCAGTTCTCCTTTGCTGTGCGCATGCCTTTTCGGATGTCATTGTTGATTTTTCGGTAGACATCAGCTCCCTGTGAGGTGTTCTTTTTCTTTTTTAACTCTCTTCGTTTATCACACAGATCCAAAAGTTCAGGTGTGATCCACGGCTTCTTCTTTGGTCGGTGCTTGCCAAGGATCTCAGTGGCGGCATCTGTTACAGCTGAGTTGAAGGTATTGGTCATGGTGTTGACATCTACTTCGCCTGCCCCAAAAATAAGCAGTGGTGCAAATTTCCCTCCAATTGTGGCCTGAAATATTTTTGCCACCTCCGGGTCTTGCAGTTTGTCCAGGTCGAACTTCAGCCTAGTGCACTTTGCTGTATTTACTCTCTTCAAATGGAGCCGGAAAGACATCATCACGAGATCGTGGTCACTTCCAATGTCTGCTCCTGGAAAAGTGCGTGTCCTGCCAATGTTGATGCTTAATCTGAAGCGTTTCTTGACCATGATGTAGTCGATCTGGTTGTGATGTTCCCCGCCGGGACTGTGCCATGTCCATCGTCTGGATTTTTTGTGGAGACCAAGCGTGTTTGCCAGTACCAGATTGTTGTATCTGGCAAACTCCAATAGCCTCAGACCCCTGTCATTTGTCTCGTTGTTGCAGTGGGGTCCGCATGTGTCTCCCCAGTTGTGGTGCGCATCTTGGCCAACCTTGGCATTCCAGTCGCCTTGCACTATGACTATGTCCTTCTTCGGCACTTGGTCAAGGGCCGCCTGTATATTTTCATAAAAATCCTCCACTTCGCTGTCTTCATAGTCTGATGTTGGAGCATAGGCCTGGATGATGGTAATGTTGAAAGGGGTTGCTCTCAGACGGATGGTAATGAGTCTACTGGAGACTGGGCGGCAACCCATGACAGTGGCTAGAATGTTCTTGTGGACCAAGAATCCAACGCCGTGTTCGTGCCTGTCATCTCTACCGCTGAAATAGAGCTTGTGGCCTTTGTCAGTCGTTGTTTCACCTAGGCCTTTCCAGCGCAGTTCGCTGATACCTAGAACGTTCCATCGATAGTGGTCCAGCTCGTGGGCCAGTTCTTCTAATTTTCCTTCCGCAGTTAGGGTCCTGACATTCCAGGTTCCTATGACGATGTTGTTTCTCGTGCGGATCTTGCTAATTTGTCCATCAGTAGCATACTTTTCACCTCCGTCCTGGTGGCCAACGGAAGGCGCGGTCCTTGTGTAGCCGGGCGACGACCGATCCGGCATGGAATTAGTGGATAGCCTCATCTTTATCTATCTATCTATCTATCTATCTATCTATCTATCTATCTATCTATCTATCTATCTATCTATCTATCTATCTATCTATCTATAATAAATGTGTATGGCTATCCTATCAATTAACATTCGCTCAGTTAAAACCTACTATATTTATATTTTAAACTTTAAATATGTATTAAAGTTCTGCCTAACCTTCTAGTACAAATAGGCCTATATACAACCAGATAGCAAGTTTTAACTGACCGAATGTTAATTGATAGAATAGTTCACCATTCGCATATATTATGTGTTTTGTGGTTGCATTTGTAGTGTACGTGATATAGTCCAAAAATATAGATTTTTAAGTAGAGAAAATGAAAAAAAAATGTTCTAAACAGAACATTTTTAAAAGTGTATGAATAGTAAATATACTTACAAGTAGATCTAGATGTTGACTGATCGTGTTGATGTTTATTAAGTCTATAAAGTTTGTGACAGTTGTGTTTGACTTACATCTCCTTTCACTAGCAGAGCCCTCGCCGTTTGAAACGGTTAAAAGAAACGTTTGTATTCTGTGTGACTATAACGTTGGCTATTCTATTTATTTAGTTCGATTATACATTTTATTCGGGATGCTATAGGCTTGCCTAAAGTCAAGACGATGGTGTTGCGCCAGGCTTAAGTAAAGAACTCTTTAGTTTAAATAAAAAGAATGTTTCCATTTCGCGATAAGAATGCTGTTTATCAACGTGGTTTTCCCCTGCTGTTGAACAACTAACCGCTCCACTGATAAGACTGCCTTTCGTTGTTGTACAAGGGCTAAAGATTACTTGTGTTTGGACTGGAACAACTGCTCGAAAGACTGCGCTTTTTGTAAAACACGTTTTGTAGAAGAAAGAAAAGGGGCGGCGGATTCCTTTCGGTGAAATTGAAAGTCTACAATTTAAACGTTTTATTTCAAAGACGAGTTGTCTTCCTTTTTAGCACAGTAACACAAGTACGTTGCAAGTGTACAGCCAGTCAGCGGGTTTATGAAAGGTACGTAATGTGTTTAGCATAATATTTGCTCGTTTATTTGTTTGATTGTTTGTGTGTGTGTGGGTATGTGTGTGTGGGTGTATGTGTGTGTGCCACCTCCGCTTCTCACTCCGGTTGATTTCTCCGCGGCTCATGGTCGAACATGGACTAGTGCTACTGGCAGAAGGAAAAATAAAGTAAGAGAACCCTTTAGGTCGACATCTATGCCTAACCATGGATTCTGTCAATTCCCAGACATCATCAACAAAAATAGGCGATACAACTTCTGTATCCCTGAAGTCACTTAGCTGGAAACTCGCAGACATGCTGCGCGGACCTGTGGATGCTGTAGAAAGAGTGAGG
The DNA here is from genome assembly GCA_036898135.1 of Oncomelania hupensis. Lineage (NCBI taxonomy): Eukaryota > Metazoa > Mollusca > Gastropoda > Littorinimorpha > Pomatiopsidae > Oncomelania > Oncomelania hupensis. The sequence goes on from CM072516.1 coordinate 14,905,417, forward strand.
CCCGTCGGCGAGGGCTTTTTGATAGGTTGTAAATCTCAAATGCAACAGCAAAGGCTAGATAAGCTCCCAAATTTGGGTCAGATTATGATCGTGTGCTCCATACCTGTCCCCGTTGTCGAGGGGGTTGTTTATGGTATCTCCGAGGAAGAGATTGCTGAAAAATGTAATGAGATGTTTGAGCCTGATGGCATCGTTAAACCCACTCTGTATAGTGAAAAGTTTTCGACGTCTCCTTCGGATGGACAGCCATTTACCACGGTCAGAGCGGTCATTGAGACCTCGGTTCTGCCCTCAACCCTTTCATTCAACCGTAAGGAATTTCTGGTTGTTCATTACGTGGCATCGGTACTTAGAATGATGCTTTGAGTGCCAGAGATATGGGCACATCAGAAAAAAAAATTGCAAATCTAGACAGACCTGTCTTTCTGATAGCACTGCTGGCCACTCGGGGGCCCATTGCAGGGCCGCAGGACGGACTTATTTGACTTGCCGGGGTAACCATGCGGCTGCAAATTATAATTGTCCCGCTCAAAAGGAGCGCTTATTAGCGAACCAACTAAGAGCGGCAACATATATACCGCGTGCCCAGGCTTTACGCCTGGACAAAAGGCAACTCAAACTCGACCCGGTCCAGGCGTCGGTGAACTTGGTTGTCGACTCGGGTATGCCGGCCGCCTTCGCGGATCCTGCGGTTACGCCTGTTTCTCTCCCTCCACTCCCTTCCCCTCTCCCCCTTCTCCCCCCCCCCCCCCATCCCGTGGTGATCGACCTCGATCACCTCATCGCCTGGCGACGAGGGGTGAGACGAGCTCAAGGGTTTCGGTGGATTTGACCTCAACGGACGGTTACAGCCCTCGGTCGACTGTGTTAGGTCGGTGTCCGATTCTGAGCACGGCCCTTGGGCGGCCATCCATAGAATGGACGGTAGAGAGCTTTATCCAGACAGTCACGAACCTTGTTGAAACGGTTCGCAGTCTGACTGCTGTGGCTTTGTTTGCTTCCACACAGGGATGCGTTGGCGCTAGTGTCCTGAAGGCCAGGCGCCCACCGAATCCGTCAATCCTCTCTCGGGATATCGGTGGCCACTCCTCGGTCTCTGGGGATGGGATGGGTGGGACGTAGACGCGAGGTCACTCTCCTCGGAGATCCCCTGCTCCGGCTGTCCGTTCTGACTCTGATCATTCCCGTATCGATGGCCATTCCGGGGCTCCCCAATGGGCAGCTGCGCGGAGCCGCTCTCCCCGGGACCTTTCTGTCCTGACGTCATGTTTTAATTCTGAAGTAGTTAACCAGCTTAATCTGCTCAGAACTTTATTTCCCCAGGAAAAGATCGATGAAGTTGCAGAACTCGTTCTCGAGGGTATCGCTAGCTCCAAAGTGTCGGCTTTTATGCCACTGGAGGTTGGCTTGTCCGCCGCGAAGAGTATAATTACACCTCACCCCACCCCCTCAAGCACCCCTCTTCCGCACCAAGGCGCTAGATTTCTGGTGGGCTCAGACGCCTTCTTCGTCTTACTTGCCAATTTTGAGTTATCAAATTTAGGCGATGTAGTGTTTGTGAATATATTTTGTAAATTAAACCCCGGTATACTATTTTATGTGATTGTGAGTTGTTCGATTAGGTTGTATCGATGATGACTGACAGGTCTGACCTGTATGGTCTTTGTGACTTTCAAATTAAAGGGACTGGTGTGTATATATTATACTCTTAATCAACTATTTATCTGCTAATTGGTAACTGTTAAACTTTTAGAATTTGGTTCGTTATACGACCATCGGTTATAATCGGTGACCAAAGAGTTGTAAGTGACAACTTTGTAGGAACTGTGCAAAGTTATTGACAGTTGGATCGCTCACCCCTATCGGCGTACAGCCTTTTGTTGGTCGTAATTATTTGTTGGCACAATTACAAATATTCTCCAGGATGTTTATGTAAATAATTTAATTTAAACCCAATTGTTTGTTTTATCGTGGGAGATGGGTGATCGACCTGTGCCAGTCCTGAATCGCCTTTTCTCTTCTTATTTGCACATTTGTACTTTTAAAATTGCTTTTTTCCTCTTTAATTATTTGTCCTCTCTGTATCGGGAAGGTGGAGGCAGGGGGGGGAGGGACGAGATAGAAGGAGGGGGAGAGGCATTCATTGTTAAGTCGCTAGGTATAAGGAGCCTGCGTTCGTAGTAGTACTGGTAGCAAAGACTGTGAATGTCTTTTGCACAGGCGCGTCTCATATCCAAATAAGGGCGCGTGTGGTCTTTGGTATATTGTAGGCCTGTGTCGTGCATAACCTATTCATCTATTCACAGGCTCTCGTATCTGGATGTGAGAAAATCGGTGTCAATATGAGCGTGTCACGTCACTCTATGGGATCCACTAATTCTTTCCTATCAAGGATCCAAAGACCACACGCGCCCTTATTTGGATATGAGACGCGCCTGTGCAAAAGACATTCACAGTCTTTGCTACCAGTACTACTACGAACGCAGGCTCCTTATACCTAGCGACTTAACAATGAATGCATCCTCTTATCCATCTATAAGGGAAGATCGACATTATACGAGCTTTTATTGTTTAGTGCAATAGCGATGAACAATGTAAGTAACATTTGTATTATGCCTTCTTGACTCTGTTTGGGATAACAGCAACAGCAAGAAGACTACTGTGCCACTGTTTCATTGTTCCACAGGATGTGGGCGGGATTTAATTGCAACAGGACCATTTTGACAAATATTGATGTAACATGGATGTGATGTTGTCACGTGACGAGCCTCTTTACATTTAACTCTACAGCTCAAGGAGACGAACTTGTCAAAACCGCATTTCACCCCATTCCCATCCCGTCCTCATCCTCAAAACATTGTTATTGTGCCATGTCTTTATTCTGGTTAGCTTTACCCCTACCCCCACCCGAACCTTCTCATCTCTGACACTCTTCTCAGCCTTACATGATGCACAATCATACATTATTTGCTGTAAACTCCATAAACGCCGCGTCAAACGTCAGATCAGAGGGCTAGAGACACAGCGAGGGAGTGTGGGTTAGGGATAAGATATTGCAGTAGGTTGTATTATGGAGATAAATAATAATACAGGATGCTAGGCGCGCCTTTCCCCAAATCATTCAGGCTCAAAGCGCGGCGATCTATACCAACATACACGCTCACCTGTCTCATCCACCCTCACACACACCAAACACACATCCATCACTCAACAGGTGGTGTAAAGGCAGGGAGATCGCTATTAGAAGACGGAAAGAAAATCGAATTTTTATATTTGAAATTTTTATGTTGGCTGCGTCCTGTACCATTATTGAAGGGAGGGAGGAAACCGGAGTGCCCGGAGAAAACCCTCGGTGACCTCAATAGTCTCGTACCTAAGTCACATACGTTCGCCCCTTGCGGGAATCGAACCCGCGACCTTCGGCATAGGAAATCGGCGACTTATCCACTGCGCCACGAGGCCACCCCGCATGGTGGGGGGCTTGGGGCTAGAAATGGGAGTTTGTATGAGAAGAAATGACCAACCAGGGAGTCAGTTGGCCTTGTCTTGTGTCGTTCGTTGTTAATCACTTGATTTCACTTAAAGAATCACTTGATTTCACTTAAAGAATCACTTGATTTCACTTAAAGAATCACTTGATTTCACTTAAAGAATCACTTGATTTCACTTAAAGATGGTGATGATGATGGCAATGAAGAAGAAGAAGAAGAAGAAGAAGAAGAAGAAAAATGCGATGTGCAACGAAATATTTCTGTGGCTGTCAATCTGAAGGTTTCCTCCAAAATTTAATTACAATGTTGACTATTCGAAGGGAGCTCCAATGAGTTAACGTTCTTTTATGATTTTACACGTGCCCGTTGAGCGCGGTGAACTAAGATCTGGGTGCCCAAACAGGAATTAATGCTCCCCGGGCGTTCGGGCGTATGCCAGTTTGTAACGCTGCACGTTATTCCTCTATAAAATCTTATAAATTCGCCTTTCGGCTGCACCAATATCCTATACTATCCTATCCCGTAACTTGAAGGTCGTTGGAGCACTACAGATGATCGTTTAACTATCGTACTCCATCTTTCTCTGTCCTCAGCAACCCTCATGGCTTCGCTCAGTGTCAAACCAGTCCATTCTCGAATGTTGTCCTCCCACCTCTTTTTTTTGTCTCCCTCTTCTTCTGCCTCCTTGCACCGTGCCTTTCAGGATGGTCTTTGCAAGGCCTGATGCTCTGGTGACGTGGCCATACCATCGGAGTTTCCGTTTCTTCACCACTGTGAGCATGTCATCGTGTTGTCCAATGGCTTGTGTAATGGTCTGTCGGACTTGTTGGTGATGTGCTGGGTATAGGAAATGCCCAGAAGTCTTCTGTAGCACCTCATCTCCAAACGAAGAATACAAAGCACCGATGTGGTAAATGTAAAATGTATAATATGTTTAAAAATAATGACATGTACAATCAGCATTTTAAGCGAAAAAAACGCTAATTAGAATGATAAAATAAATGTAAAAATTAATGGTTCAACACATTAATATAATAAAGCAATAACCATCCAACAGGCACATCGACATCCGACTTATCTACTTTCTTGATGAACACTCCCCAATGCACCACTTCACACCACCACCACAACCAACAATATCCCTCACAAACTCCAACCACAGGCGCGCAACATCCGCAACCCATGCACACTATACAACATGATCATAATAATGATTATCACATCTATGGGGCCATCGTCACGTTTTCTTTTGAGTGGTCACTGAGACGACCACCCTCCAGGCCTTTGCGCTTCTGCATCTTCATATCGTTGCTGCCTCGTGCGCTCATCTCCTTCGTTAACAACACCGTGACATCTTATTGAACAAGTCTTCGTATTCACGTCCCCTATAGATATGATCAGGCGTCTGGAGACATCAATCTAAAGAAGATAAAGATTATCACATACATGCATAGTCAGTCACAGAAACATTACATTACATTACATAATTGTTGCTTTAGGTCCAGCGGACTCTTCCGAGCCAAATCAGGACCGGACAACCCCCAATCCGCATAAAAGATCTGATGAAACAACCCTAGTGGGAAAACTGAATGCCCTCCACCAGCAAGTCACTTTACAATAAAGACATCCCACGCAGGGGACGGCTGAGGCTTCACCCCAACTTATCGAACCCCCGTTTACAAAAACAAAATAGAATACAAACATCATTATAAATTATCAACAAAACACATACATACAAAATGCCTACATTGCTAAATAATAACATCATAGGAAGCCCTAGTGACCACCTGGCAGAAAGCGTCCAATAATCCCAAGCTGATCCAACAGACCTCATACACAAACAAGGAGTCTTGTCCCGGAAGAGTTTTCAAGAAAAAAGGTAGGAGACTGGTCTAGCGAAGAAGACGATAGTATAGCAGATTGATAGAACAGAGCAGGAATGAGAAAGAGCAAATGAGAAAGACAGCGACAGTGGGAATTTAAAGCACTAAATTTCCAGAAAGTGGGGATACTATTTATACTGAAACCCCCGGCACCCCAAAGGGGGAAGTCACAGAAACAGGACTGTTAAAATTCACACACACACATACACACACACACACACACACACACACCTACACACCCACAGACATATACCCCCACACACACAGTCACACATACACATTTACATCAACAAATATTAACTTTGAAGATTCAATCTTTTTTTTTTTTCATACATACGCACTCCTTAATCACCCCTATTACACAGTCATGTTTGGCATCATAAAAACTTCGTTATTAATACATTACCCCTTGGGGTCATGAGCAATCTTGCCACTGTAGATTGTTCAAACCTATAAAGGGAAAAGGGAAAGCCCCAGTTGAAAACCTGTCTTTCCTTTGTAGGCAAGACAGATTCACTGCGGCAACAGTACCCCTGTTGGAGTGCCGGGGGTTTTCAGTATAAATAGTATCCCCACTTTATGGAAATTTAGTGCTTTAAATTCCCACTGTCGCTGTCTTCCTCATTTACTCTTTCCCATTCCTGCTCTGTCCTATCACTCTGCTATAATATCTTCTTCTTCGCTAGATCAATGACCTACCTTTTTTCTTGAAAACTCTTCCTGGACAAGACTCCTTGTTTGTGTATGGGGTCTGTTGGATCAGCTTGGGAGTGTTGGACGCTTTCTGCCGGGTGGTCACTGGGGCTTCCTATGATTGTATTATTTAGCAATGTAGGCATTTTATATGTATGTGTTTTGTTGGTAGTTTATAATGATGTTTGTATTCTATTTTGTTTTTGTAACCGGGGGTTCGAGTAGTTGGGGTAAAGCCTCAGCCGTCCCCTGCGTGGGATGTCTTTATTGTAAAGTGACTGGCCGGTGGAGGGCGTTCAATTTTCCCACTAGGGTTGTTTCAGCAGATCTTTTATGCGGATCGGGGGTTGTCCGGTCCTGATTTGGCTCGGAAGAGTCCGCTGGACCTAAAGCAACAATCAATCAATCAATCAATCAATCAATCAATCATATTAATAAATTTATTAAAATACGATGTCAGGGATACAGTAATTATTGCACGACACAGTATTAAAACGATATAAGTTACTAAATCATACTATCTAAACGTTTGAGGGGAAAAGATACCAATTTTAGACTCATGTTACGAAAGCGACGAAGAAAGGTCTCTAACGCTGTGGTATAGGCTTATCTGCTCTTCGGACCTAAAGCAATAATCTTGTATTGTATTGTATCTGCTCTTCGGCTTTACTGAAATAACTATACGCCTTATAACAAATGGCACAGCTTGTGTATATTATATTATCTACTTGTATTATGCAAGTACAGCAAACACAACTTACGCCGAAGTAAGTGAATCACCGAGATAAACGGCCAGGGTCAAACAGCAGGGCTAGAGATTAAGTCAGTCAGTCGAATAATTTAGAGTCCCCAACACATAAGTTAACATATATGTGGGGCCGGGTAGCTCAGTTGGTAAGAGCGTCTTGCTAGTAACCGAAAGGTCGCTGGTTCGAATCCCGGATTGGTCAACGTGTGATCATATTATTTTCCCCTTTACCAACAACTGGCCCGCTGGTGTCAGTATAAATCGGTCCAGTAGTCACCTATATGCGAAAGTGTCGTGTGACTATAATCTACAAACAACATAACATATAATAGAGGAGACTGCAGAAATTAAGGATAGCTTGGTCACATTTTATATCCGGGAATGAACGTTGTAACCTTTGACCTTGGATTTACTGCTGTATAGCCTGTCAGTTGCTCACATGTATACAATACATTTCAGTGGCGTACCTAGAGCATCTTCTTTCCTCCCCCTCCCCCCACCCAACTTTTCGGACGATGACAACAGAGAGAGAGAGAGAGAGAGAGAGAGAGAGAGAGAGAGAGAAGGGGAGGGGAGAGGGGTAGAGATGAAATTTGAAAGCTTCGATAAGCACGCAAAAAAACAACCCCGTGTATTGTCTTAAGTTTTTAGAAAAATAGTCACACACACAAACAAACAAACAAACACACACACACACGCACACACACACGCACACACACACACACTCTCTTTCACTCTCAAACACATAACATCGCATGAACATATGCACTTAGAGAATTATATATATAAAGGAAGCAAGCACCATCAGTATTTCATGACCGACTTACCCTAGGCCCCCAAACAGAATATACAATAAAATAGCTCGTAGAAAAGCCAGACTGTCAATGACAGGTCTACGCCAAAGGAGACACCTGTATTTATTATATAACCTACCTGAGTATACTTCCACACCTGCCCTACACCCAGTTTAGTACATTAGCAAGCACTGCATAATTATATAGGACTGAATTCAAATAAAACGACATTTAAAAATGTTCCCCTACCGAGGTCGTGCTCAGTCAATATAGGACTGAAAATTAGCGGTGTCCCTGGTATATAGACTGAACGTGTATTTATTTCATTTACAGCCGTCATCAGTACTACTGACCTACAATTTTGTTCCTGAGCTGAGCTACCCGTTCGCTATCGGGAATCCACAAAATTCTTGCAGAGGGTCCAGTCTTCTTGGTTGATGCGCCTGTGTTCATGAGCAATCCCAGTAGCAGAGTATGGAAATGGGACACTAAAAAATAAAGAGACATATATTACTACATTAAAATATTGTCCCACAGGCCTTGCTCCCTCACATTCCTAATGCTCTTAATGCGCCTAACCTTTAAAAAAAAAAGAAAAAGAAAAAAAAGAAGGAAGTAAAATAACTGATAAGTAGTCCTCTTACTTCAACTGTTTGACGGGCGAGGTTATAACGAAAATATATAATTATCGTTTATCCGCGTGGCTTGTTTTTATTCTTCTCCTCCTCCTCCTCCTTTTCAAGTTAATGTTAAAGTTATTTACTGTATTAATTTGTTAAGGGACAGATTGGAAGATTAGACTTATTAATTAGTCTAAAATCTTTATCCCTAATAAAAAAAAAAAGTTTCAAAAAGTTTCGTTGTCGTCGCCGACGTAGTCAGTGACGGTCATTTATTTATATACGTATTTTTAGAATTTTGGATTGTATCCGTCACCCACACAGGGTAAAATTTGGGTTACCTTCTCAGCGAAAGCACGGCAACCGCAAATGTGTAGCGCCACCCAGGACATGGGGGGTGGGGAGGGGGAGAATATGATTCATATTGCATGTTGGGTGCATCGGTGTTTCTGACACTCCACCGCCTAGTCTCGGTAATGAACGTTTTATACGGCAATGGTCGATTCATCCCCGATGCTTGAGTCTTGGGTAACTGGAATTCATTATCCACGCATCCCATTCACTCAGCAACAAGGCAGGAGTCGTTTCTGTAAAGTTTTCAAACTTTATTCAGCAAACAGCTTCAACAACTGCATACAAATTGTCTTTCTGAAAAGAAAAAAAAAACAAACAAACAAAAACCTTTCAGACAAGCAGACAGCGCTACTTATATATAATGTTGACAAAAACAATTAACAACCAATCAAAATTAAACTCAGCACTGGAATCACGCAGTCTTACGTCATAGAGTAGTCTACAACTATCGAAAATGTAATAGATAGAATGTAAATAGATCTCGAATCTTCGATCAATAAGCAAACATTATTGCTGCATGCAAGGTCTCTCGAGATCAAGGGCAAAGAAACGCCATAATGGCGCGCCTTGTGCCCGAATGTTAATTTTGTAGCATAGGCGGCTATCCTATCCTATCCTATCCTATCCCGTAACTCGGAGGTCGTAGGGGCACCACAGATGATCGTTTAACTATCGTACTCCATCTTTCTCTGTCCTCAGCAACCCTCATGGCTTCGCTCAGTGTCAAACCAGTCCATTCTCGAAAGTTGTCCTCCCACCTCTTTTTCGGTCTCCCTCTTCTTCTACCTCCTTGCACTGTGCCTTGCAGGATGGTCTTTCCAAGGCTGATGGCCTGTTGACGTGGCCAGACCATCGGAGTTTCCGTTTCTGGCGGCTACTGGTCACATTATTCTGACACCAGCGAACCAGCTGGTGTTAAGAGGAAAATAATATGGTCACACGTTGTCCAATCGGGGATTTGAACCAATGATCCTTCGGTTACTAGTAAGCCGCTCTACCAACAGAGCTACCCATCCACACTTACGAACCGCAGTGGACATGTTTTGTCATCTTTATCTGTCTGTTCAAAGCACTGGAGTTTCCTATAAACGAAACAATTAAATTCGATATCCACTAATTTTTTTTGGTAAAATTTTGCCTATCCAGTAGATCGTATTTATCAGACAATAAGGTTTGTAAGCGTGCGATACAGTGAATGCGTGCGCCTGTGGATATGGCTGCGCTTGTGAAATGGCTGTATGGTGTGGCCTCTCTTGACTATCCATAGCCTACCTCTGCATGTCTAATGTGGGCTAAAAATGAGTGGAAATTTAGTTCCTGGTTTGAGATTGCAGTATGTCGTGCCTTCCTGTTTTAGGTCAGAGCTGTGCACAGTCGTTTTTCAAAACATTTTGTGAGAAATGATCGAGGTTTGTTGAATGACAACGACGTTTTCCCAGCTGTAGCTACTGTGTTGGGTGTTTGTGGTTTTTAAAATTTTCTTCCAAGGCCTATTTCGGTGTTGACACCAGTATATGTGTCACTCAAAGCTCCTGGGTACAGAGTGTACTTTAGGCTTATCCGCCATTCACTGTTTCGGTTCCGATTCTTATTGAGTTCTACGTTGACAAAAGGAAATGTCTGTTTAAAGTTTTTGTACGGTAGAATGGAGACTGAGACACAGGCTGGGAAGTCTCGTCTTTCGTAGGCCTCAATTACATACTATACATACGTACGTATGTAGGAGGCCCACGAGTTTACAAAGACGAAAGAAAAGACTTGAGAGCCTGTGACTGAGATAGCTTATGTCCGTTTCAGACTTTTATAATCTTGGATTTTTTGTCATTTTCCAGAGCTGAAGATTTTAGAGTGTCATGGATCTGTGTCAACTTACACTAAAGTGAAAAATTAGGATAACAAGGTCGTGGTATATTAGCTTGCTCCTTGGCAAGCTGTTATATTATAGATATAGATGTGTGTGACTTCAGGACACGTAGGCTATGCGTGTAATCTGAGGACATGAAGTAACCTGCTGCCGTAACATCTTACACGATACAATTTTAAAACAAGCCCATGAGAGACGTGTCGTAGCGCATGATACAATTTTTATGCGCGTCTGTGTGTGTTTAAAAAAACAACACCCATTTTACGTTTTTTGCCTGAGAAGGCGTGTTTTTTTTAATGTGCATTGTTCTTCTCGATCTTCTCTTTCCATAACATTATGAACAATTCTTTTCGGACATGAATTAAATTCAGTTTTCGCTCTGTGCTTAAAAACTAATCAACTGTGGGCCAGAGGCTGATTTAGAAAACAGGATTCCTTCAATTAAAATAACCCCGATCATTTGACCACGCATCATGGTAAGAACTCTTGTAACACTCTTAAGCATTTGCCACTAATTCAACTATTTTATTATTTGCCATCATTCATTCCGCCATGTTTTGTCATTCCTATTTTAAAAACAAAAGATGTTCATAATTATTCTGCCAAGGGAATTAAGATGCTGTATTGATTTTGGGATTGTTAGAAATGTTAGATGAGCGCAGTTTGTGCTTTTAGATAATCTTAATTTCTGTTTGTTTCTGTATTTCTTCTTCTTCTTCTTCTTCTTCTTCTTCCAATCTCTCTCTCTCTCTCTCTCTCTCTCTCTCTCTCTCTCTCTCTCTCTCTCTCTCTCTCTCTCTCTCTCTCTGTGCGCGCGCGTGTGTGTTTGTCTCTTTCTCGTGTGGTACATGTCAGTTTCCCCCCGTGGGAATGCCGGGGGTTTCTATATATTTATACAAATAGTATCCCCATTTTCTGGAAATTTAGTGCTTTAAATTCTCACTGTCGCTGTCTTTCTCCTTTGTTCTTTCTCATTCCTACTCTGTTCTATCAATTTACGATACTATCTTTTTCTTCGCTAGACGAGTCACCTACCTTTTTTTCTTGGTCTTCCGGGAGAAAACTCCTTATTTGTGTGTGAGGTCTGTTTTATCAGCTTGGGAATATTGGACGCTTTCTGCCAAATTTTGTTTGTAGATTATAGTCACACGACACTTTCGCATATAGGTGACTACTGGACCGATTTATACTGACACCAGCGGGCCAGTTGTTGGTAAAGGGGAAAATAATATGATCACACGTTGACCAATCCGGGATTCGAACCAGCGACCATTCGGTTACTAGCAAGACGCTCTTACCAACTGAGCTACCCGGCCCCGTTCCTGCCAAATGGTCACTAGGGCTTCTATTATAGTATTATTTAGCAAAGTAGGCATTTTATATGCATGTATTTTGTTGATATTTTATAATGTTTGTATTCTATAAAAGAATATGGGGTTGTATACCCATATTCTTTGATTCTATTTTGTTTTTGTAAACGGGGGTTCGATAAATTAAGAGTATAGTCTCAGCGTCCCCTGCGTGGGATGCCTTTATTGTACAGTGACCGGCTGGTGGAGTGCCTTCAGTGTTACCACTGGGGTTGTTTCAGCCGATCTTTTATGCGTATCAGGGGTGAGTCCTCTTTCAGCCAAGTTGTGGTTTTCAGTTTGTGGTCCTGATTCGGTTCTTTCCAGTCCGCTGGACCTTGTAAGCAATGAATAACAAAAAAACAAATAAACAAACAAACAAACTAACTAACTAACAAACAAACAAACATGTCTTTTGCTGTTTTTGGTGGTGGTGGTGGTTGTGGTGTGTCTGTGTGTGTTTGTATGTGCGCGCGCACGCGAGCGTTATGTTTGTGCTTGAGATTGAGAAAGAGAGAGCTAGAAGTATTATGCTGGTAATGCATTAAAACAAATGTAAACAGTAAAATATTATAACAATGTTTAAAAGCATTGTGATAATAAACGTGTATTGTATTGTATTGTATTGTATTGTATTGTATTGTATTGTATTGTATTGCATTGTATTGTGGATAGACAATACGAGATTAGATTCCTATTCATGACCCAAGAGACGGCTCTACTGGGTAGCCCAAATTCCATTATAGAAGATAGTATTACGCTTCACAGATAAGAGGAAAACCTCATTTTAGAGAATTACTTTGGGCGACATCAAGATTGTAAGACTAACGCGCCAAAACCGTTTTAAAAATAGGTCTGATGAAATTTTAAACAGAAAATACAAAATGCATCATGCATCACTGTTGCTGGCCGGGCTGCCCCAAAATTAGAGCTGTAGTTCATCTGTGCTTGATTGCCCTCCGTGTACACCCCTACTTCCACGCCTCCCCCTCGCATACTATCACCCCACGCCCCAAACTCCCCTTTTTTTCTTTCTTTTTTTCTGGATTTGTTTCGAAATGTTACAACATGAGACAGCAGAAATGTGTATGCTTTTCATTAGGACTTTAGTTGAAATCAACAAGGTAGCCTACAGTTGTAGCGTAAGCAATATACTAAACATACGAAACACGTACAGTTTTGCATTAATGTGCAATACAGTTTAAGTCATAGTATAGATAGGTAAACACAGAGAGAGAGAGAGAGAGAGAGAGAGAGAGAGAGAGAGAGAGAGAGAGAGAGAGAGAGAGAGAGAGAGAGAGAGAGAGAGAGAGAGAGAGAGAGAGAGAGAAATTTTATTGCGTAAACAATGTTCATTGCAATGGGAGATAGGATTACACTAAATCGTAAAACGTAGCATAACACTTTACATATATAAGCAAATAACATTGAAATGAAAATAAAAATAAAATGCTTTCCCTCAAGGAAATAGAATTTCACAACAGAAATATGTTTCATAAAAATATATTCAATTTAATTAATAAAATAGTCTAAAATAATGTTATTAAACAGCTGTAAAATAAACCAAACACTTTAGTAAATCCCCTTATTTTCTTCCCCTCCCCCCCCCCCTCCCCGCACACACACACACACACACACACACACACACATACACACAAAATCTTCATGCCAATTAAAATAAAGTTGAAATAAACCAAATCAGCAAAAAATAAATCATACATACACAAGACTGATTAATTAATTAACCATTTAATAATTCGATCAATATATAAAGAATCAAAAATACGCACAAAATGATACCCTCTATACAATTAGTCTTACACATTAGTAATAAAAATATATATTAAGCAAACTTCCTGCAGGTTTACTTTTTTGTACACTACTACGGCGTCTTCTCTAATATACACAATCCCTTACGATAAAGTATTGTATATATGCAGTATCAGCACATTTTTACTGTATATATGCTTATCATTGTTCATGAATGAATCGTTTTCTCTTCTGAAAGACTTTGTACATGAATCGTGACAGGTTTAAGTTAGAGTGTTCGTCGTCTCTGGACATTACTAGCGCTGCATCAGCTGCCGCCAGTTTAGATCCATTCAGAATCTGCAAGTCCACCCGAAATTCAGTATAGGAATTGCAACTAAACAGTACGTGTTCCTCTTACTCTATTTTTCGTTTACATGGACAAAAAAGCTGATGCCGAGCAATATTTTCTGTATGACGTAATCTGTGCATATTTATGGGCGATATTCCATTGTCTAAATTGTACATACGTCTCTAAAACATCGTTTTTGTTTATAATTAACATAAGCTTCTCTTTGAAAAAACAAATTTAAAGGAAGAATAAACTGTAAATCGTTCTTTTGACTGCACCTCATCATGCCATGACTGTACAAACTGATAATTGAGTCTCTGACTAAAAGCTGTAAGAAACCACCCTACGTCCCCCACCCCCTGCTGCAGCGCATCCACACATGACCAGAGCCGTTTTTGTACAGCAACAGCCTGACATGAAAAGCCCACGTCTGCTGTCCGTTCTCCTGCAAACGTAGCAGCATGTCATATACCTTTAATTCCTGGCAGTCTGTCTTCGGGAAGACTCAGGACCCCAAGCCAAAATTTCACCTCTCACAGCAGTAAAAATAAATAGTGGGAACTTGCCTACATACCCAAGACCATAGTATTAGGTGTCTGACCACCTATATTTAAAACTTTCTTGCACGCAAAAAGATGTACTTTCTCCAAAACTTCAAATCGTTGATAAACCCACATTTCCGACCCGCACGTTATAACAGGTAAGATCTGGGCATAATAAATCTTGAAGAATATGTTAAAGTCAGTAGTTCCCAGCTTCCAAAGACTCCTTAAGACCTGCACTGTTCTTGTTTTAGCTTTACTTCTAGGTCCGAAAAGGCTTGTGTCAGAGACATTTTGGTTGTAAAAAGCAAGCCAATGTACCTGTAGCTATTTACAACTTCAATTCTCGGGTTCCCATATTACCACTTTTTATTGACTTTTAGGGATCCCCCTTTTCTAAAGACAATAACTTTAGTTTTGCCTAAATTAACTGACATGGAAAACCTATCTGCAAACTGCTTTAAAATGTTGATCTGTGTCTGAAGACCTTTAGCGCAGTAAGAAGTAAGGGCCACGTCATCAGCAAACAAGATTATCAAAACCTGGATAATGTCTGGTGGCAACTGGACTCTAAATCTACCATTTTGTGCAATGTCCATTGATTAAAAAAGGAAAATAACATAGGGGACAGTACACATCCCTGTCCATTGGGACACTCAAAATAATCAGTTAGATCATTCGGACATTTGACACATGATTTCACATTAGCTTACAAACTCTGCAGGATTCCCAACATTTTCCCGCCAACCCAAATCTTCCTCAGAACGTTCCACAGTGAATTACGGTTTGTTTTATTTATTTTAGCGAACGCCTTTTGGAAATCAACAAAACACACGTACAACTTTCCTGATCGTTTAGTCAAGTATCTTTGAACAAGGCCGTATAGAATAAAGATGTTGTCCGGAGTGGAGTATCCAGCGCGGTAACCACCTTGTTCCTCTGCTATCTTGTGATTTTCATCTGCCCATTGCGTCAATCTTTTCTCCACTTTTGTGTAATGGAACAATGATTGCATCGGTCCACGCAGCTGAGTACTTTCCAGTGTCTAGAATGCGATTAAATAGTCTCTTTAAAAATGGTAGGATCGTCTCCAGTGCTTGCTTTAGCATCTCTGCCAACACACCATCAGAACCAAGGACTTTACAGGCCTGAAGGTGGTTCACCACATTTATGATTTCATCACCTATTATCCTGCAGTCCAAATTTTCAATGCTTGTTGGTTCTACAATATCATCCAGTATGCGATTATCCTCAACACTCGTCTCACTGAACACATCTTTAAAGTGCTGGAACCACTCTTCTCGTTTAATGCTAGGTTGTGGCTGAGGTCTGCGATTAATGGATTTTATTTCGCTCCAGAACAGCTTGGAATCTTTCACTTTCTCCACCAAACTGGCCGCCTTCTGTAGTTTGTAAACTGGCCGCCTTCTGTAGTTTGTAACTATAGCATTTATTTTTCAGCAGCTGTCTGTATGTTCTTGGGCTCTTGATGTACTGAACGCGATTAAGACTTTTTTTTAAAATCCGTATTGTTTGCCCGTTTAAATTTCTTCCACCATTTTCTTGTTTGCCTCTTGAACGTCTCACATTCGCATTCAAACCAAGTACTTGATCTAGGCCCGATGTTTTTGCATGCAATCTGCAGCGTGCACGAGAACTTCGTTAAACGTGTTTAGTGTTTCGTCTAGTGATGTTTCCAGAAGCTGTCCTGCCCGATTCAATGCAGGAATAAAATGTTCTCCCTTAACAGCCTCCGAAAAGTCTGAAGCCAGATTTTCCAGCCAAACTAGATTTTGCTTAAATTTAGTCTTTGGAGACTCTTCTCTTGTGCCTTCAAGATTACCCACCGTCAGAGAGACGGGTAAATGACTAGACACAAGCCTTTCCATCACCTCTAGCTTTGACACTCTCTTGAACAGGTCCACTATGCTGATGTAAAAGTCGACGACGCTGCTACCCTCGTTACAGACGTAAGTACAAATACCCTGTTCGTCACCTTTCCACACGCCGTTCAAGATCATCAACCTGTAAGCATTGCATAACTCTAGCAATATCCTACCAAATGTGTTGGTCACCTGATCTTGTGATTGTCTTTGACCATATGTCTCAGCCTAGACAAACTCCTCCACATTGCCGTCGTCATCCTCCAAACAACTGTTTAAGGTACCAGTCCTACTGTTCAAGTCTCCACATATGATAATGTCGACGTCCCCCAAACGTTCAATACAATCCAGGAGGATGCTCAATGACCGCAAATACATTTTACCGATCATTACTGTAGTACGGTGAGCCTTGCGGGCACACGTAGCCAGCACAGACAACAACATGGTTTGATGTTGAGAACATGGTCTTGTCGCATTTAAGGAAAATCATGTTGTCGGGGTCAAGTCTAGAGCTTGAACTTGGAATTCAAACGCCTTCCTCACCAAGACTAAAACTCCCTCACTTGGCCTACCTTGGTAACTAAGCTTCAGTGCAGGTCTTGAAAAATATGTATACTCACTAAAGCAATCTAAGGGTGTTGTGTACATGAGAAACGTTTCCGTGAAGCAGATAATGTCATACGACTTGACGAAGTTCAGCCACTCTGCATCAGAGAGTTTTGATAAGATACCTTCAATGTTCCAGTTGAGAAGGCGTATACATTTATCACCATTTATGTTTGCAGTGATTGTGTGATTTGTGACGCGATCAACCTCGTCAATTGAATCTACGACGCTATCTACCGACGAGGCTGAATCAGAAACTTCCAGTCAGTCCTGCTCACCACCTCGCTGCCTCACACTAACGCATCCGTCATCCTGGTCATCGTCCTGTGTCATCCTAGTTTCTGCATGTGTTGTTTCTAGCTGTTTTTGTTGTGTAATTTTTATTTCCATGCCATCCATCACTTCCGTCGCTGTTCCAACTCGCCTGTCACTGTCCTAGTCTCTGGAGCCACCACAACGCTTCAGCGGACCACCACCGCCTCTTCCGCGGAGAGCACTTCGATTCCTGTTTGTATTAATTCCCAAAGCGTGATCCAGAGTATGCGGACTGCCTAATTCTGGCCTGGATAGCGCTCAAGTTGTTGCCCTCCGTCGCATCAACAGAAGTAACTCTGCATGTGTCATGCAGTGAGTTCCCAGCCCTATTTCCTGAACTGCTTACAGCCTGCGGCGATGAATCGCGTGACGCGCTGGCGGTCAAATAAGTATCGTGAGGACTACAAGATGGTTCACGTAGAGTGCAGTCATTTCGGCGTCTGGCGCCGAACAATGTTGCCTTCACTGATGGCGCGCCCTCCTGACTTGCGCGTATTTTTTACTCCGATCCCCTTGCCAGTGCGAAATGCCTGCTTTTGGCTGATTCGTTCTGTGTTGTGGTAATCTTCCTTCGGATTGTTTTCTACTTGTCCCTCACTTGGTGCCGACTGCGACATCACACTCATTGTGATCTTCACGTTGGTCTCCACTCCACTGCCCTGTGCTATCATTGTACGGTCCATCGTCCCACCGCTTCTTGGGTCTTGGACTCAGCTTTGTGTATTGTTTTGTGTTAAGATCATAAGTAAAAGCGACTGTGATAAGCTTATCATTTTTTAAGTTCGCTTTTATGCCATCCTCCCGGAACTATTTCATCAGAGGGACCAGACCCGCTCGTTTCTGGCGAATTTTCTCAGGAAAGTCCTCCCTCACGTATACCTGAGACTTGACAGCTGCCCACTCCCTGCAATGAATTAGCACCTCGTCGCGCTGCCTGAGCGACTGAAACGTCACCAGTATAGCCGCACCGAAACGCCTTGCCCTCTCGATGTGGATGGGGTCCCTCAGTTTCATGTCTTTGGTAATGAACGCCCGAATCTTGTCTTCGCACATGCTCCATGTTTCGCCAAGCACACGCATGATGCCGAAGAACAGAAGATTTCTGCGCAGTACTTCAGTTTCAAGGTGCATAATTTTGGTGTCCGTAAAAGTGATTTCATCTTTTAGATCTTCTGTTTGCTTTTTGAGTCAGTCCTCTGCGCTTTTCGCCTACCACATCGACGTCAAGTCGGAGCACGTTATGGTGGTCTTCAAGATCGGTGATACGGGTTACTACTATTCTCTCAACAGCATGCAGCCCGTCTGCAATGTTTCTGCCCCATGTCGCTGCTCCACCAACGCGATGTGACAGTGCCGTGATTTTCCTAGATAAGTTGTTGACGCACAACCTATCTACCTGATTCTGTCCCCGCTCTTCATGGTCAGCGCAATCCATGTTCCGCTGTCGTTGTCTTATTACAGGCCCTGGGTTTGGCTCCACTCCAGCCATCAGCAACATTAACAATAATGTGGTCGCTTTTCATGCTTAACCCATTGAAACGATTGGCAGCAATGTGTGTGTTACGTCGTAGTATTATGAGCAGTACTACAATATAAAGTCCAATTTTCTGCCCTGTAGGCAGACAAGGAGTCATCCATTTTCCTTGATGTTTACCTGCGTAATTAAACGAAGGTGAGTAGTCGCTCACTACATCACACCACCATGTCATTTTCCACCGACTGACAGCTACAGCTGGCCAATGAGAAATCTGCTTTTCTGCAAGCCATATTTCACCAATAGTTTTCAGAGTTCCTTCTTTGCCATCTGTAAATTGCTAATTAGCCATTATCTCCTCCCAGGTAGAAAATCCAATCAAAACAATTAGTCCATCGTGGTCAGCACATCTTTATACTACTACTGTCTACCCAAAATCGCCAACATCCATCACGTATTTTCAGCCTAAATCAGGTGTGAACTGAGAGCGCCGTGTCCACACGTCTTATTGCTATCGAGAGAGAGAGAGAGCCGAGAGAGAAACAGAGACAAAGAAACAAAGAGACAGAAAAGACAGACAAACAGAGACACAGATACTGAGAGATAAAAGGTGAGATAACAATTTTATTTTGCAAGGATAAATGGGTGCACTTTTGTATCTCTTGTCCTTGGGGTAACAATAATTATTAAGTTAACAAGTTAATGTTATAACATTAACAGCATGGAACGATAACGAATAAACAATATCATCGTTAAATAAAATCATTTTCAAAACTTCAAATCATATTAACCTATTTAACATATTGTTGTTTCCTGTCGTCCGCCAGTGATGTTTTTAATGCAGTATTTATTATTTGGATAGCACTCATTTATGCCTTGTGCTTCAATGCACCCGGATGTTTTGCTTGTATTATTGTCTGGTTTGTTGAATACATTTATGTTTAAACCAAATCATATTAATGTTGTTAATACTGATCAACAACAATTAACGATTATTTAATTTTAATGTGTTGTTAGAGACGTGTTCTAAGTGATGTAAATGTAGATGCAAGAGTGCGGAAATCTTCAGGAAAGTTATTCCACAAAGTGGAAACGGAATAAGCTAGATAGAATCTAAATAGTTTTTGTCTAAAATCACATTGTTGTGAAAAGACGTTAAATTAAAACTATTTATTGACTGATGGATTGAATAATTTTGAAGAGATCAGTTTTTGGAATTGGAATATTTAATTTTGTGGAAGATGTGGCAGTTTTCTTGGGGAAAAAAAAAAAGAAAGATAGGAAGGTGCATTGCCAGAAAGTTTTTTGTGCATGAAAACCCCTTTATTAAATGTTAATCTGCTGGTACGAGGTAGAAAATAGCTCTTTATAGTCTTCAAGAGATATTTTTGGTTTCTGGCTTGTCTTAATTGGAAAGTTCTAGGAGGTTCTCGAACCTTTTTGTTCGAGATTCTCAGATCCAGAACCGAGGTTCCTTAACTTTTTGTGGGGGGTGGGGGGGTGGGGGGTGGGGGGCTAAAGGGTTTGTGAACCTAAGTTCGGGATTTGAGAACCTCGAAGAAAGGTTCGTGAACCTCCCCTAACTTTCCACTTAAGACAGGCCATTAAGACTAACGTGTTTAATTGCACGTTTGTCAATTCCAAGTAAAGATTTAATTACCAAGATTGCATTGCCACTAGCAAAATCCCACATAGAAGAGGAAATGAATAAATAGTTGAATTAGACTCGAGTCAGTAGAACGGTTTACGAGAATGTAAATTTAAGAAATGTTTAATTGGTGGTCCTTTTAAAAATAGTTTTACTAACATTTAAAATACGTGGCATCCAAGTCAAATTATTGTCTAAGATTACACCAAGAAGTTTATGACCTTTTACTTCATCAATTATTTTATTGTAGATTTTTAACAGGAAGTTTCATAGGTGCACTTTTAGTCTTTCCTGTATTGTAATAAGCATGGATTTTGCTTTGTTTGCATTGAGGGCCATGTTGTTGGATTCAGTCCATTCCTGCAATTCACTAGCCCCTCGTGTAATGAGCAGGCTAAATTATTCAAAACTGTATTATGAGAGTGTAAATGTAGTGCCATCAGAAGAGAGAGAGAGAGAGAGAGAGAGAGAGAGAGAGAGAGAGAGAGAGAGAGAGAGATAGTGGTGTGTGTGTGTGGCTCTTACAACAATACCCATCCGCCTATGAGTGCATATTATCAGTGCAGATTAACTGCTAAGAATTGCACTGGCTGTGACGGTAGGTCTATTTTTTACTGGGCTCTGCACAATGGAATGCTAATACCCACTCATCATTGTCTGCGGGGATCGGCTAGTTTAATCACCCTATGACTAATCTTAATACATTTATGTGTTTAGCTTGGTCTGTGTGCGGATAGGGTTATAGAGATAGGACGCAGCTTTGAAAGTAAACATGATAACATCTGTTTATCGCAGTCTTCGAAGAAGTATTATAATTAAAGATATGATATCAGTGTCCTGGTGTGCATAGGACTTCCTTGTTTGAGTTTGTTATATTATTCTAAACTGAATAATAGCTATGTCTGTCTCATCTTCCATGCACTCCTCCCCTAGACCGCGCACACAATTAGTGCTAGAATGAAATTTTAAAAAAAAAAAACACAAAAACACGACGTCCTTAATTGTTGCAGTATTGTCAAGAGACAATGGTTGGACGATTTAAACCCAATGTAATTCCTGCTGATAATTGTAGTCCTGCCAAGGAACATGGCGATCTGGAGAGAGAGAGAGAGAGAGAGAGAGAGAGAGAGAGAGAGAGAGAGAGAGAGAGAGAGAGAGAGAGAGAGAGAGATGGGTCAACATCATGGGGCGATTTCTATTTCCTCTCCCTCGCTGCTCTAGCTTCCCCGGTTCTTATTAGCCAGGAACCCATTCACAGCTAGGTGGCTGGAGTGAATGCTGTGAACTAGTTTTTTTTATTTATTTTTTCAATTAACAATTTAATTCAGTTGGAAACATTGGCCTAGTGTTTGCTGCAGTTGTTTTTGAGAGCGGGAAAGTGTGTCTTTCTAGTCACCTAGTCGTGCCACTCCACCGCAGATAATTATATTGAAAGTTGGGTACCGTAGCAACTATAAGACTTCCTGATGGTAAGGATAAAGAAAAAATTGAAAGTATACCGAGTTTAAGTGGTTGAAAGTGCCACACCATTATTATTATTATTATTATTATTATTATTATTATTATTATTATTATTATTATTATTATTATTATTAACGGTTATGTGCAATATAAGACCGTAGCTAGCCTAATGTTGGCTTCCTCATTGGAGGAAAAAAAAACCGGAACTTTTGAATCGGATATAATGCTACGCAGTAACTTTGGCTGCGGTATTAGACCGTTAAATATTAAGTTTCGATAGGTCTAAGCATAAGCTAGAGTATTTTGACTTCCTCCTTGGAAAGGAATTGAGCGTCTAATATTATTTTATTAATGAAGAGACTTTAAAAAAAAATTTAATCTGAAAATTTTAATCTGATCTGAGAGAATGAATCAGTGAAATATAGGCTGCGTACGACAAGCGGAGAAGACACGATTTGTAGAATTCATTGTTTAGTATAATAGAGAACAGTAAGCAGTGACTATGAGTAAAGTTTCTTTTTTGGACAAGGAAACGCAATCTTTGAAATAATGATAGGCTACTCATGAATGGTGCAAAACGATTGATTGAACCTTTGCAAGTCATTCAGATATAGGTATATACAGTTTATAATGGGACAAACTGACAACACACACACATACGCGCGCGCGCACTCACATAAACACACACACACAAACACCACTTATTAACACACATGCAGACACATACGTAGACACACACTCATACAAACTCATACTAACAAACATACGTCCAGACACACGCGCACACACACAGGCACGCGCATACACACACAAATCTTTAAAAAAAATGTACAATTATATTCTGCCCGTATAGTATGGTAACTCTGTATTCAAGTAAAACTGGTTTCAGTTTTCATTTCTGAAAGGCTGACGTTCGTATGCGTTTTACGGGTAGATAGATACACTTGAAATTTTTGAAAGCTACTAATAAACTACTTATACTCTAGCCTGTGCCGACGCGCTGTCTTAAGTAACCTTTAGCTAGTTTAATCAAATGACAATGTAAATTTAATTGGGGGGATTTAAAAATACAAGGCTATCAAACCTCCGGGTGAATATCAATTTCCTGTCTAAGCGAAAGCAAAGAGGATGAAAGAAAGAGGAAAACTCCTTCATTACGCTAATAAGCCTTTTTTTTGTCTATCTCCCATAGGTTTTTATGTCCCTCGTATTTCAGTAAGACTGCTTGGATGTATTGTTCATTCTTGTGTTTGTTTTATTCCTCTTTCTTATAGGCCATATTTGTAAAATCTTTATTTAATTTTGTTTAACCTTCCTCCTTTTTTTTATTTTGTGTGTTAAAGTTACCTCACCTTAGCTTAAATGTAGTAGGATGCTAAATCGTATCTCGAGTGTATGTTAGTGGACAAACAAGTCTTGCCAATCCTTAGAAACGTGTTAGAATTACATCTTAATCGAAGTAGATTTACATCAAATCTAAATTATTTTTACATAATTATTTTGCATTAGTTAATACATTATTTTACTGATAATATTTTATTTCTAAATGAGGCGGGTCTTGTCTTTTTTTGGTCTTTTTTTTTTTAAAATCTGATCATTGTATTAATTAATTATTGTTAAATGTAACAAATTTGTTTGTTACATTTTTAAATTTGTATGGTGAATTCTCGGATTTTATTATCTTATAATTATCTAATATGCCATTTGTATTTTATTTAAAAAATTTTTTTTAATTATTATTCATGTGAAGTGTATGGTATATGATGTTGTTCCCTTGAATGGTTTTGCGAGTACGTTGGTGTGAATGCTTACATACTTTGTTTCTATTGTTCATAATATTATTATGTCTGTTCTGATCGGTGTACTACCTTATTTAATATATATCCTATGTTAAGAGCGGTGAGCCCAGCTCTGAGCGGGGGTACCGCGCTACAAAAGCCTATTATTATTATTATTATTATTATTATTATTATTATTATTATTATTATTATTATTATTATTATTATTATTAAATTCGACCAGTCTGACTCGATTTGCAATACTACCGCACGATACGACGCAGTCAATATAAAAATTTCAAATATAAAAATTCGATTTTCTTTCTGTCTTCTAATAGCGATCTCCCTGCCTTTACACCACCTGTTTGAGTGATGGATGTGTGTTTGGTGTGTGTGTGATGGTGGATGAGACAGGTGAGCGTGTATGTTGGTATAGATCGCCGCGCTTTGAACCTGAATGATTTGGGGAAAGGCGCGTATAGCATCCTGTATTAGTAGTAGTAGTTGCGAACGTTTTCTGTTGCAAAGCATGCAATAATAGCGTATATTTACCTTTGATTTGATTCTGCGCTGTTGCTAGAAAAAGCTTTGTTTAATGTTGATAATTTTCGTCGGTCGATATTGTATTATCGTTGAGATATTTCTGGAATTGCTTGTTTATTGGCGATAACTTGTAAAATGAAGAATGTTCTATGACGTAAGACAGTGCATAGCTCCGGTGACGTCTTTTATTTTGATTGGGTTTTATTGTATCATTCAGGAATGTTCGAAGTTTCTCTGGATTGTAAAGAGGTTATATAAGTATTGCATTGTCTGCTTGTAAAAATGATTTTTGTTGTGATTT
Organism: Oncomelania hupensis; assembly: GCA_036898135.1. Classification (NCBI taxonomy): domain Eukaryota; kingdom Metazoa; phylum Mollusca; class Gastropoda; order Littorinimorpha; family Pomatiopsidae; genus Oncomelania; species Oncomelania hupensis. Next base: position 14,929,865 of record CM072516.1, read on the forward strand.
TAGGAACGTTATCTTGTATGCACTCCCACCCCTTTTACGCACACACAAACACATACACGCAGGCACGCAGGCACGCATGCACTCATACTGTACACACATACATACATACATTGACGTATATATTCTCGTATATTTTCAAGCTAACCCGTGTAGCTAGGCGAACCTAGCGTACAACTCAAGTTACAGTAATCTAATACGTGAACATGGAAAACGTACAGAGGATGCGAGCTTATTTTGGGCTACTTAGCAGCTTAATGATCCTTGGCGCGAAATAACAGGACGAAGATGTATGACCAAGCTTTCACAAGTCAGCTGTAGAGCGCCATTATGCCCTTTAATTCTATTTGAAGAAATGCAGCAATATAACTGCTTGTTATGTTGCTACATAAGGACACGTGCTTTATTAAGATTAACTTCCGCATGCAAAGCAAGTAGTCAATCTGTCAGTCAGTCAATCAGTCAGATATTTAGAGTCTCTTTGCACAATCGTGGGATATAATTACCCCAACACCTCTCATCTTTTCCCTCACAAACACCGCAAGCCCCCAAAATACTCAAACTAAAACTAATACTAAAACTACAGGAATAGTACTAAGAAATCTAACTGACCCATAACTAGACAAATCAAAAGTACTGCAACGTAATTATTAGGTTACCAAACCCACCATCACCCCCACTTTCCCCTCATCTCTGTCTGTCTGTCTGTCTGTCTGTCTGTCTCACTCCCTCCGTCTCCCCTACTATCTTTTTCTTTCTCTACTAATATTTAGGAAAGCAAGCACATCCTTTTTGTTTTGTTTTTTCACTCCGACTGTGCAGCTAATTAAGGCGTTCAGATTAAAACCAATTAATCGTAAATATGCCGGATGAATCATTTTGACGAATGACAGATGAGGGGAAAAAGCAACAACTGATCAGCTGACATTTAATTAAACAAAATATTTACACAGTGACAGATCAGACGTGACTAGGAAAATTCGCAGTGGGCTTCGCCTAGGCGCTCATATTATGAGGCCACTTCGCGATTAGATTTGTTTCAACCCCTAGCAATCCCATCGAAACTTTGAAGTGTTGGCTTGGTGGTTAACAAAAATCTTGTTGCCTTTGTTAACACACACACACGCACACGCAAACACAACATACACATACACACACACACATTCTTGTATAGGTCACAAATGGGGTAATTTTAGAGTGTAGGAATCGGAAAGTGATTTTAAGTCATTTTTTGATGGAAAAGGGGTAGTTGCAGCGCTGCAACTAGCTCTTACCCTAACCCTTCTCTAGAAAGTTGACCTAAATCGTCTCCTATAGGCGACGAAATAGGTCGAATTTTGCTTCAAACTTTTCCAAAAATTCGCTGTATTTTCTCCGTCCCGGATAGTGCACTCCTGTGTACTTAAAACACTCTTATGCACTACAACTGCACTCCTACGCACTAAAAGAGCACTCCGGCGCACTTAGCGACAAATGGGGAACGGGAGACAAATGGGTAAAGACGAAATTACCCCATTTGGTGCGAGAAAAGGTAAATTTCCTTCCCCAATCGTGCTGTTTCACACGTTCACACGCACACCCCCCCCCCCCCACACACACACACATACACGGAATGCATCACCTTTTCCCTCATTCTGCACTAGGCACATACATAACAAGTTTCTTCTTTATTTTCTGTTCACGATCTCCTATTTCTCACTAACTTTGTCTCTTAAGGTTTTGATTTTGCCGAACATATTTATCCCTCTTATAGTACCACCTATCAATAGGTGAATAAAAAAAATTAATTAATGAAGAAGTACGTAAGCTGGAATGTTGTTTGTTTGTTGTTGATTTTTGTTTCGACTTAAGTCAAAAGAGCTAATCAGCATTCGGTATCGTACACCTTAAACACTGATTTGTGGAAGAGAATGTAAGACAAATCATCCTCATCCTCATCATCCTCATCATCATCCTCATCATCATCCTCATCATCATCCTCATCATCATCATCATCATCATCATCATCATCCTCATCATCATCCTCGTCATCGTCGTCATCTTCTTCTTCTTCTTCTTCTTCTTCTTCTTCTTCTTCTTCTTCTTCTTCTTCTGTGTTAAACTACCATTCACCACCACCAACGCCACTCCGCTATCACTTTATCAGTACGTTTTCACAGGAAGCTACGATAACGGTTTTGATAATGCCAGCACTCGTTTTGTACATTGTTGGATAAACGGCACAGAAAAATGGCTTTTATAAATGATAGCAAGGTCTTTCTCTGATTCTGACCTTCCAAAAAAATGGAAGGACAGACTATTATGATGGAAATTCGGCCCATGTTTTCCAATCCAGTCTTTGTAATCAGTTATTTTCTAAAAAATAAAAAGGTGTCCGGTATCTTCCTCCTATCTTATCCCGTAACTCAAAAATCGTTGGGGCACCACAGATGATCGTACCAGCGTACCCCATCTTTCTCTGTTCTCAGCAACCCTCGTGGCTTCGTTCAGTGTCAAACCAGTCTATTCTGGAATGTTGTCCTCCCATCTCTTTTTCTGTCTCCCTCTTCTTCTGCCTCCTTGCACCGTACCTTGCAGGATGCTTTGGTGACGTGGCCATACCCTCGGAGTTTCCGTTTCTTCACCACTGTGAGCATGTCATCGTGTTGTCCAATGGCTTGTGTGATGGTCTGTCAGACTTCGTTGTTGGTGATGTGCTGGGTATAGGAAATGCCCAGAAGTCTTCTGTAGCACCTCATCTCCATGCTTTGTATTCTTCGTTGTAGATCTTCTGTGAGGGTCCATGTTTTGCAAGCGGATAGGAAATGGAGATGACAAGGGAGCTCATTTATCCCCGTTCTTTTCCTCCCCAGTCTTTCTCCCCTTCCGCCCTCTAGCCCACTTCCTCCCTGGCTACCTTCCTCTTCCCTCTATCACCCCGTAACCACTTTCCCCCTGCGGTCACTTCCCACCCTACCCCCTTTATTATTCCCCCCCCCGTCTGGTATCCACCCCCCAGGGTGGATATTGTTATTTATTTATTTATTAATGATCATCCCCTCCAAGTTTATTATATGTTTTAATAAAAGGTTGATAAATGTTCTTAGTCATAATCCAACATCAGCAGTATACTTTCTTCCTTCAAGTGTTCTAATACTTGAGTTTACTCATAGATATAGTCTTATATATGCAACACGATATTAGAACCTAGAAATTACAGATTGCAACTGTGCTCTGCCGGTGGGAAGTGACCGGGGGAGGGGGGGGGGAGAGATAATACAGAGGGAAGGGACCAAGGCGAGGATAATACAGGGGGGGGGGGGAAGTGACCAGGGGGCGATAATACATAGGGAAGTGACCGGGGGAGGTTAATACAGAGGGAAGTGACCAAGGCGGGGATAATACAGAGGGAAGTGACCAGGGGGGGATAATACAGAGGGAAGTGACCAAGGCGGGGATAATACAGAGGGAAGTGACCAAGGCGGGGATAATACAGAGGGAAGTGACCAAGGCGGGGATAATACAGAGGGAAGTGACCAGGGGGCGGGGGGATAATACAGAGGGAAATGACCAGGGGGGCATAATACAGAGGGAAGTGACCAGGGGGGAATAATACAGAGGGACAGGGGGGGAGGATAATACAGAGGGAAGTAACCAGGGGGGATAATACAGAGGGAAGTGACCAGGGGGGGGATAATACAGAGGGAAGTGACTACAAGAGGGGGAGGGGGAAGTGGTCACGGGGGCAGAGGGGAAAGGTAGCTGGGGAGGAAGTGGGCTAGGCGAGAAAATACTTTGGAGAAAAAGACGGGGGAGGGAGGGAGGGGGGAATGTCCGGGAAGGAACAGACCTGAGTAAGGTGGGGGGGAGTGGGGGATGTGGGGGAGGGAGGAAATGACCGGTAATCGAAGAAAGCTGGGGTTGTGGTAGGTGGTTTATTTAAGTTGTGTGTTTTTATCTCGCATCGTGCAACGCTTTATCTAAAAAGTAATAATAATCCGACTAAAGTTGAAGTCGTTTGACGAACCATGTGTAGAGTCCGCCATTGACATGAAGAGCAGGATGCTTTGGTGTATCATGGTTTCCGTTACATCTTAAACACAACGAGGAAGTAGTTTATCAACCTTGTTCACTTTAATATAGGCTTATTAATAGGACAGTACGTATGTGTGGAAGCACTACACTACATTCAAGTACTTTAGAACACGAAATTCAACGTGGACCACCTTATTCCAAAATCCCATTTTCATTTAGTTTAATTTAATTCAATTCAATTCTGTTCAGTTCAGTAATGTATGTTAACGTCTGTTCGCGTTCGTGATTTTAGACCCCACATTCAGTCTCATATCGTGAACGGACACACATCAAAAACACATGTGTTCATAGTCATAAAGGGCCTATGGTGTTTTTAAGTTTTTGTCACCGCCAGATAATTTCTTTGCTCTGCTATCGGCGATTCTCAAAGATGGGATATGTTTGGAGTAATCCCATATCCGAAGCTGCTTTAAGAACTCCTATAATTACTGTACTTTAAAAAAAATCTGAATGAGAATTTATTGCGCATGTTATTGATTGACGGGCAAACACGCTTGGTCTCCACAAAAAATCCAGACGATGGACATGGCTCAGTCCCGGCGGGGAGCATCACAATCAGATCGACTTTATCATGGTCAAGACACGCTTCAGATCAATCATCAACATTTGCAGGACACGCACTTTTTCAGGAGCATACATCGCAAGTGACCACGATCTCGGGAAATTGTCTTTCCGGCTCCATTTGAAGAGAGTAAGCACAGCAAAGTGCACTAGACTGAAGTTCGACCAGGTCAAACTGCAAGACCCGTAGATGGCAGAAATATTTCAAGCCGCAATTGGAGGCAAATTTGCACCACTGCTCATTTTGCGAGTTGGTGAAGTAGATGCCAACACCATGACCACCACCTTCAACTCAGCTATGACAGATGCCGCCACTGAGATCTTTGGCAAGCACCGCCCAAAGAAAAAACCGTGGATCACACCTGAACTTTTGGACCTTTGTGATAAACGAAGAGAGATCAAAAATAAAAAGAACACCTCACATGGAGCTGATGCCTACCGAAAAATCAACAATCACATCCGAAAAGGCATGCGCACAGCAAAGGAGAACTGGATAGAAGATCAATGCCAGGAAATAGAGAACAGTCTGAACAAGAACAACAGCAAGAAGGCCTACCAGACTGTGAAGCGGCTGACAAGTGTTAAACAGCCCAAGGTTTCCACGATCCAAAGCAAGTCTGGCATAAGCCTAACAGAAGAACAAGAAGTCTTGGATAGACTGCAAAGAGCCCAATCAGGACCACAAAATCAAGGTTACAACTTGGCTGAAAGAGGACTCGCCCCTGATCCGAATAAAGATCTGCTGAAACACCAGTGGTAACACTGAAGGCACTCCACCAGCCGGTCACTTTACAATAAAGACATCCCACGCAGTGGAGGCTGTATTCTAATTTATCGAACCTCCGTTTACAAAAACAAAATAGAATACAAACATCATAATAAAATATCAACAAAACACATGCATATAAAATGCCTACGTTGCTAAATAATATCATAGGAAGCCCCAGTGACCCTTTGGCAGAAGGCGTCCAATATTCCCAAGCTGATCCAACAGATCTCAAACACAAATGAGGAGGTTTTTTAGCCCAGGAAGAGTAAATAAACGGTTCGCACGGTCCCTTATACAGGTAAACGGTTAAACAAACTCAAATGCCATTTATGACCTTCACCCCCAGCCGTCACTCTTTCCCCCACTGATTAAACAAAAATTCATGTAATTTTTATTCTTGTTTAGCTTTATTGCTTTGTGAGCGTAGCGATTGATGTCGGGGTCGGGAGGGGGGGAAGAGAGAGAGAGAGAGAGAGAGAGAGAGAGAGAGAGAGAGAGAGAGAGAGAGAGAAAGAGAGAGAGAGAGAGATTAAGGAGCAGTAGTACTGCACAGTAGTCCCGGACAAGGAAGTTTTGACTGTTTGTAAAGGCATTGTGTGTGGAATCGTGCCCCCACTCAACAACCACCATCTGGGCCTATATTCAGAAAGAGCCGCTTGCAAACCTTTCGATAGGTTGTTTTTCTCTAGATATAGACCTTGCGGTAATTTTCTCTTACCTTAGGGTTGGGGAAAACAGCCGGTAACCTTAGCTCGGTATTCAAAAAGGCCTACCTGACGCATAGTCCCTATCCTATCCTATCCTGTCCCGTAACCCGGAGGTCGTAGGGGCACCACAGATGATCGTTTAACCAGCATACTCCATCTTTCTCTGTCCTCAGCAGCCCTGATGGCTTCGCTCAGTGTCAAACTAGTCCATACTCGAATGTTGTCCTCCCACCTCTTTTTCGGTCTCCCTCTTCTTCTACCTCCTTGCACTGTGCCTTCCAATTAAGCTCGAGGTAGGGACTATGCACAGTGCAGTGCATAGTCCCTACCTCGAGCTTAATTGGAATCCCCCCTCTATAACGCATGCGTTCTTTGATAACAACGACACAACCGCTTCCATAGCAGACGACGGATCACACAAAAGAAAAAGCAACTTTTTTCATCGAAAATATTTATTAGTTTAATTAGAATTGAAAGAGGAAACCAAAAACATTTCACTTTCGTACTTCGACTTGGTCATTAGTCTACCATCAAAAAGAAAGCATTTTACGGCAATTTTACTGCCACTAGCATAGAGAGAACTTTAAACCTAGTGCTAAACACATAGTTGCAGTAAAGGAGGAAGTGACGATGCAGGTTCGCATGTGGCAACTCCTCTCCTACTTCATTCACAATTCGCCCGATGTCGATTCTTCGAAATCTGAATTTCCAGTAATGTTGTACATCCTATCCTATCCTATCCTGTCCCGTAACCCGAAGGTCGTAGGGGCACCACAGATGATCGTTTAACCAGCATACTCCATCTTTTTCTGTCCTCAGCAGCCCTGATGGCTTCGCTCAGTGTCAAACCAGTCCATTCACGAATGTTGTCCTCCCACCTATTTTTCGGTCTCCCTCTTCTTCTACCTCCTTGCACTGTGCCTTGCAGAATAGTTTTTGCAAGGCCTGATGATCTGGTGACGTGGCCATACCATCGGAGTTTCCGTTTCTTCACCACTGTTAGCAGGTCATCGTGTTGTCCAATGGCTTGTGTGATGGTCTGTCGGACTTCGTCGTTGGTGATGCGTTGGGTATAGGAAATGCCCAGAAGTCTTCTGTAGCACCTCATCTCCATGCTTTTGCTTTGTATTCTTCGTTGGAGATCTGCTGTGAGGGTCCATGCTTCGCAAGCATATAGGAAGATGGAGATGACAAGGGAGCGCAGCAGTCTTACTTTACTGTACATCATTAAGTGTATTTAGAGGATTTCATCTGCCCCGAAAGACGCTGTTCCTTCGTCTTCGATGCAAAATCATTGCGAAAACAATATTGCATTCGCCATTTTTACCTCGGCAAGGGTACGAGTTACCGTAGGGCGTGTGGCGTTGGTAAAATTATCGGCCGTTTGGCCGAGTGGCAGGGTAGTTACAACTTCTCTTAATACCAGACAAGTCCAAACCAGCGGAAGGTAAAGATTTTACCCTTCCTCATGGGAAATTACCAGCAAGTATTACCTTTTCTGAATACGGACCCTGATAATATTTTGCAGTGAAATTAACCTTCCTTGTGCAAGACGCTTGTTTTGTAAGTTACTAGGCCTAGTAAACAATGAACAGTGGAATATGTTTATCTTGGGAAAACCATTCTCCAAAAGTGCCCTCTGCCTGGGGTTTTTTCCAACGCGCTTATGTTGAGCTAAATTGAATAATGCTTATATAGCGCCCTTACCAGCTCAAAGATCTGCTCAAGAATGCGGCGGAAACAGTAGTCTGTCAATTCACCTCAAGCTGCCCTATGCCCCAAAGTGCAGCATCGCATGCATCAAGTGCACTGTCTAACTCCACCGATAACTGATCGGAGCGACCCTGAGCGATCTCAATGTATGCAAATGTTGGAGTTTTATTTATTTATTTATTTATTTTACCCTGTCATTACATTACATTACATTATTGTTGCTTTAGGTCCAGCGGACTCTTCCGAGCCAAATCAGGACCGGACAACCCCCGATCCGCATAAAAGATCTGCTGAAACAACCCTAGTGGTAAAACCGAAAGCTTTCCACCAGCCAGTCACTTTACAATAAAGACATCCCACGCAGGGGACGGCTGAGGCTTCACCCCAACTTATCGAACCCCCGTTTACAAAAACAAAATAGAATACAAACATCATTATAAATTATCAACAAAACACATACATATAAAACGCCTACATTGCTAAATAATAACATCATAGGAAGCCCTAGTGACCACCTGGCAGAAAGCGTCCAATATTCCCAAGCTGATCCAACAGACCTCATACACAAATAAGGAGTTTTATCCCGGAAGAGTTTTCAAGAAAAAAGGTAGGAGACTGGGCTAGCGAAGAAGACGATAGTATAGCAGATTGATAGAACAGAGCAGGAATGAGAAAGAGCAAATGAGAAAGACAGCGACAGTGGGGATTTAAAGCACTAAATTTCTAGAAAGTGGGGATACTATTTATACTGAAACCCCCGGCACCCCAACGGGGGTTTTTACCCTGTCACCTACCCTTTTGACAGACTGACTTAAGGTGTGAAGTACCGAATTAAGAGTCATTACAGAAAGGCGGACTCCTGTGAAAAAACATCTCCATTCACCGTCGAGATTTGACTCGGGATCTCTCGCACACCTGGCGAGCCTTCTACTAGTGCTTTACCATTGTATCACGTACAGTGCAATCTGCCCATTGTGGAAAACCCTCATTGAAAGCGTCCTCTGCATCCCTGTTCATCACCGATAGTGTTGACTATAGTTTTGTCCGTTGCATAAAGTCGTGTATGTCGTCTGTTAATGATTGTACGGTCGAAACAATAGATGTAAAATGACTTTTCTTCCGACCGAAGTAATGTTGTTGTTTTTTTTTCAAATTAAA
>CM072516.1:14943843-15223843 GCA_036898135.1 Oncomelania hupensis
TTGGGTGGGACCCGGGTGAGTGGACCCCCCATGAACGCACCCACGGACCCACCCATGGACTGAACCACCCATGGACCCACCCACGGACCCACCCAATGACCCACCCATGGACGCACCCATGGACTCACCCATGGACCCACCAACAGACCCACCCATGGACCCACCCACGGACCCACCCATGGACCTACCCATGGACGCACCCATGGAAGCACCAACGGACCCAACCATGGACGCACCCATGGACCCACCCACGGACCCACCCATGGACGCACCCAAGGACCCACCAACGGACCCATCCATGGTCGCCCCCATGGACCCACACATGGACCCACCCACGGACCCACCCACGTACCCACCCTTGGACCCACCCATGGACCCACCCACGGACCCACCCATGCACTGAATCACCCACGGACCCACCCACGGACCGACCCACGGACCAACCCATGGACCCACCAATGGACTGAACCACCCACGGACCCACCCACCCACCCATGGTCCCACCCAAGGACTCACCCCTGGACCCACCCATGGACCATAGACCCATCAACAGACCACCACCGACCGACCCACCCACCCATGGACCCACACGTGGACGCACCCACGGACCCACCCATGGACCCACCCAGGGACCCACCCATGGACGGAACCACTTACGGACCCATCCACGGACCTACCCCATGGACCCACCCAATGACTGAACCACCCATGGACCCACCCACCGACCATGGGTGGACCCACTAATGGACTGAACTACCCACGGACCAACCCACCCACCCATGGTTCCGCACGTGGACGCACCCACGGACCCACCCACAGACCCACCCATGGACGCACCCATAGACCAACCAATAGACCGTCACGGACCCACCCACCCACCCATGGACCCACACGTGGACCCACCCAAGGACCCTCCCATGGACCTACCCACGGACCCACCCATGGACCGACTCACGGACCCACCCACGGACCCATCCACCCATGGACCCACACGGGGACGCACCCCACGGACCCACCCACCCACCCATGGACCCACACGGGGACGCACCCCACGGACCCACCCATGGACCCACCCACGGACCCACCCACGGACCCACCCATGGACTAAACCACCCATGGACTAAACCACCCATGGACCCACACGAGGACGCACCCACGGACCCACCCACGGACCCACCCACGGACCCACCCATGGACTAAACCACCCATGGACCCACCCACCCACCCATGGACCCACACGAGGACGCACCCACGGACCCACCCAGGGACCCACCCACGGACCCACCCATTGACTGAACCACCCATGGACCCACCCACTGACCCACCCATGGACTGAATCACCCACGGACCCACCCACGGACCCACCCCCCGGACCCACCCACGCATGGACCCACCCAGGGACCCACCCATGGACGGAACCACTTACGGACCCATCCACGGACCCACCCCATGGACCCACCCAATGACTGAACCACCCATGGACCCACCCACCGACCATGGGTGGACCCACTAATGGACGGAACCACCCACGGACCAACCCACCCACCCATGGTTCCACACGTGGACGCACCCACGGACCCACCCACACACCCACCCATGGACGCACCCATAGACCCACCAATAGACCGCCACGGACCCACCCACCCATGGACCCACACGTGGACCCACCCACGGACACACCCACGGACACACCCAAGGACCCTCCCATGGACCCACCCACGGACACACCCACACCCATGGACCCACCCACGGACCCACCCACGGACCCATCCCCGGACCCACCCACGGACCCACCCACCCACCCATGGACCCACACTTGGACGCACCCACGGACCCACCCATGGACCCACCCACGGACCCACTCGGGGGACGCACCCCACGGACCCACCCATGGACCCACCCATGGACTAAACCACCCACGGACCCACCCACCCACCCATGGTCCCACACGTGGACGCACCCACGGACCCACCCCGGACCCACCCACCCACCCATGGACCCACAAGGGGACGCACTCCACGGACCCACCCCTGGACCCACCCACGGACCCATCCATGGACTGAATCACCCACGGACCCACCCACCCACGGACCCACCCACGGACCCAAGGACCCTCCCATGGACCCACCCACGGACACACCCACGGACACACCCATGGACCCACCCACGGACCCACCCACGGACCCATCCCCGGACCCACCCACCCACCCATGGACCCACACGTGGACGCACCCACGGACCCACCCATGGACCCACCCACGGACCCACTCGGGGGACGCACCCCACGGACCCACCCATGGACCCACCTCCGGACCCGCCCACGGACCCACCCATGGACCCACCCATGGACTAAACCACCCACGGACCCACCCACCCACCCATGGTCCCACACGTGGACGCACCCACGGACCCACACCGGACCCACCCACCCACCCATGGACCCACAAGGGGACGCACTCCACGGACCCACCCCTGGACCCACCCACGGACCCATCCATGGACTGAATCACCCACGGACCCACCCATGGACCCACCCACCCACGGACCCACCCACGGACCCAAGGACCCTCCCATGGACCCACCCACGGACACACCCACGGACACACCCATGGACCCACCCACGGACCCACCCACGGACCCATCCCCGGACCCACCCACCCACCCATGGACCAACACGTGGACGCACCCACGGACCCACCCATGGACCCACCCACGGACCCACTCGGGGGACGCACCCCACGGACCCACCCATGGACCCACCTCCGGACCCGCCCACGGACCCACCCATGGACCCACCCATGGACTAAACCACCCACGGACCCACCCACCCACCCATGGTCCCACACGTGGACGCACCCACGGACCCACACCGGACCCACCCACCCACCCATGGACCCACAAGGGGACGCACCCCACGGACCCACCCCTGGACCCACCCACGGACCCATCCATGGACTGAATCACCCACGGACCCACCCATGGACCCACCCACCCACGGACCCACCCACGGACCCAAGGACCCTCCCATGGACCCACCCACGGACACACCCACGGACACACCCATGGACCCACCCACGGACCCATCCCCGGACCCACCCATGGACCCACCCATGGACTAAACCACCCACGGACCCACCCACCCACCCACCCACCCATGGTCCCACACGTGGACGCACCCACGGACCCACACCGGACCCACCCACCCACCCATGGACCCACAAGAGGACGCACCCCACGGACCCACCCCTGGACCCACCCACGGACCCATCCATGGACTGAATCACCCACGGACCCACCCATGGACCCACCCACCCACGGACCCACCCACGGACCCACCCCTGGACCCATCCATGGACTGAATCACCCACGGACCCACCCATGGACCCACCCACCCACGGACCCACCCACGGACCCAAGGACCCTCCCATGGACACACCCACGGACACACCCACGGACACACCCATGGACCCACCCACGGACCCACCCACGGACCCATCCCCGGACCCACCCATGGACCCACCCATGGACTAAACCACCCACGGACCCACCCACCCACCCATGGTCCCACACGTGGACGCACCCACGGACCCACACCGGACCCACCCACCCACCCATGGACCCACAAGAGGACGCACCCCACGGACCCACCCCTGGACCCACCCACGGACCCATCCATGGACTGAATCACCCACGGACCCACCCATGGGACCCACCCACCCACGGACCCACCCACGGACCCAAGGACCCTCCCATGGACCCACCCACGGACACACCCACGGACACACCCATGGACCCACCCACGGACCCACCCACGGACCCATCCCCGGACCCACCCACCCACCCATGGACCCACACGTGGACGCACCCACGGACCCACCCATGGACCCACCCACGGACCCACTCGGGGGACGCACCCCACGGACCCACCCATGGACCCACCTCCGGACCCACCTCCGGACCCGCCCACGGACCCACCCATGGACCCACCCATGGACTAAACCACCCACGGACCCACCCACCCACCCATGGTCCCACACGTGGACCCACCCACGGACCTACCCCCGGACCCACCCACCCACCCATGGACCCACACGGGGACGCACCGCACGGACCCACCCATGGACCCACCCACGAACCCATCCATGGACTGAACCACCCAAGGACCCAACCACGGACCCACCCCCGAACCCACCCACCCACCCATGGACCCACCCATGGACCCACCCAAGGACCCACCCATGGACCCACCCACGGACCCACCCACCCACCCATGGACCCACACGTGGAGCCACCCACGGACCCACCCATGGACCCCGCCATGGACGCACCCATAGACCAACCAACAGACCCACCTATGGACGCATCCATGGACCCACCCATTTACACACCCATGGACCTACCAATAGACCCACACACGGACCCACCCAGGAACCCACCCATGGACCCGCCCATGGACCCACCCATGGATCCACCCATGGACCCACCCATGGACTGAACCACCCATGGACCCACCCACGGACCGTTCAACGGACCCACCCATGGACGCACCCATAGACCCACCCATGGACCCACCAACAGACCCACCCATGGACCCACCCACGGACCCATCCATTGATTTACCCAAGAAACCCACACACCGATCCATCCTGGGACCCACCCGCCGACCCAGGGACCCACCCTTTCAGGAACCCATCCATCCACCCAGCGACCCCCACCGACCGACCCACCTATGTACCCACCTATCCACCCACCTAGGTACCCATCGATCCATCCATGGATCCACCCACCCACCGATCCCACCCACCGAGCCATCCCTTGATCCACCCCCCGACCCAGGGAGCAACCCACCCACTCCCCGATTCACTGAGGGATCCACCGATCCTGCAGTGGATTCGCCAATCCACTCACGGACCCATCCATCGAGTATTTTATCTTTTTTTATATACAATAAATCAAATACTGTCCATGGTGAAAGTAATTTTTTTCAAAAGCATAGAGCTGCTAGCGCAGCTCTATGCTTTTGAAAAAAATTACTTTCACCATGGACAGTATTTGATTTATTGTATGACAAAAAAATTTTTTTAAACTTTATATCCAATAATTACCAGTAGTAGTAGTAGTAGTAGTAGTAGTAGTAGTAGCAGTAGCAGCAGCAGCAGCAGTAGTAGTAGTAGTAGTAGTAGTAGTAGTAGTAGTAGTAGTAGTAGTATCATTATTAATAATATTATTAATTTTTAAATTTGTCGCTTTCTGTCCTGCGCAGTTTGCAAGGCACGGTATTCAAAAATCGAACCCAGTATTTGTACGACTCCCTTATCTATTGGGATGTGTGTGTGTGTGTGGGGGGGGGGGAGCATGTATAAACGACGTTACTCTGACATACACTTGAAACTCTACATACTTTCTTTTGACTTTTTTTGTGTGCGTGTGTGTGTGTGCATGTGTGTGTGGGGGTGTACGTGTGCACTTGTATAAACGTACAAATGTGTGAAAGAACTCCTAAATGACAATTTCAGTTTGAGTTCCTTGTCTGCCTGAGTTAAGTCTATCCAGTGTTCTACACAGACTTCTTTTCCTATATTGTCTATTGTTCTTTATTTATATCTTGGTTGTTGTTGTTTTTTTTTAATTTAAACACTTTTGGATTTTTTAAAATATGTTTACAATTTGGGGGGTGATCTAACATTTAGGATTATTTATATAACCACTGTCTCAGCAAACCTTTGGTTTGGATGTAATTTATACTTTTTGTTGTGGGTAAATTAATAACATGATGACAAGAACTTGGTGACAGCATGGATTGCTATGTATCTTCTTAATCACAAGGCCGTGATAATATTAATTGTGTGTGTGTGTGTTAGTGTAGGTGTGTAAGTGTATGCGTGAGTGTGTGTTTGCGCGTGCGCGTGAGTGTATGAGTATATGTTTTCCTGAAAGAGTAGCACAATTTTTTTTGTGAAATAACTAATCTTTTTCTTTTCTTTGCCTACAGACCCCGGTCGTGACTACGACTCCTGACTGGGATCCAGAGGAAATGTATGAGCCACTAGCTGAGTAAGTAGCCTTGAGCAGCTCTCTCAACGAGGAAAAGGCTCTACATAATAACAATTTCATATATTCAGTAGTCTTCCACTTTATTTCCCCTCTCTGTCTCTTCCTTCTTCTCCTCATCCACCTCTTCATCTTCGTATTTCCAGACTAATCTGGAAATACTTTGAAATAGTCGTTGAAAATCAGAACGAGCAAAATGTTGGTCTGTCAGTTGGACGCCATACCTCAAGAACCACTCAACGGATTTTGACCAAACTTCATAAGATCATTACATCGTTAGGAGCCTGCCTCCCTTTCATCATATTAGCTCTACCGGTTCCCGCAAAAGCCAAAGTCACTGGAGCCATTTTTGTTGCTCAACGCGTTTGGCTCAGGCTCTATATCTCTAATACGGCTAAAGCGGTTTTGTTGAGTTTTAGTATACATGTACATCAAATCATGAACAATTCTTCGGTCAGTCGGTCGGGATTTGTCTCTACGAATTTCACTTTTTTTTTTGTTCTAAACACACTTTTTTTGCCGTCTCTCAACAATAACTCAACCGAAATTCATAATTTTTACTTGGTGCATACTTAAATTACTGCTAAGGATGTTAGATCCTCCATTAAAAAAAAAAAAAAAAAAAAAAAAAAAAACTTTCTCAAAGGTCAAGGTCGCCATTTTCTAAACACGTTTTGCGCTGCATCTAAAGATGGGCTGAATCGATTTTGATCATTTTTGTTTGCTTGTAGATAGTTCATGTGGTTGCCCATCATTCCAACTTCATTCATTGTACAACTCATGTTAATCTAATAAATAAAACTTGATGCAACCACAACAACAACATCATTCCAATATTTTTTTTAAAAACTTTTGCTTCGTTAGGATAATGCCAAGCACCGACACTTTTGACAATGCGTATTTTTCGGCAATGTGGGTGAGTGTCTGGAAATACCATTGAATGGCTTGCCATCTTGTTGTTCTTCCATACCACAGTCCAACACGTATTGTTGGATACCGTTTTCTCATCGCAATAAGGTAGGCCTATGCCATTTCTGTTTGTTCTATATGTCTGCCTCTGTGTCTGTCTGTCTGTCTGTGTGTCTGTCTCTCGCACTCTCTCACTCTCTCTCTCTCTCCCTCTCTCTCTCTCTCTTGAAGAGGAGGATTAAAAACACTAGTATAAAGATAACTTTCAATGATCGCGATCGATGACGACTACGAATCAGGTGGCTGCGATATAGGCGATGACAACGGGAAAGACCAATGTCGATCATAACGATTAAATAAAAAGGAAATGATGACAGCAATATTAGCGACGTGGGACACTATTCCATTCATCGCGACGAAGAGCTCGACAACCGTGACTACAACTAATAATGATGGATGGATGGATGGAAGGACGGATAGATGGATGGATGGATGATGATAATGATGATGATGATGATGATGATGATGATGATGATGATGATGATGATGATGATGATGATGATGATGATGATGATGATGATGATGATGATTGGGGTAAAATATTCCGTTTTCATCCTTGCTACAGCACTACAATAGTACGTTCTGTTTTGAAAGGTTGTTAAAAAAATGCTCATTCTTGCTGACCTTGCTTTTCAGTGGGATCAACGACGACAGCAACAGGCTGGAAGTGCCTGAGGATCCACAGCCTCCGCCATCCCCCGCTGCGAAGGCTAAGAAGGAGAAGGAGAAAGAAAAAGAAAAGGAGAAGGCCACCAAGAAGAAGGACAAAGATGACAGCCAAAAGAAGGAGGAAAAGGAGAAAAAGAAGAAGGAGGAGGAGACGAAAAAGTTGAGAGCCAAGTTTGGGGTGCGCTAACATTTCAGTATCACTTTTCTCTTGTACCGTGATATTGATAATTATTGTATGTAAATAATTATGTTTTAAACGAGCACTTTATAATTTCCGATGTATTTATTTATTTATTTTGTTAGCTAGCATGATGTTATTTTTAACATTATTTATTAAACCTCCACTGTATTTTCTGTCTTCAGTTCCGCTTTCCGTCTCAGCACAGGAAAGGACAAGTACATGTTCAATAAATAAAGTCATATTGCGGCATGTAAAATACGAAAACTTGGGAAAATGTAGCTCAGTCTGTCTCGTGCAACAACAATACAAAAAACGTTATGTTTAGTAAATAAATAGGGTTTCAAATTTAATTAATCCGCCAATCAACTTTTGGTGCTCAGCTAACTGACGCTGACCAGAAGGAGGGTGAGGGTGTTGTGAAGGCGAAGGAGAGCGCAGGACTCTTGTCACGCGACAATCTGGGGGTTAGGCAAGGCGAGAAGGTCTCCATTCTACGCATGGACAAGAACCCCACAGGAAAATGGCTTGTACAGAACGAACAAGGCAAAAGTGAGTATAAAGGCCCGCATCTACACGTGGACACATAAATTATACTACATGACGTTATATGCTGATGTTGCGCGTCTGACTACTTGCCACCAGGTGCTGTAGATGGGACACTTTTTTCGCCGTTGTTTTGTGAGATTTAGATTTGCAGTGCGACAATTGTTTTCAAATGTATATTATTTATTACCCCACAGTTGTACTCTCCTCAATAAACACTTTCCAAATGCCCTCTATGGCTTGTTCATTAGTTGGTTGCGAGGGTTCAGCCACACAGAACTGCTTCAGATCCAGATTCAGATTTACATCAGACGCTAAATAAATGGCTAAAGTCAGAATCGAACCACGCCACCAAACACTCTGCACATTTCGGTCGGTTTACATACATGTATCCATGAATTACGAGCTACATTTTGAACCGTTTAAAGATTTGTATCACTGGTGATTCTGGATGCAACTTCTGTACCTTATTCTGGATATGGGTTCAAATGTTGCTTGGTATCACAACCAAATGTCGGTTTTAATTCTGTTTAATTAAGTACAAGCAAACAATATCAAATGTATTATTAATGGATTCTATGTGTTGTTGCTCTTTGTTACAGTCGGCTACGTGAGTTCGAACAACATTGAGGTATCCACTTCTACAATACGGAATGTAAGCTTTGCGCTTTCGTCCTGTCTGTCTTCATTATGCGCTTTGAATATAACCATTCTATTGACCCAGGTACACCCCGGGTTATGCGCCTGCTCTTTTAGCGCTTGCGCGGTCAAGAGTATACCAACGAGCGTTCACCTGTGCTGGTGTTTAGACCGTAATTTAAATATAGTCGCTGCACAGGTGCATTACACAGCTTGCTTTCTTTTTAAATGCGTAGAACGTCGGGCACGACCGTAACGCGTTCGTGTTTGCGTATATGTGTATATCATATGTGTATATCATATGTGTATATCATATGCATTTTAGGTTTTATTTCAATTTATTTGTGTCGGAAACGCCTGCTTTCTTGTTAGGCTGGCAGAATCCATTTCAAAATTTTGGTTTGCAGAACCCGGAAATTGTTGTTGGTGAAAAATTAGCTTTTTGTTTTTTCGTACTTTTTTATGGCTAGATAAAAGAACAAATGTTGCTAGAATATGTTGCCCATTTTGTTTTAGATTTTTTTTCTTTTTTGCTGAGGTTAGTTGGTTGCTATGGACCTCCTTTGGTTCCTGTGTGTCACATTGTGATTCAAGTAGTGACGCTAGTTGCTAAAATTAGCCACTTAAATCAGCCTGTTTGGTTGTTGTTTTTTTTTTTAAGATAGCCTACATCTCTCTCTATCCTCGTTCAATCATATTTTGTTTATATTTTTGCTTGCTTTTATTTTTTGTTTGCTTGCTTGAAGGAACGATTAGGTTATCTTGATAATAATTATTATCAAAGTCATCATCGTTACACAGATGATCAAATTAGCTCAATATGTGTGTGTGTGTGTGGGGGGGGGGGGGTTCCCACCAATCTGTCTCGCTTAATTATCCTGCTCAAGTAGGCCGATCCCTGTATTTGTTTTTTTGAAGTTGTGTGGATATTATATCAGAAATAAAGTGTTATTATCAGATGGTTAGATCTGAAGTGAAAATACTAGTAAAAAGACATCATGTATGTGTACAACTGTAAGAGAATGAAGTAAAGAGGTGGTTTTAGGCAAATTAGAAAATAAGAGCAATATCTATCTATATATCTATCTATATCTATATATATAAACAAATAAATATATATCTATCTATATATCTATATCTATATATATTTGAATTGTTGTTACCTTTCTTAAAGGCGATGTTGCGGTTCATTTTGGACGCTAAACCGGAAGTCGAAAAGTTTTATGAGTGCTTCTTGATCGTTCAAGGGAATGGATATGTAATTACTCAATATGTGTTTACATTTTCCCATTTCCTCCACCAGTTTATTGAAAATTGGTTGATAGTTTGTGGGTTATTTGGAGTTTTTATAGTGTTCTTCAAAGAACTTATTATTATTTATATTTTTGCCTGTGTGATAAACCTCTGTCTGTTTCCTCTTGTATTTTTGTCTTGCGGTTTTATACAAGTTTTTCACTAACTCTGTTGAAATTTTCAATCATGCGTTACGTTGATTTAAATTGCATCTGGTTTTATCTCTAAGGTTGCAGTACAAACGGTTTGAAAAGAACTTAACTTCAATTTTTGCTTTATAAGAGGCTTTAAGAAATTGCATTTTTTTTTTTACCATTTCCCGCTCAAAACCTTTTATTTTATATTTTAATTTTTTTTTAGCCCTTTCACTGCCGATGGCGTATTAATGCGAACGTAGGGTCGTATTTCTGTGATGAGATTAGTGACAAGAGTCTGTGTTCTCTCCTGTGGGTCGCCTGTCGTAGAAATGTGACTTTGGAGTTCGACCCTACACAAGTAGAAAACAATACTGTGTCCTATTTACAACCGTGGCCACCATTAGTTTGTTAAGACCAGTGGATTTACTTATGATGTATGTCGAGGAATTCACAACGTGCTTCGTTTTGTCCCCACTTGCTATAGTGTTTTGGGGGCTACATACGACAGAAAATACTGGAGAAACTGCGTCAAGAAGTGGTAAACCGTACAGTGAGTGAATGAAATATTGATATCCAAATGCTTCTGTACTCTTATCATCACCATCCGCTCGCACCAATCCATAAGGTCTGACAGTAAAGGGATTAGTACAAGCGCACGGCATGCGGAGTGCCTGTGTCACGAACTTATCCTATCCTATCCTATCCTATCCTATCCTATCCTATCCTATCCTATCCTATCCTATCCAGTAACTCTGAGGTCGTTGGGGCACCACAGATGATCGTTTAACCAGCATATTCCATCTTTCTCTGTCCTCAGCAACCCTGATGGCTTTGCTCAGTGTCAAGCCAGTCCATTCTGGGATGTTGTCATAACACCTCTTTTTCGGTCTCTCTCTTCTTCTACCTCCTTGCACTGTGCCTTGCAGGATGATCTTTGCAAGGACTGATGATCTGGTGATGTGGCTATACCATCGGAGTTTCCGTTTCTTCACCACTGTGAGCAGGTCATCGTGTTGTCCAATGGCTTGTGTGATGGTCTGTCGGACTTGGTCGTTGGTGATGTGCTGGGTATAGGAAATGCCGAGAAGTCTTCTGTAGCCCAGAGGTTTTCTGTAGCACCTCATCTCCATGCTTTGTCACGAACCACCGTTCACTTATACAAACAAGTCAACCCTATTCCAGAGCACTCTTTCCTCTTATTATTGCCATTGTCGTTATGCGCCGGGCACGTTAGAGAACCATAAACCATGAATATCAGTAGGTTATGTCCAGTAAGACAAAGTCAATAATTTTGTGTCTGTACAGATGCACGTCTTTTTTTCAGCTTGAGGAGATTATTAAGGGGTTTTACGAGTCAAGTTTTAAGGCTAGGGTTTGTTTCTTGTATTTATCCTTTTAGTATTTGTATTTTGTTTGCCTGTTTGTATCTATCCTATCCTATCCTATCCTATCCTAATCCGTAACTCAAAGGTCGTTGGGGCACCACAGATGATCGTTTAACCAGCGTACTCCATCTTTCTCTGTTCTCAGCAACCCTCATGGCTTCGTTCAGTGTCAAACCAGTCCATTCTCGAATGTTGTCCTCACACCTTTTTTCTGTCTCCATCTTCTTCTGCCTCCTTGTACCGTGCCTTGCAGGATGGATTTTGCAAGGCCTGATGCTTTGGTGACGTCTCCATACCATCGGAGTTTCCGTTTCTTCACCACTGTGAGCAGTGTCATCATGTTGTCCAATGGCTTGTGTGATGGTCTGTCGGACTTCGTTGTTGGTGATGTGCTGGGTATAGGAAATGCCCAGAAGTCTTCTGTAGCACCTCATCTCCATGCTTTGTATTCTTCGTTGTAGATCTGCTGTGAGAGTCCATGTTTCGCAAACGTATAGGAAGATGGAGATGACAAGGGAGCGCAGCAGCCTTACCTTGGAATGTAGACTGATGGTTCTGTCTTTCCAAATGGGCTTCAACCTTGTCAGGGCAGCAGTTGTTTGTGCGATCCTGTTTGTATCTGTTTATTTATTTATTTTAATCTTTTATTGGATTCTTTTTTGCATTAAACTATATTACAGACATAAGTCCGGAAAGCATGTGGCGCCAGGGACGTCAATAAATATCATCATCATCATCATCATCCAGTCAGACACTAGTCAATCAGTCAGTCGGTCACAAATCAGTCGTCATCATAATCACCGTCATCATCATCATCGTCGTCGTCGTCATCATCATCATCATCCAGTCAGACACTAGTCAATCAGTCAGTCGGTCACAAATCAGTCGTCGTCATAATCACCGTCATCATCATCATCATCATCGTCGTCGTCGTCGTCGTCATCATCATCATCATCAACATCATAATCATCATCAGCAGCAGCATCAACAGCAACGACGACAACAACTATGACAACAACAACAACAAAAAACATCAATACTCGACTCTACCTCCTCTATATAACCAGCACCATCATAGTCATCCATTCATGCATCCATCCGCCCGTACATGCAGCTCATTCATTCATTCACATGTATTATCTCTATTAGCTAATCGTTCGTATTCATTTACACACAATCGAGTGCAGTGAAACACCCTATCCGAATTTCCCACTCTCAGTTGTTGTAAAAGGAAAGATCCCCAAATGCACTTGGCTCCTGAAATCTATTGGACAATCAACCACTCCCTCATACAGCGTATCTGAAACTGTTTCCTTTATCCAATGGCGCGCGTCGACCATTTGTTACCAAGTGTGTGCCACACTTTCATTATTTGTCTTGTTAATTACTGCCACGTTCTCTCCGTTCGCCCATATCAGCCTTTCACTCCCCTCCCCTCTTAACCCCCCTCTTCCCACCCTCCGCAGTGTAGCCAAGCTTGCTACGCTGTGTGTTTCTCATCTTTCTCACATCTACACAAATGTTCTCTACCCCCTCCTGTAATGTCAACACTTAAACCCGAAAGAAAGTCGTTTGATTTGTTTACTCTTGAGCTGAAAACTATAACAAATATTAATTTATTGTATTGATGCATGTCATGTTCATGTTGTCTTGAGATTAGTGAATAGTCTGTCCCGCAAGTATGGATATTTGTTAATAATTTCTTGTTGTTGCTGTGAACAGTCTGATTTTCCCCTAATATATTTTGGTTTTGATGGCGAACTGCTTTTTCTGAAATTAAGACGAAAAGTTTATTTTACATACAAACCGAGTCTTAATTTATTTAAAATTTTAATTTAATTAAAATTAAATTATTATTAAAAATTAAGACGAAAAGTTTATTTTACATACGAACCGAGTCTATAGGTGCGAATATGTAGCTTTAGAATCTCATGTGTCTTGATAGTTTTGTATTTTGAGTATTTGGAAATTGTCAGTATAGTAATTTTTTGTTGTTGTAACAGCTTCATCCCTATATCTTTCATTTTCTGAATATTATTAATGTGAAAAGAACACCTTTAATTTGAAGAAAAGAATGTTTGTGGTTCACTTTCAAATAAGATTCAAAACTAAAACTTTATACTTGGACTCGTTGAGTTAGCTGTTAAAAACTAGTCAGAGTTTCGCATTCTTAGGGAGATGGTGGAACAATAAATTACATTATTGAAAAGAAATAAAATTTGGGGCATGTGATGATAACAACTGACTCTTAGTTTAAAAACATCAGCATATTAGTATATTTATGAATGTGCTATAGACGCTCAGAAGGTTGTTGTTGTTTAGTTTGTTTCTATTGCCTAATTACATAATTATGTAATATGTAATATATGCATAGTTATATTGGTTTAAACTATTTGTCTTCCTTTCTTTCGAATTTTTAGAAATGAAACTATAACTTCATTACTGTTCTTACACTAATTTGTATTACTGTAATCACTGGAGCCCTCATTTTAACAACTTTGTGTTTAGTTCTACATTTTTATGTTAATTTATAATTCTTAACGAATGTTTGATTAATCTGATATACATTGAAAACTTGATATACTTTGAAAACGCTAACTTGATGAACCATGCCGCGTTAAACATATATAATTTTATAAACTCAAGTGTATAATGTTTTATATTGCAGCGATAAACCAATCAATGTAATCATTTCATATGAGTAAGATCATTAGGCCTACTATAGCAATTTTTCACAAGAATAATTTGGTCTCTTCAAAGCGCAATTCATTTTGGATTGTAAACCCATTGGTAACATTTTTTTAAAATGACGACTTGGATATGTAGCAGGTCTTAAATTAGTTAGTATCCTAATCTGATGAATAAAACTTTAAATAACAATCAAGGACTAATCTACCTACATGTACAACTCATATTCGTCTTTTTCAGTTGATGCAAACTGTAACGAAAAAGGATGATAATGATGGTGATCAACTTGAAGAAGAGTAAGTGGTGAACTTAATTAATCGCATGTGTTTACAACTACAAGATAATGTTATAAACAGTGTTTCTATATATTTGATTTCAAACTGTTCATGTAACCGGTATATAGACATTTGTGTGTGTGTGGGTGTGTGTGTGTAGGTGTGTGTGTGTGTGTGTGTGTATGTGTGAGCGCGCGTGTGTGATTATCATACCTGTCAAGGGTTTTTGGGGTTGTGGTGTAGCAATTTATCAGAAAAACCATAGCAAATGGAGGTTTGGTGTAGCACTAATGTGAATCACGCGATTCGCTACAAAACTGGAAACGTCTGCATCCAATATCCAATCCACATCCAATGTGTTTACAAATTTATTGTAAAATCTTGTTAATGCACAACACTTTAGCTATTACCATTATCATTATAAACATTTTCAAATTTCATGTACGTTTTTCAAAATAAAAGTGAAAATGGAAAAAAAAGAGAGAGAGAGAGAGAAAAGAAATCGGTAGGAAAATCTCCTATTTTGTATCAAGACCAGGTTCAGCATCACATCATTTACATGGCTTCCGTGTAGATCTAAACTTTCCTAACACTGGTAAGGAAAACAATTTTTTTAATGCATCAGTAGACTCAATAAAGTTTAGTAATAGCATAATTATGAGTAACTAAGTGTCTTTAAACCGGACTCGACCGGAACAGACTACTTTCGCGCGAAAACCCCCTTGGTTAAAAAATATTATCGTCAATTTTGAAAAATTGCGTAGCAGCTTTGTGATACGCCGTAGCAATGGGAAAATGTTTAAAATGCGTAGCGCTACGCAAAAATCCGTAGCACTTGACAGGTATGGATTATGTTTGTCTGTCTCAGCACTCCTGCTCTTTCCCCGTCAATTTATATTTGTATAGTTATTTATTTATATACTTGTTTTTTGAGCAAACAAACATCTTTAGAATAATTGTTGCATTATTTATTTAATACCCCCCTCCAACTCAATCCCAAAAGGATTATATTCATGTATGCGTGTTTGTATAAATGTACAAAAATTCATATAATTAAGCTTCATGTACAATTTTTTTTGTTTACTGAGAAGTTTATAATTTTTGAAAACCAGGGCCCATTTTTTCTCTTTTGAAATTTTGTGTTGTGTTTTGTTGTCTAGTCTTATGCTGACAGCTGTCGTAAGTTGACTTGTATTGCCATTTTATGGTGTCTTAACTTTCTCCTTCCTTAAGTTCTACGTTCTTCATTTTTGTTTTCTTTGTCAACAGTCCAGAGGAATTGTATGAAGCATTACCAGAAGAAGGCGATGAGGGTATTTTGTTGTTTTTCTTCCTCCTCGGCTAGTTAGTTTAGTTTAATTTGCTTTTGTTTGTTTATCAGTACAACTTGAGTTAATTTGATGAATACAAATGGATACAAAAAAAGTTTGTTTTAATATTTGGTTCTACTTTAATTTTAGGTGAAGTCTACTTTTAAAACAAATAAATAAAATGTAAAATACAGTTGTCGGACAAAAACATGTAAACTGGTGTTTAAATACTGGTGGGCTATGGGACTGAATACAATTTGTGGATGTAAAATTTGTTTTAAAACATAGACCAAAATGATGACCAACAACACCAATGGCATCAACACGGACATCAAAGTACAAGGCCAATCCCTCAACACAGTGCACAGCTTCAAATATTTAGGAGCCATTGTGTCAGACAATGGGTCTCGACAGGAAGTCCTCTCCAGGATCGCACAAACAACTGCTGCCCTGACAAGGTTGAAGCCCATTTGGAAAGACAGAACCATCAGTCTACATTCCAAAGTAAGACTGCTGCGCTCTCTGGTCATCTCCATCTTCCTATATGCTTGCGAAGCATGGACCCTCACAGCAGATCTCCAACGAAGAATACAAAGCATGGAGATGAGGTGCTACAGAAGACTTCTGTGCATTTCCTATACCCAACACATCACCAACGTTGAAGTCCGACAGACCATCACACAAGCCATTGGACAACACGATGACCTGCTCACAGTGGTGAAGAAACGGAAACTCCGATGGTATGGCCACGTCACCAGATCATCAGGCCTTGCAAAGACCATTCTGCAAGGCACAGTGCAAGGAGGTAGAAGAAGGGGGAGACCGAAAAAGAGGTGGGAGGACAACATTCGGGAATGGACTGGTTTGACACTGAGCGAAGCCATGAGGGCTGCTGAGGACAGAGAAAGATGGAGTATGCTGGTTAAGCGATCATCTGTGGTGCCCCTACGACCTTCGGGTTATGGGACAGGATAGGATAGGATAGGAAATTTGTTTTACAGTTTGTACAGTGCTTCTTGAAGATACGTTCATTACAGTTCTATAGTGTCTATAGTTGGACGTTTTTATATTTGAATTTAAAACTATTAATAATATGAATGTAAAAATATTTATAACATTTTAGTGTTTCAGATATTTACAAAGTAATAATCGTAAATAAACATAGATTTTGATCGGAAGAAACCAAACTTTTTAAATCCTGTATTTTACAATTTACAAAGTTATTCATTCGAAGCGCAATTCATTTTGGATTGTAAACCCATTGGTAACATTTAATATTCCCATTTCAGAGGTTAATAATAATAATAATAATAATAATAATAATAATAATAATAATAATAATAATAATAATAATAATAATAATAATTTATTTTATGAGCGCAAATTGAAACTGACAGTTTGCTCTAAGCGCTCACATGCATTCACACACACGCACACACACAATACAAGAAATAATAAATTAAAAAACACATTATTGTATAAACAAACATAACTATAGCCTAGGTATTAAAACATAATGTAAATGAAAAAAAATAATCACAATCACAAAATATTTACTGTCTCAAATATTTACAAGGTAATATTTGGACATTTACTGTTTCAGGTATCTATTATACACAGTAAAGATCACCAATGAACATAGGTTTAAATATTCCTGTTTCAGATATCTACGAGGTAACCGAGTGAAACAAAAAGTGCTAGTGGGAAAGTTCGTGCCCTCAGTACTTCCTAACTAAAAGGCGTTCGATCAATGTCCAGCTTGCTGTTCGGCATAGAAATAAAACTGATTAAGAGGCGACCAAAGCCAGCTTTACCAAGACCATTTTGTTGAACAATGGACACGACAAATTCTTACAATGTTTGACGTAGAACTGGTGAAATTAAGAGAACATTTTCACCGGCTTCGAATTCTTCATTGAACAACCAGACATGCGGATGAAAAGTAATGCAATACATTGTGTGTTACTAGTGTAGTGTTTGTGCGACAGTCAGCTATCGATTCGTTCATTCCTAGATTCATTCATTTGTAATGATAAGTCTAAGTATTTCATAACTGGAAATGTTTGAGGTAACAGTTTTTCATGAGATTGCTTTTTGGCATCCAAACAACTTTGTTGGTTTGTTGTTGCTAATTTTATCTTTGTTTTGCATACTTTAGGCTTTTCTTTTAAATTTATTTTATTTTTGTTGTTGTTTTGTGTATTTTTGTTGTGTTTTTGTTTTATTTCTATCCTATCCTATCCTATCCTTCCTATCCTATCCTATCCCGTAGCTCGAAGGTCATTGGGACACCACATATGATCATTTAACCAGCGTACTCCACTTTTCTCTGTCCTCAGCAACCCTCATGGCTTCGCTTAGTGTCAAGCCAGTCCGTTCTCGAATATTGTCCTCCCACCTCTTTTTCTGTATCCCTCTTCTTCTGCCTCCTTGCATCGTGCCTTGCAGAATGGTCTTTGCAAGGCCTGATGCTTTAGTGACGTGGCCATACCATGGGAGTTTCCGTTTCTTCACCACTTGTTTTATTTCTACAGTTTGTCTTATTTGATTTTTTTTTGTGTGTTGTTTTTTTTCTCTCTCTCAATTTTTCCCCTTTGTTTATTTGAATAATTATTTGTTATCTCTTCGATAATTTGTTTATTTGAGTAAGCCTACTTGTAATTTTAATCTGTTTTCTTTTCCAATGTACTTCCCATTTCGTTCATATTATTATTATATAATTTTCTGAACTCATCCATTTCATATTTTGATTAGCATTATAAACGTATAGTCTTTAAACTTTGTTATGTCTTTCAAAAGATTATCCTATGTTCATACTAAGCTATAGAGAAACTGGTCATTATTTAAAATAGACCGTAAATACGAGAGGAAACAACTTTGGCCGGCTTGCCAGCATGTTGCGCCAGAGTTGTCTAACGTTCAGGCGGACATTAATTGCAAGCGAACACTGTTTCTAACCTACAATTTCTGCTTTGTCCTCGATCCATCAAATCTTCCGGATCAACCAAAAGGTTGATTTGAGTTGCAATTCTAGCTAGTTCCGCTAGTTCGGCCTTGCACTGCAAAGCAACCATCATCACCCTTTCCCGAAGAAATGAATGCTTAGGTAGATTTATGCCCCCGGACACATTGAGCGTATAGGGCAATTAATGCTTGCAGCTCGGGATAGCTTTCATAGTGTTCTGAAATGAGATGTCCGCCCGGGTAACTCTAGCTAACTAAAAATTAAAATAAAAAGACAAGTTACCTCCCATTTCCGAAGACTCGATTCATGTGTTGCAGGATTATCTGTAGGGAATGAACTATGTGTAAAAGCACCACATTATTATATACAGTATTATTTATCATGTTCAGCTGTATATAATTGTTACTATTCTTCCTCCCCGCACACTTCTCTCCCTCCACCCCCAACCACTTCGTTCCCTCTTCCCTCCTTTCCCCTTCCATTAACTTCATTATTATTCTCTTCATCATAATTAGACATATTTGTAAAGATGGAAGTCTGATGGGGACGACGATATATGCTCGAAACTTGTATGGCACCTATTGTAAAGGCGCCATATCGATTGCTCAAATTATAGTTTTTGGGGCATAACTAAGAACATTTGTACTCGCTAAAATTATTAAATAATCTGTCGTGCTCGTTTTATGAAATTATTTGTCTTCTTTTTCAGATTTTTTAAGAATTGTATTAATATAAAAGAAAAGAATTTGTGGATTCAGGTTGATTTTTTTCAGTCATCACATATATGGAGAGACATTTTTGTTTCCTTCTTTTCCCTGTGAACCTGCCTTATGAAAACATCGCAGCATTGACCTTGCCTTGGTTTTTACGTACATGTGTGCACAAAATATACATTAAAATTGTTTATTTTATTTAAAAGCCCAGAATATCGTTAGTGTAACTTTTTTTTATTCTTCCATGTTCAAAATAAATTACCACTAATACTGAATAATTTTTTTAAAACTGTTATTTATTTATTGTAGTTTATTGGTTTATAAAAAAAATATTGTATGTCTCCACTCTCAATATGTGTATATATACATTTTTCTTTACATTTTTTTCTTTCTTTCTAGACATCCTAATTAATATTGTGTATATGCCTTTCAAATGGCAAAGAATAAGCTAAAAATTCATGTTGCCATTATTTTTGGTTGTTGTTTGTTTAATTTGTTGAATACACCTGGCTAATGTAGTTATTGGCTTGGCGTTTCAGTGTGATATTCTTTGTAAGCATGTTTAGACAATGGATCAGTCGATGTGAAACACTTGCAGTCATTATTTCAGTATTTATGCTTCGTGTCATTTCACACATGCTGAAGATCAAAGATGATTATGATTTATGTTTCACTACTTGCTTGGAGTATGATACAACATATACCTATATACAAATGTTTATAATTTTACACACACCCATATATATATATATATATATATATATATATATATATATATATATATATATATATATATATATATATATATATATATATATATATATATATATATATATATATATATATATATTGTGCACACAAAAATGTGCGATAAACAACTTGTGTGATTTGGATTTTCACAATCTGAAGCTTAACTGCAACAATTAATGTACAGGAACAACTATAGTAGACACAAACTCCCAGTATGTGCCACTCGATGTGTAAAAACTTTGAACTTTTTGTTGTTGTTGTCAGTTTCTTAATTGTGATTTGATTGATATTGTTGTTGTTGTTCTTTAATGTCTAATATCACCTGAATGTGTGAATAGACAATAAATGAAATCTTGATTTGTTGTTTTCCTGACATGATTTTGATGAATCATTTTGGCAAGTTTTGTACATGACACTTCACCAAGAACTAATAGTCCTGTAAAACTGTAAAACTGTAGCGTTTTCATACTTGATAAGTGGAGCCTTGAAGTAGCCTGCATGTCCTTGACGAAAAGAGTGCAATGTATGAATAGGTATAAAGATATATATTATGATGTTGCTGTCTAACCCAGCAGGCTCAGATAACTCCGTCTGAACTTCACTCTCAATCCATCCAAAACAAGATGGCATGCCATTCAAATGTATTTCCAGACAAACAAACCTAGCTGAAAATCAGCATTTTCCAACCACACATACTTGTTCACATGCTCTCGTGAATGACTCAATTCTATTGATTAATAAATAAATTTAAAAAATCAAAAACATTCCCCCAGCTTACGCTTTGGACACTATTTAAAAAAAAAATTTTAGGGGAGGGGGTTGAAGAAAAGGTTGAGGTGTGGGTATGGGGAATTTGAAGATCTTATGGGTTTATCAGTAGCTATTGACATTCCATATATTATGGCTATAACAATGCAGGTTGTTCTGTATTTTTATGATATAAATTTATAAATAAATTTATTATTTTACCTTCTCCTCCCCTCCCCCCCCCTCACCCAAAGAAAAAATAATGTTGCCATGAATATATAGGTTTGCTGTGTAGAATACTATAATTCATTATAATTTGTACTGTTTCAACTATGGCTACTTTTGAACAGCATATAATTGGTTGCAAAATTTAGATAAAAAATAAATAAACAATGAAAATCATGTCTGCTATTTTTGGGGTTTTTATTTCTGTTTCACACTTAAATCTTTTTTTTTAAATAGTTTTTTTTTTTTTTTTTTTGGGGGGGGGGGGGGGGGGAGGGGGGGGGGGACACTTCATTGTCTTTTTTTATTGAGAAATTCTGGGCCGCCTTCCCTGGGGAAGTTGTAGTCGCAACCTGTTGCACACCTAAACCCAACACCTCCCCCCCCATTCACCCTCCCTCATGGGGTTTCTGTTATAAATAGTATCCCCACTTTATGGAAATTTCTATCCTATCCTCCTATCATGTCCTGTCCTATGGGAATTTAGTGCTTTAAATTCCCACTGCAGCTGTCTTTCTCATTTGTTCTTTCTCAATCCTACTCTGTTCTGTCAATCTACTTTACTATCTTCTTCTTCACTAGACCAGTCACCTACCTTTTTTCTTGTAAACTCTTCTGGGACAAAACTCCTCATTTGTTTGTGAGGTCTGTTGTATCGGCTTGGGAATATTGGATGCTTTCTGCCAAATGGCAATGAATGGTCACTAGAGCTTCCTATATGATATTATTATTTAGCAATGTAGGCATTTTATAGGAATGTGTTTTGTTGATATTTTATAATGATGTTGGTATTCTATTTTATTTTTGTAAACGGGGGTTCGATAAATTCGAGTACAGCCTCAGCGTCCTTTGCTGTGGGATTCCTTTATAGAATACAGGTCAGTGGAATAACTAATTATAACTAAGTCTAACCCAAACCCAACCTCACTAATATTAGTTGTGTTTTGGAAATTTTGCTGGGGGAGAAAACCGGAGTACCTGGAGAAAACCCCCGAGATTTTGCCCGAGTCGAAAGTAAATAATATTAGGAGAAACATAGCCTATAACACGTCGGTATCGATCCAACACCAGCCATTGGTTTCTAGCCATTGGTTAAAAAGAGCAGCAGCAATAACAATTTACAACAACAATGAACAAAACTTACAGTGGAACCTCCGGTATCCGTCTCTCTGGTATACGACTACCTCGGTTATGTGACCTGAAAACTTCTGACAGATTCTCTTCCAATAATAAATTACCTCTGGTCTACGACAACCTCGTTTATGCGACCAGCGACCGTGTCTTAAGCCCTTTATACGACCGTCTTATGCAATTTAAAAGAGATATCAGTTAATTTATTGACTGGACCTTTCTTTTTTTCTCTCATGTTAGTGTACACCTGCTGTTGTCTGCTATTTCCGGTTCGCAAGTAAGGGACATTGCTCGCGCAAGTAAGGGACATTACTTGCCTCTTGGAGGAAAGATGAGTCAGTGATTTAGTTCAGTGTGATTAAATCCTTCCTCCAAGACTTGCCTACACTGGCTTGTCAAAATGGCGTCGCGCAAGAGGAAAGTTTTAAATTTGGCAGAGAGAATGAAAGTGATTGAAAGAAGTGAAAAGGGGTATAGTTGTTTGTTTATTGTTAAAAGTTTAGACCCAAATCCAGCTTATCATAAAGGATAAAAAATTATGACTACATACCCCTCCGACCCCTCCCCCTCTCCCCTTATTTCCGGTATTATTATTATTATTATTATTATTATTATTATTATTATTATTATTATTATTATTATTATGGCTATTGACGCCTAATCTAAACAAAGCCCTAGGCGTTTACAAAGTCAAAAATTTACAACTAATCAAAAAGAAAACATACAAAACAAGAAAAGATTTTTTTTTTCATTGATAACCACCATCTGCAAAACACACACACAGACGCACACGCACGCACGCACACATAATCACTTCTATAATAAAGAAAACAAAAAATCAATTAAATTAGTCACTGCGAGAAGCTTAAGCACACCAAACATATTAAAAAAAAAACAATCAAGATTGACTATGATGGAAATAAATACTTTTTGAGATGTTTTTTGAAGCTAGGTTGGCAGGGAGGGTGAATGACGGATGAAGTGGGGGAGCTGGTTCCAGGTAACAGGGGCTTGATAAGAGAAAGACCTTTGGCCAAAAGTTTTTGTCCTAACAGTGGGGATCGTAAAGATACGAGAGTTTGCAGAAGAGCGAAGCTGACGGGATGGGGTGTAGAGATGGAGTAGGTCAGATATATATTGTGGGCCAGAAGCATCAATTAAGGGACTTATAGAAGAGTGTGGCATTCTTGTGAGAAATTCTCTGTTGAACAGGAAGCCAGTGGAGAGAGTGTAGGAGTGTATAAGAGCACCTCCATTATAAATCCGTTTTTTCTCAGATTTGGACGGTCTTATACCGGAGGTTCCACTGTTTAAGGCTTTAGCAGATCCCGTCCCACTACTACTACTACTACTACTACTACTACTACTACTACTACTACTACTACTACTACTACTACTACTGCATGAGGAAGTACAGATGTTCAAGAAAAACTGCACCAGCGCGGGTTCGAGCGCACTAATTATAGGTACATTAGTACCTGTACTTGACTTAGGATGCTTACAGTTACCGCTCCAGTTTGTAAAAAGAGATCCATTACAAAACCCCTGTCAAGGGAGATAGGCTGCTGGGCCATAGAACCTCACGCCTCACGCCTCACGTCTCACGTCTCACGCCTCACGCGTGAAGATAAAAATGAACAGACATGGTATCTCTTGGCGTGGGCCATACAACGTCACACACGCCACATGCGTCACGCCTCACGCCTCACGTGTGGAGAGAAAAGTGAGCATGCCCACTTTTTTCGATGCGTGTAGTCACGTTCTAGCTTACCAAAGTGGTCAGACAATAGAAATTAGATCTAAATGGATGACTTTAGAGTAAATTTAATCGAGTTGGTCCGGGCAAGGCCTCTTCTCTGGGACCCACATGTTCCGGATTACAAAGATAAAGACCAGAGAGCACAAGTTTGGGAGGAGTTGAAAAAACTTGTGAATACACCCAAAGGTAACTTTTATACGATTTATTTATTTATTTATTTACTGTAATTCATAGCACGGTCAACGAAAAGGTGGCAGACTTATCTCAGGGCTTGTACACATGTATCCATTCTTTTTTTTTTTTATCTAATCTCATCTTCTCAAAAAGTCACAGACCACAAATATTGTGTGTGATCAGTTGAGGAAACACAAAACTGACGCATAAAACGTGAAGCGTGTAGCGTGTGGCATGAAGTCCTATGGCCCAGAGCATGACACGTGAGGCGTGAGACGTGAGGTTCTATGGCCCAGCAGACCACTGTCTGATTTCTCTTGAATCAAAAAAGATGCACGATAGACGCGTTCCTGTACATCCTGTACATTTCCCTTAAACAGTTTAACACGTTTGTTTACCAAATCAAACAACAAGAGAGAGTTGTTTGTGTTTCTAGAGCGCTTGCACCGTGGGCGAGTAGGCCGATCGAAGACTGGATGGAAACAGTGCCAATGTGAAGGTCGTTGTCTTCTACTTGTGTAACGCATGTTTATGCTGGCTAGACACCAGCAACAAAATTTGTTTGACTTTGGACACTTTCTCGAATATAATTATCAACGGTGAGTATTTTGATTGACCATAATCTATTATTGGTGTCAATAGTATTATTGTTATATTCTTTTCTTCACCATGGTTGACGATAACCATCTGTCGCAGTGTTCTTGATAGAGTAGGATCCAATCTTGTACACAGCATGATGAAGCAGTTTAAACTGTAAATAAACGAGCGAAAAGGATTGACCTGTCGTGTCCTCGCGAAGGAATTATTAATATGCGCCTTTATAATAGAGTATTCGAAATAAGAATTAGATTCCTGTTTTGTCTCATTTAGAATCCTGTTTCAACTATGCAAGTGTTTGTCCGTTCACCGGTTTGTGTCAATCTGTCATCTTATCTTATATTCGTCTCTTCTTGAGGGAAGGCGATCAATCAATGCTTCGATAATTCTTGCTGGATCCTATTAGAGGTTCATCAATCATCTGTATCAAGGATTCTTTTTCTAGCAAGCATGTTTAGCCAGCAGACATTAAATGTTGTCCACAATGTGCATTTTAATTTTTATAAAGATTTCTTCAAAACTCTATGAAACCAATAATGATGATGATGATGATGATGATGATGATGATGATGATGATGTGATGATGATGATGATGATGATGATGATGATGATGATGATAATAATAATAATAATAATAATAATAATAATAATAATAATAATAATAATAATAATAATAATTGAAAAACAAAATTACAGTTCTATCTGAGAGATTGATAATATATAGGTAATATATAATATAAGAGAGAGAGATAAGATAAGACAACTTTATTATCTTCTTTTACAAAAAATTACATAGTGGTGTACAATTACAATCAATAAGGAATAAACATCACAATAATAATATTAACAAAAATGATAATGAGGATAAAACTGTCACACATTTATAATTACACTTATGCATACTAGCTAGATCTAACATTAAACGACAGCAAATGTTAAATGAAATTATTTTGGACGCACACACACACTCACACACACACTGCCACACATGTCATTTTTTAAAGTAATGAGACAGCCTTTGGAATGAAACTGTTTTTAACTGTTAACTGCATAATCAGTCACAGAAGAAAACGAGAAGAAATCAACTACCACCCACAACACACACACAATTGTAGTTGTAAATACACACCATTGGAGGGATTCATATTAGTAAGTAAACTAATTATGTGGTAACTAATGAAATGGTTGCTATCAGTATACAGGTCATCTACCATTATACTGAGATAGCTCAGTCTATAGTTGTGAGTATAAGTTACTGGGTTACTTTAGATACTATCTGAATCATACAAATATTTTGGCTATCAAAAGTTGATAATAACAAAATTTTGGAGCTCACCATGTGTAAATGTAAAGTGACTAGAAATAGTAGAAATTTAAGTAGTATGTTTTATACTTAACTCTTCCTTCCCCACCCCCCACCCCACCCCTCTTGAGTACCCTCCACATTCTCTTCTTCATCTTGATTAGACATATAAATTGTAAGATGTATTTCTGATGGGGATGAAGATATCTCTTCCCCCCCCCCCCCCCCCCCCCCCCCCCCCCCCCCCCCCCCCCCCCCCCCCCCCCCCCACCCCCCCCCCCCCCCCCCCCCCCCCCCCCCCCCCCCCCCCCCGAGTTATACTAATCTTGTATGCCAAGGTGGATTGGGAAATATATGGTGGGTGGGCCAGCCTGTTCTGCTATAGGAAAATAAGAAAGGGTTGGTTTAGTAGTTACATAATAAGCAGATGGGAGTCTGTTACAAAAATCATTTAATCCAGATGATGGTTTAGTATTTACAAAAATGCTGTAATCTGGATGATGGTTTAGTGTACATTACAAAACTGAACTAATCTGGATGATGGTTTCATATTTACAGAAATGAACTGATGTGGATGATGGTTTAGGAAATTTTGAAAGGTACAAACTTACAAGGACGGGTCTGTGGTCTGTTCTCTGCAAGTTCATTGGACGTATTCACATGGAAATTGGTGCTCCCATGTTCATTTTTGGAGGGCGCCATGTGCTAATGACGCTTAAAAATGAAAGATGGTGCATGAAATGTTAAACTAGTGTGTCAATATATATATTTGTTGATGTGATGTGGTGATGTGTGGTGATGAGACGAAGTCCGACAGACCATCGCACAAGCCATTGGACAACACGATGACCTGCTCACAGTGGTGAAGAAACGGAAACTCCGATGGTATGGCCACGTCACCAGATCATCAGGCCTTGCAAAGACCATTCTGCAAGGCACAGTGCAAGGAGGTAGAAGAAGAGGGAGACCGAAAAAGAGGTGGGAGGACGACATTCGAGAATGGACTGGTTTGACACTGAGCGAAGCCATCAGGGCTGCTGAGGACAGAGAAAGATGGAGTATGCTGGTTAAACGATCATCTGTGGTCCCCTGGGTTACGGGACAGGATAGGATAGGATATATATTATATATATATATATGTATATTTATACTATTTCTGTCTGCTGGGATGTTTGATATGGCCTATGCAGTTTCACTTTCTAATGTCAGTGTACTTTTAAAATGATTATGAGATTGAAATGTCTCTGACTCATACTTATCACCAAATGACCCATTGTTTTTTTCATAGACTGAACATAAAATGAGCATTGGCTCTACATTATATATGATGATCCTCCTCCTCCTCCTCCTCATCATCATCACCATCGTCATTACTAGTGACATGACACTTTTGGCCTAGATTTAAGCAAGCAGATGGAGCCAGAGAATTAAAATTTAAGTTCCATCTGGCATATGGATGGGGAAATGTGCACCAAGAACCGTATTGGAAAGGCTAGTGTTGTTGTACCTTTTTATCCTGCATGTAAAAGAGTATATGGACACTGTGTGCAATGAACAGATCAATAATCAGGTGCCAGGAGTAGCATTGCACATTTTCTCCTTTACTGAACCTTGTGAAATACAAGGTACCAGGGTATTATAGAATACAAGCCTTATTCAACCTTGCACATGGAAATTCCACATTATTGTATAAGCACAATTTCACACTTGTTACTTTACTCATAAACATTGGCTGTGAGCACAGGCCATCTTACTGTTCCTATTAGTCTGATGGTTGTTTCAGTGTTTTGTTTTTCTTTCTCCCCCACCCACGGTCGCCTGAGATTGTGCTCAGTTGTTTGAGCGTCAGACTGTGCGGCCAAGGCAGCAAGTGGGCTTGAGTTAGATCCTATCTTAGGCAGCACCTTGAGCAGCTCTTGCGCTGAAAAAGTGCTTTGTAAGAATGAAGAAAGATAAATGATGAATGATCACACTCATAGTCAGTGAAAATTAGAAGACACAAAGGCATTGTTTTTTTCTCAACCAGACACTAATTGCAGTGAAATTATAGAAAACTGAATTTCCACTAGCCATTTTATCATGATGCGATACTTATTATAGTTACTGCATGACTGTACAGTGTAAAAAATAAAAAAGAAGCCACAATTGAATTGATTCTAATTCCATGTTTCTATTTAAATGCCTCATGCAGCATTGAACTAGATTATTGTTTGCTGAGATTACAACATACACTTAATGTTCATGCTAATATAAAAGAAATGTAGGAACAGGTTAAAGCTACTTATTTCCAATACATGCAGTTTGAGAATTTATGATCTGGATCAATTTAATCCTTTGAACAGAAAGTAATATAGAAGCCAGAAGGAGTGCCTTAGTCGGTGTAGAAGCCTGATTTATAGTATATAACGCTTCTCTGCCGGGACACACAAGGCGGGCTTCCATAAATAGGCTGACATATTTTGGTGCGTTGGGTACAGCTGATCTTAAAAGATATTGATTTTGTAAAGGGTGCTTTGCCTGCCTGGAACAGCTACTGTTAACATACAGAGCACGGTAATGTTTTAAATGCAGGTATACTACATTTCAAATATTTTTATATTACTATCCTATCATATCCTGTCCTGTAACCTGAAGGTCGTTAGGGCACCACAGATGATCGTTTAAATAGCGTACCCCATCTTTCTCTGTCCTCAGCAACCCTCATGGCTTCGCTCAGTGTCAAGCCTGTCCATTCTCGAATGTTGTCCTCCCAGTTCTTTTTCGGTCTCCCTCTTCTTCTGCCTCCTTGCACTGTGCCTTGCAGGATGCTCTTTGCAAGGCCTGATGCTCAGGTGACGTGGCCATACCAACGGAGTTTCCATTTCTTCACCACTGTGAGCATGCCATTGTGTTGTCCAATGGCTTGTGTGATGGTCTGTCGGACTTCTTCGTTGGTGATGTGCTGAGTATAGGAAATGCCCAGAAGTCTTCTGTAGCACCTCATCTTTATGCTGTGTATTCTTCGTTGTAGGTTTTATGTTATGATAGTTGTAAAACAAGGTTAATGTTACTATTGTTAGTGATTGTGTTTTTAGTATTGCATTATTTTATTTTTAGTATTGTTAGAATTTATCACAAAATCTGTCAAACATGCAGATTTCAACTCCGTAGAATTGGCCCTGTCTGCAAGAATCTGAGCTTTGACGCTACAGTCAAACTAATTTCCGTTCCTGTTCTGTCTTGTTTAAGACTACTGTAATTCTCTTCTGGTTGGACGTCCTTCCTCTTATGTTCACCTGCTCTAACATGTTCAGAACTCAGCTGCTCGAGTGGTTCTCAAAAAGAAAAGAAAATCACACCACTCCTACATTCTCTCCACTGGCCTCCAGTATCTCAGAGGATTACCTACAAAATCTGTACTTTCTGTTACAAGTGCGACCATGGATTATCCCCTTTCTACCTCACCCAGAACATTCACTTCTACAAGCCACCTAGCAATCTTCATTCTTCCTCTAACACCCTCATGCTATAAATACCCCGCGACAAACTATCCTCTTAAGGCGGTCGTTCCTTCTCAGTGCCTGGTCCTTCAACTTGGAACTCTCTTCCTCTCTCTCTTCGCAGCTCTCCGAACATAGCACTTTTAAGTCCAACTTAAAAGCTTATCTCTTCCTTTAAAATGTCTGATCTCGTCTCCCATCGCTAGCTTCATTCCTTCTTTTATGATTTAGACCACAGTCGTCACACTGCACGCCCCCAGCCCCCTGGCCTCACTTCTTAGCTTTTCTCCTCCTCCTCTCTCCCTCGTCTTTAATATTAGTAAATATTATTTTTTATGTTTGTATTATTTCTTTGTATAGTTTATTGATGTCTTGTTTTTTGTTTCACTTTTTTTATGTATTTTGATGTTAACGTTAGATATAAATGCGTGAGACCTGCGCTTTGAACTGATGTCATTAGGAAAAGCGCTTTATAAATACCATTATTATTATTATTATTATTATTATTATTATTATTATTATTATTATTATTATTATTATTATTATTATTATACGTAGTAGTAGTAGTAGTATTTGTATTGATCAACAATACAGTATATTGTATAGGTATTCTTTGTACATCAGTGGTAGTTTTATATTGATTGGTTTGTACTAGTCTATAGACATACACTATAACAATTGTGGATTGTTCATTAATTAACTGATTGTTTTGTACTGGAAGTATAAAAATTGTGCATTGTACATTAATCGTTTGAGTGCAGGGTTCAGCCTGACACAAAAAAGCTATGGGCCATTGGGCCCCTCAGATCAAATTTCAATGGGCCATGATTTCAGCAGTAATTTACGTACATGTAAAAGATAACCTGGAGATATTATTACAGAAATTAAAACAAAATAGATTATTGTGAGTGTGCATGTGTTGTGAAGCATGTTTACCAACAAAACACTAACCAGAACAGGGATCAGTTTACTGTGCTTTTGAAGAGAATATAGCTCGTCGCTTTTCAGCACGCCACCTCTCTACAGCAGCTGTGAAGTTGAAATTCTTCAGTTCACCACCTTAAAAGCACGTTTGTCGCCTCCAATACAGTGCACTGTTATTGTGGTGGCGTACTGGTACCAAAAATCGAAGCGCCATTCGGCCCCTGGCAAGAATTGTAGATGGGTCATTTTTAATTTTTATGCGTCAATGGCGCAGGGCGCGCTAGTAAACTGATCCCTGGAGTGTGTTGGTGTGTAACACAGCTTTATTTTATTACTAAGATTTTAGTATTGCATTCTAGAGATACTGTAGAATGATAATTTTGTTTGTTTTTATTTTATGTGTTTTCTTTAAAATTATTTATGTACTTAGACTTAGTTCTTTTTTATTTGTTGTGGTACTGATAAAACCATTTAACATTATACATGTATTACATTGAAACTCTGGGTGTTCATGTACTCTAGGGGGAAAATTCATTCTTATCAATTATGGCATTTTTATTGGCGCAGCTTGACCTACACCCAGTAGGGGGTATAGGATTATTTGAGATCCTTTTGTGCATTGCTAATCTCTTAGGTATTGGTTTATGGTTTAAAATATGTTGGCTCATGGTTTGCAAGCATAGTGCATTTGTTAGCCTAAGTGTGCGTGTGCATTGGAGCATTAAAAGGGCATTCCTCTGTTTTCCAACAACGGTAGCAGTTTTGAAAGATATGAGCTGATTATGTTGTGTAACAATACCGTCTATATACTAACTGTTTACAAATGAACAAGTCTTCAGTGTCAACAAGTGTGTCAGGAAAGCAAATGCCTGTACTTGGCTAAGAGCATTAGATTTGCAGAGGGCAAGGCTGAAAGTATAATGAAGAATGCAAGTTACCCCCAAACAAAGAGAGACAAAAATAGATGTGAATTCTAAATTGCAAGGTGTTTATGTCACCAAAATGAAGTAATAAGGTCATTCAGGAGCATACAGATTAGCAGCTATAGAAGTATTCAGAACGCTGCTTTCTCCTCATAGCAGAACATTTGCTCATGGCAGTTTGGCTAATAGCCAACCTAGCACTGTGTAATTTACAACAATGTCATTTGAGCAATTTCTGCCGTCACTGTTACTGTGAGTAAAGGTTTCCTGTATTCTTTGACTTGGTAGTGAACAAGAACATTGTCACAATAGTGAACAAGGACATTGTCACAAACAGAAGGATAGGCAGGATGTTAGCAAAGAGCTTATAGTCTTTGATGTTGGTATAAAAATGTGGGAAGAGATGGGATGAATATTGTAAGCAGACGTAATTTGCTCAGTCATATCCGGTTCATGGTAAGTGATTGTTTCAGGTTTCATTTCTTGTATGATTTTAACTATAATATTAGTAATTTGATTTTAACTATAGTATAATATTAGTAATTTTTGTTGGCCTTACTGTCTTTTCTCAATAAAGCTCGAGTCATCTGATTTTTACATTAGTTAATAAATAACTATTTTGGAAGTATTCACTTGTGCACATACACATAGACAAACGTATAATAATAATAATAATAATAATACAGGATGCTATACGCGCCTTACCCCAAATCATTCAGGCTCAAAGCGCGGCGATCTATACCAACATACACGCTCACCTGTCTCATCCACCCTCACACACACCAAACACACATCCATCACTCAAACAGGTGGTGTAAAGGCAGGGAGATCGCTATTAGAAGACGGAAAGAAAATCGAATTTTTATTTTTGAAATTTTTATATTGACTGCGTCCTGTACCATTATTGAAGGGAGGGAGGAAACCGGAGTGCACGGAGAAAACCCTCGGTGACCTCAATAGTCTCGTACCTAAGTCACATACGTTCGTCCCTTGCGGGAATCGAACCCGCGACCTTCGGCATAGGAAACCGGCGACTTATCCACTGCGCCACGAGGCCACCCCTATACACTTACAGACACACAGAAGGGAAAAACAAAACAAACACTATGCGTCAGACATAGGAAAAAGAAAGTTATATTGTTATTACCAACAACATGGACAACATGTACAGAGATGAAATAGATAGCTTTGTCAACTGGTGTGATTCAAATTTTCTAGATCTTAATGTAAGCAAACCAAAAGAAATGATAATTGATTTTAGGAAGGGAAACAAGTTTGATTTTAATCCTATCTTTATCAAAGGAGAAGAAGTAGAGAGAGTGCATGCATATAAGTATTTAGGTGTGGTTATCGATGATAGATTCACTTGGAAAGATAACACAAAATACATTTACAAGCGACTGCAAAGTAGAA
Organism: Oncomelania hupensis; assembly: GCA_036898135.1. Taxonomy (NCBI): domain Eukaryota; kingdom Metazoa; phylum Mollusca; class Gastropoda; order Littorinimorpha; family Pomatiopsidae; genus Oncomelania; species Oncomelania hupensis. Next base: position 14,977,087 of record CM072516.1, read on the forward strand.
TGTTTTGTTTAAGAAAACTGAGATCCTTTAATGTAAAACAGGAAATTTTACAAATGTTTTATACAGCTGTAATAGGAAGCATCATTTCTTTTGGAATCTCATGTTGGGGAGGAAACGTATCACACACAGAAAAACGAAGATTGGACAAATAGATAAACAGGGCTAGTGGGGTGGTTGGGAGGGAACAGGATGACATAGCGACGATACAAAGCAGACAAGTGACAAAAAAGCTGACTGCAATTTTGGCTGACAGTAACCATCCACTTTTCTTGGAATTTGACTCACGACGGATAGACAGGAGTGGACGTTTTAGGGCACCAGCGGGAACATCAAATAGGTACAGGAACTCATTCATACCACTTGCCATTCAAGCACATAACAAACAAGTCGGTAGGTCTTACTAAACATACTCTACAACTCTCATGCAGCTTAGTTAGTTTAATTATTGTTTACTGTTTTTGTATAAATAGTTTATATGTTTACACACTAATAAGTTTTAAATTCTCATATTTATCTGTTCTTACGTTAATCCGTTTTACTGCTTAATTGAAATATCTGCATTATGAAAATATGTCTATGTGTTTGAAGATCATTAATAATGTATACATATTTATGTGTGTGTAAAAGAAGAATGAATGGACATGTTTCATTGACAGACAATGTAATTTCCATGCTTTTGGATTAATAAAGTAATATCTTATCTTATCTTATCTTATCTTATCTTATCTTATCTTATCTTATCTTATATAGATACCATGTAGAGAGGTTTGGATTAATCATTATTTTCCATCTCTTGGCATTGGGTTTCACACATTATACTGGTTATTATTCCAGCTGCATTGTATTTCAGACCTAAGATGCTGATGTGCCTACACTGACAGAGTGTGAGAGAAAAACAGTCTGATCAACAGGCTGTGTGCATCATCAAGGAGTGAGATAGAACAATGGGCTTCTGGAATCAGCTCAGACTCCTGCTGTGGAAAAACTTTACACTTCGTCGCAGGCAACCTGTAAATAAATTACTTTTTTTTTTTGCTTTACTTCCTTCTGTTTTATGTGTGTGTGTGGTTTTTGTTCTTCTGTTTGTGTGTGTGTGTTTACTTTGTATTGTTGAAATAGTCCGGACAGAATGAGCCAAGTGTCAGGTGGTCTGTTGGCCTGCCTATCTCAAGAACCACTGAACATATCATGTTCAAACTTCATAGGAATATTACTTTGGTTAGTGGCCAGCTTCATCATATTTGCTGTGCCTCAAAGGTCAAGTCACTGGGGTCAAATCTTTGTTAAACACATTTTGTTCTATATATCTCCAAAACCGGTACCTATAAAGTGCGAAAAGACAACTAAAGACGGCTAAAGACAACTAAAGACGGCTAAAGACAACTAAAGACGGCTAAAGACACCTATGTATAGACAACTAAAGACAACTAAAAGTTGTCTTTAGTTGTCTTTTTGCCCTTTATAGGTACCACTAAAGACAACTGAAGATGACTAAAGACACCAGGGGTAGAAATTTTAGAGGGTATATACAAGGCTACAAACAACTTAAAGAGCCCAAAATCACCTGCCATCTTTGAAAGACATTGGCTATGGCAGAAATTTGTTGCCGCGTAGAAAGTACAACGGATTTTAAAAAAATAACAATAATATTTTTCAAGTATATTATATAAAATAATTGATTTAGATACAAAGTGAAAGCGGTTCTGGGTGATTGTGTAGTCGGATTTAATGAAAATGCAATGCCCGATTCGAAACTGAGGCTATTGTTGTTTATAGGGTTAGGGTTAGTTGTCTTTAGTTGTCTATACATAAGTGTCTTTAGCCGTCTGTAGTTGTCTTTAGCCGTCTTTAGTTGTCTTTAGTGGTCTTTTCGCTTGTCTTTAATAGTCTTTAGCTGTCTTTAGTTGTCTAGCTGTCTTTAGTTGTCTTTAGTTGTCTGTAGCTGTCTTTAGTTGTCTTTAGTTGTCTTTTCGCACTTTATAGGTACCCTCCAAAACTGCTGATCCAAGTTTGATGATTTTTGGTATACAGATAATACAGATACTTCAACTCATAGCCGATCATTTAATGGCAGTCCTTTTGTCTGGGCTTAGCAAAGTAATCTAATTATTTTTATGTTCAAGTGGGTTTAGTACTGTAGTGTACAGTAGTACTTACTGTGTCTGTTAAACATTGTTGTGACAAAGCAAGCTGAATGTTCAATTTTTGTTGATTATGCTTATTTCTGTACCCTTGAAGTTGTGCTCTCGTGGCAAGACTTAAATACGTATTCTAATCTAGTGAATTAAAATAAACCAACTATTATAGTCCGTTTTGCAAAAATGTATCAGTTTCTTTGCTTTGCTGTTTGATGATAATTATCTTTTTTTTTTTTCCCCACAGGTGCGTGTGGTGGTAGAGATATTATGGCCTCTGTGCATTTTTCTGATCCTGGTGGCCGTGAGACAGCGGCCAGATATGAAAGAGAAGATGCCATTTTGTGAGTGCATGATAGTAGAAAACGGTTTTGTTGACATCATACACAGTAAGGGGTCACATCAGCACTTTAATGTATCCATGTATGCAAACATACATGCAAATTGTGTCCACAGTATATTTATATTGAACTTGAAGCAAAATTTTGCAATTCACCTGCCTCTTCAGTTTTCATGATTATTTGCTGTTGTAATTTCATTTGAAGGCTTTAGGCAAGGCTATAATTTGAAATCAATCCTGTGGATTTTTTAAAACCCTGGATAAAATGAGCAACATTAACTGTAAGACCCCTATCAATAAATCAATCTATCAATCAGCGAATCAGTCAGGCAATCATTTAATAATGAATCAGTCATTTGCCAGACACCTGAATTAGTATGCTTCTCGAACAGGCAATAATTTAATAATGAATCAGTCATTTGCATAATGTATTTGCCAGACACCTGAATTAGTATGCTTCTTGAACAGGCAATAATTTAATAATGAATCAGTCATTTGCATAATGTATTTGCCAGACACCTGAATTACTGTGCTTCTCGAACAGGTCACTATGACGGGAAAGCCATGCCTTCAGCAGGAACCTTGTCGTTCCTACAGACGTACATATGTACCTTCAACAACGACTGCAACCAGAAAATAACTGAAGACGAGCTGCCAGGCACTGTTCCATCATTCAATGGATCCTTGTACGTACAGTAAAGCTTTAACTCTTTCCCTGCCAATCGACGATATATCGTCGATCTGAGCCGCCATGTTTGTGCCAATCGACGATATATCGTCGATTTCAGTATTCCGTTTCGTTCCAATTTTTTGCGCAGTCCAATCCAAGTTTTATTTTAACCAAAGAGAGATAACTCTTTCTACTTTCGTTCTCGATCGACATGCGCGTGGTTTCTTCAAATTGATTCGTTTTTAGAGTGTTTTTTGTGCATTTTACTAAGCATTGTGATGGGCACAATCGACAGTGTGTCAAACTCTGAACTCAAAATCAATATAATTTCAAACTGTAAAGTGTATTTTGATCCTAAATAAATTTTCTTTCTGGTGTGTGAAGCTGATTCAGTGATTGGAATTATTCCTACAGATTTTTTTTTATCACTGTGGTATGTAGAAATATTTTTATTTTATTTTATTATTTCAAAAAGATCAACATGCTTTCAAAACACATATTTCAATAACATAATCAAATTAACATTTTTGTGGGTTTTTTTCTTATTCTTCACTCTTTTACCTTTAATTTGATATGAAATATGTCTATTTAACAACTATTATTGAAAGAACAGTAGCTTAAATGCCTAAGGTACTGAACATTCTTTCCGGTGCCAGAGAAATGTCTGGCACAAACGTGGAAACATGCCTGGCAGGGAAAGAGTTAAGCTTGCAGGGATCAGTTTGAGATTTTTTTATTTTTAATACAGGTAAATAACAAGAAGGACCACAGCAAAACTTTAATATTACTAGGTTTAATTTTGAATGTTAAAACAGCTGGTCTATATTGTATGTGGTCATCATCATTTTGTATTTCTATGATTACGTGTCATTGTCACCTGTAAAATAAGGGATTTTATTGATTCACAATGTTTTCAAATCAATAGGCCTTATTCGGAAATGTGAGGCAACTTGTCTTTGTGTTGTGTGTTTAGTTACTTAGAGTTATTCGGCTGGACATCTCGTCTCAGAAAGCTATGAAACTATGAAAGCTACCCCGAGCTGCAAACTTTTTCGGGAAGGTGGGGTGGGGGTTGCACGGCAGTGCAAGGCTGAACTAGTGGAGCTAGCCAGGATTGCAACTGAAATCAATCTTTTGGTTGAGGTTTGATGGAGGACAGCAGAAATTATAGGCGAGAAACTGTGTTGTCTGCCCAACGTTAGACAACTCTGGGTGCAACGCGTGGGCAAGCCGGCCAAAGTTGTTTCACCTCGTATATCCATGCATGGTCTTTTGGTGCTGTGTGTTTTTCCTTATTGTATGTGAAACTGGAAGTGAGAAAATACTTTGACGACCTGAGTTGAGGGTTGTTTTAAGATTATATTACAAAGAGGTAAAAAGAAGTTTGGAATGGGAGATAATATCTATTATCAGACTGAGTATATAGTGGAAGAAGATAATATGTTGTTGCATTTGGAGTGATGTTAGTGCATAAATAGGCTGTGTTTAAATGAAAGAGGAAAGTCTCGGATGCAACATTACTTACTGATAGAGAAAGAAACAAGATTGTGGGAAAAAACAACAGCCAAGCATTTTTTGCAAACACCTTTCATACTTATAACAGAGATAACTGTATGTCTGTGATTTTGAATTTGTGACATACTCTCTTCATAGTATATGTCTTATAATTGTAACATATCTCCTCCATCGAATGAAACTTAGAGCAACTTGTTTGTCTGCAGAATTTCACTGGCAGTCAGTGACTTGCAAACATTACTTAACAGCAATATTGACAGGCGAGAGCTTGACAGACTTTTAAAAGATGTTGATACGCTGCAGCAGCTCTACAATGTTATACTGAATGGCTCATCCGTTGGTTAGTATTACATTTATAATGTTGTACTATCATATATAATGTTTATGAAATTATAGTATTTTTCATACTTAATTACACTTTTAGTTTTACCAATTTTATTTTAAGTGAATTTGTGTGTGTTTGGGTGTGTGTGTGTGCTTGAGGCAAGAGGGATAGAAGAGGTGTGTGAGCAATTGAGAGTAATATTGTTTTATTTGATGGAAAGTAATTTTTGGGATCATACTACAAGTAGCCTTTTATTGTCCCTATAAAAAGATGGTTTCGAGACAGAAATAAAGTATTATTCATCATCATACTAAATGTAATTATGCTTCATTGTATTACATTATTATTCAATATATTTGAATATGTTTCATTATATATTATTGTGTTTCAATCACTTTTCATTATTTTTTTAATTATATTTAAATTTCACTGTTCTATGCTTACCCCATATATGGATGGCTAGCCAAAGGCAGATTTCAGTTCTTTCTTTTTAATCAGACATGTAAGTTGTATTGTATTGTATTGTATTGTTGCGTATTGTACTTTAAAAGTATTAAAGCTTTCTTTGATCACTTTATACTGTAAAATTTATTGTGTATACTCAAATGGTGCTTAAATTACTAGTGACAATTAATAATAATAATAATAATAATAATAATAATAATAATAATAATAATAATAATAATAAATGTTCGGATTGAGGCACAGTTATTCTGCAGGCAATCTTCCCCTTTTACCAGTCTTTGTTTTATTTTGTTTGTAATGTTAATTTTTGTGTTATTTTGTCGTGCAGGGGGTGTGAACATATCAGGCATGTTTGTGGACCCTGATAAGATACGACAGCAGATCTCCAGTCAAAACATCAGCCTGTCAGCTGAAGCTCTTGACATCCTCTTCAACTCTACACTGGCTGTTGACAGGGTGAGTGGTGATTTTGGTTTTCATTGTTTTATTTGGTTGGTTTGATTTTTAGTTTTATTTTGTATTTTTATTATTTTGTTACAGTTTGCTTGTTTTGGTAAATGGCCAGTGAGGACTGTCTTCAAGCATGAATATTAGTTTTATGTAGTTTCATGACTGGAACACAGATGATGATAAAGTGTCATGACTGGAACTTAGCGATGATGATGAGGAGGAGGAGGGTTACTGGGGTATTATATGCTGCCCGTGTAACAATAACTAAAGTAGTCTTGTGATTCATGACTTGAAAGGCAGCAGAATATTTTTTTTTGAAAAATATAAATCTATATTTGTTAAATAAATGTTTACTTTTATGTGACAATGGAATGATAGAAAGAAAGTCTTTGTTTGACAACAGGAATACAAAGATGGGTTAGAAAATCAAAATTTAATGTATGCATCAATCTATATATATAAATTGCTTAGCCGGAAGACCTTCTTCGCCTCTACTATAAAGTTTGTCCGGTATGGACGCTGATCTGGGCAGGTGCTAGATGCTGCGGATCGGCCTGCTGTGTGCTCAAAACCAGCGAAATCGTTATAGCCGACATTTCCTTACCGAACGTTTAACCGTTTCTGAGATAAATAAATAAACAAAATGTCCACAAACTGCAATAGCCTCATTCCGCGCGCTTCCATTAAAAATCAAATTGAGGTTTCAGCATGTTTTCCCATATAGACCAAAAAATTTATGTTCTTTCTACGAATCCTTGGTGGCTTACTTAGTAAAACATTCGCCTACCGTGCAGGGCAACCCAAGTTCAAATCTTAGTAGGCGCTTTTTTTTTTTTTTTAACACTACAATATGGATATTTTTCTTTTTAATTTAGGCTTTTTACCTTTAATTTATTATTAGTAGTAGTAGTAGTAGTAGTAGTAGTAGTAGTAGTAGTAGTAGTAGTAGTAGTAGTAGTAGTAGTAGTAGTAGTATTAGTATTATTTATAAACTAATAATAATAATAATAATAATAATAATAATAATAATAATAATAATAATAATAATAATTTATTATATTTATTATTATTATTATTATTATTATTATTATTATTATTATTATTATTATTATTATTATTATTATATCTTATATCACATTTTCTTTTAAAACCTTGGTGTTTTTTTATGATTTCTATTTGTATTATTCTATATTCAATATTATTAATAGTATTAGTAATAGTAGTAGTAGTAGTAGTAGTAGTAGTAGTAGTTGTAGTAGTACCAAGGATCGGGATGGGGTGGTTCGTGTAGGTAAAAGGGGGCTATGGGTAGGTTTAAAGGGGCATGGGTAGGCATAACGGGGATACCGGTATATATAAGGGGGTATGGTGATGGTCGATTCCTTTCATCCATACCTGCGAAACGATCAACGGGGAAGTATCAAGGAGGGTACAGGTAGGTTACAAGGGGGGTACGGAAGGTATCAAGGGGGTATGGGGAGGTATCAAGTGGGTTCGGGGAGGTATCAAGGGGGTATGGTGAGGCATCATGGAGGGGGGGACGGGGAGATATCAGATGGGGGGGTATGAGGAGGTATCAAGGGGGATATGGGGAGGTATCATCGTCCAAATGAAACTCGCAGACAACATTTGTCTCTCTGTCTACATTTTAAACAGCAACCTGTGTACCCTGGCTTGCTAGGGTACAAAACCACTAGTCAAATATAAACATGGTAACATTGACGTCAAGTTGCGATATTCCTCAGCTTTGTTAGTTGTCATATTTTGCTGCAGATTTTGTTGGATCCAAGCGAATGGCAAAACATCACAGCATTTGTGTTTGAATTCCTGAACACCACGGTAGCCAACCTCACCCTTACCAACCAAACTTTGATAGACCTCAGGGAGGCTGTCTGTGATACAGACACCAGTAGCAACATCCTGCTACGTCTTTTCAACTTTCCAAACAGGTAGCATCCTTAACCCTTTCCGGTGATTTTATGATTGTATCCATGAAGTGTACTACTTACAGAGAATCAAGTTTCCTTAAAATACGTGTTTCTTCATTTCCTATGTTGATAGTTCTTTATTAATTGGTTTTTGCAATTCTCTACCACATATGATTTCTTTGATTTTCAAATGGAAAATCGCTTTTTGTATGATATGATCCTGTCAATGTAAACATTGAGCAAGTTCGCCTGAGGCTTATGATGGTGCATACAACCCCACCATCCGTTGCATCTTTTTATTTTTAATTATTGTTGTGTAATTTGTTTGGTAGGACTTTAGCTGAAGACATTCTGATCAAGCAACTGTGTAACCTGACACTACAGCAAGGCTTACAAGTGTACAAAGACTTCAGGACCAACTTTGATGGACCCAAAGCTTTACTAGAGGTCAGTGTTTGTGTGTCTGTTTGTATTGGCCAGAGTCTTTGTGTGTATGTAATGTGTGAGTGTGTGTAATCTCTTCTTCTTCTTCTTCTTCTTCTTCTTCTTCTTCTTCTTCTTCTGTGTCTTCTTCTTCAACTTCTTCTTCTTCTGCTGCTGCTGCGTCTTCTACGTCTTCTTCTTCTTCTTTTCTGTGTTGGTTTAGGCAGCCAGCACCCACTGATTAAAGAATGTGCGTGTGTGAAAGATAAGAGAGAGTGTAAATTTGCGAGTGCATGTGTTAAGAATAAACGATTTGTAGCATGAAAACTAGTTACGTTTAATTTATTTTGTAGTACTGACAGACAAAATAAATATTCAGAATTTCTTTGGTCTGTGAGTATTAATAATAACAATTAATAATAATTAATATTTATGAGGTGCATACCCTTTGGATCTAGGCACACTGGAAGGAGTGGTTCATATATTGTTCGTAGATGTCCTTTCACCACCTCCAGAGCCTATGGAATGGAAATAAGTTCAGAGAAGTCCAAAAATGATGACCAACAACACCAATGGCATCAACTTGGACATCAAAGTCCAAGGCCAATCCCTCAACACAGTGGATTGCTTCAAATATTTAGGAACCATTGTATCAGACAATGGGTCCCGGCAGGAAGTCCTATCCAGGATCGCACAAACAACTGCGGCCCTGACAAGGTTGAAGCCCATTTGGAAAGACAGGACTATCTATATTCCAAGGTCGGGTTGCTGCTCTCCCTTGTCATCTCCATTTTCCTATATGCTTGCGAAACATGGACCCTTATAGTAGGTCTGTAATGAAGAATATAAAGCATGGAGATGAGGTGCTGCAGAAGACTTCTGGGCATTTCCTATACCCAGCACATCACCAACAACAAAGTCTGACAGACCATCACACAAGCCCTTGGACAACACGATGACCTGATCACAGTGGTGAAGAAACAGAAACTCTGATGGTATGGCCACGTCACCAGAGCATCAAGCCTTACAAAGATTATCCTGCAAGGCACTGTGCAAGGAGGCAGAAGAAGAGGGAGACCGAAAAAGAGGTGGGAGGACAACATTCGAGAATGGACTGGCTTGAAACTGAGCGAGGCTATGATGGTTGCTGAGGACAGAGAAAGATGAAGTACACTGGTTAAACGATGGCACAGAGTATAACATTACTCTGTGACGATGGTGCTCCAACGACCTTTGAGTTATGGGATAGGATAGGATAGGATAGATGTCCTTTGATTTTGTGTCCTGCTATTTCTTTTAGTAGGATTGAGAGAGGATAACTACATTTTTGTTCCTTTATCCTAGTGTATTCCAATCATTTTGTTTCATTAAGCTAGAGAGCCAACAAAATAAAAATAAAATAAACAAATACAACTTTAGTTGTTTGCTCTGTTATACAAGTGTACTACTTTTTACTTTTTCTCTGAATTGACCAAAAGGACTTGAATTATTTGTGTTGTGAAACATGTCATGAGCATTTTGAGAGGGCATGTATTTTGTTAGTATATAGGGTGTGATAAATCATCATTTATTCAAACATATTATGAGTGTTGACATTTTCCATGGGTTTCAGCTGGAACAGTACCTATTGGCCAATACAGGAACCAGCCTCAACGCTGACGCTAAACTTCTAGAGACAGTTGCTCAGATAGCCAGTGATGTCAGTAGGAGCCGTTTCATTCATTTACTCTGTAGATTTTATAGGCCAGGTAATTTGGCAGCGGTACACAGAAAACTTGAACAATGATGCATTGTAAATCCCATTTGGTTGTATACGAAGAGTAACCGCATGGTGTTTGTTTCTCGTGTAGGTTGTTTCTCTGTGCATTCTCATATATGTTGTTTCTCTGTTAATTGTCTATAATAATAACAATAAATATATTTGTATAGTACTTGCCTTACAGATAAATCCGTTCACCATGCGGTTCTGATATATTAATTTGTCAGTATTGGCATCTACAAACATTTATGATGTTAAAAAAACAATAAAAAATAACATGAGACATGAAGGCATATATATACATGAAATAAATATCTTCTCATTGACTAGGTGCGTCAACTGAACAGCATGCAGCTTCTATTTACGGAGGCTTCAGATCAGATTCGGGAACTTCAAGACTACTTCACCAATGCAACGGGCCAGCGAAATGCTAGCAATGACATCGGGCGCTTAGTATGCGGCCGCGACAGGCAGATCTTCAACTTAGGAGGTGGGGATTTTCAATCCATGCAGCCACAAGCGAGCCAAGGGACTGACGAAAAGTCTGACGGGAAGTCTGACGAAAAAGGGGAGAAGGAATCTAAAAATAGCGACACTCAGTTGGATGGTGTCTGTAAGTTCAATGATGGCGTTGCCTTTTTTGTTTTGTTTTGCATGTATTTGTGTTTTGTGCACTGCTGTCTTTGTGTTCTGTTTAAATCACTTTAGTAAATTTATGTTAAATTAAATAAATAAAATCAATTCCGTTTTTGTGCAAATGTCATTGCCCAGAAATAATACTGCCGTAATTCAGTCATAATTATGATTTAGTTGCAAAAGTGCTGTTCCTGGGTAGTATTATGTTACAATTATATAAGTAGAACCAGTTCTGTTTGGAAAAAAAAAAGTGGTTTGAATCAATTTTTCTTCATATGATGCAAATGACTGCTAAATTTATTGTTTGCAATGGTGTAATGATGTATAGCTGTGGTTTCAGCAAGTACGTGTAAGCAGATTTTTGCTTTGCTGGACCGGACGGCTGCCACTCGCATTCTGTGGAGACAGGTCAAGCCCATAGTTCTGGGGGTCATTCCTTACGCTCCGGACACTCCAGCTGTCAGAAAGATCATCAAAGAGGTGGGATATATCATTGTTCTGTTTGTTTTGTCTTCTCTCTCTTTTTGTGCTTCTCTTGTTCTTTATTGATTGCTTGTTTGTATCTTCTTCTTGTTCTTGTTCTTGTACCCCCGTTGGGGTGCCGGGGGTTTCAGTATAAATAGTATCCCCACTTTCTGGAAATTTAGTGCTTTAAATTCCCACTGTCGCTGTCTTTCTCATTTGCTCTTTCTCATTCCTGCTCTGTTCTATCAATCTGCTATACTATCGTCTTCTTCGCTAGCCCAGTCTCCTACCTTTTTTTCTTGAAAACTCTTCCGGGATAAGACTCCTTATTTGTGTATGAGGTCTGTTGGATCAGCTTGGGAATATTGGACGCTTTCTGTCAGGTGGTCACTAGGGCTTCCTATGATGTTATTATTTAGCAATGTAGGCATTTTATATGTATGTGTTTTGTTGATAATTTATAATGATGTTTGTATTTTATTTTGTTTTTGTAAACGGGGGGTTCGATAAGTTGGGGTGAAGCCTCAGCCGTCCCCTGCGTGGGATGTCTTTATTGTAAAGTGACTGGCTGGTGGAGGGCTTTCGGTTTTACCACTAGGGTTGTTTCAGCAGATCTTTTATGCGGATCGGGGGTTGTCCGGTCCTGATTTGGCTTGGAAGAGTCCGCTGGACCTAAAGCAATAATAATGTAATGTAATGTTCTTGTCCTTTTTCTTCCAATTTTCTTGCTTCAAATTGTTTTACCAGTTTCTTCATTGAATGTATGTTGTGTATGTTTGTTTGTGTTTTCAAGAGGAAATTGGTTTATGATTGTGATTGCTAATGTTAAAATGTTGTATTTTGTTTTGCAACAAAGTGGTTTCTGTTGTAACTTTATTTTGTGTTTGGCTGCTATTTTAAGGGAATTAATGTTATTTTTGCAGGCCAACCGTACATTTGAAAGCCTGGGGTCTGTAATAGACCTGGCTGATGAATGGATCAGGAACATTTCACCAGCGCTGTACAATTACTTGGAGAACGGCTCTACCATTCAGTCACTAAGGGTAAGAAGTTTTTTTCTGTTTCTGAGTAAAAATTATGAAAAAGAAATACACACAACATGCACTTTTTTTTTTATTTGCAGTACAGTTGAAGCTTAAATGTTAAAGCCATGAGACAAGTAATTTTAAAATTATTTTGTTTAAAAATCTAAGTTAATTGTAACGAAAGGGGTTATTTCAAGAAAACTGCGTGTATGCGTGAGTGAATATTCTGCGTGTTCTCCCGTCTCACACTCCCTAACTCTCAAGAATTCTTTTGTCGTCACACCCCCTTTCTATTACTAGAAAAATAAACAATAATCAACAAAGTTCACATAGTACATACAATTCAATCAATAATATGGGAAAAATATGTATATATATAGTTTTGTACTCACGTACTTTGTAGAAACAATCCGTGAATTAAATATACCATTCACAAATCACACACATAAAGTTCCAAGGAGATAATCCGGGAGATTGTACACTGATCTCACAAACCCACAAATAATTCTCAGTCAGAAAATCCAAATGTCACCAGTCACAATAAACCAATATCGATCTGGTCACCGTCGACAGAGAGAGTTACCAAGAGTCTCATGGAGGACAGAATTCGCTGTCTGTCTTTTGTTTCCTTTTAATCCTCTGTCTCTGTCTATATCTATACACTATCTTCCTTCTCCTTATCCTTGGCCTTTCTATCTATCTATTCTGGGTTTTCTCCCCTCTCTATCGTCGCTGTCGCTGCTGCTGTTGTGGCCGCTGCCGCCGTTGCTGCTGCTACTGCTGGGGTAGCGGTTGCTGCTGCTGCTGCTGCTGCTGATGATGATGATGTGGTAGCGGTTGCTACTAGTGTGGCAGTGGTTGCTGCTGATGATGATGCAGCAGTGGTTGCTACTGATGATGATGCAGCAGTGGTTGCTACTGCCGCTGATGTAGCAGTGGTTGCTGCTGATGATGTAGCAGTGGTTGCTGCTGCTGATGATGTAGCAGGGGTTGCATGATGTAGCAGTGGTTGCTTCTCTCGTCTTCTTCTTTGGCTTCTTCTCTGGCCCCTTCTCGATACTTCCACCCTTCTTCTTCACGACTTCTTCTTCTTCTTCTCGTCTTCGTCTTCTTCTTCTTCTTCTTCTCCTTCTCTTCTTCCTTCTTCTCCTTCTCTGCTTTCTTCTTCTTTCTTCTCCTTCTCTTCTGTCTTCCTTCTTCTCCCTTCTTCTTTCTCTTTCGCCTCGAGGCCCCTCAGCCGGAGACTTCTGAAAACATACAAGTTTTCCCCCACTAAATATCTTGATACATAGACTTTTCTGTATTACCACATATACCTTTTCTCTCTCTCTGTGACAGGACCAGACCAGCAACATATAATTCAAATCTCATATGTGTAGAACACAGTTCACACATACGCAAAAAATTGTAACTCTAATTATAACAACTTATTATTACATTCTTGCCGCTAATTACTTTCATTCACAAAAATAAATATAATACTATACATTGCAAGTTGATGTTTCAACCTCAAATCAAATACTAATCCAATTTCAATTCGTTACTCAAAATATAGAACGATCCACTATCTCCATCACCTCCCTAATCCATCCTTCATGCTAATATCAAAATTATTCATTATTAATTCTTATTCCACAATAAGTAGAATATAATCATGGTTAAATATTCTTACGTTTCATAATACAATATTTCAATGATAAACCAATAAATATATACCTGCAGACGCAGCTGCCAGAAGTACAAACACAACCACACCGTGGTACATACAAAAGAAGAATGCAAACATTTTTTTGAATACATGTAATTGGTGAACCGTCACATGACTAGCTCAACCAATCAGAAATTAGTAATCAATAAAAAAAATATTATAATTTATATCTTCTCACAGGAAGATACTACAAACAGTCATCGGACCGAAATATTATAACCCCGGTCCGTGACAATACCCCCTTCCTGCAAAAAGAAAACGCCCGAGTTTTCTGAATTTCATCAGAAAGAAAAAATTACTACAATGTCCATCTAAACTGTACAAACAAGCGAAAAGAGATAACTGGTCATTAGCACTTATCATAAACATAAACATATTGTATTAAGCAATCACCCAAAGCGCAATAGACATACAAAATATGTATTTCAAATCCAAGCATGTTACCTTGATACAGCAAAACAAAAATCAATAGGGTTCATAACAGAACATATTACAGTATACCAAGAATACCACCAATAGATTTCCAGTATTAAATATACAACAGCAGAAATATACACAAAGCATGTTCATTTTCCACAGATTTTATGGAATACACTGATGATAGTGGCTGGTTTTGGCTACAACTGTTTTGATGTACTCCTGAGCTAGTTTGCAAGATTCTAGTACCTTGTTTTTAATGTGTTTGAGCTGAATAGTGTCAGGGTAACGTGTTACCATATCAATGATGTTGAGTATGCATCTGTGACCTTCCTCAGGCGGCGGAAAAATCGGTTCTACTAAATCAACTGTAACCCGTTTGAATGAGTCTGAATGAGCCGGCATCTTATCTAAAGGAACCGGTGGAATTTGACCTTGATCTTGGATGAGTGTGGTAGCACCCGAAAAAGGGTCGGACACACCTGGTAAATTCCCTACTATCAAATCGGCCACTGGTTGATCAATGACACAACACAACACAGTGCCAGAGAAAAATGGAGTGTCAATAGGCACTTTGGCCAACGGAAATTCTTCTATATTCCCACCGAATGACAAACATTTACACTCTTTGCCCGTGTACTGATCGCCCGAAACCAGTCTCTTGCGAACGCCACAGATGGTAGCACCTGTGTCTCTTAGCACACTTGCTTTGAGGCCATTTACGGTGCCTGGCACTAGCTTGGGCTGACCACAGTTTTCATCACCAACTGAGCAAATGACTTCCGCGACCAAAGCTGACTGAGGGTTAACTGGAGGATCCTGATATTTCTGCGAACCACTTTCAGTGTCTTGAGTCTCTGGGTATCCATTGCCACAAGCAGAAGGACACCATGCAGCTATGTGACCTGCACCCCCACAACAATAGCAAACTATGCCCTGTCTATTCTGTCTTCTGTTAAGAGGAGGACTACCTGAAAAACGAGAACCAGGTCTAGAATAGGTATTTCCACGTCCACGAGGAACCTGATTGTTTTGAGCACCCTGTTGGGTATTCATGGTCTGATTTGCAAAACCCCCATTTGGAATAGGACCTGCGGGTTGGTAGTTTCCACGCGGAGAGCCACGAAATCCCGATCCCCGGAAATTATTCCATCTTTGACCCGTCCCACGAAATTGATTCTGAGTGGGCACATTCTGAGAAATAGACGCGGATGCAAAAATCGAGTCATCTGACTTCCGTGCCAGTTTCTTTTCCGGGTGAGCCATGCGAAATGCTTCAGCACTGTCTATCAAAGCCGCGAATTTCGTCAAATTTCTTTCCTTCAAAAATACGGCGAGATCTCTCGAAACAGAAGCAATAAACTGCTCACACAAAATGAGATTCCATAGTCCATCAAAAGTCTTTTCACAATCTGATAGTTGGATCCATCTTTCCAACAAGTGAGAAAAACGCTTTGAAAAAGTTACAAAACTTTCCCCCACTTCAGGCCTAACTGATCTGAATTTTTCCCTGAATCCATCTGCAGTGCACTGAAATTTCTTAAGAAGTTCTTGCTTAAGATCATCATATGAAACTGCACCGGCAGCAGACAAAGAATGATACACAGCTAAAGCCGGACCTTGTAGCAATGCAGTTATATACACAACCCATTTACCGCTATCGTAATTGAGAGCTTTAGCATGAGCCTCAAACCGGTACAAAAAAGAATCAATGTCATCCCTATCTTCTTTGAAAACAGGTAGTTGGGGCAACTTCGGAAATGAAGGATTTGAACCTCGAGTCCTAGGGCCAGTGTTCTCGCTCTGCAACTCAGCTTGTTTCAACTGGAGTTCAATTTCTTTTCCCTTTAGCTTAAGGCTTTCCCTATCAAGTTCCATCTGGTAATCCATCTTCAATTTCCTTTCCTCTCTTTCCTGTTCTAACTGCAATTTTTTAGCATCCTGTTCTTGTTTAACCTTTTCCTGTTCTCTTTCCTTAGCCCTATCATGTCTCTGAAAACATTGCTCAATGTACTGCTGTAGCTTTTCGTCAGTAAAACCTAACTTCTGGGCTTGAGTCAAAAATGAATTAAACAGAGTATCATATTCCTCAGCAGAAGCCATGATCATTTGAATTCAAAAGAAAATAAATTACTAAAAGTAAGACAATGCGAGTGACAAGTCAACAACTAACTTAATGTTATACAAGGCAAAATTATTTTCCCAAGTTTCACAAGGCCAGAATTATTACCAAAAATTCAAAAGCAAATTCAAGTTTGACAAAAGTAATTATTTCGAAATCAATGCAAGTTCAAGTGTGACCAAGGTAAATTATCTCGAAATGAAAACAATTTCAAGTTTACAAAACAGCATACCATAAAAGAAAAGCAAAACAATGTTTAGATTATATTCAGTCTAAGTACAAGCAAGCATCAGAAAACCACACTAAATGCAACAATTAATAACTGTAACAACTACCAGTGTTTAAATCTAAATTATGACAAGTGAAATTTTATAAGTAATTTGTTTTGAAATGAAAACAAAACAAAACAAAACAAATAATAATAATAATGAAACACTATACTAAATAAACATACGACGACAACAACATCACAACACAACAAAGAGAGAACTAAAATTCTAAACTAATATCGGTACAATAGAATACAAGAAATCAATTGAAAAACAGCTAAGTTCCACTTCGGCTAGAAAACACCGGAAGTTCCGTTAAAATGCCAAAAATAAATCCTAAACACCTACAACAACTAAAATAGGGATGTGACAACTATAACTATACAAGACAGGATCCTAATAAGTATAGAAAGAAAACAAAACAATACTGAAAAGCTGAACTAGAATTAGCAATATATATACAACAGGAAGAAAAATGAATCTAAGCCCTTTCTGATCCCAGAACTATACAAGGAATCAGACCCGTAAGGAAAGAATCGGAGACGGGGTATAATCTATATAAACACCAACATACTACCCAAAAAGAAATGAGAACAACAATTTAACAAGTCAGTTACACAGTACACACTTACTCCTAGCACACCAAAGTTAACTACCCAAAATGTATACAAAACCCTTCTACTTATTCAAATCCCAATAACAACTCCAAATAAGATACCAAACAACTAAATAATATAATCTAACTCCCACTATCTAACTACGGGTTTCAGGGTCACCACTGTAACGAAAGGGGTTATTTCAAGAAAACTGCGTGTATGCGTGCGTGAATATTCTGCGTGTTCTCCCGTCTCACACTCCCTAACTCTCAAGAATTCTTTTGTCGTCACACCCCCTTTCTATTACTAGAAAAATAAACAATAATCAACAAAGTTCACATAGTACATAAAATTCAATCAATAATATGGGAAAAATATGTATATATATAGTTTTGTACTCACGTACTTTGTAGAAACAATCCGTGAATTAAATATACCATTCACAAATCACACACATAAAGTTCCAAGGAGATAATCCGGGAGATTGTACACTGATCTCACAAACCCACAAATAATTCTCAGTCAGAAAATCCAAATGTCACCAGTCACAATAAACCAATATCGATCTGGTCACCGTCGACAGAGAGAGTTACCAAGAGTCTCATGGAGGACAGAATTCGCTGTCTGTCTTTTGTTTCCTTTTAATCCTCTGTCTCTGTCTATATCTATACACTATCTTCCTTCTCCTTATCCTTGGCCTTTCTATCTATCTATTCTGGGTTTTCTCCCCTCTCTATCGTCGCTGTCGCTGCTGCTGTTGTGGCCGCTGCCGCCGTTGCTGCTGCTACTGCTGGGGTAGCGGTTGCTGCTGCTGCTGCAGCTGATGATGATGATGTGGTAGCGGTTGCTACTAGTGTGGCAGTGGTTGCTGCTGATGATGATGCAGCAGTGGTTGCTACTGATGATGATGCAGCAGTGGTTGCTACTGCCGCTGATGTAGCAGTGGTTGCTGCTGATGATGTAGCAGTGGTTGCTGCTGCTGATGATGTAGCAGGGGTTGCATGATGTAGCAGTGGTTGCTTCTCTCGTCTTCTTCTTTGGCTTCTTCTCTGGCCCCTTCTCGATACTTCCACCCTTCTTCTTCACGACTTCTTCTTCTTCTTCTCGTCTTCGTCTTCTTCTTCTTCTTCTTCTCCTTCTCTTCTTCTTCTTCTTCTTCTTCTTCTTCTTCTTCTTCTTCCTCTTCTCGTCTTCGTCTTCTTCTTCTTCTCCTTCTTCTCTTCTTCTTCTTCTTCTTCTTCTTCTTCTTCTTCTTCTTCTTCTTCTTTCTTCTTCCTTCTTCTCCTTCTCTGCTTTCTTCTTCTTTCTTCTCCTTCTCTTCTGTCTTCCTTCTTCTCCCTTCTTCTTTCTCTTTTGCCTCGAGGCCCCTCAGCCGGAGACTTCTGAAAACATACAAGTTTTCCCCCACTAAATATCTTGATACATAGACTTTTCTGTATTACCACATATACCTTTTCTCTCTCTCTGTGACAGGACCAGACCAGCAACATATAATGCAAATCTCATATGTGTAGAACACAGTTCACACATACGCAAAAAATTGTAACTCTAATTATAACAACTTATTATTACATTCTTGCCGCTAATTACTTTCATTCACAAAAATAAATATAATACTATACATTGCAAGTTGATGTTTCAACCTCAAATCAAATACTAATCCAATTTCAATTCGTTACTCAAAATATACAACGATCCACTATCTCCATCACCTCCCTAATCCATCCTTCATACTAATATCAAAATTATTCATTATTAATTCTTATTCCACAATAAGTAGAATATAATCATGGTTAAATATTCTTACGTTTCATAATACAATATTTCAATGATAAACCAATAAATATATACCTGCAGACGCAGCTGCCAGAAGTACAAACACAACCACACCGTTGTACATACAAAAGAAGAATGCAAACATTTTTTTGAATACATGTAATTGGTGAACCGTCACATGACTAGCTCAACCAATCAGAAATTAGTAATCAATAAAAAAAATATTATAATTTATATCTTCTCACAGGAAGATACTACAAACAGTCATCGGACCGAAATATTATAACCCCGGTCCGTGACATTAATCTTTTTTGAGTTGCCAAGATAGTAATTTCATATGTAAGCACGTCTGGCAGTAATCTTTAGGACTGAGGGTATTTTGTTATTGATTGGGCAGTTGAACTGTTTATGCATGGATATTCTGAAAGTAAGTGCATATTTTATTTGTCGCAGGACTTTGCAACTGGGGGTACCTGCAAGTATGTAGTGGAAACGGCCAACAACTTGCGTTCCATGAACCTCCCAAACCTGCCTGGTCTGCTGAACCTGATTCCGGGTCTTGTGCCAGGTGGCCTCAACCTGCCATCCTTCAATTTTAGCCGGCTGCCAGAACTGAACACTTCATACTGTGACTTTCTGGCAGGCTTCCTGTCCAACAACGGCACCAGAAATTATGACTGGAAAGACTCTCTGAAAAACATTGACTACATGGTTAACCTCACCAGAGAATATGCAGGGGTGAGTTTGGGTGGGACTTTGCTTGGCTTTTAAGAGCACAACCAGATTAGCCTTTCTTTAAAGCTATACCTCACAGCAGCTCAACCAAAGCTTTTCAGATTTTGAGGTTAGGTCAGCCAGGCTAGATATCAATAGCTTCGCCGATGCTTCCTTTCACTGGAAAGGGGGTGCAGGTAAGCTATAAATAGCCCGCATCAAGCGAAACGCGGAGGCACTGAAAAGTGCTGATCAATAGGAAGTGAGCTGGTGTGACATGTTGCTGCATTCAACTCAACGGTGCACATGTTCTTTAGTTTCAGACTTGTGATTACATAGTTGTTGTAGTGACATAAGTTGTTTTTGTTTTTTTTAGTCGCTTTTAATAATAAAAGCTTGAATGTCCTACACATTTGTTATTGATCCTGTTTTAGTTGCTGTTCATTTTGATTGTTCCTGACCTTATCGTTGCAGTGTTTCCGCTTTGACAAGTTCCAGCCGTACGATTCCGAAGCTCATTTGATTGGCAATAGTTTACCGCTCATTACGAACAACACCTTCTGGGCAGGTAATGCTCATTCCTTTTTGTATAAACGAGCGTTGAGCTTTGAAAAATGTTATTGTGGCAATATGGTCAAAGTCCATTTGCACAGCGGGTCTGGTTATAATTATCCTATAATAGAGATAGGATAGGATAGAGTGGAGGAGAATATTTCAGAAATACAATCGCCTCACCATCAAAATACTATCAACCTTTGATGGGAAACCTTCATTGGGAAAAATGAGTTATAGTTCCCTTTTGTACATAATTATCCCTATTGTAAAATGTGTTTACTTCTATCAGAAATTTAGCAGCTAACATTAAGCCAGTGTTTGATCCTTGTTATTTTATTTTGAACATTGAATTGCCAAAATTGAACACCTCTTACTGTGACTTTATTAGAATTATTGCTGCAGATAGTACATTAAGCCCTAGCTTAACTGGCCGAGACAAACCCGAACCTTGTCTCGGCGAGACACCCGAACCTTGTCTCGGCGAGACACCCGAGACAGTCTTGGCGAGACACCCGAACCATCCTTGCCCTTAACTAGGCTCGGCGAGCAATCCGAGACAGGATCGGCGAGAACATCGAGACGTGTCTCGCCGTGTCGCGGGCCGGCCTTTCGTCTTGCCGTTCGTGCGCAGCAAACCTGCCCGAGACACTATTTTGATTTGCTGAAAAATCTATCAATGTCAATGACAACTGATCTAAAGAAATACTACAACACTTAAAAGAAGTAGGTGCACCAAATCCAAACTTAATTTAGACTAGAGAACAGTGAAAATACTGAATCAGTAAAAATTATAAATCATTGAATAGCCATTGACCTGTTCAGCCAACTCTTGCACCAGTGCATGAAATGCACCTTGCTGGTGCCTTTGCAACACATAGGGCATTGTTGCCTTTTGCTTTCTTTCTCATTCTGCTGCCCCTTCGTTCTCGCTTATGACATACAGCGCTAGAACAACGCCAAAATCTTCTGCAGTTTTCAATTCACGATCGAAGGCCGCCATTGTTGCTAACGTAACTTTGTCACGGTATGTCAGTTTCGACGCAGCTAAAAATAGACCCAGTTCAGAAACGAAAGAGCTCGCCGTGACGCCCGATCTCCTGTCTCGTCTCGGCTGGCCTCGGGAAGACCCAATTAAGAATAAAACCGCAATTTTGACCTTTGGTTCGCCGAGACAAGGTTTGGTTTGTCTCGCCCAGTTAAGCTAGGGCTTTAGGGATTGGCTCTTGCCATATTACTTTGAAAATAAAATGACTGGTTGATTAGAGTCAGGCAAATCAGCATTTAATCTGAGATTTTTTCCTTTCCCCCTGTTTGTAGCCCTCATCTTTACCAATGACGACATGAAAGGGAATGAGGTGCCTCCGTTTGTCAACTATAAGATCCGTATGAATTCTGACTACGTGGACAACACCAAGAAACTCAGGGATAAGTGAGTTGAAAAAGAGAGTATTAAAATAATATTTCAAAATTAACCTAAAAAGTAAGTTGTTATCGAAAATAACATCAACAGAAGAATGAAAGCATGTTGTTCCTACTCATAATTGTGTTCAGAAAGTGATTTGATGTTATTTAATTTGAGATGCTTCTCCCCTCCCCCCTTTCCTCCAATCTCATCTCTCTCAGTCTCACTTTCTTTAATTTGACAACTATAATTTTTATTTTCGAATAATTTTTTTAATAGGTTTGAGTGAAAAAAAAAGCGCTTTGAACATATATATATATATATATATTTTACTATATGATAGCTGCATGGTATGGCTAATCTATCTATTTATCTATCTATCTATCTATCTATCTATCTATCTATCTATCTATCTATCTATCTATCTATCTATCTATCTATCTATCTATCTATCTATCTATCTATCTATCTATCTATCTATCTATTTATATCTATATATATCTATATATATCTATATATATCTATATATATAAGCCATACCAGCTATCATTTAGTAAAAAAAAAAAAGTATGTACATAAATAAATAAATAAATAAAATTAGGGGGAGAAGCAGATAGAAAAATGGTCTTTGCGTTGAAATATTGTGTTCCTATAACGCCGATTTTCATTGTATTTAATGCTGTTTGTGCTTGTGAAGGTATTGGCGCCCTAGACCCCGTGACCGTGCAGTGTCAGACACCAAGTACACAACGTATGGCTTTGCCTACATTCAGGACATGGTGGACCATGCCTTCATTCGTCTCCATGCCAATGTCACACAGGAAGAGGGTATCGTGGTGCAGCAGTTCCCCTACCCCTGCTGGATTAACGATAAGTTAGTGTCCATTTTGTAACAGATAATGATACGGGCAGACTGTGGTTTGTTGTGTTTATTCAGATTCAGATTGGTCATTTAAAGTTTTTTTTATTCATAAAATGGTCTTAGACTTTCACGAGCATATACATGTACATTCACATGCATAAACACAAACACACATGCACACACATTTATCTGTGTGCCGTTTGTTTTACGGTGACGGCCGATATGCAACAAAAAACAAGAAGCACAATGGGAAACGCAGGACATGAGTATTTGACTGTTTCTCGCTTGACCATGTCAAAACCACTGTAAACTAAAACTATAGTCCTTTTGTTCCATGGTTTTGAATGTGCTCTGAAACGTGGCCTTTTTAGGCATGTTTCAGCCAATTGGATCAAATACAGTTCCAGCGCATGAGCAAATCAAGAAGCTAATGATGGTTCACTTCAAACCTGACACGACAATATTTACACATGTTCATAGAAGCCTTCATATTATTATTAATAATATTATTATATTATTGTCATTATTTTATCACCCGTGATGCAGATTGGAAAAGCAAATATCTACTAAATATTATCATCTTTTCGTCTGCTCACTATTGTTGTCATACTAAAATTGTTTTAATCAACTTTTTATATTGAACATTTTAAATTAGGGATTGGAGCGAAAGGTACGTTCTCAGCAATTATAAAAGACCCCGTGAGTCAGCATACATGACACAGTAATTGTGTGTTCCCAGGTTTGTATTTGCCATCTCTCGGAGCCTGCCATTGTTCATGGTGATCTCGTGGATCTACACGGTGGCCATGATCATTAAAGGCATCGTGTATGAGAAGGAGCAGCGCCTGAAGGAGGTGATGAAGATCATGGGGCTGGGCAACGGAGTGCACTGGCTGGCCTGGTTCATCAACGCCTTTGTCATCATGTTCATCACTGTCATCATCTTCTGCATCGTCCTCAAGGTAGTTAGAACAACCATAGAGACACAGAACACATTTAAATTCACCATCCATGTCCATGGAAGGGATTTTCTAGGCGTACTGTGTCATTTTGTTTTAGTGAGTGTACTGAAGTACCCAAACACAAAACTCCATTCTTCTGTGCATGTTGTATGCTACAGTCCAAGGTACATTAAATGATGCAAGCACAGCAGACATCATTTGTACATGCCAGTTAGGCATGTTTTTTTTTTGTTTTTTGTTTGTTTGTTTGTTTGTTTTAAAACAAATACAGCCTTTAATTAATCTGAATGCAACAAACTTTAACAATTGACAATGCTGTTGTTTAGCAATAACAAGTATATTGCTCTAATAAAGTTATATGCCTTGTATATTGCATATATATCTTGAAAATAAAGTATAATTCATAAATTTTAAGTCCTACTGTCAAGGGATATAAAAGCGCCACACGTTTCTAACATTCTAATGTTAGTCTGGGAATAGCCATGATGTATTGGCAGGCTACTAGAGCTACTAGACTATGTCTAGCTTAAACAAAATAAAAGTGCTGGCTTTGCTATTAAATTATAAACTTCATTCAGGGCCGGACCTGGGAAAAGTCAAGCGGGGGTAGGAGGGCAGAGGGAGGGGGGGGGGGGGGGGTACAGATTCACCAGTAGGCATGTTAATTGACTATTGTGTATGTAAAATGCACAAGAGTATTTTGGAGAAACTGTTCTGTTCTCTGTTTATGTGGATCCATGTGTTGTTTACCGCTCCTGTGTTTAATGAGATGTGTATTCTTGTTTATTGTGTATTTTGTTTACGTTTTACAATGTATGTACCTGACTTGACGATCATCCTATTTCATTGACCCTTGACCTCATTTGACTTTGACTCTGACTTTGACTTGACTTACTTGTTCGCTGTGTTTATGTCATCCCCTTTGTGTGTGTTTCAGTGTCTGTTTTTTAGTTTTCTTCTTCTTATTTACTGCTAATTGTTGGAAAAGGTTATATTGTAATATATTTACTTTTTTTGGTTGCTATCGAGTGGTCTGAGAAGATTAATGTCATTCGGGGTAGTTTGCGTACTACGTCCTACACACTTTAGTGACGGCTATGTCGTAAACAATGTTCACTGGTTTTATCCCCGTTGGGTTGCTTCAACAAAGGTTATTGGCTGTGCCTCAGCAGATCTATAAAACTGGCTCAATTTTCACATTCCTGGTCAATTGGTCTGTAAGCTAGAGAAAAGATCGAGTCTTTTTATGTCTAGGTTTATTGGTGAACACAAAGTAATTTTGTAAAAGAAAAGTAAAATCGGTCTTTTTTTTAGTATTTATCAAGTGCCTTGTCATTAGTTGAAGAACTTCGTTTACATTCTTTTGATATCCACTTGGATCATAAGGTATGATACATTCGCCATGTTTTCTTACATTTGTTGTTCACGTTTTCTCGGTTTTGATGATAGCTTTTGCGTTATACTTGGTCGTCGTGAACTTTTTGTGGGAGGATTTGGCTGATGTTGCCCGAGTTATTATTAGGTTTTATGAATTGCTTGGTCTATGCTGCCTTGTTCATAGTTGCAACCAAGTTAAAGCAAGGTTGTACTTTCATAGCTGTGTTGGAAAGGATCATCATTTATGAATATATCTCGCGTGTTTGTAAGTCGGACAACTCTGTTGGAGTTATTAGGTTGTGCTGAATTTTGAGGAGTATTTTTTAGTATTGTCTAAAGATAACGAACGCGATTTGGTTTGTCTTACTACTTTGAAATTCGTGAATGAGCTTTCAATGTGTGTTGTCTGTTTATTAGCAATTGGTTTGCCTTGTTGCGTTAGAAGACTGTGCACCGAAGTTTGTACTGCTGCATAATCCTAGATTGTCTTCACACTCTACCCTTCCTACTTCTATTTCTGTTGGCAACTCTGACATTACTTTCTCATCCTCTGCCAGGAATCTCGGTTACATCATATCTGATCACATGTCCCTTGATAACCATGTTTCACATGTTTGTCGTTCTGCATACACTGCCATTCGCCAAATCAGCTCAATCCGTCAGTATCTTACAGTATATGCCACCAAAACTCTGGTGTGTGCCTTTGTTCTCTCTCGTCTTGACTATTGTAACTCCCTACTCACTGGCTGTCCTAAATCTTTGATCGATAAACTACAAAAAGTTCAAAATTCTGCAGCACGGCTCGTACTGAAAGCAAAAAAACGCGATCACGTGACACCACTACTATTTGCCCTTCACTGGCTTCCTATCCAAGCACGCATTGACTACAAACTGTCAGTTCTCTGTCACAGTTTCTTCTCTGATACCTGTCCATCCTATCTTAGTCAACTCCTGTCTGCTTACTCACCTGCCCGACAGTTGCGTTCATCCGCAGACACTCATGTCCTCACCACACAAAGAGTACGCACAAAAACCTACGGTGAAATATCTTTTGCTTTTTGTGGCCCTAAACAATGGAATTCGCTGCCAGCTAACATTCGTTGTATTGCATCCACGCAGACTTTCAAGAAAGCACTCAAAACACATCTTTTCAAGCAATACTTTCCCACTGATTGAACTAGCGAACATCACAATTCTTCTGCCTGCTGACATCCAGTCGACTGCCCAGTTTTAAACTATTACCTTGAGGTGAATGCTTGTATTGTGTCCGTGTTGAAAGTCATCTATTAATTTTATATAAGAGTATTTACCAATGTCGTACAAGTTCTTTTATACTACTAGTTTAGTTAAATGTATCTGTTGTAGTTGAGTCTAGTCCCTTTTAATGTTGTGATTGATGTCTTTTCATTGTATTTTACTGTTTTAAGAAATGTTTACAATCATATGTTTTGTTTTTAAGGTGTGTAATATTTTTAGTTGTATTGTTTTGTTAAATGATGTGATAATGAATGCTTTTATTGTGGACATGTACTTTGGCCAGGCGCTCGTGCGTCTGTGTGTGAGTGATTGTGTGTGTGTGTCTGTGTGTGTGCTGTTAATTAAGGTACATACTTCTGGTTTAGCATTTTTTACTAGGCATGTTTTTGTTCTACATATTTTATTTTGTTTTGTTTTTAATACTATTGCTTTTTTATTGCATTGTAAAGCGTGGCGAGCCCATGTTTGTTGGGGTACCACGCTGTATAAATCTACCGTATTATTATTATTATTATTATAAGGTTTCGTTGTAGCTGGTAAATATATTTGTCAGTTTCTATGTTGTGCGGCTTGTGGGTGACAATCTACTGTGGGCTCATTGTGTTGCAGTGTTGTATTATGAATTGTTTATAATGGTTTTTGTTCTTTTTTTTTTTTTGTCCTAGTCTTTTACAACATACACACCCGCCCACTTATGATGATGAAGTTCTAAAGTAGTCCCTTAATTTTGAGAAAACGTAAACAATTGAGTCGCATCAAAATAGAGTTTGTATTGCATGACTGTCTCCTTATTAAGCCAATCAGTCTTTATGTGCGTTTATTGCTAGTAAACGTGGCGTTTGGCGAACATTGAATGTTAGTTCTTTCTCCTCAGCAAGCGCATCATTCTTCCACCTAGCATGCCAGAGGCTATGGTTTACAAGGTACTTAATGGAATATGTCTCTGATCTGGTGGAGGGAATATTAAGGGCCTTGAAATGCTTAAAACATAAAACAAAAAAACAACCACAAAAAAAAAACAATGGTAAGAGACATGTTAACATCTTCAGAACGAGCAGTTTGCAAGCTCGGTAGTTGCTTGTTGTTCTCATTAGGATTTTCAGACTTGCGAACTGAAGAATAAAACTTAAGGAATTAGTCATGATAGGATAATATAGTAAGGAAACAAAGAGATAGATAAATAAATAAACAAATGAAACTAAATGTTGTTGAAGAGATAAATAAATAAATATTAAACTAATAAAATTAAACAAAATTTTGTTGTAATCTTATTTTTCTAGATTTAACAGAGTAATCTCAATCGCAGTATACATTTGGATTGGTCTGCAATGAATTTGGTGAAAAGGTGTGAAATATATAAATTAATATTTGTGCACTAACAATGGCTTGCCTATTGTACAGTCTGGCAAGGTACTGGAGTACTCAGACCCCTCCGTGATCCTGGTCTTCATGCTGGCCTTCTGCACCGCCACCATCGCCCAGTGTTTCCTCATCAGCGTGTTCTTCAACAGAGCCAACCTGGCCTCTGTCTGTGGGGGCTTCATCTACTTTGTCCTCTACCTGCCCTACACACAGCTCGTGCAGTGGGAGGAGTTCACCTCCACCGACCTCAAAATGCTCACTGTAAGTGCTGACAGTGATTTTGTTGATTTGGTTTTGTCTTGACTCGCATGCATAGCAGTGTGAGTCTGTGTACTCAATCACCCTCCCCCCCCCCCCCCCCCCACTTCCCTCTTTTCCAATCGCCCTCACCAATTTCCTCAGAAAAAAAAATCCAGATTTGTGCAAATCTGTGCAAGATAAGTCCTAAATATTATTATTATTATTATTATTATTATTATTATTTATTTATAAGGCGCTTTCCCTCGCAGAGATCAAAGCGCACACATACACCCATACACACCATGTGTACCGCACAGACACACACACAAATAGCAGCAAAAAAAAAACAAAAAAAAAAAAAAAAAAGAAGAAGCGTTTTAATTGTGTGTGGCAGTAAAAAGGTATGTCTTCAACTTTTTGTTAAAAGAGTTATAGGATGTTGCATGGCGTACATCGGCTGGGAGGCTATTCCATATCAATGGTCCTTGAAAAGAAAATGATCTCTCACCACATGATTTGTTTGTAAATGCTTGAGGTGTTAGTTTCATGGTGTCATTACTTGATCTTGAACTTGAAGGTGTGTAGATATGGAAGAGGTCTGACAGATACCGAGGGGTGTTGTTTGATAGTGCATTGTAGCACATGCATGCAACCTTATATTGTATTCTTGCAGACACTTTGAGCCAATGGAGTTCTTTGAGAAGGGGGGTAATATATTGGCATCTTTGTGATCTTAAAATCAAGCGTGCTGCTGAATTTTGAGCTTTTTGAAGTTTCTTTGTAAGGGAATTTGGGGTTCCCGCAAGTAGACTATTTCCATAGTCCAATCGCGAGAGCACGAAAGAGACTACAAGAGTCTTAGTTGCATCAGTGGTGAGTCCAAAAATGACATTAAAAATTTTTGTTTTTGTTTTTTTGTCCATATCCGTCTGTCTGTCAGCCATCCGCCATCTGTCTTTGCAAACCTTGCAAGTGGATTAATATCTCAGAACCTATTTCAACTATCACAACCACACTTGGTTGGATGGTGTATACCCATGAAGGTCAAGGTCACAGGGTCAACAAATGCTAGTAAAAAAATGACAGTTTTTCACAAAATTTTATATATTTTCTAGGTTATTAATATTGAACTTATGATTATTTGATGCATGATAGATATCAATGAGACGCACATACTATACAGATTTTGTCAACCTCACATCAAGGCCTAGGTCACTGGAGTCATCCATACTCGGGTAGTATGGATACTTTGAAGTGACCCTGACCATAAACTATGACAGATATAAAGTCCAAACTTGTTGTATTTGGAGATGATAGATTGATCTTTAATATATTTTCAGTTTTTGCGTTCATCTTGAAGGTCAAGGTCATTTTGGCCTTGAACAAACATACAAAAAAGAAGTCATCTACAGTGGAATGGCTGTTTATTTAACCTATGGTATGCATTAACATTGTGTTATTTTATCAGACATGCATGAGATGTCACATGAAAGTCAAGGACATCCCAAGGTAAAGGTCACTAAAGGTCAAGGTTATTCAAGGTCACAGTTTTTTGTTGGGCATAATACAACGTTTGCTGTAGTTTATTTGATGGTACACGAGTGTATTTGGAGCCAGAGGTCAAGGTCATCTCAAGGTCAAGAACATAGAAAGATCAAAGTCGGTATTACTTTGCATTATAATGACACTGTTTCATTTTGTTTTTTCAGGGCACTCATTTTCATGTTAAATATTGCAAGTTCCATAAGGAGCCTGCGAGTCTTATGGGCTTTGCCCTTGTAGTTTTTTAACAACATTTTAGATCACATGCTTGCAGCAGTGTAAGTCTGTGTATCCACTGCAAGTTTTTAAATGCTCCTGATGTTTGCAAATCTGGTGAGTCATAACTCATATGGTCTTTACCCTTCTTTGTTTGGTGGGAAGGACTATAGTCTTGCATTCCGCTTTGTTCTCATGTATGCTGAAATATTGATATTTTGTCTTTTGAGACACACTCGGCGATTGATCTGGAAAAGCTCATTGTAAATACTGACATTGTTCTACAGCCATGCAAGGAATGGTTCTCCATTCATAGACCTCATCATCCACCGTTGGGATGCTGCATAAATAGTATCCCTACCCTATGGAAATTTGGTGCTTTAAATTACCACAGTTTCTGTCATTCTCATTTGCCCTATCGTGTTCTTAATCTGTTCTATCAATCTGCTATCTTCTATCTTTTTCGCTAGACCAGTCACCTACCTTTTACTTGAAAACTCTCCCCAAACTCCTCGTCTGTGTATGGGATCTATTGGGTCAGCGTGGGGATTTAATTTGATTTGATTTGATAGCCATTGGACAACACGATGACCTGCTCACAGTGGTGAAGAAATGGAAACTCCAATGGTATGGCCACGTCACCAGATCATCAGGCCTTGCAAAGACTATTCTGCAAGGCACAGTGCAAGGAGGTAGAAGAAGAGGGAGACCGAAAAAGAGGTGGGAGGACTACATTCGAGAATGGACTGGTTTGACATTGGGCGAAGCCATCAGGGCTGCTGAGGACAGAGAAAGATGGAGTATGCTGGTTAAACGATCATCTGTGGTGCCCCTACGACCTCCGGGTTACGGGATAGCATAGGATAGGATTGATAGTCACTTGTAAGGCGCTGATAATCCATGCTGTCACAGGATGCTCAGGGCGCATAGAAATACACGGGATAAAGACAGACATAGGGGAAAAAAGTGCCAGAAAATTGTCAAAGTTCAAAACAGGTGAGTCATCAGCTGAATGACTCCTTTGTGTCACATGCCCGCAGAGACTGCCACAGGCAAGGTGCAGCACTTTAAAATGATCTAGCACCAAGGTTTTTCTTCTTGTGTACATTTCAACACTAGCCACTTGAAGCCGGAACTGTGAGGCCGAGTGTAGTCCATGAGAGGGAGCATACCGAGAAATGAGCTTTTGTAGGTAGGCAGGTGGTCTTGGATATTGGATGCTTTCTGCCAACTTTCTATGGCATTATTATTTAGCAATTTATATGTTTGTGTTTTGTTAATATTTCATAATGATTTTTATATTCTATTTTGTTTTTGTAAACGGGATGCCTTTATTGTAAAGAGGCCGGCTGGTTGAGTGCCTTCAGTGTTACTTTTAGGGTGGTTTCAGCAGATCTTTGATACGATCAGAGGGTCAGTCCTCCAAAATTGTGGTCCTGATTCTGCTCTTAACTTTGCAGTCCGCTGGACCCTATAAACAATGACTAACTAACTAACTAATAGATCTCATCAGTTTATGCATTGAAATATTTATGCAACTCCAGGTCTTGCTTACATGTCCACTTACAACATGTTTAAGACTGGTAAAGGAATTATTTTGGGGCTGGTATTATGATAAACTCTTATGCCCCTGTCTGGGAAGGACCAATGAGCTGCTAGAGCTGCTATCAATGTTTTCCAGACAAAAAAGTTTGCAAAAGTTTTGCATTTTTTCTTAACACAAAGTCTTCATTGTACATCAACTTTACATTTGTTTTGTTTCACCAGTGCTTGTCATCCAACATCGCCTTTGGGTTCGGCTGTTCCTACATCGCCCTCTTTGAGGAGCAAGCGATCGGGTCTCAGTGGCATAACGTAGCAGAAAGCCCCATGCCTGAGGACACTTTCAACCTGCAGAAGTGCATAGGCATGATGATCCTCGACACCATCATCTATCTACTCATCACCTGGTATATTGAGGCTGTCTTCCCGGGTAGGCTGTTCTTCATATTGTAATTCACATATTTATTATCAGATTAGTTAATAGGCCTTGTTAGGAAATGGGAGGTAACTTGCCTTTTTGTTTTGTTAGTAGTTAGCTAGAGTTATCCGGGCGAACATCTCGTCTCAGAGCACTATGAAAGCTATCCCGAGCTGCAAGCTTTTCTTTGGGAAAGGCGGGTGGTGGTTGCAGGGCAATGCAAGGCCGAACTAGCGGAGCTAGCCAGGATTGTAACTGAAATCAACCTTTTGGTTGTTCCAGAAGGTTTGATAGAGGGCAGAGAAGAAATTATAGGCGAGAAACCGTGTTCATTTCAAAAGAATGTTTTTTTGTGGGTTTTTTGCTGCAGTTTATTATCCCTTTTTATCGGGAAACTCTGGGCCGCCTCCCCCGGCCGGGAAGGCGTAGTCGCAGCCAGTGGCGTGCCCAAACCCTACCTACCTAACTTTATTTGTGATTTTTTTGAAATTTTGGCTGAGGGAGCAAACCGGAGTACCCGGAGAAAACCCCCGAGACGTTGCCCGAGTCGAAAGTAAATAATATTCGGAGAAACATAACGCCCCGATGCAGGATCGAACCCACACCTGTCAGGCGCCATTGGTTTCTGGCCTGTGGACAAGGCAAGTTAGTCCCGCCTTAGCCCACTTGGCCACAACGCTCGCACAACATTATACAACTCTGGGCGCAATATGTGGGCAAGCCAGCCAAAATTGTTTCCCCTCATATTTCCGAGCGTGGTCTATTCAGATGATATTGTTTATACTTGGATTAGACTGAAATGGGTTGGATTGTATTAGATTTGTGGATAATTATTTTTTTAATCTCAGCTGCATTGAGCGGGAATCATGAGTCATGCCGCAGCAGGAATATTAGAGGTATGTCAGCTCCAGTTAAATGAATCAATCAACAACTCCTGCATGTTGCTTGCTTTTTAAGCTAACATTTTAATGATGTGTTGTTGTTTCTTCTTTCACAGTATTTTAGCAGTATTTTGTTCTATAATCCAAAAGGATTTGTTTTATTTTCTATCTTACAGGCCAGTATGGCATGCCAAGGAAATGGTATTTCCCAATTCAGCGCACATACTGGTGTCCAAATTTGAAGACAGCACGTGGCATCAATAGCAACAATGACATTGACGTCAGTATGCAAGATTTCTACAGTGAGTGTCTGATTTACAAGTAAAAATTTCTGTACACTTCTAAAAAAAAAAAACTCTTTTATAATTTTTTTACTTCCTTTTTGATGTTTTTCACTTCCAAATTATCTTTAACCAATGAGCAACAGTTTTCTTTATTATCTTGACTTTGCTCTTCATTTTCTTTTGTTCTCTCTAACTTTGTTTCTGTTTCTCTTTGTTTCTGTATTCTCTTTATTTGCTGTCATTTCTTCCTGTCATCTGCTATACATTTTAGCTTTGCTACCATGTGGAGTTTATGATTTAAAGTGTAGTATAGACTGCTGAGCAGAACATTGCCCTTTCCAGAAAACTGTATAATAGCCACTTTTTGTTGGAAAAGTTTAAAAAGAAATAATGTTATAATAATGTTATAATAATAATAATAATAATAATAATAATAATAATAATAATAATAATAATAATAATAATACAAACATTTATATTTCGCCAAATCTATAAAAAAATCTACTCTAGGAGCATACCAACACTTTCACAACCGCGCACACACACGCCCACACACGCACACACACACGCACACATATCCTTGATATGTAAGAACATAAAATACCAAATAAGAAAAGAAGAATCAAATCAAAATTAAACAGTTAGTCGAAGTGGATGGTCAAACTGGATGGATCACTGGGGCGGAAAGAGATGAGTTTTGATAGCAGATTTGAAGGCTGAGAGTGTAGGCTTGCTGCAACGAGAGAGGGGCAATTTGTTCCAGGTTTTTGGAACAAAAACAGAAAAGGAGTATAAACCTGTAGACACAAGTTTTGAGCGAGGAATGTGGAGGGTGAGAGCATCAGAAGAAGACCGGAGATGACAAGATGGATTGTAGAGCTCATGGCAGTCAGATAGGTCTGATAGGTATGCAGGAGAAGAGTGATATGACCACTTTTCCTCTTTCTAAGAACTAGTCTAGCTGCAGCATTGTGAACGCGCTGTAGTGGCTCCATAGATGAAGAAGGCAGGCCAGAGAGGAGAGAGTTAATTGCAGTAATCAAGTTTTGACCGAATCCAGAGATGATACAAGAGTTTTTGTTGCTTCTGTGGTGAGACACTTATGAACGAGAGCAATATGATATATAGGGGAAAATAACAGGCTTGACAGGTTTTGGAAATGAAGTCTTGCTGTCATCAGTGAAGAAGAAAGGTTGATTGTACCGTTTCTATGAGACGTGCTGGTACAGTATTGACAAGTTAAAGTCCAAGAGGAGTGGGTAGTTGTGAGAGTTTTTGGCCTGTACAAATTATCATGGTTTATTAAAGAAAGGAGTAACACATATGAATAGTTTTAATATTAATATTTTACTTAAAGCACCTTTTAGTTTATGAACAACAATAATTTCCTATCTGTAAAACTCAGCCAGGAGACAGGTATTGAATGTTTACTTGCTTACGTCACACTACAGAACCTAAAAGTAATTCTCCTCAGTTTAGACATTTGTTAATGTTGCAGAGGGCAATGAGAACATGGAAGCAGAGCCAGCTCAGTACAAGGTTGGTGTGGCTGTGCGCAACTTGCGTAAAGTGTACAGCAATGGCAAGAAGTTAGCAGTGGACGGATTGACCATGAACTTTTATGAGGACCAAATCACCTCATTCCTCGGCCACAACGGTGCTGGAAAGACCACTACAATGTGAGTGAGCGTCATTAATCGTAGAGAACGCTTCCAAAATGTATTTTGCACTACATGTAGTATGTGCAATTCATCAAGAAAATGTGCTGAAGAGCCTGGCTTAGCAGTAAGGTTTGAGATGACAAAAGGCAGCTCCATGTGGTTGGCACCTAGGTCGGGCATGCACAAAATAGTTTATTGAAGTCAGGGTTAAACCTATTTTGCTCCAGTATTGCACTCTTGATGCAAGCTGGCACACAGTGCTGTGCCCTAGACCACTAAGCCATCAGGTTGGGTTTTTTTTTCTGGCTGGAATAAATATATCTGTCATAGCTTTTATATTATAATGCTTGTTTCGGACTTTGCCTATTTGTATGGCTGTTGCTGCTGTTGTTGCCGCAGGTCTATCCTGACAGGTCTGTTTCCACCCACCAGTGGTACAGCATACATCTACGGCCAAGACATCCAGACATCCATGGATGAAATCCGAAAGAACCTAGGCATGTGTCCACAGCACAACGTTCTCTTTGACCTGTAAGTAAAACAAAAATTAATCAAACACATAATCTTGCATGTGGAATACATCTGTATGCTTCCATCTAAACGTCATGTTTGTTGGAATCTGAATGAACTCTTGAGGAAAAAGTCTTTGTTAAGCATGTGAACTTTCAGGTGTTGAAACAGTTTGACTTTGCTAATAATCTAAACGATTTTGCTCATAATCTAAACGTGGAGTAAGATTGCTAAACTGTTATAGTTTTCATTGTTCTTACCTACTTCGTTTGCTATTATGTTGCTGCTCTATACTAACTTGAGGGTTTTACACTTCCGTGTTAATTACACAAAATATCTGTTGGTTAAAAAACTGATTATGCAGATCATTTATTGCATTACTGTGGAGAAATTGGCTTGTTGTTACCAAAGTGACTTTCTTTATGTCTTAGTAAATAGGGGTCTTTCGGAACGGGTAAAAGTGAAAGTGATTGTGTGTTCGTTTCGTCCAACGAGAGGCACGCCGGGAGATTCTTACGCCGCGTTACGAAACGAAACGAACGTGTTTCTGTGCGCTTTCGAATCCAGCATCTAGTTTCGTTGTGATTATTATGCCTACGTAAGGCTTCTTCTAACAAATCATGATTTGACACGAATGTAACGATTAGGTTGAACTTTAAAGATGGATTAGTGCTCTAACATTGAAGATATTTTACATTCTAGCTTCGGGTTTCATTTTTGTCACATAAAACAGTTTTTGGACTGCTGATTGGTGATACAGAATAGATTCTAGACAGCCATGACGGCTTGAGGGTTTGGGCACTCTTTTCAGTAGCTCGTTTGAAAATACGTTTTAAGTCTGAGACCGAGTTTAGATCCCCATTATTACTTCTAAAATGGTTGAGTAATGTACCATATACAAATTCAAATCATTTTTGGACATTTTACAAACGATTTAATAACCAAAATGTACTCACGAACATTAGTTCGTGGAAAACCTGATTTCCACGAAGTTTTATTCGTTGTGGTAGGCAGACTTCGTGACCTTTCACCACGGGAAGTAAAAGCGTCACATAAATTGCTGACGTCACAACAATAAGTAGTCCCGATTCACATTCACTTTCACTTTCACCCGCTTCCGAAAGATCCCTACTGTTTTATTTTCCCTTTTTATATATAAAATGTGGGTCTGCAGAAGAAAAAAAATTTGATCTAATTGCAAAACCACTGCCAGTCATATTTTAAAGTTTGCTTTGCTTCATTTCACAGGCTGACAGTAGAGGAACACATCTGGTTCTACGCTCGACTGAAAGGGATGAGGAATGAGGATGTGAAGAAAGAGATGAACCAGATGATCAAGGATGTGGGCCTGCCTCACAAGCGAAAGGAGCAGTCTCGCAACCTCTCAGGTTGGTGGATATATACGTTAAAGAGTGTTATTGTTTTGGATGCTTGCGTTGTGCTGTGAAAGATCTTCTGTTGCTGCTTGCTCTTTTAGTTTGTTTTTTTCACCAGAGGTCGTTTATTACGCGCATTACAGTTGTGCATGAATGATGCGCTAAAGTAAAACTTGATGCACTGCTTTTGCCATCAGGGTGTCATTTCGATGCGCTAACTTCTGCCTGCTTCGCATGAAAGCGGGTGATTCCATTTACTGTGCAAAAATTAACCATGAAATGGGCAGCAGACCATCTGTATCTATTAGCTTGTGTACATTTAACAAAAAGATGTTAAAAAAAAATCTCTGTATGATATTTGGTGACCGATAATGTGACTGTAAAAGTTCTGATAGCCCCCCTCTCCCCCTCCTCCCACACACATCCCTCCTAGGATTTTCAAGGAACCCACTACATTTTCAGAAAGCCTTATCACTGTTCGCTGTACTCAATGAAATGGCTGGTTTGCTTGATCTCCCCCAGGTGGCATGAAGCGCAAGCTATCCGTCGCTGTGGCGTTTGTGGGTGGCTCTCGAACTGTTATCCTTGACGAACCCACAGCTGGTGTGGACCCCTACGCACGTCGGTCTATCTGGGAGCTGCTCCTGAAGCTCAGAAAAGGTGCGGGATAATATAATTTTGGTTTTGTTGGTTTCTTCGTTTGTCTTTCACTTTCTCAAAACTATCTCACTCTTGCACTGGTGTTTTGATTCATTCACATTCAGTGACCTGCATGCTTATCTGATTTAAAAAAAAAAAAAGTAGTTTCACATGCATAAACCATATACACATAAATATATATATATTGTTCCAGAACTCGGATACGGTTTCATAGATCAGTCACAACTGGTTGAAACATTGCAAGGGAACTATTTATTTTGCGGGGGGTTGGGGATGCATGAGGTTAAAATCGGGTATATATTATAGTTTGTGTAGAGTACTTCCATCACAGATGGTTGCACAATTCTTGGGAAATATGTTTTGTCAAGTCATGTACATTTATTTATTTGTACACACTGACAGTTCGCGCCAGAGAGGGAATAGAAAGCAAACATTAGGCTATAACAATCTTCTTTCCATGGACTACTTCCATCATAGCCAACATTCTGCAGGCTTTAACTCCAGTACTTTGACTCCAGTAAAGCTTCTATATATTCTGTAGACAACAAAGATGGCAGTCATATCTACAGTGAGTATAATTAAATCAACGCATCTGTTATTCTAACACGTTGTGTTCTGTGTTTAGGTCGCACCATCATTCTGTCCACTCACCACATGGACGAAGCTGATGTGCTTGGCGACCGCATCGCCATCATCTCTCACGGCAAACTCTGCGCTATTGGTACCTCCCTCTTCCTCAAGGACCATTTTGGCAGCGGATACTACTTGACCCTCGTCCGTAGTGAAGGCGGAACGGCTAGGGCCTCTGCTGTGGATTTGAAGGAGAAGGAAAAGGAGAAAGAGAAGGACTTCAAGCTGTCGGAGCTGTATGATGAGTCCCTGCTAGGGGACAGGCCCAGCACAGCCAACAGCACTAGGACCACAGTGGACATCAAGGTGAAGAAGATTATAATAGACAAGGTGAACAATGTTTGGAAGTGATTCTCTAGCTGGGATCCTGTTCTGTTGAGTCGAGTGAAGTACAGGTTGCCTATTGAAATGTATATTCAGTGTATCCTCCCATTTTTGTATTTTTTTGTAATAAGATGATAATAAATAATAAAACCTAAATAAAATCTGTTATCTGATATTAGATTACGTAAACATTGACAGATGAAATTTACAGTAACTCATCCCGCATTGGTCCCCTGTACATCGTTTTCGACTCTGACATGTTTCTTTGCTCCAATGACATCAATTTTTGTACGAAACTAAAGTTCTAGCTTTCAGATTTTTTCTATTGCCCGCTGTTTCATAGTGCTGTTTTTGGTTCTTCAGCTGTAGAATGATGGAGTGAAGTTTACTTTCATAATCATTGGCTTTGAATGATTTTTGCCAAAACAGTGTCATCTACTTCGACATAAAAAAGAGGGTCATTTATACCCCTCATCTATATCAGATATTTTCCACTTGGAACATTTCAAACTCTGCACTATTGTGTACAAATATATCAACAATAACTGCTGACATTTTTATGTTCTTTTGTGGAGTACTTTTTTTTAAATGAATTTTTTACTAAATAGTACCAATGGTCAGTAAGCAGAGAAAAGCATAGAACAAAATCACCCAGTAGCCAGCAGCACTGTGAAACAAGAGATTTAGTTACTGGCGTCAACTAGGAGGGAGAGGGTGCTATGCTAACTTTCCCATGGCTGGCCTATTTACTTTGATCCGACTCCTTCTCTCTCTCTCTTAGTGGTCTGTAGTGCTAGCATACAGTGTGTTGTTTTTCTATGTTTTAATAGGGTCACAACTATGGAACTGAAGTTTTTTGTTGAAGTGTTGTTTTGTCCTGTGTTTCTTTATTTGTTACTTTATAATATGTGAGTGAAAGTAATGCTTGAGAATGTGAAAGTAACAGTGTACAATGAGATGCAAAGGACCCTGGTTCATGGAGTTTTCTAGCTGTCAGGTACAGGAGGATTTTAATATGTGTTGTGTATGGTGTGCCTTTGTTGTGACATTCCACAGCTAGTTTTGAGTTGATGCCTGCAATAGATGTGACTAGAGTTTCTGTGGTTTTAGACTGTTTTACCAAAAGTATATAGAGTAGAGTATAAAGTCTTGACAGTGGATGAGTTGTGATCAACACAGTATAATTACAGAAAATTGCAAACTGTAAATAGCAATCAATGTCTGAAGAAGATGAACATTCACTAAACTATCCTTATCCTATAGCATTAAAAAGGTTGAAAGAGATTAACCCGATTCTTGAAGGATAGTTTGTACATGTAGACTTGTTTCACTAAAACGCTTCATCAAGATGTGTGTGAACTGATTTTGTTCTTGTCTAGAAAGGTTCAGTTGAAAATGTGACTAATTTGACTAAAACCTGTGAAATCTCTTATTGTCATGCCTGATAAGCTATGGTATACTACTTGCTATCAACATCAGCGTTTGTGTGGTGTGATGCTTGTGAGCCAAGTTGCCGGGCTGGCACTGACTGACACTTATACCCCCCAACAGTGGAGTACTTAATTAGCGCCCTGTACCAAACTGAGCCTTTCTCCATGATTTGGGTGAGTGATAACAGAAGTGGCTGGACTGATGTTTGTCAGTAGCTCTTTCTTTAGTCCAGCAAATCTTAACAACCAACACGCTGCATGATTACATTTGATATTTTTAATTGTCAATTGTCATAGCATGAAAGTTGTTCTTTGCATGCTGCAATGCATGAGTTCCGCCCTTCAGTATTCTTAGGCGGTTTGAGTTTTTTGTCTGGTGTTTGGACTCTGCAGAAACTACAAAACCTAATCTTTTCAACGTTGTACATTAAAAAGCATGGAGCGATAATGCCATTAGCGACAGTGGGGGGAGAAGCACAGTACTGTATTTTTTCTTTCTTCTGGAAGCAGGACTGTGGACGTAGGTGTCAGGTTACAGTAAGCAGACCTAGTCTGCATTCCAGCAGCGAGTCTGCGGTAGCCCAGTGGTTGGGCTGAGAACTGAAAAGCAAGCTGGATATGTTTCTGGCAAGAAAGCAATTTAACCTTGGCTTATTTTGTGTTGTTGTCGTTTCTTGCAGCCTTCCATTGAAGATGAAGGATATGAGGAGAGCTTAGGCATTGATGATCCCCCTATCCCTCCTTCTGGTGGTGCTGACAGTATGCTTCCTGGTAAGTCAAATATTATTACTACTGCTACTACTACAAGTACTACTACTATATACTGCTACTACTATACTACTACTACTGATACTACTACTGATACTACTACTGATACTACTACTGCAGATGACATCAACACAAGAACTTTGACACTCTTTGTGACATTTGATTATTCCCTGTACTTGAGACATTATTCGTTCTTTGTTTTTCACTAACAAGGGACACTACTCCAAGATCTGCACAGAGACCAGTGATATTTTTATGCTATTACAAGATCTGCATGGATACCATACTATTATTATTAGAATTATTATTATTTTTGACTCGCATGCATAGCATTGTGAGTCTATATATTTACCCCTCAAAAACAAATTTCCAGATTTGTGCAAATCTATGTGAGATGAGTTCTGAATAGTCCAAAATGATGTGGGGGAAAAAAAGTCCATCCAATCTTCCGTTTACATTTGTCTGCCGTCTGCCGTCCGCCGTCTGTGCAAAAACTTTATAGTGGCTAAGTACTCAGAGCCTACTTCATCTATCACAACCAAACTTGGTAAGATGGTGTAAACCCATGAGACCTCGAAAATGATGTGTATAAATGACTTCACTTCAAGGTCAAGGTCACAGGGTCATCAAATGTTAGTAAAAAAAAAATGACAATTTTTCACAAAATTTCACTTTTTTCTAGGTTATTAATATTGAACTTATTATTCTTTGGTGTATGATAGATATCAATGAGACACTTTGCCAATTTGGTCAACCTCCACTGGAGCTGTCTAGAGTCAGTTAGTATAGGTACTTTAAAATGACCTTGATCCTAAACTATGAGAGATATAAAGTCCAAACTTGTTGTATTTAGAGATGATAGATTGAACTTTCATATATGTGCCGTTTTTGCGTTGATCTTGAAGGTCAAGGTAATTTTAGACCTTGCAAAAACATACAAGCAATAGGTTATTGTATATAGTAGAATGGCTGTTTTTTAACACTTAGTATGCAACAGCATTGGGTTATTTGATCAGACATGCATGAGAGGCTATGTGAAGGTCAAGGTCATCCCATGGTCAAGGTCACTGAATGTCAAGGTCCTCCTAAGGTCACTGTTGTTTTTCTTGGCATAATACAATTTTTGCTGTAGCTTTTTTGATAGTACATGTGTATTTGGACCTGAAGGTTGAGGGCATCTCAAGGTCAAGAGCATATAAAAATTAAAAGTCAGTATTTCTTTGCATTTTGATGCCACCGTTTCATTTTGCTTTTTCTGGGCGCTCATTTTCATGTTAAATATTGGCGAGTTCCTTAAGGATCATGTGAGTCATATGGGCCTTGCCCTTCTAGCTAGTAGTAGTAGTAGTATTGTTGTCATCTTCATTATTGGGTCACTTGTTTTAGTTAGAACAAGCCAATGGTGGATCATTATCGCCACGCTTTTGTTGTATTGTTGTTCAGGTTTCTCCTTGTTCCGACTGAAAGCGTTCATCCAGAAGTTTGTCCCTGATGCCAAGCTTGTGGAAGACAACAGCATGGAGGTGTGCTTCCAGCTTCCAGAGTCGGCCTCCCAGCAGGGCCAGATGACAGCCATGTTCGCCGAGCTGGAGAAGGTCTACCATGTCCTGGGCATCTCCAGCTATGGCATCTCCGACACCAGCCTTGAAGAAGTGTTCCTGAGGGTGACAGAGGAGAACGATCCTATGGAGGATGATGAAATTGCACGGAAGAAACTGGAAGACATTTCTGAAAGTAGGTTTTTTTGTGCAGATTTTTTTTGGGGGGGTCCTTATTTTTCATTTCATTGTTGTGGTGTGTCTTCATTTCAGTTTATAACGATAGCCAGTTCTTGTGCCTGTCTATGTTGTTACAGCACGCTGAGTTGGTGTCAGACATGGCTGTGGTTTGCATCCTTTTTTACCCCCGTTGGGGTGCCAGAGGTTTCAGTATAAATAGTATCCCCACTTTCTGGAAATTTAGTGCTTTAAATTCCCACTGTCGCTGTCTTTTTCATTTGCTCTTTCTCATTCCTGCTCTGTTCTATCAATCTGCTATACTATCGTCTTCTTCGCTAGACCAGTCTCCTACCTTTTTTCTTGAAAACTCTTCCTGGACAAGACTCCTTGTTTGTGTATGAGGTCTGTTGGATCAGCTTGGGAATATTGGACGCTTTCTGCCAGGTGGTCACTAGGGCTTCCTATGATGTTATTATTTAGAAATGTAGGCATTTTATATGTATGTGTTTTGTTGATAATTTATAATGATGTTTGTATTCTATTTTGTTTTTGTAAACGGGGGTTCGATAAGTTGGGGTGAAGCCTCAGCCATCCCCTGCGT
Organism: Oncomelania hupensis; assembly: GCA_036898135.1. Lineage (NCBI taxonomy): Eukaryota > Metazoa > Mollusca > Gastropoda > Littorinimorpha > Pomatiopsidae > Oncomelania > Oncomelania hupensis. The sequence goes on from CM072516.1 coordinate 15,019,403, forward strand.
GGGATGTCTTTATTGTAAAGTGACTGGCTGGTGGAGGGCATTCAGTTTTCCCACTAGGGTTGTTTCAGCAGATCTTTTATGCAGATTGGGGGTTGTCCGGTCCTGATTTGGCTCGGAAGAGTCCGCTGGACCTAAAGCAACAATTATGTAATGTAATGTAATGTAATGCATCCTTTTTGTGTAGTGTGTGTATGTTTGTGTGTATGTGAGTGTGTGTATGTGTATGTATGTTTGTGGGCGTGTGTTCATGAAGATGTGAGGTGCTAAACTTGCCTTTATAGGTAGGTAGGTAGGTAGATTAAAGTCCCGCGTCACATGAGCGAATAGGGGACTGGGAAGGGGGGGGGGGGGGGGAATCGGGTTCTCTGAGTGAGCCTTTATATGCACAAAATGAGGCTTTTAGCTAGCGCCACTCTTTTTTTTCCAGAGCCCCACTTTTTTCTAAGTTTACGGGAGTGCTCTTTTAGTACATGGGAGTGCTCTTGTAGTACGTGGGATTGTTTTAAGTACATGGGAGTGCTCTATCCTGGATGGGCTGTTTCTTGGACAGATTTGAAGTAATAGGATTAGGAGACAAAATAGGTCCACTTTTTGACGAAAAGAGCGATTGTAAATTTTTTAAATGTAATTTTTACAATTTTAGATGAAATTTTCATTCTTTCCGTTAAAAAAACACACCTTTTGATGATACAATTCATTCAAAACCCCAATTTGCCTTGAATACAGTCTCATGTGTGTGTAAAATGGTTGGACTGAATGTGTTGCAGAATGCTATTGCAGGGAACAGAAAACTAGGTTGCAGCACAACCAGCAGCAGTTGTATTTATTTTGAGAGAGGGAGAGGAAGGGATGTGGTATGTGGAGAGAGTAGGGTAGGGGGTAGAGAGAAGAAAAAGGGACAGAAAAGTAGGTCATAACAACATTTACAACATTTACGTTATATCATTGGTTCTAATCTCTTTTCTCGTTCAGTTTTGTCTTTTTTCCCCCTTTCACTTTTCAACCATCTTCTGATGGCCTCATTAGAAAAAATTAGAAGGTGTTTCATATGCAGATGAGGTGCTACAGAAGACTTCTGTGCATTTCCTATACCCAGCACATCACCAACGACGAAATATGACAGACAATCGCACAAGCCATTGGACAACCTGATGACATGCTCACAGTGGTGAAGAAACGGAAACTCTGATGGTATGGCCATGTCACCAGAGCATCAGGTCTTGCCAAGACCATCCTGCCAGACATGGTGCAAAGAGGTAGAAGAAGATGGAGACAGAAAAAGAGATTGGAGGACAACATTCGAGAATGGACTGGCTTGACACTGGGTGAAGCCATCAGGGTTGCTGAGGAAAGAGAAAGATGGAGTACGCTGGTCAAACGATCATCTGTGGATCCAATTACTTTCCAGTTATGGGATAGGATAAAATAGGATAGGATAGGTTTCATAAAGTGCTTAATTAAGAAAACAATACTTTGAACTATATAGTACTATTTGTCATCTTTTTTCTGACAGTGGAGAATCCAAATACTGTTTGTGGTATCTGTGAATGCTGCAGATGGTTCAGAACAAAAAATAAGTACCAAAGGGTTGGTAGGTTGACTTTGTCTTTTAAATCTACATGTACTGTATTTTTTTATTGGGGGGGGTGGGGGATTGAAAACAGCATGCCTTTATTTTATTCCTTTTATTTATTTGCTTGTGTGGTGCTTTCATTTGAAATAACAATGTGAATTTCCAGAGGCAGTTTGTGCTAGGCATTTAACAGGTATAATGCAAAATGACATCTATGATTATTTGTCCACTCTCCATCTGTTGTGCGGGACTCCAGCGGTTTCTAGTTTGTCCTTTATTGCTTATGGCACAGGAGCAATATTTTAATGTGTGTGTTTGTGTGAGACAGAAACAACTTGAATGTAAACATGGATTGTTTGGGGTTTGTTTTAACCATGCGGAGTGGTGATTTTTATATATTATGTTCAACGATTGCTTTATTATTTTGGTTTGTCATCCATATGCATACATTACTTTCTTTTGCATCTCATTAGGTAAAATGAGTTCTAGGAATGTACCTACAAAGATTTAATTATATTTTTGGGGATTTGGTAAGCATGCATGTTTTATATCCTGGTATTTTGTATTAAAAAAATGTCTTGACGCATATTGTGATTTTAAACCTTTTAGTCCTTGTACTTTTGCAAGTTATCTTCATATATATATATATATATTAATCAGTATACACTTGTGAGTTTGTACCAGAAATGATGCATTGTTTTTATGGCTTTAACTACAGCACAGAGCTGACCATCCTCCTACACCATTTTTATCTTTTCTTTTTGGTTTTATTTGTTTTACTTTTTTTTCCTCATTTTTAGTATTGTTTTATGTTATTTTTATTATCCTTTTAAAAATTGCTCTATTAGTAGAGGACTTGATGATCTATTCAGTGTTTCAAATACTTCTGGCTGCAAAATGGACCCTGTTTTATCTAGGGAATGTCATCTTTATTTTAACCTTAGAGTTTAACTTTGATGGGTTTTGCCCTTCTGGTTATTCATTGATATTTCTTTAGCTAGATGTTATCTGTTATCATTCCAAAGTAAGACTGCTGCGCTCCCTTGTCATCTCCATCTTCCTATATGCTTGCGAAGCATGGACCCTCACAGCAGATCTCCAACGAAGAATACAAAGCATGGAGATGAGGTGCTACAGAAGACTTCTGGGCATTTCCTATACCCAACACATCACCAACGACGAAGTCCGACAGACCATCACACAAGCCATTGGACAACACGATGACTTGCTCACAGTGGTGAAGAAACGGAAACTCCGATGGTATGGCCATGTCACCAGATCATCAGGCCTTGCAAAGACTATTCTGCAAGGCACAGTGCAAGGAGGTAGAAGAAGAAGGAGACCGAAAAAGAGGTGGGAGGACAACATTCGAGAATGGACTGGTTTGACACTGAGCGAAGCCATCAGGGCTGCTGAGGACAGAGAAAGATGGAGTATGCTGGTTAAACGATCATCTGTGTTGCCCCTACGACCTTCGGGTTACGGGACAGGATAGGATAGGATAGGATAGGATAGGATAGGATAGATGTTATCTACAGTACGATTGTATCTTGTTTCCAAATCATGTTTGTGCCATGTGAATAGAATTAGGCTATTAGTAACATTTATGGTGAAAACGTTGATGAATTTGATAACAGTGCTTGCTGTTTGTGTTGCTGCTACTGCTTCTGCTGCTGATCCAGTGCTGCCAATGAAGATAATGATGATAATGATGAGGATGATTGATAGTAATGATACACTATGGCACTTTGATAGTACTGTACATTGATTTGATTTTGTATGTTGTGATGTTGTGTCCATAGATGGCCGTTACCCTCGCCCTGTATCTCGCCTGAGTTTCCGTGGAAAGAAGTCACAGAGTCTGTGTGGTGTAACCAGGGATACGGCAGAACTGCTGGACGATGTGGACAGTGGTGAGTACAAGAGCAAATTATCAGGAGCATTTTCATTGACCGTACATGTAGTAATGAAAAAGAGCCATTTCAGATTTGGTCCAAGGGAAGCCACTGTGATAAAAGAACCAAATGAATGATATAGCGAGACTTTTGTTGTGACAATTACCTTAACTCGGTTGTGACTAGCATTGCCTCAGCATTTCCCCTGGGCTGAACTTACTGTGGGATGTTTGGTGATAACCACTTAATGTAAATGAACATGTCTTTAAGATCAATACAAGGTTGACCTGACTTAAGGCTTTTTACATAATAATTTTAAAATGATTGCTGAATAGCACTGTGCATTTGTGAGTGTGCTATTTTCATTTTAGCTGCCATCTTGAAAAACAGGTCAAAATCCTAGATGGGTAAGTGTGCCAGAAACATTACCAACATGCACTAGGTCCTATATTCCCTTTGTCCTGGTAGCGTCGCTCTTGCTGCTGCCGTGCATGCTCTTAGAAGGCAACCCAAATTTCGCTTTCATGGGTGCACGAATAAAATCCTAAATCCCAGCCCAACACTCAAACATTATGCGTTTCCAGTCTTACTTTATTCTATAAACATTTGTGTCGTTAGATTGTTTTTGTTTTAACCCTTTGAACCCTGGATGCCCCACCAATTCTGAGCCCATTCCCAATAACCCTATTCCAAACAGCAAGTACTAGAAAGAACAGTAAGCTTTGTACGGACCGCAAGACTAAGGTAAGGTTACGGGACCGGTTTATCGGTCTATCGCCAGTATCGGGGCACAGCTGTTTAAGGGCTAGACCGATCTATCAGGGCACAGCTGTTTAAGGGCTAGACCGATATATCGGTCTTTCGGGTTCAAAGGGTTAATACTACATAATACCTGATTCATTACATTGGGTTTGGGATCATCACTGCATCATCTGTTTGTGCATAGAAATAAAGAGTTTTTTTAAATTTTTATTTTGTTTAATGTATAATGAAAACAGATTTTTGAGTACATTATGATAATACAGATTAATTTTTCTACACACATTTTCCACGTACACTAATGTGTCCAAAACAATTTTTTTATTTGAGAGCATGTTTACAACAAAGGAAACAGCCTAGTGTCCTTTAACACTTTATTAAGGAACTTGAATAAGAGTCCTCGGTGTTTGTCAGGGCTATGAATGTCCAAGGGGTTCAGTATTTCAGTTCAGTGTTTTTACTTTACCTCTGTTCTCTCTAGGTGATATTAGACAACAATAGAGACTTAACATATAATAAAATGAAAGAATAAAAAATAAAATAAAATGATAACAATCTACCAACTGGGGTTTTTAAAATAGCAATATCAATGTCTGTATGATCTAAAATGTCTTCCTTTGATTGGCCGTATCTCTTTGTATTAATACCCCGCTCTTCTCATTTTGACATACATATTGGGCATTCAAAACAAAATATGTTGTACATAAATTTTTTCCTGAACATGGACAATTAACCTCCGATGCCCATATTCCTTGGATCAAAGGGTCTCACCTTGAAGATGTTGGTTAGGATTTTTACATGGACAGTTCTATTTGACCCTTGCTTCTAAAACTCTACTGGGAACTGTGCATATGCTATTATCAGTGGTTTTACTATGTTCATGTATAGTACGGTGGGGCACCTTATACCATGGGGAACCTGTAGGTTACATGTTTTTGACCATGTCCCAGTGTTTGTTGGTCGCCACTATTGTTTTTACAAAGTGTGTTGGACAACAGGTCGAGGATATTCTGCTACTCTTTCAACACAATCAACGCCATCCTCTACAAAATCAGCTTCAGCTCAGCCGACCAGTAGGGGCATTGTCAAATTTATTAGTGTTGTTTGTTCTAGGCGTTGTTCATTTTCCTTCTGCAATGCCTTTAGAGCTTACATTGCATGCAAATCCTTATTTCTGTAATGTAACTTTTTAAAAATTTTAATTATTTATTTGTGGTTTTATTTATTTATTTATTTATTTGTTTGAGTGTGAATGTGTGTGGGTGTGTGGGGGGGGGGGTGTGGGTGTGTGTGGGTGTGTGTGTGTGTGTGTGTGTGTGTGTGTAACTATCACCTTGACTAGAGAAGGCTCAGCAAAGGCAAATATTGTATTTTGTACATTTTATGTTTTAAGTTTGATAGTATTTGTTTTGTAATTTATCTGTTAGTTTTAAATTCAGGCCAAAAAAAGTGCCACAGGCTTGCCTCAGGGTGTAACTTTGTCTTTGTTTCTTATTTTGTTGTTGTTGTTTTTTTGTAATTTTACTGTAAATATTATGTAAATATACCTAGGCGTGTATACATGTAGACCTGTATGTTATGAGTGTGTGAGTTCTTGCATGCCTACATGTGCCTGTCTGCTTCTGTGTGTGTGAGTGTGTGTGTGGGGGGGGGGGTGGTCGTGTATTCATGGAGTTATTTATGGGGTGCTAAAGTTGCCTTTTTATGCACAAAATGCGGCATTTAGCTCATGCCCCACTTTTTTTCAGCGCCACATTTTTTAAAAAAAAGTACATGGGAGTGCTCTTTTAGTACAAGGGAGTGTCCTTGTATTTGCATGGAACTGTTTTAAGTACATGGGAGTGCTCTTGTAGTTAATGGGAGTGTCCTTGTAGTGCATGGAACAGTTTTAAGTACATGTGAGTGCTCTATCCGGGACGGGCTGTTTTCTGGACAAATTTGGAGTAAAAGAGTTACGGTTAGGGTTAGAAGACGAAATAGGTCAACTTTTTGATGAAAATAGCAATTTTTAAAATCTAATTCTTACATTTTAAGATGAATTTTGCGCTCTTTCTGTTTTAAAAAAACCAAAACGTTTTCTGTATACATTTTGTCCAAAATCCCAATTTGCCATGAATACAGACTTTTGTGTGTGTGGGGGGGGAATGTATGTCTGTCTGGCAGTGTATGTGTGTGCATATGAAAAGAAATGAGACATAGGATTTGTAAACACTCAATTTGAATGCCCACTTTGAAAACAAACCTGAACAAAATCTGCACTATCCGTTCCCAAGAATTTCCCCACGCTATCCAACTTTTCCATTGCCACACATGCACACACCTAGCTGACCTTAGATGGCTGGTCCTGTTGTTGTGTTTCATGTTTTCATCTTGCTGAATGTATGCGAGTGCTGTCAGCTGACCTTTAGGTAGACATTATTATATGTTATATAAATAGACATTTATAAAATGGACTTGTTGACAAGGTCACTATAGAAAAATTCTCCATGTTTGCAATGCATTTGTTTGACTTCCCACTTTAACTCAGATCACCTACGAAGCCCTGTTTGTGCTCCGAGCTCCAAGATGTGTCCAAATCTATCAGTTAATCTCAAGGCTATGAAAACGTGTTGAATGATTATTTGAAGTATGTTTAAAAATCTGTCATTTGTATGTTTGATTTAGCCTGTGGTTTAGGTCGTAGTGTGCACTATATATGCCATTCCAAATGTAGTAAGTGAGGCGTTGAATTTATTAGTTATATTTTTGGGTAAACTTGTGTTCTAGATCATTCCCAGCGTTTTCTGTGTTGTTTATTTTTCTCAGTGTTATCCATGTTTTTGATCTCTTTCGATGGTTTTCCTGTTTTCTTCTTAGACCATTTGCACCTTATTGTTAAAAAAAAAATCCTCACTTTTTCCTGAACCATTTTTATTGTGATTATACTTGTTTAAGATTGCTATTTTGTAATTGAGTTCAATTTCTCAACTCGTTTTGTGATCATTTTTGTGTTTTGTAAAGTGACCCCAAAGATGTATTCGTCGTTTGTATTCAGATGAATTTGAAAGTTAAGTCAGGTGTTTTTATTCTGTTAGTTAGGATTCATCTTAGTTTGATTGCCTTTCTGTTCACAAAATTTCTTAGATAACACTTTTCTATGGGGAGAAGTGATAATAGGGAAAAAGATTAAGATCAATAAATAAGGGATGTTATAGTGAAGAAAATCAGCAGATAAAGTTAAGTTTTGGTTATTTAAAATAATTTTTTTTAATGATTTGCATGCTTTACCATTCAAAGTTTTAACATGAAAAAATATGCGTGGAAACCGATGCAATGCTATTTAACCCTTTTCCAGATGGGTGTCAGTAGTTTAAAGGGAGCAGGAAAATATTCATAGAAAATGGTAGTGATCGTGATTGGTGATAATGACAGCAGCAATAATAATGGTGTTGGTGGTGGTGATGATAATAAAATTGTGGTGGTGGTTGTGGTGGTAGCAGTGGCTTTTGACTCCTTAAGTGCTGCCAATGCTGCTGCTTCTGAGAATGTGATGCATAATTCTACAGCTACTGAAAATGATATTAATGCTGCATAAAGATTTAAAAAAAAAAAATTTTAACAGTCTCAGTGGGATCCAGTGTGAGTGAGTCGAGGACTGATCTGAACTTCAGCGGTGCCGGCAAAACGCATCTGACTGGCAAGCAGATGATCCCACGACAAATGATTTCCCTTTTCATCAAACGTCTCCATCACGTGCGTCGCAGCAAGAAAGGCTTCATCAGTGAGGTTAGTCAACCAGTTTCACTTCAATCTTCTTGGTCATTGAAGGGTTAGAATTTTGTGCCTGATTTAGGTAGTTAGTTAATTATTCATTGCTTACAGGGTCCAGCGGACTGCAAAGAGCAGAATCAGAACCACAAAATCAAGACCACAACTTGGCTGAAAGAAGATTTATTCCTGATCCGCATAAAAGATCTGCTGAAACAACCCCAGTGGTAACACTGTACACTTCATACTGAAGGCATCCCATGCAGGGGACACTGAGGCTATACTCTTAATTTATCGACCCCCCTGTTTACAAAAATAAAATTGAATACAAACATTATTATAAAATATCAACAAAACACATACATATAAAATGCCTACATCGCTAAATAATTATATCATAGGAAGCCCTAATGACCATTTAGCAGAAAGCGTCCAATATTCCCAAGCTGATACAACAGACCTCACACACAAATAAGGGGTTTTGTCCTGGAAGAGTTTTCAAGATAAAAGGCAGGTGACTGGTCTAGCGAAGAAGAATGTAGTATAGTAGATTGATAGAACAGAGTAGGAATGAGAAAGAACAAATGAGAAAGACAGCGACAGTGGGAATTTAAAGCACTAAATTTCCAGAAAGCTGGGATACTATTTATACTGAAACCCCCAGAACCCCCACTGGGGTTTGTGTCTGTTGTGAACATTACCGCTTGTATTTCTTAAAGGATGATGCTTGCAGGTGGAGGGAGGAGGGGAGTGGTTTTGCTACTAGCATTTTCTTTCTAGGACATGAGCATCAGGATCTTTAAAGTCTGTGTGATAGAATGTATGCATTTACAGACTAGACATTGGTGTATACACTGCATCATAGGTCAACGTAAAAGTACGGCCGCTACTTGGTGGTCATCCATCCACAGGCTAGCCATGGTCGGCATTACTTGACTGCCAGGAAGTAAAGCTGTAACTTCTATCACTTGGCTACAGCGAGCCCCTAAAAATCGTCACCAACTTCGAGCTTTGGCATCGATTTCATACGATGTTCAGTTTGGAACAATCATATCATTAAAACAATCTTTCAGGTCAAACAAAAATTTTAAACGAAAAATTCAATGACAAATTTGGTATTTCACTTACAATAATATGGTGGAATGCCTTCAGTGTTACCACTAGAGTTGTTTCGGCAGATCTCTTATGCGGATGAGTCCTCTTTCAGCGAAGTTGTGGTATTGATTTTGTGGTCCTGATTCGGCTCTTTGCACCCCTTGGGGTCATGAGCAATCTTGCCACTGTAGATTGTTCTAACCTATAAAGGGAAAAGTGAAAGCCCCAGTTGAAAACCTGTCTTTCCTTTGTAGGCAAGACAGATTCACTGCGGCAACAGTACCCCCGTTGGAGTGCCGGGGGTTTTCAGTATAAATAGTATCCCCACTTTATGGAAATTTAGTGCTTTAAATTCCCACTGTCGCTGTCTTCCTCATTTACTCTTTCCCATTCCTGCTCTGTCCTATCACTCTGCTATACTATCTTCTTCTTTGCTAGATCAATGACCTACCTTTTTTCTTGAAAACTCTTCCTGGACAAGACTCCTTGTTTGTGTATGAGGTCTGTTGTATCAGCTTGGGAGTGTTGGACGCTTTCTGCCGGGTGGTCACTAGGGCTTCCTATGATTGTATTATTTAGCACTATAGGCATTTTATATGTATGGGTTTTGTTGATGATTTATAATGATGTTTGTATTCTATTTTGTTTTTGTAACCGGGGGTTCGAGTAGTTGGGGTAAAGCCTCAGCAGTCCCCTGCGTGGGATGTCTTTATTGTAAAGTGACTGGCCGGTGGAGGGCATTCAATTTTCCCACTAGGGTTGTTTCGGCAGATCTTTTATGCGCATTGGGGGTTGTCCGGTCCTGATTTGGCTCGGAAGAGTCCGCTGGACCTAAAGCAACAATCAATCAATCAATCAATTCGGCTCTTTGCAGTCCGCTGGACCCTGTAAGCAATGAATAATTAACAAACACGGATACACACACAATGTGCAGGTTGACACAGCTAAGCAAAGAATGCACATATACACGCAAGAGTATTGACACCTACATGCAATGTAGAACATATATAAACATAATCGTTTAAACAAAGGGAGAGAAAACTTTCCTTTTTTTGTTTTCAGTTGCACCTGGACTTTAATCAGTGGAAATGTCGTTCCACATTTCACGTTTCTCTGTGTACTTGCAGTTTATCCTGCCCGCAGCCTTTGTGTGCTTAGCCATGGTGTTCTCCCTGATTCAACCGCCCCTTGTGGACATGCCGCCGCTAGAACTACAACCGTGGCACTACGAGCCCAGCAAAGGCGACAGTTCCCTCTACACCTTCTTCAGGTAGGCATTTACAAGCTGATGCTGCGATGTTACAGTCTCGAGTATTTGTCTTGATCCTGCAGGACAATCAATGTGTTTATTAGTCAGCAAACAAAAGCTCGTGTGAAAGTATGGACACAACCAATACAAACAAATTTATTTTAAAAAATCTGAATTCCTATCAACAAGCAGCAATTTAGATTTTAAGACAAGATTCATAAAATAAGGTAATTGGTTTATTTTGCAAGGATTACAAGCAAACTTCAAGAGTGGTTTTTAACATTCTGGCCTTAAAACTTGAAAAGTAACACTACTTCAACTCGCTTTTGTGTTTTGTCAGATATTATAGCTTTTTGTTTAGAAAATAATTTTTTTGAATATAATTTTTTTTCTAACGTCCACCAACTTATAACAGCCCATCCCTGCTCTACCCCATATGTATGTGTGCTGTTATCTTTGGTTTGATCTCACTTCACAGCAATGACAACCCAGACATAGGACGCACAAAAGTCTTGCAGGATACGCTACTGGACTCAGGAACGTACTACGGCACCAGATGTATGGACCCTACCGTTTACAGCATCAGGTGATTATAAACCTAGCCATTATAAATTATAACAACCCTATGCCCAGCACTTTCAGCCCGTTACGTTATTCATTTATGAAGATTGGCTGGGTTGCTAATGTAAGTATGTTTTGACAGATTATGCACCATTAGGGTCTGTCACATTCTTGCTCTCCATCCTGTTTTGTCTGTTTTTGAAAAGTGTGCTATACTGAATCAACTGCTTTATGCTTGCCTACCTTAGCTTATTGTTTTGTTCTTCCTTGTGTTCGTATCATTTGTTATTAGAATGGTTGAACCTAGGCTCTCTATGTAACTCCTGCCCTAGAGCTGATGTGATGGTGTGCAGATTTGTTGCAGTGTTAGTCCTTGGATTTTCATAGTGGACTTGTTTTTATCCATTTCAAATCCATCTTTGTGTGTGTGTGTGGTTGTGTGCAGTGGCAAACCATGTCAGCGCATCAACTCAAATTTCGGCCCTCCACCCACCCTTACAGGCAACATCACCATCGACTCTCCAGAGTGCTCTTGTGACAGTGGATTCCAGCGCTGTCCTGCAGGTATGCTACTGGCTTAACCACAAACCACATGAGAGTATCAGCCGACGTATAAAGCCTAGGCAAGCATACATTCCATCACACTGACTTTACAGATCCTGATGCTCATGTCCTTGACGGGTGAGTGTGGGACAACAAAAGCACAACCTGTAATCACCTGCGCCCTACCTTCATCCTGGGTGGTGCTATTCTACGGCTGCCACAGTTTCACTGAGGAGATAACCAGAATTTCACCATGTGTGACAGATATTATCAACCACACACAACATCCCCCCATCTACAAAAAGAACACAAATACAAAATCCCCAAAACATGACAAAAGAAAGCAGTACAGTTTACAGGACCACCTACAATACTTTCCAATTATGACCATCTTACATCTTGGTTCCTTCCTTGCCATTCGGGGGAAGTGGTGGTCAGGGAAAGGAGGCGACTATTTATATGTTTCTTAATTTATTTATTTGAATAACGGTTGTCAGGTGCAGGGGGTCCAGATCCTGCCAAACGTCACCTTCCAGTGAATGACCAATTATACAATATGACTGGCCGCAACATCAGTGACTGGTTAATGAAGACCATGGAACGCTTCACAATCAGAAGGTGACCGCTATGTTTGTGTGTATTTGGTGGTCATGGTTGTGCTTGTACCTCCATCCAGTTATTTTACAATAGCGAGCCAGATTTGCCTGGCAAATGGTTGTAACTTGGTGTAATACTCCCTGAGCCAGATTTGCCTGGCAAATGGTTGTAACTTGGTGTAATACTCCCTGAGCCAGATTTGCCTGGCAAATGGTTGTAACTTGGTGCAATACTCCCTGAGCCAGATTTGCCTGGCAAATGGTTGTAACTTGGTGTAATACTCCCTGAGCCAGATTTGCCTGGCAAATGGTTGTAACTTGGTGTAATACTCCCTGAGCCAGATTTGCCTGGCAAATGGTTGTAACTTGGTGCAATACTCCCTGAGCCAGATTTGCCTGGCAAATGGTTGTAACTTGGTGTTGTAACACTCCCTGAGCCAGATTTGCCTGGCAAATGGTTGTAACTTGGCGCAGTACTCACTGAGCCAGATTTGCCTGGCAAATGGTTGTAACTTGGTGCAATACTCCCTCGGCAGCAAAGGGGTTAGAGGTCAGTCATATTTTTCTCTCTCAACTCTTTCATCCTGGTCTTTAAACAGCTTTTTCTCAGACAATATATTGTATATAATTGTTCGAAAACTCTTTTCCAAATCTGGATTTCTGATTTGATATTTTTAGGGGAAAAAAATCAAGAATTCTATGAACCATGGTTTGAAACTGGTCAGTACAATAAACAAGACATCAAAACTTCATGTTTAAAATAAAAATGTAATCACTAAATTTACGTTAAGGATGACATCATTCTTATCACTATTTGCTTAGAGCTAGGCGGACCCAGACCAGGAGTGGAGCAGCTTAAAAACAGCCTTGTTCATATTGTGGTTGATAGTAATAATAGTATGAGTTTATAAGTCTGGTAATCACATTAATAATGCATCTGTACTTTTCTGTCTGCATCTAGGTTTGGAGGTTTCTCTTTGGGTGAGGCGAATCGCTTGTCCCAGCTAAATGCGAGTCAGCTGGCCAGAGCCATTGACGATCTGACGACTGCCATCAACAATGGCAGCTCTGTCATTCCACCACAGTTCACCAACGACCTGGAAGAATTCCTTGAATATGCAGTCACACAGAACAACGTCAAGGTAGCTACATTTCTTCTTATTTTAGGCCCGCAATTCCGCTTGTTGGTTATTGTGGCTGCTGTTTAACTCTTTGCCTGCCAATCTTTGCCTGCCAATCTGAGCCGCCATGTTTTTGCCAATCTACGATATATCGTCGATTTCAGTATTTCATTTCGTTCCGGTTTTTTGCGCAGTCCAATCCAAGTTTTATTTTAACCAAAGAGAGATAACTCTTTCTACTTTTGTTCTTGATCGACACCCGCGTGGTTTCTTCAAATTGATTCGTTTTTAGAGTGTTTTTTGTGCATTTTACTAAGCATTGTGATGGGCACAATCGACAGTGTGTCAAACTCTGCTAATAATCAATATAATTTCAAACTGTAAAGTGTATTTTGATCCTAAATAAATTTTCTTTCTGGTGTGTGAAGCTGATTCAGTGATTGGAATTATTCCTCCAGATTTTTTATATCACTTTGGTATGTAGAAATATTTTTATTTTATTTTATCATTTCAAAAAGATCAACATGCTTTCAAAACACATATTTCAATAATAACATAATCAAATTAACATTTTTGTGGGTTTTTTCTTATTCTTCACTCTTTTACCTTTAATTTGATATGAAATATGTCTATTTAACAACTATTATTGAAAGAACAGTAGCTTAAATGCCTAAGGTACTGAACTTTCTTTCCGGTGCCAGAGAAATGTCTGGCACAAACGTGGAAACATGCCTGGCAGGCAAAGAGTTAATCCACACACAGACTTTTATTCCAACATGCATTCATTTCTCCCTCATACAAAATTCTTCATGAATATTTGTTGTGTGCTGAAGGTATGGTTCAACAATAAAGCATGGCTGGCGGTCGTGGCCTACATGAATGCCATGAACAACGTCATCCTTCGTAGCTACGTGCCTCAGGACAAACGAGCAAAGTACGGCATCGTGACCATCAACCATCCCATGAACTTCACCAAGCAACAGCTCGATGAGGAGACAGTGTAAGTTACATTTGACATTTGTTTCAATTTTATTTATTTATTTTGAATTTCAAACCTTGACTTTTAACAAATAAGTCCTGATTTGGGTGTTCTATTGGTGAGTCTGAGTACTCAGCGCCCCCACCCCTCCAACTCCATCTCCTCCCTCCCACCTTCCCCCAAAATATCCAGATTTTGGCAAATCTGTGCAAGATGAGTCCTAAATAGTCTAAAAATTACTTCTAAAACAAATGTCCGTCCTTCCGTCTGCCTTTTTGCCGTCCACCGTCTGTCTGTGCAAAACTTGCAATGGATTAATATCTCAGAACATATTTCAACTATCACAACCAAACTTGGTAAGATGGTGTATAACCACGAGACCTCATGAATGATCAGTGAATAAATGACTTCACTTCAAGGTTAAGGTCACAGGGTCAACAAATGTTAGTCAAAAAATGAAAATCTTTCACATTTCACTTTGGTCTATGTTATTAATATTGAACTTATGATTCTTTGATGAATAATAGTCATCAATGAGACACACATACTATACAAATTGGGTCAACCTCACTCCAAGATCAAGGTCACTGGAGCTGTCCAAAGTAGGTTAGTATAGGTACTTTGAAGTGACCTTGACCCTAAACTATGAGGTATATAGTCCAAACTTGTTGTATTTAGAGATGATAGACTGGTCTTTTATATATTTTCCGTTTTTGCATTGATTTTGAAGGTCATGATCATTTTAGGCCTTGCAAAAACATACAAAAAATAGGTCATCGTACAGTGGAATGGCTGTACATTTAACCCATAGTATGCAACAACATTAGGGTATTTGATCAGATATACATGAGAGATCACGTGAGGGTCAAGGTCATCCTAAGGTCAAGATAATTAAAGGTCACTGGTTTTTGGCATAATACGTTTGTTGTAGTTTATTTGATAGTACATGATAATTAATTGGATATATTTGGAGCTGGAAGTCAAGGTCATCTCGAGGTCAAGAGCAAAGAAAGTCAGTATTACTTTGCATTTGAATGCTACCGTTTTATTTAGTTTTTTTCTGGGAACTAATTTTCATGTAAAATATTGCAAGGTTGGTAAGGAGCATGTGAGTCATATGGGCTTAACCCGTCTCTTTTGTATAACTTTCATTCCAGCAATAAATTCTTTTTTTCTGTTTTTGCAGAATGAACAGCGCAGTAGATGTAATTGTTGCCATCTGCGTCATCTTTGCCATGTCTTTTGTGCCGGCCAGCTTTGTGCTGTTTCTGATAGAGGAACGTGTGTCCAACAGCAAGCATTTGCAGTTTGTCAGCGGTATCAACCCCGCAGTCTACTGGATCTCCAACTTCCTGTGGGACATGGTAAGGATCTTTTCAAATACAGCGCTTCTGGTGATAGGGATGATTGAACAAACATGTTGCTGAGGGAATTATCACAAATATTCAGATGAATGAATAAATGCACGTCACACAGAGGAAGACAGAAAAGTAAAGAAAGAAAAGTATATTCCGTTTTTAGTGCATAGGGAATCAGCTATGGGTTAGAAATAAATTTACTTAACTGCAACACACAAGAACACTCAGAGATTGCAGATACAGAAAGAGAGAGAGAGAGAGAAAGAAAAAGAGATGTTTTCGCATTCACTTCTCTCATCTTTTAATTGTCCAGGAGAGAGAGCGGAACAAAATAAGACTTGGAGCAGTGCTGTTATAACTAAATTTCATGGAATTTAAAATGGTAGCTGTCATACAACTTACTAATATTTCAATCTTAACTTTTGAAGAACATGAGTGATATTTGGACAAAGAGTATTTCGCTTTCTCCTTAATATCTTTCTGTTTTCCTTTTTCAAACCACTTTTGGTCTTGTTTATTATGATGTTAATTTTGGTTTTAAAAAAAAAAGCCCCCCCCCCCTCCCCATTCCTCCTCCTCTATTTCTCCCGTTTTGTTTGTCAAATATCAATAACATGTATTGACATTAAATAAAACAAACAAATGACATTTTGAATGATGTATTGTTTGTAGATCAACTACTGCATCCCTGCGGCCTTGTGCATCTTCATCTTCTTGGCATTTGGTGAAGATTCCTATGTGTCATCTTCCAACGCTCCTTGTCTTGTTGCCCTGCTTTTCCTGTATGGGTGTGTGGTTTGTGCTTTATATTTGGCCCTGCTCAGTGAAATTTTAACATTGATGTCCTCAGAAATTTGATGGTGATGATTATTATTATGATGATGATGATGATGATGATGATGATGATGATGATGATGATGATGATGATGATGATGATGATGATGATGTTTCTGCATGAAAAATTTCCAGACTATTCATTCTTGCTTTCCCTACACCTAAACATTGTTTTGTTGTGACAGACTAGATTTTGAATTACTTGAATGCAGTTTTGAAATCACTTTAACAGGCATTTAATGAAGGAACATGAGTGAGGAAATGACCACCGATTATTGAAATAATGATGAGACGGAAAGTACTCGTATTAGAAATGTTGTTATATGTTAACTGTCCTATTGACTTCTGCTTTTTGATCATTTCAGCTGGGCCATCACGCCTATGATGTACCCATTCTCTCGCCTGTTCTCCGTACCAAGCTCTGCCTTTGTGGCACTGTCTTGTGTCAACACATTCTTGGGTACAGTCTCCACCATCGCAACCTTCATCCTAGAGCTGCTTCAGCAAGATGACCCAGTAAGTACAGTGGAACCTCTCACAACGACCCCCCTCTATAACGACTCCCCCGCTACAACGACCCATTTTATTTTAACCGATGTATTTCCTTATATTGCTGTCATCAGTATAGCGACTCCCTCGCTATAACGTCTAACGACCGATCTTTGCAGACCGTATAGCGACTTTCTCGGCATGACTGCACAATAAAAACTGTCTACGATCTTGTTCAGCACAGTCAGACAGGTATGTGACACGCCAGCCGATAAAGTAATCTTCTATAAGTTTGACGTCATCTTGTAACGTCACATTCTAGATTCTACTCGTTTGGGGTTTGCATTTCACTTTATTCACATCACGAGCGCGGCACTGAGAAGAAGCAAAGAAAGCGTGATGGGATGATGGAGTCTACAAAGAAAAGAAAATTTTTATCTCTGGAAGATCGAGTTAATGTTGTAAACAGACACAAAAAAGGAGAGACCGCCATTGCGATCGCAAAGAGTCTTAAAGTTGGAAAAACACAAATTCAAGGAATTATCCGAGACAAAGATGACATTCTTAAAAGGTGGGAAAGTGGTGATAATGCCGATCGTACGCGATCAAAACAGAGGAAGACAACATACTCGGAAGTAAATGAGAAAGTTTGGGATTGGTTTCTGGATGCTAGAAGAAAGAATATTCCGATCACTGACAAATTGATTCAAGAAAAGGCCATTATGCTCTCTGTAAAGACCCCTCTCTATAAAGACCCCTCTCTATAAAGACCGATTTTTGTCAACATTTTCAAGGTCGTTGTAGAGAGGTTCCACTGTATACAGTACAATACAATGCAACATGATATAAAATACGGATTTTAAAAAAGAAAAACAAGTTTTCTTCGAAAAGAAGCTATAGTAATTGTGACGACATGCATCTGATTGGAAACTGTACTTCAGATCAACTGTAAACTTCAGAATGATTTCCATTGTAGGTATTAAACCTATACAAAACATCAAGGCCAAAATTGAGATTTGGCTTGTTTCTCCACATGTACTATTGTTTGATTTAGGAATTGTTTTCATCCTGTTCCTTATGCGCTCCAATTATTTGTTTTGGATGGACACATGTGAAATACAAGTTCATCATCATCATCATTGTTACACTCCGTTTGATGGTGGTGTTTTCAATCAGTAGTAGATTCAGCCCCAATGCGTGAATGCTCCTGATGAGTGTAAGCTCGGATTCGATTATCCACGTAACCCGTTCAATCAGCATACAAGTCACTGAGTCTTCGTATGAAATTTTCCACTTTTATTCAGCACACATCAACATCTGCATACAATTCTCAACTCAACTCAACTCCTTTCACAACACAGAGTGTCCATTTTATACTTTTTCTCTCGATCAGAATGTTCCCGATGACGCTTTACCACCAATCGAACTAAAGATCGTCATCACTGACTTACGTCATACATCTTTCTAAACATTCCAGGAACGTTCTCAAACTTCGACATTTATCAGGAAGTTTCTATCGACAGTAAACACGCGAATCTAGAGAATTCTCTAATAATATCGATTAACAAAAATTACCAACGTTAAACAAAGCTTCTTCTAACAACAACGCAAACTCAAATCAAAGGTAAATACACTCTATTATTGAATACTTTGCAAAACGAAACGATTAGATCTATCGTGCGCGTTTCAGACATACTACCATTTGCGTTTCAACGTAACAATCATCATGTACAGTAGGCGTTTGTCCAACATTCCGATTCAGGAAAATGTGTGACGCTGAGAGGCAAGTGGAAATTCTACCATAGTGTCTGAACCTGCTAATAAATGCACCATACAAATGAAGCTTTTAGGGGTCATGCCTCAGCAATCTCAGTTACGCTCTGTGGTAGAAATGATTACTAATGGTGATCTTGTGTGGTATTCAGGACCTTGCGGATATCAACCGCATCCTGAAGCAGGTGTTCCTGGTGCTGCCTCACTACTGCCTGGGTCGTGGTTTGATCGACATGGCCTCCTACCAACTGCGGGCTGACTTAGTTGCTCGTTATGGTCAGTATTCCACTGTTGTTGTTGATGATATATATAGATATAACATTTTAAAATATTATTTTATAAAAATAAATATTTATATTTGTTGACAACAATTCTTTACAATTTCATTAGCATGCTGCTGCATGGTGCTGCGGTGCTCTGCCTTGTGTGATGAAAGTGAACATTTATTTATAAACCCATTCCCCAGGCTTTTATTTTTATTGTTATGTGTGTGAGTTTATTAGCTATGTACCAAGGGTTACATTCCTAGCTGGTCTAACAAGTGTAACGATTGATGATTAGGTTTAGGTGATAGCACAGACTACTCCAAACATGACAGAAAATGTATCAATGTTGTTATTGTTGCAGGTGAAACGTATGAGTACAACGTGTTCAAGTGGTCGCTGGTAGGCCGTAATTTGTTCAGCTTGTTCATGTTGGGCATCTTCTTCTTCATCCTCAACCTTCTGATTGAATACAATTTCTTCATCAAGTGGAGGTAACATATCTTCCTACTGCACATTTATGTTTTTGGTTGGTTGTTGGGGGACATTGAAGATATTTCTGCAGGAGCATAGTTTCCGTAGAAGTTCATGGATTATGTGCTCTTGAGCTGGAAAGACACTCTATAATAATTGTGGTTTTTTTACAAAGCGTAGTTTAAAAAAAAAAAATCTGGAGCAGTTGCTGTGAAATATTTGCCCCTTTAAAATAAATGAAGATCAAAACCCACTCTCAGCTGAAACTGAATAAATAAGTACTATTTGAGATCATTTTGCATGGAGTGTATTAGTATTTTTTTCCCCGTTCACATTTCATTTACTGTGAGAGGAATGTTGTTTAGTATTCATAGCATGCCTTCCAGCTCAAACAATGGCGTATATATGCTGCCCACCAGGATCAAGCACCCACAACAAAGTAGTTTTCTGAAGTTGAGATCGAAACCACACTGCACCCACACCAGCTCAATGCCTATGTGAGCAGCACTCTTTGGTTCCCCCACATTTTGCTGGCTGCAGGCTATTTATAGCTTGCCTACACCCTCCTTTCCAGTGAAAGGAAAGAAAAGAAGCACCGGCGAAGCTATCGGCGAAGCTATTTATAGCTAGCCTGGCTGAACTAACCTCAAAACCTAAAAGCTTTGGTTGAGTCGGTGTGCACCAGGCACACGTAGCTTATAGACCACAGAGAATGCTCCTAAAGCTTATTCAGTAATTCCTTGCCCCTGTTACGTCAATACCAGACATTTTAAACACTTTAGTGCTGTATTTTTCCAATGGTTTGGATTAGGCCACGGAACTAATGGCCTGCATGCTGAATCAAGAAAGAAACCCTGGATGATTGTTGTCTGAATCATATCAGCCGTCAGCTAAGGCTGCTGGGCCATAGAACCTCACGCCTCACGCCTCACGTGTCATGCTCTGGGCCATAGGACTTCATGCCACACGCTACACGCTTCACGTTTTATGCGTCAGTTTTGTGTTTCCTCAACTGATCACACACAATATTTGTGGTCTGTGACTTTTTGAGAAGATGAGATTAGATCTAGAAAATTGGATACATGTGTACAAGCCCTGAGATAAGTCTGCCACCTTTTCGTTGACTGTGCTATGAATTACAGTAAATAAATAAATAAATCGTATAAAAGTTACCTTTGGGTGTATTCACAAGTTTTTTCAACTCCTCCCAAACTTGTGCTCTCTGGTCTTTATCTTTGTAATCCGGAACATGTGGGTCCCAGAGAAGAGGCCTTGCCTGGACCAACTCGATTAAATTGACTCTAAAGTCATCCATTTAGATCTAATTTCTCGTGTCTGACCACTTTGGTAAGCTAGAACGTGACAACACGCATCGAAAAAAGAGGGCATGCTCACTTTTCTCTCCACACGTGTAGCGTGAGGCGTGACGCATGTGGCGTGTGTGACGTTGTATGGCCCACGCCAAGAGATACCATGTCTGTTCATTTTTATCTACACGCGTGAGGCGTGAGACGTGAGGCGTGAGGTTCTATGGCCCAGCAGCCTAAAGTAATGGAATGAGAGGCTAAACATATGGAACTGGAATTTGTTTGTTCAGCTGGTCAGCCAGTGGCAAGTTCAAGTCCCAGGATGACGAGGACATCGACGTGGCCAGGGAGAGGCGCAGGGTGCTGTCTGGTGGTGCCGACTCTGACGTCATGAGGTTGGATAACCTCAGCAAGGTAAAGTGAAACATAATCTGGAACCCAACTCTGTGTCTTTTCTCATTTCCCGCAAGACGCTATCTTGCTTTCCTGTATTCCCCATGTTTGAGTGATGACTGCGTTTGTTTCAGTTAAGAGCGTGTTTAATATGTGCGCCTGTGTGTTGGTTACAAATGGCTTCACTTGAAGTGTGGTTTAGGACAAAAGCTTATGTAGCATCCGCTATGGTTAACAATATTCTTTGCTGTTGCAGGTGTACTGGAGTCCTGGAAAGAAGGGTCACATGGTAGCAGTGGATCATCTCTGCGTTGGCGTACCCAAAGGCCAGTGCTTCGGTCTGCTGGGAGTGAACGGGGCAGGCAAGACCACTACGTTCAAAATGTTAACAGGAGACATCACTGTCAGCAAAGGAGATGCTCACATCAACGGATATGGGTAAAAATCTATGTTATGCCCAATTGCGACGTGGTAGTCTTGTCGAGTTCCAAACTTCATACCAATATTCTAGATAGTATGCTACAATAAAAGAAAAATATATTGTACTGATGCGTGACCTTTTCAAAGCAGCTAGTACCCTGAGCATGTTTGTCTTGGGATTGAATTGTGCACTATTCCAGTTAACAGACTGCTTAGGGTTAGAATCTTGCTTCTCGTTATGGAATCAGTGGTGACATCTTAACTCTTTACTTTGTCATGTTTGCAGTGTATTGTATGGTTTTATCCAAATGATTGCTGTTATCAAAGGTGCTAACTGAATCCTATTGTTGTTACAGCATCAAGGCCAACATGGTGAAAGTGCGTCAGTATATGGGTTACTGCCCCCAGTTTGATGCCTTGGACCCTCTTCTGACCGGTCGTGAGCATCTGGAGTTCTATGCTCGCATCAGAGGCATCCCTTGGGAGGAAGTCAAATCTGTTAGTGGATTTCCTTTATTCATTTTCTTTTTTTTTTCATGACTGAGACTGTATGCACCAATGAAGATGTGAGAGAGTGAGCTGGAACAAATTGCTTGCTGAATACGTTCACATTTAACTTTTTAGTTTTTTTTATAACAGTGTGAGTGTTTTACAATACAATACAATACATTATAACGTTATTGATCTCAAACTGAGAAATTCGATACATGGTCTGCAATGGTCTACCCACCACCCCCCACATGGTGCATGGTCTACCCACCACACCCATCCCCCAAAAAGACAATCTCAATTTTTGCAAATCTTTATGAGATGAGTTCTAAATAGTCCAAAAATAACAGTTTAAAAAAACTGTCTGTCCACCCGTTTGTCTGTCCACCATCTGTCCATGCAAAACTTGCAATGGATTAATATCTCAGAACCTATTTTAATTATCACAAACAAAATTGGTTAAGACCTCATGAATCATCAGTGAATGAATTACCTCACTTCAAAGTCAAGGTCACAGGGTCAATGTTAGTTAAAAAATGACAAATTTTCACTTCTTTTTTTTTTTATAGGTCAATGATATTGAACATTAATCTTTAATGCATGATAGATAGGAATGAGACACATATTATACAAATTTGGTCAACCTCACTCCAAGGTCAAGCTAGGCCACTGGAGCTGTCCAAAGTCAGTTAGTATTGGTACTTTGATTTGACCTTGATCCTAAAGTATGAGAGATGTAAAGTCCAAACTTTTAGTTTTTTTAGAAGATAGATAGATCTTTCATATGTTTTATCGTTTTTGCGTTGATCTTGAAGGTCAAGGTCATTTTAGGTCTTGCAAAAACACAAAAATATAGGTCATCGCACAGTGAAATGGCGGTATGTTGAACCCCATAGTATGCATCAACATTGGGTTATTGATCAGGCCTGAGAGATCACATGAAGGTCAAGGTCATCCCAAGGTGAAAGTCACTGAAGGTCAAGGTCATCCCAAGGTCACATTTTTTTCTTTTTTGTTTGGGGGGAGGGAATGTGGGTGGGGTGTATAATACAACTTTTGCTGTAGTTTAATTGATAGTACATAAGTGTATATGAAGCCGGAGGTCAAGGTCAAGAGCATAGAAAGATCAAAGTCGGTATTTGCATTTTAATGCTACCATTTTATTTAGGTTTTTTTCTGGGCACTCATTTTCATGTTAAATATTGCAAGTTCCATAAGGGCTTTGCTCTTCTAGTTTTGTATTCACTTCAGATTTGATATGTTGGAATGTGTGAGATCTAGAAGGGTGTTTGTGTGAGGGGGAGAAGTGATAGAGTTAACAATAATTCTACCGTCAATACAAAGTGACTTTGGAAGTTTTGTTGAACATGCATTTTGACCTTTTTTTTTTCCTTCTAGAACTTGCATGTTCACTTTTTGCATTACAAACAAATGTCATAGACCAAAAATCATTTTGTGTGTATGTGTGTGTTCAGGTTGCTGACTGGGCAATACAGAAACTGGGCCTGACGATGTATGCTGACAAAATTTCAACCAGCTACTCTGGAGGCAACAAGCGCAAACTCTCCACAGCAATCGCACTCATTGGAAATCCCCCTATTATCTTTTTGGTAAGGTCACCCCTACAGTTTCCCATTAAGATATGTTTATTTCGCTCACAATTTTGAAACAATGAGGCCTAAATTTGAGGTCATTGTATTCTAATTGAAATATTTGTAACAGACAGAGATTTGTAGATCCATTCCTACCTCTCATGAACAGAGACAGTCGAACAGGTGAAAAGCTTCAGGTTCTTGGGTACTACCATTTTGGCTGACCTTCTCTGGGAGTAACACATATCAGGTGCTATCCAGAAATTCCATCAAAGGCTATATTTTTGTTGGCAGCTTAGGAATTTCCAGCTTGTCTGGATGTTGAACAGTGCACATCAAGTAGCAAGTTAGTGGCTTGGGTGGTGTGAGTTATATCCTGGTCATGGACTGTGCTTTGAGCAGCTCTTTGAGCTGGAAAGGTGCTGTGTTCAAAACAACTCAGTTCAAGATGAACTTGTAATGTATTGTGCTGCAGGATGAGCCTACCACAGGCATGGACCCCAAGGCCAGGCGATTCTTGTGGAACTGTATCAACAGTATTGTCAGGTCTGGTCGTTCCGTCATCCTCACCTCACACAGGTAACAGATAAGCGTGCTATTTAATACCGAAACTTTTACCAGAACTGTTCAAAAATATTATTACTATTATGATAAAGGCAGAATTATAGTCATAATTAACATATTTACATAGCGCTTTTTTTTTATGCAACAAAGTTATTCAGTATACAATTTTCAAGGAGAATCAAGATCCAAATTATTGTTGTCACCCAAAGTCAGTGCAGTGTTATTGTGACCTCTGGCTATTGTGTGATTTCAAAACTTTTGAAAATGTGGGAAGTTATATGATAGCCTGTGGGTTTCTAATTATTTTTATCATATACACTCTTTAGTCTAAGGGGTATCAAAATATGAGGTTTTAAAAAAAACAACATTAAGATCTCTTTTTTGGAATATATTTTTTCATGAAATAACGCATTTCAGATTGTTGATGTTGCCTGTGTGTATTTTGTAGCATGGAGGAGTGTGAGGCGCTGTGTGGGAGATTGGCTATCATGGTAAATGGAACATTCAAGTGCATTGGCAGTATCCAGCATCTGAAGAACAGGTTGCTTGCCTTGTTTATTCATTTCTTTTATTCTGACATTTGTTTCAAGTCCACTATATCTGTCACATTTCACATGTAATTTAACATTTTAAAAAACTTTCGTTCATGTCATCTCTATGGCAGGATTATTTTAAAATGAGACTTTTTGAATGGGCTCAAGATGGGTCAGATCTTTTACTCAGCTTGATATTGTGTATGATTGCTATAGTATTAAGAAACATATTCATAACAAATAATTTACTATGCAATGAACAGTGCTTGAGTAAATCTATTCTCACACTCCGGTTCTGTTTTACTTTGATGGTGATGATGATGAGGATGATGATGATGAGGATTACTTTGTATATTGTACTTTTGTTGCGTTAAAGGTTTGGTGATGGCTATACCATCATCTTGCGAGTGAGCGGCCACAACCCTGATATGGAGCCTGTGAAGCACTTCATCGCCAGACGTTTCCCCACCTCCGTCCTGCGTGAGGAGCACCACAACATGCTGCAGTACCAGCTGCCCTCAGAGACCCTCAAACTCTCTCAACTCTTTGCCGCCATGGAGGACGCCAAGCAGCAGTTTAATGTGGAGGATTACTCTGTCTCACAGACCACGCTGGATCAGGTATGACATACGGATCTCTGTAGATCCTATCCTATCCTATCCTATCCTATCCTATCCTATCCTGTCCCATAACCCGAAGGTCGTAGGGGCACCACAGATGATCGTTTAACCAGCATACTCCATCTTTCTCTGTCCTCAGCAGCCCTCATGGCTTCGCTCAGTGTCAAACCAGTCCATTCTCGAATGTTGTCCTCCCACCTCTTTTTCGGTCTCCCCCTTCTTCTACCTCCTTGCACTGTGCCTTGCAGAATGGTCTTTGCAAGGCCTGATGATCTGGTGATCACTGTAGATCACTTTCTTCAAATAGCAGCTGACCTTTCAGCAGCAAAGCAACTTAAATCTCCAGCCACCCAACCACACACAGGCAAACCCAAATCTGTTTCTAACTTCACCATTTAAAGTTAATTCTACATAATAAGCTCCTGATGCCATAAACGATCAGTCATCAGAACATTGTTACGTCATTGCTAATGTGAGCAGCCAAACAAAGACCCATTTTAGTTCAGTCGGTGAGAGATGAGTGTGTGTATGGGTTGAGGTGCAAGTTTCGGTTAGGATGAGTTGGAGGGACTTGTCTTACTTTGACCTTTTCACCGACACGCTTGTTGTTTTTGTAGCTAGAAACGCATTGGTGATACAGTGATTGGCTGCCATTGTTCTGGGATTGATGGTTGCTGATCCAGCGAGTCAGCAAGGTTAAAATAAACAAATGCACTTTGGGGCGTTGAACACTGAACATTTTTGTGTGTGAGTTTGTGTCATTTTACATTAAACTATAACTCATGTATTTGTGGCGCCTGCAGGTGTTCATCAACTTTGCCAAGCTGCAGACAGACCTTCTGGATGATGAGATTGACGATATTCCAGATGATATCAAGACCAAAGTTGACAGATCAAGTAATCTTCACTTGTTTTCCTTTCCTA
Organism: Oncomelania hupensis; assembly: GCA_036898135.1. Taxonomy (NCBI): domain Eukaryota; kingdom Metazoa; phylum Mollusca; class Gastropoda; order Littorinimorpha; family Pomatiopsidae; genus Oncomelania; species Oncomelania hupensis. The sequence continues at coordinate 15,045,554 of CM072516.1, forward strand.
ATATTATTATATTGCTGTCTCTTATATCTTATATGTCTGTTATATGACTTAAAGTAAACGTAGTCAGTATTAAATTGTTTATTGATTCCTGTGTCATGGCATTTTCAAAAAGAATGACTTATGAAGGATAACCCCCATCTTGTTATTGGGAAGTATTGTTGTGTTGTGTCTTGTGTTTTGTCCACCTAGTTAGTTAATTAGTTAGTTAGCCATTGTTTATTGGATCCAGCGGACTGCAAAGAGCCCAATCAGAACCACAGCGTGGTTGCAAGAGGACTCGCCTCTGATTCATATAAAAAATCTGCTGAAACAACCCTAATGGTAACACTGAAGGCACTTCACCAGCCGGTCACTTTGCAATGAAGGCATCCCATGCAGGGGACGCTGAGGCTGTACTCTAATTTATGGAACTCCTGTTTACAAAAACAAAATAGAATATAAACATCATTATAAAATATTAACAAAACGCATGCGTATGAAATGCCTACATTGTTAAATAATAATACCATAGAAAGCCCTAATGACCCTTTGGCAGAAAGCGTACAATAGGTCTGCAAGCTGACCCAACAGACCCCATACACAGATGAGGGGTTTGGGAGAGTTTTCAAGAAAAAAGGTAGGTGACTGGTCTAGCGAAGAAGATAGTAGATTGATAGAACAGATTAGGGACAAGAAATAACAAAATGAGGACAGAAACATGGGTAATTTAAAGCACTAAATTTCCACAAAGTGGGGATACTATTTATACAGAAAAACCCGGCCCCCCAAAGGGGGTTTGTGCAAAGAAGAGCTAAGCTACAAAATTTGCATTGTGTCATTTGTCTTCTTGTTGTTGAAATTCCTTTGGCATATGTACACATTTTTTTCTCATTATTGTAAATAGATTATGTTTTCATGCAATAGAAAACTAAACGATATGATACATCTGTATGACCTGAAAGAAGGAACTGACGCTAGTGTAGAAAGTATAGATTATCGTAACATAAAACAAAAAGCACATTTTAAAAACGTAAGTGTGGAATAAGCAAAACAACTCAAAACACCACAGCATTATTCATCCAAGCACCTGTTGAACATCTCCATACCACAGTGGCTTTGCTTTTTCTAAAGTGCTATGAGCACTAGAGATCATAGCACTGTACAAACATGAATTATTATTATTATTATTATTATTATTATTATTATTATTGCTCCAATACAGGTTATTACAAGTTCAAACATTACAGTCACCCCTTAGTAACATAAAAAAATTAATATATCCAATTATAAACGCATACATGCAAGCCACTGTTACAATTTATAATATCTGATCATTTTAACATAATTGTACCACCACTGTTATAGTCCATTCAACATATTTGTACCCCCACTATTACAGTTCTCTATCACTGTCACATCTCAGCAAATATGTAAATAAATAAATGAATGTGTGTATCAATGGAAAGCACTGTGCGTATTCTCTTTTGATTGAATAACAAAAATTCTATTATAAGGTAAAGAACTGCTTCCATTCTAGTCTTATAGGCGGTTTGATTTTTTTTTGTGTTTTGATTTTGTGTGTGTTTGTGTGGTCAGATCTGGATACCAAAAATAACAATGAGAGTAAGTTTTGTTGTTACAAGTTGGTAGCTGTTTGCATGCTTGTTGAACTTTAAAAAAAAATTATATTCCTTCTTGCGATGTTTTACTTCTGTTCTTTCTCTGCCCCACTCCCTCCACACACTGACTCCCCATCGTGGGAGATAGCGGGCGCTGTAAATAGAAGTGCTGAAGTGCTCTCATTTTGAATACAGCTTTGGAAAAGTGATTACTTGTTGATATTGATACAGCACACTAGAATTATACATTGGGTTTGTGTGTGTTGACATTGTGTTCTTTGTTGTTAATAGCCCATCCACTATTACTTACTCTCATGTATTTCTAGCATGCTGGGTTTGCTTTGTGAGATAAAGACTGGCAAAATAAATGGGAAGAGGACGTGGTAATATGTTGGAGGTATATTCTAATGGAGTGTTTGATTGTAAATGAAGACAGAAAAAATCGCCAATTGCGAAGGGGATATTATTTTGTTACGCTTATTGTGGCTCTGCATTCTGCTTCAGGTGCTCCGTTGAGACACACTGGGACCGAGTCGGAGTTTGGGGATGGGGAGAGTGTGACTGGCAGCACTGCAGAGTTGATGCGATGGTCGAGCGACCGAGGAGGTATCACCGCCGTCAGGCCCGACCCGCGCATCCAGCTTATGAACCAAGAGGCTGACCTGACATCGGAGGCCAGGTGCGCACTTCCTGATGTGGCTGTGCTGGGGGACAGGCCCATGCTTCTCAGCCGTCTCCCACCTTTGCCAGGCATTACCCCCCACCTTCCCTCGTCAGAAGTAGACGAGGGCCTGGCTGGAAGCGCCTTTGGAAGCCAGGCAGAGCTAGTGCGCGCCAACTCTAACGGGTCCATGGTACGTCAAGGGTCTGTAGGGGTCCGTGGAGGCATTGCCGACGTGTCCATTGCCTAGAACACAAGATTGTGATATCTGTGCTGATGTGATCGTACCTTCCTCACTCAATACAGCTGGTTATTGGCTCTCCCCAGAAGTTTCCTACTTTGGTACAGCTGCTTATCTGTTTTCCTACTTTCTTGATCAGTGTCAGCCCCCTCTTTTGGCATCTTTGCGCGAATACAATCAGACAAGCTATCTGTATGAAGGGATAATTGCTCAAACAAATGGTTCCTCACTGTAAACACTGAAGAAGAACAAAGGCATGATTATGGGTGCAGATGAAGAAATCCAGTGCGATCCTGAGAGACTTGTCATCAGATTTTGTCAATAAAAGGTTATAATCTTAGTTATCTATACTTGTTCAGGAAATGTTTAGATGAAAATGGGTTAATATTGATATGAATTTTCCAGCTTGTGTACAAGAACAGGATGTGGAAAATGCTATTAAGAAAGGTTTATATTGTTTTGCTGCCCACCCCACCCCCACCCCCCTCACCCTCCTGCCTCCCTCCATACCCTCCCCTGATTTCCCAGTTTTTTGTTTATTTAGCATTAACTAATCGTAATCAACTAGAACATAAGCATACTCACAAACTAAGAGTAGAATGAGGTTAACCTCAAATTAAATTAATTTTGTACAAAAACAGTTTAAACTAATCTAAATTATATTTTCCTGGGAAGTTTATGAAAGTTACAAAGCCATCCCTGAAAGTTAAAGACTGAAATATTGTGAATTGGGCTAAGGTCAAAAGATGGTGGAATATTTTAAGCCATATAGCTTCTTTGTTCAGCTGTTCATGATGAATATCATGCAGTAAACAAATATTTCCCCGTTGTAAATAATGAATGAAAGGTGAGTGAGTGGGACCTTATATGCTGCTAATACCCATGTTAACTAAAGGGAGATGGGGGTCAGACCAAATACGTGCCCATAAGCAAACAGGCTCTTGTGGTGAGAATGGTGCCTTTGCATCAGGGGTGACCAGGGATGGACAATTTATTATTGCACTTTTTGTCAATGTCTGCACTTTGTATCTAAGAATGTGTACTTGAGTTTTGCATTTGGGGAAAAACGTTTCATTTTGAAGGGAGGTGACTTTGGGAATTGATTTTTCTTTAAATATGTTATAATAAAATGAGATGATGGGATGCAAGATTCTTCAGAGCCAAATTATTTGGGGTTTGAAATCTTGCAAGAAACCAATAATATTAATTCAGATTCAAGTTTCCTCAGTTTGACAGATTTTGATGTATTTGCAATCTGTGATACTAAATTAGCAATAAATTATTATAAGATAAAGATTGGTGAGATTGATGAACTGTGATTTAAGGATCCCTCTCTCTGCATTCAGTGTGCATAATAAACATTATTTTGTGTTGACTCGAGGTGAACAAGTGTACTTGCGGCCAGCTGATTGGTGTGAAATTGTCAATAGATCTCGGGTCTTTTTTTCTGCTTTGTCTCTCATCGTGAGATAGAGGTTAATTTTACTTTTTAGTGTGATTTTCTCATTGCACTTTGTTAGTTTTGTTTGAATCCTCCCGGTGCCACATTATCTGTTGTGCCATTTAGTGTAGAAACAAAAACAGTGTTAGTGAGTTGATGTAGTGACAATTTGCTGTACAGGGGATTTTGTTTTTCTACATTTGTGTGAATTCATGATTTCCATTCTATTGTGGTTTTGTTTAGTTTCCATCATAACAGATTTTGCAAGTTTTCAACTATGGTGGTTGGCTGTAAATTCCTTTCTCGTTTTTATATAGAATGTCCTCAAAATAAACCACCGCATCACTGCATACTGTCAACACACATATTTTGCAGGGGTTGTGTTTCTGAACTAAACCTTGCTTTTCACTTTTCTATTTTTTTAATCATGATCTCATCAAGAGAGGTTAATTAGTTGACTGAAAGGAACACAATTCCAGTTTTAATGTATGTTGCTGCGCTTCGTTTGCTTGATGATGGCATCATTGCCATTTTAAACAACGGAAAGAAGTAAGCATGAAGTACCCACTATAATGTCTTTCAGTTTTGTATGCAAAAGTGATCATTTGATTATTATCTCCACCTAGATTTTTAAAAATGTACATATCATGCTCATATGAATGTGTGTTTTTTGTTGTTGTTTTTACATATTGCTAAATATTTATGTGTGCCATTCACATGTGTACCATACCTAGATAAATTGTTAAAATCCTATTCAAGGTCTGTTGAGAGTGAAAGAAAATGACTGGAGTATCAAAGTTGTGCTTGTGTTTCATTCCAAGTGCAAGATTGGTAATAAAAATGATGTTGGCTCTTGTCCTTCACAGCTGAATTGTAAAGAAAGTTTTTTTTTTTGCTTTCTTCTTTGCTATCAAGAAAAACAGCCATGAAGTCATCCTTGAAGATTATGATAAACTACTCTCGAGCGTGTTCACATTTTCTTTACTAAACGGTTCTTACATGTGATTACCTGAACAGAAAAACTTCAGATTTCAGATGTGAGGATGGGCCAGCTATTTGAGCCATTTCAGAGATTGTTTCTAGAGCAATATGATGCTTGTAGTGAGATTTCATTGTTGGTGGGCAATCTGCATGCTTTGTATAAAGTGCCCAGACGAGTGGTATTGTGGAAAGAAGGATAAGATACACGGCCAGGGAGAAAAAAAACAAAACACATTGAGTAAGGTTAAAGGATGGTGGTGCAGGAAATTTACCAACAACAAATGGTGTGCAATGGGTGGAACATTTGTACAGTATTTATTGCCATTTTCATCAGCTTATCCCCAGTTTACTAGTAACTTCTCAACACAAGTACTACCTTCCTTCCAAGTTTTCATGAATATAATTTAGCAACATACCAAAAGTCCAAGGTGTGTTAACCAGTTGATTTTTTAAAAACAGTTTTTTCTTGGTTAAAATCAAATATATCTAATGGATTACAATACACTTGTAAACTTACATTTGTGTGTTCGTGACGTTTTATTCTTTCTTTTTATCAGCATTATTTTTACCCATGTTCATTGTTGGTATGAATTCTTATTAGTTAATGCATTTTTTTGTTTGTTTATTCTTATACCCACCTTCCAACTGAAAATAAGAATATGATGGCGTTACAACTTTACAGTTGTGTACTTGTGAAGTACATGAATATTTTCATCTATCCGTTTTTATTATTTTACTTTTTTTACCATAAAAAGTGTGCATTTTGCTTTACATTTAATGCCGGTGAAACGTTAGGTTTCCATTGTTAATCAGATTTATTTTGTTACTTTTTTTGCCATGTTGTTGATCTTGTTTTGAGAGCTTATATTTTATTGTTGCCAATTAAAATAAAAAATAATTTTGATACAACTTATTGTGGTGGCTTTAATTATGAATTGTTCACAGATCTATGCAGTCACATCTGCTAATACAACACACAATCAGAACAACAAAGCTCGACTAATAAAATAATTATATATTTTAAAAATAATCCAATTCATTAAAAGTGTGGACGACATGCTTCACTGTCCATTTTTAGCTTTTCTCACCGTTTTTTTATTGGCATTTCAAAACGCACATCAAATATTTACAGCACCGATCAACATTTTCTGTAATCTGGCACACAGAAAAAAAGCAAAATGGTGAGCTCAGCACAATTTAAATATTTCAAGTTAAAATTATTAATAATAGCTTAAAAATCTCTGGCAGTCATTTCGTGTGTAACGATATTCCTCGGTTAAATTCTTGTTCTAAAAGTGAACAAATAGTTTTCAGGAGTATCTTCTCTTATCCACTGAAAAAAAAAGAAATAAAGATGAACAACTATCATAGAGAAATTCTCTAATCCAAAACTCCTTCGAGTTCAGTGGTGGAGTCCCTAAAAGAATATTAGTGCTTATTAACATCTGTCAAGTATCGATAAGAATACTTTCACCTCTGTCAAGTACGTTATTTTGATGTCGTAGAACAATATTTTACAAAGAATGTATTACTCCGTGCCAAAAAAATATCATAGATAAGAAAATGTTGATTTGGAAGGAAACTCTTTAGGACACAGACCTTTTGTCTTAAATGTTTGTTTTGCAGATCCCTTCATACAAAATATGTTTAATGTGCAATTTTATTTATAAAAAGTTAAATAAATATTAAAATAAATAAATAAAAATTATACATAAGCTGCATGGACCATAAATTATACCCCTCACCTTCTCACAGATTAAGGAGTACAACTTGAAGAAATCGTATCTAGGCTGCACTGGATGATAAGCTTCAGTAGTACGAATAGATATAAATTATAAATATAGACCGGAAAATATGGTAAATACAGCAAATGCCAGTTGATGCATTTTTGTCTCAATTTAAAGCACACAAAAAAAGTTAAACACTAAAAGTAGCTTGCACTCTTTTTCATATTCCTCAGTACTTCATTAAAATGTTACAAGCAGTGATTGGTCCAATTCTAACAAATGCCATTGACAGCCTTCTGCCCAAACGAACATCAGAAACTATCATTATTGCACAGACTTATTGATCCAATAATGAGACCAAGTAATCAGTCTTAAAAAGTGTAACATTTCCAGTATTCCCTATATTTTATTAAATAACAATAAAAACTTCAAAATAAAATTTCAAAATTGGCTGAGGTGAAGCAAAAATCTATATTATTTTTAATTTGTACCAAGTCATTAAAATTTATTCTGCCAGTTCCATAATAAAGGAAATCTTGATACATTATTAAATTATAAATCTAAATGACTATTACTATTATTATTTGTTTTTAAATATTATTCTCGTAATTATAAGGTACCGCATATTTAACACCGCAACGAAATAATTCTCCTATCATAATAATCACTAATTTTTAATTAATGGAAAATATATTAAGCAGCTAACAGAATAACAATAATAATAACAATAATAATAGTTCAGTTAGAAAAAATACCAATTTAGTACACAAAGTTTGAGTTTCAAAATATTCTTAGAGACAAACTGAACATCACCACTTCTGATCAACATTTTATATAAGTTTTAACTTTCAGAATAATTATCTATTTTTTAATTTTATTTTTATTATTCAATTCTTATTAGTCCTGATTACAAGAACTGCCCTGTTTGCTGTACGAGTGCTGACACTGCAGTGATAAGATAACATTACATGATTATTGCTTTAGGTCCAGCGGACTCTTCCAAGCCAAATCAGGACCGGACAACCCCTGATCCGCATAAAAGATCTGCTGAAACAACCTTAGTGGTAAAACTGAAAGCTCTCCACCAGCCAGTTACTTTACAATAAAGACATCCCACGCAGGGGACGCTGAGGCTCATAAGAAGATAAAATGATAAAGCTAAGACTGGCAGTCTAGTAACTTGATTTACCACGCAACAGAACGATTTTATTTATTTCATTGTTCACATGTACAGCGCTTTTCCATCTCAAGAGCAGCTCAAGGCTCTGACCGATACAGGGTGTAACTGAAGATGCCCCAGCCTCCCCATACAGCTTTACACAATCACTCTTGGCTATCAAAACCACTATTACACCGTTCAGATTCACTTAACCATAGGGTGGATTTTATCAAGTATAATTTCACTACAGTTGCGGGACAGGGGCAGAGAGAAGATAAAGACAGGGTAAAGGGGTTTGGATTGGGAAGTTGAAATTCTCTTGCGATATATATATATATAGAAAAAAATTTTTTTGAAAAAGGAAATTCGTAATGTCCACCACCAGAGATTTTAAAAATGGATTTTATTCCTCTTACAACTAATGTGTAGTGGTCTGCCTTTCTCAAAACAGTTAAATACATTTCTAATGAATAATATCTGCCAACTAGGAACTTTCACAGCGGTACATCTGTCCTAGCGAGCAGGGTGGTGATTATACATTTACTAGCACGTGAATACGTTTTGTACCCAACACAAACATTCAATATTGTTTTTCTCTCTCAGTACAGCATTTAGTCTCTCTCTCTCTCTCTCTCTCTCTCTCACACACACACACACACACACACACACTCTCTCAGCAAGTAATTTCCAGAGGTTTCTTGGAGTGTTTAAGGCCTGACACCCCTTCCAGCTTGCTGAGCAGGATCTCGGCTCCCTTGAAGGTCATCTTCTTGAGGTACTTCTTCAGCAGCGACAGTTGGGCCACAAGCATCTGCGTCACTTGGGCGTTCTCCACTTCCAGCAGTCTGAACACCAAAGAAAATATTGCGACGCCTTTTCAAAAGCAATACAAGAGTCTAGCTGTCGCATGTGAGACAAGCAAGAAAGAGGTGGAGTGTCCTGTACAGCAGTTGGTCAGAGCGCTTGTTTCTAATGCCAAAGGCTTGGGGTTCAATGCCAGCTGAGGTTTAATTTATTTTCATTTTTGTTTATAGCCCAGCCTTCCACAAAAGCCAAATCGAGACTATCATCACGTTTGGGGAAGAGAACTCGTACGACCTTTGACCTTGTTTACTATTGTGGTATGAAACTTTCCAGGTCACCCAAGAGTTTCCCCTGGTTTACCGGTCGCGTTTCTCTCTTCCTACTGGTAATGTATGCAGTCAATCAAATTTCAAAACAATTTATTTCTCTTTCGTTGTCTGTATTAGTGATGTTCTTGACTGCTGTGCTTTCAGCTCAATTGAAAAAAAATGTGCATGTATAGCATCCGTTATTGTTGTTATTATTATGTATAGACGGCAAATGGGCAGTTCAAACTTGAATTAACCAGCAAGGTACAAATGAAATTTGAGTGTCCACGATAAAAAATTTTCTCGAACAAAACCAATTAGTCAACTCTTCATAAACAAAAAAGTATTAGTAAATTACTCACTGAACCAAGATAAAACAACCCCTGTTGCTGGCAACCCAGGCCTTGTATGTAGTGGAATCAGCTGCATTCAGTAACGCCACAGAGAACAAGGCTGGAACACAGTGACACAAATGTGTACATTTCTGATTTCCAAAACTAATACATCAACATCGTTGTAAATTATGCCGCAAAGGAGAGGGACAAGAAAATCAAAATACGGACATTATGGATTTTAATGGAACAGTACACAATACCTATTATAGTAACTTATACTGCCAAGTGTGAACAAGAAAATCGTTAGTTCACAAAAGCATCAATTTTGATTCGTAACACCAAAAAAATATTATTATTTTTTGTGTGGACACTTTACTGTCCCTTTTTATCGGGAAAGGTAAACAAGAAAACTATTAATTCACAATGCCCTCATTCCCACCACCACTAAATCTCCAGAATCAATTATAATTTCACACAGCTACACCACTGAAACAGAGCTAGGAAAATCTCTTTAGATATGAAGTATGAGATCAGACTTTCCTTCTGAATGCTCCTACACAAAAAAAGACAATCAAACCCATACCATCCTTGCCCTGATGCATCAGCTGCTTGTCGCAGGCAAGGATTTTCTTGATGGTGATGTGGGCGGCAGGGTCCTCCACAAGGCTCAACTTCTTGTCTTCTCCTTCACCGCCGGTGTAGCTTGGGTCACACGAAGCCACGATGGTCTGTGCTACAGCATCCATGGCAGCTCCTGTGTTACCTACAAACACACACATAACTATCCTTTTAGTTTGCCACACTGGACAACATGTTGATTGATTGATTTATTGTTGCTTTAGGTCCAGCGGACTCTTCCGAGCCAAATCAGGACCGGACAACCCCCGATCCGCATAAAAGATCTGCTGAAACAACCCCAGTGGGAAAATTGAATGCCCTCCACCGGCCAGTCACTTTACAATAAAGACATCCCACGCGGGGGACGGCTGAGGGTTGACCTCAACTACGCGAACACCCCGGTTACAAAAACAAAATAGAATACAAACATCATTATAAATCATCAATGAAACACATACATAGAAAATGCCTATAGTGCTAAATAGTACAATCATAGGAAGCCCTAGTGACCACCCGGCAGAAAGCGTCCAACACTCCCAAGCTGATCCAACAGACCTCATACACAAACAAGGAGTCTTGTCCAGGAAGAGTTTTCAAGAAAAAAGGTAGGTCATTGATCTAGCGAAGAAGAAGATAGTATAGCAGAGTGAAGGACAGAGCGGGAATAGGAAAGAGTAAATGAGGAAGACAGCGACAGTGGGAATTTAAAGCACTAAATTTCCATAAAGTGGGGATACTATTTATACTGAAAACCCCCGGCACTCCAACGGGGGTACTGTTGCCGCAGTGAATCTGTCTTGCCTATAAAGGAAAGACAGGTTTTCAACTGTGGCTTTCACTGTTCCCTTTATAGGTTTGAACAATCTACAGTGGCAAGATTGCTCATGACCCCAAGGGGTGACAACATGTTGTCACGTTCATGAAATAAACTATATTAAACTAGTCTTCCTTATCCAGTTTCTTTCTTCATTCATTGTATAATTCTTGTCACAACTATGACAATGTATTAGTTTTCAAGCTTTTGTTGTATGTATTTTATTTTAAAACCTAAAAGAATCCATTCTTAATGTGCTGCTCCGTCTGTAGCCGTTTCCAAAGGTTGCCAGATGATACTGTATGGAAGTATTTTATATCAAAAACTGAAATACAATTTCATGCACTCCTTAGTCTAACAAACTTGAGTTGTATCCGAAGGTTGTCAGATGATTAGATTAGATATTCAATGTTTATAGGGTCCAGTGGACTGCTAAGAGCCAAATCAGGACCACTCAAAGCTATTCCAAATCAGCACAAAAATTAAAATATGATACAAAATGTATATAAAACTGGCTTAACTAATGAAATCCAAACAAGCATATAAAACAAGATGACATGACCCATATGCGATAAAACAAACCGCATGTAAAAATGTAAACAGGTTTTGGACTACCGCAAACTTTTAAAATCTCATTTAAAGGTAACAAACCAAAATACCTTTCTCACTCATCAATCAGATCAGCACATTCAGATATAAAATGGCGGACAGAAAAGGATTTGTCACATGCAAATCACCATTGTGGTTCTCCTCCTTTCAAAAGGAAACTACGGGTGACATAAGTATGCCCAATATGAAGGCGAGCCAAAACAGTTTCTTCTTTGCAAGTGGACGCAAAGTTAAGCAAAGAAGCAGGCAAATCTGGAAGAATGTTTTTGTCAGATGATTACATGCAGTGCTGTACAATTTGGTCAGTAAACTAAACTGAAAACAACTGACCAAACTGAAAACAATCATCTGGCACATGCCTTGCTTTTAACCTGATTTAGGGGTAGGGGTAGGGGTCAGAGAGGGAGGTAGGGAGGAGGGGTGGAAGAGACCTATTTGACATCCTGTATTAGTATTGGCAGTATTATTATCATTAATATTAAAATCTACTAACCTGAAGCATGTGCCAAGATAACAGGTACAATAAGAGAGGTGTGGCTGTTGGAGATTAGTTCAGCTGCATTCTCTGTCAGGTAGCTGAGGAGTGGTTCTGAAATATGGTCACGCAGCTCCTGCGCTCTTTGCATTGGGTCTTTCTTGCTGTAACAGTTAAAAAAAACTGAAAAAGGTGAGCACCTCTTCTAATCTTCTTACCCACATAGGCACCACACAGATTAACAAACAAAAAAAGAGAAAAGCACTGCTTTGTTTTATCTTTTGCATAACTGTGGCATCAAGATTTTGTGTTTGAACAGGCCCATGAAGCACCAATCCACTAAACACCCACCATTTCCATTTCATTACCCAATTCTGTACAAAACAACGAAGGATGGATGAAAACACAGCTAAGAAAATGATATAAACCCTTCTTTACAATAAAATATTTCCAGTTTGCATACCATCCAGAACACTCTACTGAAACTGCTCTTCTACATATTACCAAGAACCTCTTTTCAACCACAGATTCTGGAAAACTCTCTCTCCTGACCCTTCTTGATCTTTCTGCTACTTTCGATACAATAGGCCATTCCATTCTCCTTCTTCGGCTTGAAAACAGTTTCGGCATCAAAGATGCTGCTCTCAGCTGGTTCCGCTCCTACTTCACTAATCGCTTTCAAACTATCTCTGTCAACAACAACCTTTCTGCTGTGGAATACCGCGAGGCTCAGTTCTAGGAGCCATTCTTTTTACTCTGTACACACCACCACTGTCTCCGATCATTCAGAATCATAGTGTTGGCCATCACTTCTATGCCGATGACAACCAGCTTAGCAACCGTGATACTCTTTAAAATCTCCCCTCCATTCTGAAAACCTCGTCTGACTGCTTCTCAATCATCCAGAATTGGATGACAGCAACAAATTACAACTCAATGCAGACAAAACAGAGGACATGCTCATTTGAACTAAGCATAAACTGTCCTCCACCCTCACCGACACAATAGCTCTAGGTCATAACACCATCCCTCTTTCACCTACTGCGAAGAACCTAGGTGTTGTCCTAGACAATACCCTTGATATTTCAGATTTTATCCGCAAAACATGTCAAGCCTGCCACCACCAACTCCGCTGCATTAGACATATCCTTAAATAACTGACAATCGACGCAACTTCTGAACTTGTGTCGTCTTTCATTCTCTCTCAACTTGACTATTGCAACTCTCTTCTTTGTGGTCTGCCTGCTTCTTCCATCCACCATCTGCAACGTGTTCAAAACGCTACCACTCGCCTCATTCTCAAAAAGAAAACATCTTACCACCTCACTTCACTTCTTCACTCACTCCACTGGCTTCCCATACCACAAAGAATTCTTTACAAAATCTGTCTTTTCTGTTACAAGTGTTTCCATGGCTCCGCTCCTTCATACCTTGTTGATAATGTCCAACGCTACACTCCCTCTCGCAACTTGCACTCTTCATCTGATACAGACCTACTCTGGATACCCCGCCACAAACTGTCCTCTGTTGGTTCTAGATCTGTTTCTGTGTTTGGACCAACTGCCTGGAATTCATAACCACTTTCTCTCCACAGCATACCAAATATCAACACACCTTCAAAGCAAACCTCAAAGCTAATTTCTTCTCTTAAGTCTTTTCCTGATCTGTTCCGTTTTCAAACTGCTTCTTCCATATCGTTTCATCCTTTTCGTGTGTGCATGCCTGTTTGTGTGTGCATGTGTGGGGAATCACTGGTTTATTACCGCCTCTCCCCCAGTCAACTTTGATTTCGCCTGCTCCCAGCCATTTATGTATATTTATTGTACTAATTTTTAATGAGTGTGTGAATGCGTGAGGGTGTGCTTTGAACTTTTAATTACTAGAAAAAGTGCCTTATAAATATCCTTATTATTTATTTATTTATTATTCAATTCTCACAATAATGTTTCAATAAAATCAAAACAAAATCCACCCTAACCTGGTGGTGTTGCCATCTCCCTGCTCCAGCACCTGAGTGACGTCTGGACAAAAGAAAAGCTGATTGCGACGCACCAGCAGGTACGCCAGAACTTTGCGTCCATTAACATCATGGATCAGCTCTGCCAAATGCTTCACTATCTCCTAGAAAAACAGATAAACACATTGTAATGCCACAGAAACTAACATCGCCTCCTATTTAAAATGTGTGCGATCAACAGTCCACTTATTAAAATAAAGAACACCATAGATTCGATGTGAATATCCTGTTCTCTTGCCTCCGCAAAATTTTTAATTCAGTCACTTCAAAGAATGGTATTACGTTAACCTTCTCAAATACCAATATTTCAGCTGCAACATACAGCATCAACCACAAAAACAAAACACTGAACATAATTATTATAATTACTATATAAATGATATTGAAAAAATGTTTTTAAACTGTTGCAGGCTGCCCTTTGTTAAAAACTTTGCATACATTTAAGGAATTAATATACAGGTCCAAAGCTGCATAAAATTATCAGATTGTTGACTTTTGATCTTCACTGTTAGTGTAGTAAAATGCGTTAATGTTCACAGACTTGGGCTTACATCAAGAATGGCTTTCTGCACGAGGACGGTGTCATCTACGCAGTCGAAGACAGCCAGCATCACCATGTGGCCAGCCTCATTCTTGCAAATTTTGGTCACGTGCGTCTTGAAGCTTTTCACTATCAGCTTACGATCCTGTTCACGAATGCAAAAACAAACTGATGCTGAACATTCGAGGAAATAATACACATCAAACCAGATGTGTTAAATATCACCACCTGGATAAAATACTGCGTTGTAGCAGTATTCTTGCCAAGCATTGGTATAAACACCGACTGCATTGCAATAACTATCAACTGCTGACAGAAGATACTCTTAGTCATAGTGTGCTTCTTGCATGGATAACTTAACTATAATTCAAAGTGAATTATCCTTCCGAGATCAAAAGTTGCTACCTTATTTGATCCGCCCCATATACAGGCCATAGCCACACGCGCACCCTCCTTGGTATGCACCATATGTATCAAGGACTCACGCAGAGATTCTACCATGTCCTGCAACAAATACAAGTGCGCCTGGCTACAAACTTTTAAAACTACAATGAACACAAATAATTACACCAAGCACAGGCAAAAATGACTTCAATATGTACATGAATGAATGAACATTGAAGTTTAAGGTCTACACCCACCATTGACGATATGGCAGACAGGGATAACCATCCCAGGGAGGAGGGGGTAGGGACCTAAATCAACACTGAACCACCAGAGCAATCAAACTGCAAAGACGGACAGTGAAAATGGCCACTTTGTATCTTGGAACCTGGGTTTATCTGTTTGCCAGGCGAACGCTCTACCACTGAGCTACAGTGGTGCCACAGAATGTACATAGAAAGAAGAAATGGCCAGACAAAAGAGGATAGAAGGCAGACAGTGCCAGGAGGTACTGTTCTACACAACACATGAAAAGATGACAAAGAGTGTTACAAGGAAAACCACTGGGGTTTGAATGTCATCCAACAGATCCCACAATTATGATACAGTTTGGGCAGGGCAACTGCCCTGACAAGGTTGAAGCCCATTTGGAAAGACAGGACCATCAGTCTACATTCCAAAGTAAGACTGCTGCGCTCCCTTGTCATCTCCATCTTCCTATATGCTTGCGAAGCATGGACCCTCACAGCAGATCTACAACGAATAATACAAAGCATGGAGATGAGGTGCCACAAAAGACTTCTGGGCATTTCCTATACCCAACACATCACCAACGACGAAGTCCGACAGACCATCACACAAGCCATTGGACAACACGATGACCTGCTCACAGTGGTGAAGAAACGGAAACTCCGATGGTATGGCCACATCACCAGATCATCAGGCCTTACAAAGACCATTCTGCAAGGCACAGTGCAAGGAGGTAGAAGAAGTGGGAGACCGAAAAAGAGGTGGGAGGACAACATCCAAGAATGGACTGGTTTGACACTGAGCGAAGCCATCAGGGTTGCTGAGGACAGACAAAGATGGAGTATGCTGGTTAAACGATCATCTGTGGTGTCCCTATGACCTCCGAGTTATGGGACAGGATAGGATAGGAACTGTAGGGTAAAGCTGAAGACGTTTTGCAGCAGCACCCCAACGTTCAAAACCATTATGTTCACAACACCACTCTCTTACTAATGCACACAAAAAGGCTTGAAAGTATGTCTCAATCAAAAGTTAAAACGGATACAAAGGACGGTAAATGACAGATTTTTTTTTTATAAACAAATATTTTTATCTCTCAGTCTACATGAAATTTCCTGCATGGTGAAAATCCAACTTCCCTCTCTAAAAACTTAAAAATGCATATAATAACAATAGCAGAAAAATAAACTCGAAAATACCTTTTTCAACTTGTCATCTGCATACTTGAAAAAATCAAAGAAGATTTTGTGAACCATGGACAATGCCAAAATCTGCCTGAAACAAAAGGAATACAGTATATAATTATTTGGAAATGATTTTGTGTATGGGGAGGTTTAACTATTCAGCTAAAAGAGCTATCTCACAGATGTAAAATCTCAAGCACACTGCAAGTATGTCATCCTATCTAGAAAGTGCTCAGATCTTATCCTGTAAAGCTTCTTAAATTGATCAGGGATGATTGAATTTTGAAAGATTAGTGTGGAAAGAAAAGTTCAGGCACCAGGGTCCAAATTTGTTCAATAGCAACAGACTTTACTTTTAGAATCTCAAACACGTATTATAATTCATAATCATAATTATGCACCTCTGACAACATAAAAAATCACAATCTTCAATATTGAAAACCTCTTCAACAGGCATAATGTTGCTGTTTAATGATAACACATTTTGTAAAACTTCCTTTGATAAATCATCTTGCATCTCATATCTTGTAATTTGAGAGGCACAACATAGCGACTCATTATCACTAGGCAGAATGAAATCTTAACCAATACTGACTGAGACAATGGATCAAAAACAGGATACTCACTTGTCAATAAGAGGTAAGAGACTGTCTTTCAGATTGTGCATGATCATGTCTTTCTTGTCCGGCTGCTCTGTCAAAACATCATCCAGACTGCGTGTCATGGATGTCTGCAAAAAACAAATAAAAAATAAGACTAAACACTGAAAATGTATGTTCTACTAAATATACAACCTGTACCTAATATCATGAGAAAAGGTTTAGGCCACCTGAGAGGAATTTTAAACGCATCTGTCCCCCGAGCAAGTGCTTTCAGCACCTCTGTTAGAGGATATAGATTTTATTTCATAGTTAGAACAAGGATCTGAAAAAAAGTCATAATATGAATAACAGAAAATCAAATTCAACCATAACCTGAAGAAAAGTGACCGAATAATGCACAGTGCGATAGTCATATCGGAACGTATTTGTTTACCTTGAACATAGTGAAAGCAGGTCCATAAAACTCCTCCAGTAGAAACAGTCTCTGACTAGCGTTG
This sequence comes from Oncomelania hupensis, assembly GCA_036898135.1. Lineage (NCBI taxonomy): Eukaryota > Metazoa > Mollusca > Gastropoda > Littorinimorpha > Pomatiopsidae > Oncomelania > Oncomelania hupensis. Next base: position 15,062,799 of record CM072516.1, read on the forward strand.
GCGTACTCATTGTAAGCGTAGTCCACAATCTCTGCTGCTTCCTTGTGTCGGATCAGCTTCCTAACAAAACCATGGAATGCTTTGATGATGACGCCTCTGTGTGCTTTTGACCTGAACATAAAACATAGTGACACTATTAAAATCAATTAATAGATCAATAAAATGGTAAAATAACATCAATTTGACTGCCAAAAAATATGATTTATACATGTGAAATGGTTGTAGCATAAACATACAATATTTAATGAACACACATTTTTTTAATTAAAATCTGATGTAAGCTAGTTCTAGGTTTTATTGATTGGAGTAATTTTGTTTTTGTGTGTGTGTGTGCGAGGCATGAGCAGAAGGCGTATGTTGGGTATATGCTATTGTGTGCTTTTAAAATAAATATTTGCTTTTAATTTGTACATTTAAATTTTATCTGTTTATTAGGAGTGATGATCTTAGTGCCTTTCTAAATTCACTGATAAGGTAATAAAGATTTGGTGAATTCAATTGAATAAAATCATGATTAGAATAAATTAATGTTTAAACTGAGATTCTTACCCATATTTCAACAGCTTGCGAATGATGAACTTGCCATACTTGTTTTTCGATAATTCAGCCACATGCTCTGCCAACACAATCAAATTAAATGCAAAGGAAGCTAAAAACACGCTACACAAACTTCTGTTGCAATTACTTCTCTGTTACCTGATTTATGACATGATAAACAAACTGTAGAGAGGTACATACTACTGGGAACAACTATTTTTTAAATAAAAAAGCTGATGAAATCATACCAATACAACTGAATACGACATGCTCCTTTTGACTTTACTGAACTTCTCTAACAAGATGACACTAGCAAATACAGCAAATTCATAAAATGGTCTGGGGTGTTGTACTTGTAGAGCTACAGTAGTCACCTTTGTGTATCAATTAATACAGGGTTCGTACAGAACAATTAAGGCAAAATTCAAGAACTTTTCAAGTACTTTCAAGACCCATAAATTCAAAATTCAAGAACCCATTCGCGGGCTTGTTTTTAGTTATACTGTGACTTATTCTCCATCTTATGTATTAATTACTTGTTCTCATGTACTGTTACCTGCAGTGAACAAACAGAGAAAGTATTTAATTATGACATTTGGGGGACAAAAACATTCTTCAATCAAAAGAAATTTTTTTTATTTTATACATGTGGTTTATGACTAGTATAGTTATGACTAAAGTAATAATTTAAAACAAAGAATCTTAATGATGCACATCTTTGCATAGGCTGTCATCAATGATTCATTCAATCAGTCAACAGGCACTGACTTTTCACTTTGCTTCTTTCTCTTTAATAATTTTTTCAAGATTCTATGTCTCTGCCTGCAGTTCTTTGGCTCTTTTTCTAAGCGCATTCGACTCCAGCAAAAGAGACATCTTCTTCTTCTCTGCCGCCTCCTCTGCAAGTCTGTCTGCAGACTCCTGCAAGCTGTTATAATCGTCGAAAAGTCTCTGCCTCTTGCTTTTCATGTCGGACAGCTCTGCCTCCTCAGCTTTCCTCTTCTTTGAGATTCTTTGTACCTCCTCGTACTTCTTCTGGTCATCAAGATACTCTTGATATTTGGCTCTTGCAGAGCTGGTGTAACTCAGCATCTCCTTGGACACATTTACATTTTCTGCACCACCAACATCACGAACGGCTTGAATGACAATTCTTGCTTTCAGCATATCCCCCCAAATGATGAACACTTCGCTTCGTGCTTGTTCTTTGGATCTTCTAGTAGCCAAGACCTGTAGCGTTCGTGCTCAATCCATCGCTTATTAAAATGGCATTTTCCGCTAGGCATCTTGATCTTTGCAACTTCAACCCAACTTCATAACCGTGAAGATGAAACCGTGAAGATTCTTCGACTTAGAAAATAACACCGGCAGTTGCCTGGATTGATGAAGGGACCACTTCCGACTTCCGGTATAAGAGAAAGTACAAACCGCTGAGTATTTACCAATTTAATTTTATTGTTATTAGTTCGTGATTTGTTGGAGGTTGTTGTTTTTATTAGTCACTGAAAATTTCTTGTCTTCCTTCTGTCAAAATTCAAGAACTTTCAAGAACTACAGACACATTTGCTGATTTTCAAGAATTTTCAAGGGTCTTGAAAATGAAAATTATTTTTCCAGTATTTTCAAGAGTATTCAAGTCTTGTACGAACCCTGTAATATAATTCAAACAGTTCAAGTGAGTGGAAGGTAATTTTTTCAAGCTTTTACACTAAATTGTATGGATTCAGGAAAAGTGTATTATTCCACATTATTAATGGAAATGCTCTCCGATTGGCATGTATACAGCTTAAAAAGTAATTGGAGTTCCTGATAACGTCACGGAATCCCACTTAGAACTTCACGCTCAGAATCGTTTCTTTGGCTAATCCAAAGCAACGCATTTTGTTAATTGGTCAAACTCTGCTGCGCTTGTTTGTTTTTCGTTTGTGCCTAAGGGAGATAAACCATTTATTACTACAGCAGAACACCTCTTGAATGACCTCGGAAATGACGTTTCGATCAAATTTAACAAAATATTAGACACACAAAAAGTATGCATAACATTGCCGAGTCCGAAACGTTCTAAGAAAAACAGCATACCTTTGATTTCCTCGAGAATGGAGGTGCGGTACTCTGGTCCACCATACTGCACCAAGCACTGAATGATTCGAGCGGAATCATGCACTACAGCTAACTGCAAACATCGTCATTCATAACATGTCTATATTTACAATGCAGTCACAATTCATGTCCACAATATTTCAAAGGAAGCCGACTCAAAACTAAGGCACTACCCCTCAAGGCACAACTAATTCTTAAGACATCAGAATAAACTGTTATTCAACTTATTGTTAAGAACTTGCCTGCACCACCGTTACAAGCCAGAAGGAACTACTTTAAAGTTTAAAAGCAGTAAAAGTACAAAAGTAAAACAGTGTCATCAGGAAGATTACAATCAGTAAGACGTAGACACAGTCAAGACAAAAACAAACTTTAAATTAAAAAATTAGGGAAAAACAAACGAAATAAAAATTGAAATATGTTTAAACAATGCAGAATTTTTCCAACTTTTCATCTCTCATGTAGAGAGAACTGTATTCTAATTTCTCTGGTGTAATAGCTTGCTACCCAAATCCTCAAACAAACCAACCCAAACAACAACAAAACAAGTGTCCCACCTCCTTGATCTTTCCTTCCACCCTGCTGAAAAGATCCCTACACAGCTGCACACGCTTCTCCTCGGGCAAGTTTTGTCTGAAAATTGTTATTAACAGTTTGACAAAAGCGTGCAAACACACATTTCAAAACAACACCTTTGATGATGCCACTAAATTTGTGTACAGGTTCTGGTATCAGAATGGCTAATACCTTATCCTGTGACTGGATGAAGTTCCACACCCACATTCCACCCATCTTGATTCACTTCTTTACGTCATAAATGGGAAATCCTTTTTTGTCGTTTAACATCACGATTGAGCTTGTCACCACAGCATTTATAGAGACGGTTGTCAGCCGCCATGACCGCAAAAATACTTTCCCCGACAGGTATCACAAATGTGATTACTGTTAAATTTGCTTCAAAAGTATAGGTGAGATCCACTTTAAAATGACTATTGGCCTAACTGTCTCAAGTAATTTTACTTTCAAAATCTCTCTTTCTCTCTCCTGCTGAGGACTGCAGGATTCAAATTTTGCTCATAGCTGCTACTAGCAGCTTGTTCCTCAAAATGTATCGTCTTAACCACAGTCACACTGTGTAAGGTTAGGCACTACAAACATCAAAAACAGCTGGACATACCTCCTCAGATCTTCCCACAGATTCTTGGCTTTTTGAATCAATTCATAGTTGTTGCGCACCATCTTACGTTCCCTCTTTTTCTCCTTCCAGGATAGTTTGGGCTTTTTCGGCACTGGAAAGTCATTTCAAATTCAACAGTAATTTTCAATTCAAATATGAGGACACAAGGTACTTAGTCCACAGTCCAGTCCCGTGCACAGCAGGAAGGATAGAGTGGTGTGAAGCAAGAGCTGTGAGTGGTCAAAACAAAGAAAGCCCTAAGAAAACATTTACTTATGAGATGGTTTGCTTTGATCAGCTATATTATACACCTATATTAGCTTGACCGGGCTTTTCAATAACGTATAACATAAGATACCTTTTGTCACAGAATTCCTTGGGGTTGCCTTAAAATACAACAATATTGAAACGACTCGCCAGCGCGTATCTGGCATAAACTCGTCCATACACACCAGCGAGTATTTGGTACGATAAGGGTTAAGAAATGTCAGACTTGAGTCGAGAATCGATACTTAACTTCATCAAGACAGCATTGTATGATTTGTCTTATTAATAACTAATGAGGTACATGATTTGTGAGAAAATGAAACTTGGTACTTACCAATGGTTTCATTTGGAAGGGTGCGGTCAAAGTTCTTCTTGACTTTGGTGGACACTTTGTTTTTGCCTCCCAATGCCTTTATTGACTTCAGTTTCTTCCCAGCTTGCTTCAATGGGATCTAATTTACAAAGAAAATTACAGATGACAATACTTGTTAAAGCTGGAGAAAAAAAGACAGGTTTGCAACTCAAGAATGGATGTATTATATGGGCAAGGTTCAGAAAAGGAGTTGAGAAATTGTGACATACATAAAAAGACTTGGTCTAAAGAAAAGAGAATGCAGAGTATGAAAATAACACATAAACACAAAAGCACAAAGGGTATTTGAGCAAACAAGACATTTATAAAGCACCAAAATTTTGTTAAGTAGATCTGAACTTGTGTGCATAACATCACCTCATGTCACAAACTAAATCAACTGCCATATCAGCATGAATACTGAAATTTAAAACCTCAATGCATGGAAACAATGAAGCAAGTCCTGTTAGTAATCTACAAACACTTGGAAGCAAATTTGCATTTCAAATCAGTTTATTAGAAGAGCTGGGGAAAAAAGTGTACATAACATTACACATAAGAATGGGACGTTTGCATTACATCTTTTCAGACAGTCAAGTCATCAAACATTTAACCTGAAATGCAACAAACTACTTCTACAGATCCTGAGGGAAATTTCTAACATGAAAACATCACGATAGTCTTACAGGTACATGAATATTATGCAGTTAACTTCAAGACTAGCCAAACATCTATTTAAAAAATGTAAACACAGCCATAACAAATATAATTTATGCAGAAATGAAGCAATACAGTTAGATGCTATCATTTTAGTTCATTTGTCTTCGGGTAAACACAAAAAGATCAAAACAACAACATTAGAAAGCATGAAATGCTTGTCAAGGACTCAACAGGTCATAACTTCACGCCGTCACATAGCATTTTTGTGTGGATAAAAACTTAATCGTTTATGAAAAACAGTTGCTGACTTGTTGGATTAACAAAGCTAACTAGGCTAGACATTCTGACAAATGCCAATCAACCACGGTGTTAATCGGTTTTAAATATAAACATTTTAGTGGTGGAGTACATAACTTCATTACACGAATGGAGTGGTGAATGTTGTTAAGTGATAGTTTGCATTGAATAAAATTAGTTATGCTGCCCAAAACTATCCATGACATCAACAGTTGACATAACATGAACTACAATTGCCAATGACCAACATGTCGTGTATAGAATGGTTTATAGGCCAAATAATTGTGGACATAACCTCACACAGTGAATCCTTAAGTGAAGACAAACAGTAAAAGAAAGTTGATCTAAAGTATAAATTGCATTGATTTATACAAGTACACATAAATGAAAGTAGTGCAGAGTAAAATGTGTCTTACATGGACATGAGTATTTTGCCATTAACTTTGAGACTAGTCAAACATCTATAAACACAATACGTGAACACAGCCATAACAAACATAATTTAAACAAAAATGAAGCAATACAGTTAGATACAATCATATAAGTTCATTTGTCTTGGGATAAAAACAAAAAGATCTTTAAAAAAAACATTAGAAAGCATACAATGCTTGTCAAGGATTCAAGAGGTCATAACTTCATGCCGTGACATAACATTTTTGTGTGGATAAAAACTTAATCGTCTATGAAAGACAGTAGCTGACTTGTCGGATTAACAAATTCTAACAAGACTAGACACTATGACAAACTTGAATCAACCATGGTGTTAACTGGTTTTAAATATAAACATTTTAGTGGTGGAGTACATAACTTCATTACACGAATGGATTGGTGAATGTTGTTAAGTGACAGTTTGCTTTGAATAAAATTAGTTATGCTGCCCAAAACTAGCCAGGCATCAACAGTTGACATAACTTGAACATACAATTGTCCAATGAGCAATGTGACAATTGATAGGCCAAATAATTAAAACCTGTGATTCCTATCAAGACAACAGTTGATTAAAAATAATATTAAACATGAAACATTAAAAAAACTCCATACACCAGTTTGATTCCTTAAGGGAGAAAATACATATAGGAGTTTTAAATAAAAGAAAAAAATTAAAAAAATATCTAAAAATTAAGGTAATTGCACAATTTAGTTTACAATTTTTAACACATATAAATAATAAGAGTAAAAAAAATGGTTCTTAAACTTAAAAAAAACCTAAATTTTAAAATTTTAATTCCGGAAAATTATTTTCAGACAACCCCTAAAATAAAAAAAACAAAAAACCTGGGGACAAATAAAAATATTTCAAGCGTCTTATAAACCATGAAGAGGGAAAATAATAACTTAAAATTTATTGTCAAAAAAAATAAATACAAATTGATATTTCCAAATAAAGTTGTAAAAATACATAATTATAATAAAATAAAAAACATGAAAAGGAAATATTAAAATGTCATCAGTCAAAAATAATTGAACCTAAGTCAAAAATTAAATAGTGGAAAAAAATGAAAGCAAAAACAGTAAAATATACACTAAAAAAAAAAAACAAAAAAGGAAAAATCACTAAATTAATCTGACCTAAAAAATGTTGGAAAAGACAACCCAGAAATCTCTGCCTTGAAGTACATGTTTTGTGTTTTGTTTGTTTTTTCCTTTATAGAAACAAACTGAATAAAAACTAAAAAACCAAAAGAAACAAAATAGTGATGCAGATTGAAGTAAAATCAAGAGTAATCTGAAATAATTAATAAAAAAAAAAGTATTAAAAAAAGAAGTGATTTAAAAAAGGAAAAACATCACCAGAAGCATTACATAACTTTACACTGTCATTATATACACAGATGAAGAAATCTTTTAAAAAGAGGATACATTGCCAAGTCAAAACAAGAGCAAAGCATACAACTAGCAGAAAGCAGTCTTTCAGTATTGACTGGTCAAAATACAAAAGTTCATTTCCATGCAATAATATACGAAGTTCATTTACGAGCAGTTTACACCCCAAATTATGAAGTACAATGTTCTTCGATCCTGGCATGTAGTATACTCGGCCAGCACTTTGACCACGGCTGATTCAGGAAGCAAGTATTCCTGACCACTCTCTGGCAACTTCCAGCCTTCTCCGTACATCAAGTATTGACCCCAAGTATTGTGGGTTACTCTTGTGACCTGTAATCAGCAAATCATGATAAATCAGAAAAAAAACTACATGCTACCCTTTCAAATGAAGCTAATGGTGCTTTTTATTCTTAATTTACATGGTGGTTGTCGAAACTAAATGCAGCTGTGGGGAAAATAACTGGCCATCTCTGATTCAGCTTCACCACACAATCCCCACAACTTGAAAATGCCTCACAAATAAATACTTCTTGTGCTACAAATTGAGAAGTTCCTCCTTTGATTCCACATTTACCAATATGAAGTGCCCGGTAGGTAAGGAAGAATTCTAATCTGCATACATGCTTTGCCAAATATTCCCTTTATGTCAACAATTGTGTGTGTACATAACTTTATGCAATGCTTCCATGATGGATATGATCACATGACAGTTCACACTTGAGATTGATCACTTCTGGGGATTAATCTGCTTGTACTTTTTCCTGTCAGACAATAAACTGATTAAAATGTCAAGTACAGTCAAGAGCTGTGGTTGAAAAGTAAAGGTGTAAGTAACTTCACCATTTTGAGGTAAGCTAGCTTTGACAGAGACAACATGAAGTTATGCACAAAGAGTGGAACAAAAGGGCATTTTACCTTAAAATTAGCTATGTTTTTAAAGGAATCAATTTAAACTGCATTAAAAAGATACCTTGGCACAATAGTGAAGCTCAAGGGCTCGAAATGTGTGGTCATAATTTTACGCAATGATATGCAATTGGTCTGGTCATGAAGTTATGTACAGTCGCATAGGAATGGCAAAATAAATCAGACTAAAGCCCAGTAGTTAACAATCACATGTATGGAACAAAACTTATTTCATTAAATTATTATAATATGAAATACATTAATCGAAGAGCTCTGGTTGATAAAATTTTGGTGTATGTAACTTCACCATTTTGATGCAGGCTTGTTTTGACAAAGAATGTGAAGTTATGCACAAAGAGTGGAACAAGGCTGTGTTTGTTGGTGAGCTGTGTTGATATTTTTTAATCATCTTTTGAGTGTAAATAATGTATTGTATCTTTTAAAAGAAAAAGTATCACTTCAAATTTTTAAATAAAAATAAAAAAGGAATTGTGTTCATCATTTCACAAAATCCACTTACTTTCTGGTTTTGGAAGTTAGTAGTGAAGTTATGTACTAAGAGAAATGGTCTCATAATTAATAGAAGAAACAAGTAAGTGGGATACGTTTTCACATATTGAGCTTCAGAATAATCCTACACTGGGAAAAACTAAATTACTCTAATTTCTTTCAAGAATGGTTGAGTTCATCACTTTACACAACTTTGAGCAAGCACAATTTTTCACTAGCTGTGTGACGTTATGCACGTGGTCGGTATTACAAAAAATGAAGCCTATAGTGACCACAACAAGAAAGAAATCAAAAATAATGTTATAAAAACATTTGTGATGCATAATTATTAGCCTATGGAACTAAATATCTCATCATTTAAACAAAATAACAAAACACCTATAAGACCGAGATGTTTCGGATTGTGAAGTTACGCACACAAACGAATTAGACTAACAAAACGTGCCACTTTATTGTCTGTTATTAGCGGTGTATTTGTCCGCAATGAAAATATAATCCGTATAAAAATATAAACGGTTAAAATTGATTTGACAATAATACCTGTTAAAAAATCGTGTACGTTGCTTCATGACAAATTGTCAAAACCGGGTGCCAAAAATAATGCAAAATATCTACAAACAAGAACGTTTACTCAAACACCTTTGTAGCGATGCTGTTGACTTGAAACAAACATACATTTTTATCACAAAAACATGAGATTTACTCCATCAATGTTGACAGAAAAGTCGAAAAACACTGACCAAGCCACCAAAAATATGCGTGCATAACTTAGATGAAAAATTCATGACACTCGACTTACCTTCATTTTTGGACGAATCCGCCGCACTTCTTTCTTCTTCAGCCATCGCACGTTGAATGTTATCAAAGGCCAATTGTTTCACGTGTTAAAATTGACGCTAACCGCATTATTTAGAAAATTTGGAGCCTCAAAAAAACAGTACGTCACGTTTGGTTTTCATGACCCAAAAGTTGGCAGCAATTTGTTTGCCTATATTATTCGTTCGATTAATTATATCATTATTCTGATTATTGTATTGCTTATATTAAGTTTTGGACTCATGTTTCATAATTTATTAGCATAAGAAATAAAGTGAATTACAACACCAGCGCGGATTAATAAGCCCTGAAGCTGAATCACGAAAATACGTGACGTACGCGGGAGTCGCCGATTTCGACGCATATCTCCAAAAAATACGAACCGATTTTAAAATGTAAAATTGTTTCGTACCCTTCATACATTTTTAATTTCGGAAATTAAATTGTTATTAATATTCTATGAAGCAGTTTTATGCCGGTCGGCAAATACCGAACACACTGTTTACGATGTCACAAAAAGTGTAACGGAAACCGCCGATCGTTACGTCATTCATCGTCAGTTTTTTTTTTTCTTTGACGTGGTTTATCGATCCGTCCTTGACGTCAAAATGAAGAACGATCTTTTCTCTGTCAGATTCACATTTTATTTTGTTTCAAATGATGATATGCAGCGAGTCCGCTTCCTCGCAAAGTAACAGTACCGCCGAAAATCGAGTCCGACGCCATTTCAGAGCCTTGCCCATATATATAAAGATTAAATGTTCACTCTTGTTCTAGACTCAAGTTTCTTTATGGTCAGATTGTTTAACTTGTTCGGTGTCAGGCATAATAATGCAAATGCGCATTCCTATTCACGCTAATGCCAGGGTGATTTTTGCGAATTAGGGTAATAATTCACAAACAATTCCCAAGGCTAATGGAGGCAAGATAGCTAATTACACGTTGGTGTAGAGTTAGTGGCATCTTGAAAGTGGCCATCAAAACATGCAGTCCCGGTCAGTGTTTTCCGCCTACCTCTCACACCTCAGCCACTGCCCCTTACCACTCGCCTTTCCCTTCCCAGCTCTCCCCCTTACAGCAATGCCTCTAGACACTCTAGGCAGTGTTCCCTCTCCAAAAAAGAAATAGGAGTCCATGGGACTCTATCCTATCCTATCATATCCCATAACTCGGAGGTCAGAGGTTAAACGATCATCTGTGGTGCCCCTATGACCATGGGACTCTCAGTTATCAAAATTTACGAGTCCTTTTGCACATTCTGATTCTGAGAGTGAGCAGTGACATGCTTGCATAAAGGAAGTGTACAATTAGCACCATGTGATTTTAAAGGACCACAACTTTGAATCATCTGCTATGGAAAGTCTTCATCGGGGGGATTTGCCGACGAAAACGACACCCCTGCATTTTGTCATACTTTCGACTTCAGCAATCCGGGAAAAATGTGTTTGTCGGCAGGACGCACACATGAACACTTTTCTGATATACTTTTTATATTTTGTGCATAACTGACGCACCATTGAGTAATTGGGAACAATGCTCTAGGTCACTTATCATGGTGTGTGATAGCACTCTCACTGTCACCCTGAATTGATCTCTGTATCTGCTATGTAAATGGTGTCAACATACTGGGTCAACACTTGACCCCTCTGTCTCATTGTCGAAATCCATGAGAACACGAGGTGCAGTCCCATGTGGTGAAATATCAGAACTAAAATAGCCATCCAGTGAATCGACAGGATTCAACATCTGATGCATCACAACAAGCTGAACATTGTGTCCTACTGGGACCAGACATAGAGTTGTCAGCCATTTGATTTGGCCTCCATTCACTGCAGAACTGGTGCAGTTGCTTAGACATTTCTGTGTTTACGGCACTAGCAGTGACACCTGGTGGGAAAATTGCAGTGTTTCCGAAGAAGGAAATGGTTGTAGTTATCAAACTTAGGTTCTACATCATACATACTTTTGGAGATTTTCTATGAAGAATTCTAAAACTAGGATGACCAAACATTTGGTTGCTGGCACAGAACTGGTAGTGATGATGCTGACCGAGTACAGAATGGGTAAAACAAGCTTTAGGATACAGGGCAAGATGGCATGAAAAGCTCACAAGTGCTCGTGTACTTTTGCTTGTGCTTCCTTACATTCAAAGCAATTAAACAACTGACCTTCATGCACTTTGCTTTCTTCTGTGCCAGCACGGTGCTGTTCTCCTTGTCAAGACTTTTGTTAGGACTGTCTGGGTCTGAAAATGAAGCCGAAACCTCCGGAAGTTCTGCCATTGAAATCTTTTTCTTTGCCTTTGCTTTGGGTGATCTGAACGATTTGTCAGCACCGTCAGGCTCTCCTCTGGCCATCTGCACTGCCATTTCCATTGTAGTATCAGTCACTTCTCTTCGCTTCTTGTTAGGTGATGGGTACTTCGAGTACATAGTTGACTCATCTGGTGGCATGATCGAGCTGATCTGGCTCAACGATGCTGGCGTCTGATCAAACATACTCGTGCTGTCACCAGAAGGCTGCATTGCTTTGCGCTTCTTTGGCGACTTGCTTACTGCTTTCGTTCCTGCCGACTTAAAAAGTGGGTTGTCAGAAAGCTTCGCCTTGCTTTTCTTCATTGCACTGTTTCCCTCCAGGTTGTCACGTCCAGTCCTTCCTGATTTTGACCTCATAACTGTTGACAAAAAGATATGGTTGTTATATATAACTACAACAAGTAAACAACAAAAATATATAAATAAATAATAAAATAAAAAAATAATAAAATTTTTAATTGTATAACTAATAACTAGTATAATAATAATAATCATAATAATAAAGGCAAACCAGGCTGAAAAACAAAAACCAACAAGCAGTTAAGCAAATTCAAGAATAGTTAAACTGCACAAAATTAACAAACAACCAAATGATTTCTAAGCTTTTGTTGTTTTGATCATCAGAATTCAGATACAGTTCATTGAGTTCAACCTTAAATTTTTGTTGTCAGTGAATGACTCTGTTCTCACTTACCTTGTGCTTATTAAGTATTATTCAAATATACTGATTTACTACACTAAGTGACTAAAGAAGAAAAAAAAAGATGTATGATAATAGGCAAAAAAAGAAAAAAAAGAAAGAAGGCTGTTTATGGTATCCCACCTGGCCCTAAACATTTTAGGAGATCGTCTGAGAAAACAATTATTTTAAAAAAAAAAAAAGTCGCACCTCAGGTGGAAAAGTTTGGGTTTTTTAAAATAAAGCCGACCTACCGACACTATTTATTTTCCTATGTTACCTTAAACACACTTTTTTTTTTTTTGCCTTATGTCGTTACGACTGTATTTTTTAATTAGGCTTTGAGTTTGAGGCCTTTATCTAATCTTTAACCAGTCTTCCTAGCTATTTTATCCTAAATTCTGATGGGGGAATAGGGGAGGGGCACAAAGCACTATAGTATACATTCAAAACATGGCATTTTCCGATTGTTAACAGCAGAAAAAAGAATGATTCAAAGAATAATGGGCATGTGTGGGTACGTTACGGTTGTACTACTGCCGGTTCAAATTTTTCAAATATTTCGCTATAAGTATAAATAATCAACTGAAGACAGAAAAACAAAACTGAAAATGCACAGACTGTGCACGTTGCTTCTTTTATACTCAACATGTTGACAGCAAAATAGCTTTCTTTCAAAGAAGATTGGAACCAAACAAACACCTTATTACCTTTTCTCGATCTCCTCAATCTTCCACAAAACACATGTGAGTGCCTATGCGACCTGACAGCGATTGCCGTTAAATGCTCCCTTTTTCCATGTACAAACAACGAGCTTGTTAATTTATAAAGCCACTTTGTCGGAGTTATTTTAACATAATAAAACGGTATTTGAATAAATCCAAGTACAAATAGTGATCTTAAATTAGACTTTGTGTTCTAACTTTTACAACATACGCAAACCAATATTACTCAAGGGTAGACAACCAAAATGTCGGGACCTCTTGTGAATAATTTCGAAGTACCATCATGGTATGAACGAAACATTGCGCTTTTGATTATTGTCTTTTTAATAGAATTTTATGCTAAAAACGTGTATGCTACATTTTTAGTTGCAAAGCATTATGCGATTGTTTAAAAATTGTGTGCTGGCTTGCCTTAGGCTCAAGATTATTGACAAGAATCTCAATTCTCTTGCTTGCGACCGTACTGTCACACTGTGCTAAGTAACTTTTGCAAGTTCTTATTTATTTACTCTGCGATCTAAATAATCTTCGAAGTTACAGCCTTACCTATTTCGCAGCATAAACAGTAAACACCCTTAGTTGTAAACTACGAGATGACAAAATATGTTGCACGCTTACCCCCCTCCCTCCTCTCCCCCCATCCTCTCCTTCCCACCCCCCATCCTTTCCTCCCCCCCCCCCCTCTCTCTAAAAACATATTTTAAATTTTTTAAATCCACAGTTTAGTTTAACTTTAGGAATAAAAACGCTTTGTATGATTATTTCAGGGCTGGAAAGCCTCCACCTGGACTTCACTTGGATGTGATGAAAGACACCAAAATGATTCAGGTTTGTTAACCCTTAGCCTGCTGACATGTTTTTCCTGCTCTGTGCTAAAGAAAATTTTGACTTACGATTAAAAACACACATGCCTTATTATATATGCCATTGTTGCTAAACTATTACACCTAGATATATAAAAGTATCAAATGAAAGGAAATTGAATAAAGATTCCAAAGAACAGACACAAAAAAGTGTAAGATTGTTGGTTAGTACAATTATGGGATGAAAAGTTAGTCTTTTGAGCAGAAGAGAGTGATCAATAGTGTCAAAAGCTGCCGATAAATCGAGGAGAGAGAGGAAAGACACATCGCCAGAATCCAGAGCAAGCAGAATGTCATTGACAACCTTAATAAGTGCAGTTTCAGTGCTGTGGTGCGGGCGGTAGGCTGACTGAGTGTGGGGGAGGAGGTCGTGGTTCTGAAGGTAGGAAAACAACTGTTGGAGGACAATTTTCTCAAGAATCTTTGATAAAAATGGGAGGTTGGAGACGGGCCTGTAGTTCTTTAGCACATTCTGGTCAAGAGAGTTCTTTTTTAAAAGGGGCTTTACTACAGCCGACTTGAAGGATGAGGGTACAAGGCCATGCACTAAACTGTCATTAATCATTTGGGTGAGGGAGGGAAGGACAAGATCAAGACATTCAATTAGCAAAGGGGTGGGGATGGGGTCAAGAGAGCAAGTGGTAGGTTTAGACTTTAAAACAATGGATTCAACCATTTCCTCCGTCACTGGCTGAAAAAACGGAAGAGAAAAAGGGCACTCACTGACTGAGGAGTCACTTAGCGCCGGCAACGGAGACAGCTGATCCAGCTCCGCTCGAATTGCAGCAACTTTATCCACAAAGTAAGCACCAAATATTTCTGGCAGCTGAGAGGAGGGGTACACATTGGGAAGGGGAGAGGTTTTGACTCGGCCACTTAAGCGACCATACACGGAAAACAGTTCCCTACTGCTCTCACAGCTGGCGATTTTTGCGGTGGTATATGCGCTCTTTGCATCATGCACAATCTTGACGACCAGACGCTTGGCAGCATTGAAAATCTGCTTATGGATAGTGAGCCCTATCTTAAGCCAGTTTCTTTCAGCGCGCCGTCTTTGGCGCTTGGCGTCCCGAAGCTCGGATCTTACGGCAGTGTACCAGGGAGCTGTCTTCTCCCTACGGATGCAGCGGTTTGAGACAGGGGCGTGCTTATCAAGGATCGAGCGGAGAGCAGCGTCTAACGGCTCAGCCGCCAGGGGCGAGACGAGCGCGCTCTGAAGATCCTCGCGGAAAGTGCCCCTGTCAATCGCGCGCAAGTTTCGCAGTGACTGGTACATAGCGGGCGGTTTGGGGGGCTGGGCGACTAAGTGACACACCACACAGTAGTGATCAGACGTCAGAGTCTGTGTCACTGATGCATCCTGCACATAGTAGAAGTTGTATGGGAAGAAGTATGTACCACATCTTACTTTGTGTACATTTTATGGTGCAGACTGCAGTGTTTATGTTTGATTGGTGGCATCAGCGTGGAGACGAGGTGCTACAGAAGACTTCTGGGCATTTCCTATACCCAGCACATCACCAGCGATGAAGTCTGACAATCACACAAGCCATTGGACAACACGATGACTTGCTTACAGTAGTAAAGAAACTGAAACTCTGATGGTATGGCCACATCACCAGAGCATAAGGCCTTGCAAACCAACCTGCAAGGCATGGTGCAAGGAGGCAGAAGTAGAGGGTGACAGAAAAAGAGGTGAGATGACAACATTAAAGAATGGACTGGCTTGACACTGAGTGAAGCCATGAGGGTTGCTGAGGACAAAGAAAGAGGGAGTACGCTGGTTAAACGATCATCTGTGGTGCCCCAACAACCTTGGAGTTACGGGATAGGATAGGAATAGGATCACATGGCATCTTATAGTTGGACTTAAGCAAACAAATATTTTATCACAAACTGAGTTTGGACAAACGTAGATCTTTGTCTTACTTGATATGCAATCTTAGAAAACTGGCTTGTGTCCCAACTCCTTACTAGGGAGGCGCGGTGGCCGAGTGGTTAGAGCGTTGTCTTGCGGATCTGAAGGTCCCGAGTTCGAGCCCAGGCCGGGGCATTGTGTTGTGCCCTTGAGAAAGACACTTTACTCCCGTTTTCTACTCCTTCGGATGAGAGTATAAACCGAGGTCTAGTCTGTGTCGCATGCATTCAATCATAACGGACTTTAAAGATCCTGACACTCATGTCCTAGACGCGTGAGTGCCGGTGACAAGAACACACCCAGCATGTACTTAGGGTAAAGCGCTTCACTTGGGGCTGCTGTACTTTCGAAAATGAAAGTGCCCGAATTTTACCTTGGTGATAATAAAGTTGTTAAAATAAAAAAATAAAAATACTACTATTCAAGAACAGGGCACTTGATCACCCACCCCTCCTCAGGAAAAATTAAGCTATACATGTAGTTACACTCTAAAGTCTTCATAAGCAGACCTTCATAACTTCTTGTATTGTTATCCAACAACTGTGTGGTTGTTTAATACTCTTTTTTTTTTTCTTGTTGAATTGTCGATTTTCTGCAGACCACGTCGGATCAACTAGTAACGTATCAGAGACAACACATATTGTCTCAAGTTTGTTAGCAGCATATTTTGACTAGGAGAATAATATTCCCCTTGACCAAAAGGGGTGTTTTCTTCCAAGGAGAGAAACACTCCCACTGTCCCAAGTGGTGTTTTTTTCTTCTACAAACACAGTCCTTTATGATTTTCACATTCTTTAGTTTAAATAATGGAATTCAATGAATACCTGGTCAGTTTACACTATAAACAGGCAAACCTTCATGCTAGCTGAGTGTCAGAAATCTATCAAGCAGCTGCTAAATAGCTTAGATCACTCAATAGCCCTTCACAATCAGATTGGCAATTAGCATCACTTTTGGACCGATTGCCTATAGATATAACCATAGTAACAGCTCGATAGAAGCAGCAAAAGGTCTATTGAGATTTGTTTTGTGATGGGCAGAATGTAACATTTATTTAAGTAGGAGTTTAAGAAATTATTTTAACAGAATTTATTATCCTTGTTTTCATTTATATCAATTATAAGTTACACATTTTCTATTTCAGAAACTGATGATTGATGAGAAAAAGTGTTATTTCTTTGGGCGTAACAAGCAACTGTGCGACTTTCCTATCGACCACTCTTCTTGCTCTCGAGTTCATGCAGCACTTGTCTGGCATCGCCATCTGAATCGTCCATTCATTATAGACCTTGGCAGTAGTAAGACAATTTCTGTTTCATATGTAACAAGCTATTATATCAGTTATCTTTATCAGTTTATGCCACATAATAACATTTATAGCTTTTTAAATTTTAGTAGTAGTATAGCAATGTAGTTGTGCTACTTAAAAATAAAATTTGATGATTTTAATTTTGACAATTAAAATGTAGGGTACATATTACTGTCGTACAATAGTGAGATGCCGCAGTATTATTACTAGATGGCGATATGTAATATATGCATAGATCATTAGGTGACAAAGGGCACTCAAAACAGTGAATTTTCCTTTCAATATTCTAGCTCATGGCACACACATTGGCCAGATTCGACTAGAAACCAGAAAGCCACAGCAAGTTCCCCTTGACAGCGAGATCCATTTTGGTGCATCCACTCGAATTTATGTTATCCGGGAGCGTCCACAGCCTCTGGGTCCTGGTGGCTTAGATGATGATGGGAACAAACAGGGCGAGAAAGAAGGAAATCTTTTAGGCCTGCCTGAGTCAGAAACAGAATTAGATGTAAGTGCAGAAAATGGAACTTTGTGTTCTCAATTTATAATTAGATGTCCTTTCTCTGCATGATTATTTAGTGTTTGGTAACAAACTTTATCTTCAATAGATGTGATAATAGAAATTTTCTGGTGATTTAAAAAAAAATAATTTTATGTTTTTTTTTATAAACTTGATCCCTGTGAATCATTGAGAGGGAATAAAATGACTTGGTTTTCAAAACAGCTTTTCAAGCACTAATTTTTCCTGTCTCTTTGTCTGAATGTGGATATTGGACATTATTTGAACTTGTAAATTTGTCAAAAATCTAAACTTTCTAATTGTATGTATTGTATCTAATACTCCCTTTGACACAGACACACTATCTAATTTATAATGAACTGCTTATATTTGTAAAATCTCATTTCTATTTTGCTTCACTTTCAGAATTTAACAGAATTCAACACCGCTCACAACCGACGAATAGCGTCAGTCGCTGAAATAGTGGATGTGCCAAACCCATTGAAGAGAAAACCCAAAACTACACATGTATCATTTGCAGATGAAGAAGAAGTCATTAATCCAGGTTTGTACATAAATAATACTCAACAGATTGAAACACCAAGCTGAACAAATCATAGCTGAATAACAAGCAGGATTCAGACAGGGTGAAATACCACTGAGCAGATTTTCAACCTCAGAATAACCTGCGAGAAATACCTACAGCGCCATTAACATCTATATCATGTGTTTGTAGACTTCAAGAAAGTGTTTGACTGAGTCTGGCATGTAGGTCTGTGGGCAACCATGAGAATGTACAACATCAGCCCTAGCATTATTGAAGTCATCAAAAGCCTGTATGACAAGGCTAACAGTGCAGTCCTCCACAACAGGGCCATCGGGAACTGGTTCACAAAAACAATTGGCATACTCACTCCAACACTCTTCAACATCTTCCTAGGGCACATCATGTCAATGTGCAGATCACAGTCAGCAAAGGGGGTAGAGCAATCTCCAACTTTTGTTTTTGGGATGACATTGATGGATCGGCTGGAGAGAAACAAGAACTTGAACAGTTTGTACAGAGGCTTAACACCACCTCCAGAGCCTTTGGAATGGAAATAAGTGCAGAGAAGACCAAAATGATGGCCAACATGATGATGGCATCAACGCGGACATCAAAGTCAAAGGCCAATCCCTCAACATAGCATAGCATCAAATATTTAGGAGCCATTGTATCAGACAGTGGGTCCCGACAGGAAGTCCTCTCCAGGATCACACAAACAACTGCTGCCCTGACAAGGTTGAAACCCATTTGGAAAAACAGGACCATCGGTCTATACTCCAAGGTGATGCTACTGTGCTCCCTTGTCATCTCCATCTCCCTATATCCTTGCGAAACATGGACCCTGACAGCAGACCTACAACGAAGCATACAAAGCATGGAGATGAGGTGCTCATAAGACTTCTGTACATTTCCTATACCCAACACATCACCAACGACGAAGTCTGATAGACCATCACACAAGCCATTGGACAACACGATGAAATGCTCACAGTGGTGAAGAAACGGAAACTCCCATTGTGTGACCACGTTACCAGAGCATCAGGCTTGCAAAGACCATTCTACAAGGCACAGTGCAAGGAGGCAGAAGAAGAGGGAGACATAAAAAGAGGTGGGAGGACAACATTCGAGAATGGACTGGCTTGACACTGAGCAAAGCCCTGAGGGTTGCTGCGGAAAAAGACAGATGGAGTACACTGGTTAAGCAATCATCTGTGGTGCCCCAACGACTTTTGAGTTACTGGATAGGATATGATAGGATGTACACAGTTGCCACATTTAATGTTTGGCATACAGATATGATCAGATGAAGTGTTACTGCTCTTTTTAGTATTTTTAGTGTTTGTTTCTGAATCTGAATCTGAGCCCAAGCAACGTTTTCAACATGATTTCAGGCACAGCATAGAGAGTAACTGAAATCGCAGGAGGTCGAAGTAATTTCTTTTCTATTTTTTAAAGTGAAATATGTTTTTTCCTCAAAACTGTACTCAAAGTTGAATGTGTCACTTGTATGTTACAGAAGACATAGACCCATCTATAGGGCGCTTCCGAAACTTGGTGCAGACCACAGTAATACCTACAAAGGTAAGCTTATTTGATTGTTGCTTCAGTTGTTTGTTTGCTTGGTTAGTTGACTGATTGATTGTTCAGTTGATTTTCTAGGGCAGGAGAGAACTTTATGATTTCTTACTGGCAGTTACATTCTTCATTCGTTTGCCTTATACAGGGTGAATCGGACCCCACTTCTTGTTCTGTCTTACCAATAGGTTAGCGTTGGGGAGCAAGATGCTAAGCTTTACATCTATTTAATGAGTTCAGCTTTACACCAATGAGAATCACTCATTTTTGATTTGTCCATTTTGATGCTTATTTGTGACTTAAAATGTATGCTATGGAGCCATTACTTTCTTCATTCACTTTTTCACTGCCAGCTGTCTTGGATTGCAGAAACTCCCAGGGCCCATTGTTCGAATAGCAGACAGTGTTAGCACACCTGCTCACAATACAACATCAAATATTCACTAGAGTCTGTGTAGGGCCGAGATATAGATATATAGATATATTAATTTTACAGATATCTCCAACAAAATACTGAAACCTGAATAAAATAGGATTAGAAAGAATAAAGTATGTGTACATATCATTATGTTTGTTACAGAGGTCAAAACTGGATTCTGGCCTAACAGGAGGACTGGGAGATGATCGTAAGCAGACAACGACAACTACGCATTTTGGGGAGCTTCATTCTCATGGACTCGGTTCCTCTCTTGCCCATCCCTTGTCCTTTGCAGCCAAGCTCGGAATTCCTATCCCCAACCTGGCTCCAGACGTTGAACATGAACCTGCACCCCCCTCCCTTCCACCGACAGTGGCTGCTCCCTTTGTGGCAGAGGAAGGGCCAAAAGAACCACGCAAGAAAAAATACGCCAAAGAGGCTTGGCCTGGCAAAAAGCCCACTCACAACTTGTTGGTTTAGGGACTTGCACATTTATCAGAACAATTTCAAAAGATGTTGCATGTCATGTTTCCATTTTGAGAGGGTTGTGGTCCACCTTTTGTCTTCGTGTGTGTGCTTCGCCATAGTTTTTAAAAAGTCTGTTGAGAGTATGAGAATTGACTGTTGTGAGATATTTGTGTGCCTAGTATCATGTTACCACTGGGAAATAATTCTGCAGCAATTCATTCAGAATTATGATTGAATTATGGCAGTATTATTTCCCAGGAGATGATGTATGGGCATGTTTATTTTAACGCTTATGTTTGGACTTCAATACATGTTTAATGAAGAAGTGAATGCTGGCTGACTGAACCAGAGAAGGCGAGTATTATGAATGTGAGATAAAGATATTGTGTGCAAGAGGCTCATTATTTCACTTGTTCGTTCATTATCATAAATTGTTGCATAATTATGATTTGTTATGATTGATATAAAAGAAAAATTACAACTTTTAACTAGTCTTTGTCTTCTTTTTAATTTTTTTTTAATTTTTATATCTCCATTATTTTGTGAAAGGCTTGTGTCAAATTTAAATATTATTTGCTTTCAGTACACATTAAATGCTTGATCCCTTAAAAATATTCTGTTTCAACTGTTACTGTTTGACATCATACAATACAATTTTACAACATTTTTTTTTTAAAAACAATTTGTCATGTCAGTTCTTTGTCTGTCCTTTTGACCAGTTTTTCTGGCTACCTTAACTTGTTATGTATTTATTTTATTTATTACAGGCAATTTAATATAGTGCATATATTTAACAACTCTATGGGCTTATGCATACAACTTATAATATTAAATACGTACTATCCTATCCTATCCCGTAGCTTGAAAGTCATTGTGGCATCACAGATGTATCTTTCTCTGTTCCCAGCAACCCTCGTATAGCTTTGCTCAGTGTCAAGCAAGTCCATCCTCGAATGTTGTCCTCCCACCTCTTTTTCTGTCTCCATCTTCTTCTGCCTCCTGGCACTGTGCCTTGCAGTATGGTCTGATGCTCTGGTGCCCATACCATGGGAGTTTTCATTTCTTCCCCACTGTGAGCAGGTCATCGTGTTCTCCAAGGGCTTGTGTGATGGTCTGTCGGACTTCGTTGTTGGTGATGTGCTGGGTATAGGAAATGCCCAGAAGTCTTATGTAGCACCTCATCTCCATGCTTTGTATTCTTCGTTGTAGGTCTGCTGTCAGGGTCCATGTTTCGCAAGCATATATGAAGATGGAGATGACAAGGGAGTGAAACAGCCTTATCTTGGAGTGTAGACTGATGGTCCTGCCTTTTCAAATGGGTTTTAACCTTGTCGGGGCAGCAATTGTGCAATCCTGAAGAGGACTTCATGTCGGGACCCATTTTCTGATACAATGGCTCTTAAATATTTAAAGCTATGCACTGTGTTGAGGGATTGACCTTGGACCTTGATGTCAAAGGAGTTCCACATGTAATTTCCCAGGAATTCCACGTGCACAGTTTTTAAGGATTTCTCCAACATTTATAATTCTTAAGGGTTCTAATTAATTTAAAGACTGACAGAATACTCTCTGGGTCCTATCCTATCCTATCCTATAACCGGGAGATCGTTGTGACGCCACAGATGATTGTTTAACCAGCATACTCCATCTTTCTATGTTCTCAGCAAACCCGATGGCTTCGATCAGTGTCAAACCAGTCCATTCTCAAATGTTGTCCTCCCACCTCTTTTTCGGTCTCCCTCTTCTTCTATGTCTTTGCACTGTGCCTTGCAGGATGGTCTTTGCAAGGCCTGATGATCTGGTGACGTGGCCATACCATCGGAATTTCTGTTTATTCACCACTGTGAGCAGGTCATTGTGTTGTCCAATGGCTTGTGTGATGGTCTGTCGGACTTCATTCATCGTTGTTGTGCTGGGTATAGGAAATGCCCAGAAATCTTCTGTAGCACCTCATCTCCATGCTTTGTATTCTTCGTTGTAGGTCTGCTGTGAGGGCCCATGTTTCGCAAGCATATCGGAAGATGGAAATGACAACGGAGTGCAGCAGCCTTACCTTGGAATGTAGGTAGACTGATGTTCTTGTCTTTCCAAATGAGTTTCAACCTTGCCAGGGCAGCAGTTGTTTGTGCGATTCTGGAGAGAACTTCCTGTCGGGGCCCATTGTCTGATACAATGGCTCCTAAATATTTGAAGCTATGTGTTACTGGCAGTATTTTTTTAATGAGTTAGGTAGTGTGTTTGGTAGTATGTTCAAGGTTATTTCCCTTTATTCTTCTAATCATATTGTGAGTATTGTTCTTATTAGTAAGTTGTATCAACCTGTGTTTTTTTATTGCTGGGAGAAAGTTGAATACTGTTCGATTAGTTTTGAAATAGGATATATATATATTCTGTAATGAGATATATTTTGGACTTTTGCTATGATAACCTTAGAGGCAGGACTTCTTTATGAATTGTGTAGCCCTTGTTCCACAAATAGGGGTTTCATTTTTCTTTTCTGCAATTAATTTTATTGAACATCATCAAGAATAAACGTACAGCAGGGGATAAACCGAACTCCTTGTTTGGACTGGATGAGAGATTCTTTTACTTTTATCTTTATCCTGTCCTGTCACAAGGTCCGCACGTTTCTTGGTTTTGCTGGCTATTATCGCCTAACACACTACCTAACTCATTAAAAAAATACTGCCGGTAACATATGCACTGTGTTGAGGGATTGGTCTTGGACTTTGATGTCCATGTTGATGCTATTGGTGTTGTTGGTCATCATTTTGGTCTTTTCCAAACTTATTTCCATTTCATAGGCTCTGGAGGTGGTGTCAAACCTCTATACCAGCTGTTCAAATTCTTGTTCCTCTCCAGCCAATCCATCAATGTCATCCGCAAAACGGAGATAGGAGATTGCTCTACCCCCTTTGCTGACTGTGCCTTCGTGATCAGCAAGGGCATCTGACAGTATGAGCTCTATAGGAAGATGTTGGAGAGAGTAGAAATCCTTGACTCACACCGATTGTTGTTCTGAACAAGTTTGTGATGGCACTGTTGTGGAGGACTGCACTGGTAGCCTTGTCATACAGGTTTTTGATGACCAATAATGTTAGGGCTGATGTTGTACACTCTCATGGTTGCCCTGTGAGCTGTATGCCAGACTTGGTCAAATGCTTTCTTGAAATCTATAAACACATGATATAGATGTTGCTGGTGCTGTAGGTATTTCTTGCAGATTATTCTGAGGTTGAAAATCTGTTCAGTGGTACTTCTCCCTGTCCTGAATCCTGCTTGTTCTTCAGGTATGATTTGTTCCGCTTGGGGTTTCAACCTGTTGAGTATTATTTTCAGGAGGACCTTGCTGGCATGGCTGAGGAGGCTGATGGTGAGGTAAATCACACTTCTGAATGTTACCCTTTTTGGGAAGAGTGATGACAAATGACTGGAACCATCGTGTAGGCCACTCCCCACTCTGCCAGATCTTGATACAGATAATGGTGAGGGCGTCAATCATCGCTTCCCCTCCGGCTTGCAGCAATCCCGAGGGTATGTTGTCCACTCCCGCTGACTTCCCCTTCTTTAGTGATTGCACTGCTGCCTTAACTTCTCGGGAGAATTGGGAGGGTTTCTTCCTCTTCTCTGTTCTGGGGACATGCTAGAACTGATGGATCTCCATTTGGTTTGTGGTTGTAAAGGTCAGGACAGTACTCTGTCCATCTATCCAAGACATCTTGTTCTCCTGTAAGGCATATATATGCCAGACTTGTTTCAGATCGTGGAGACTGTTTAACACTTGTCAACCGCTTCACAGTCTGATAGGCCTTCTTGCTGTTGTTCTTGTTCAGACTGTTCTCTATTTCCTGGCATTGCTCTTCTATCCAGTTCTCCTTTGCTGTGCTCATGCCTTTTCGGATGTCATTGTTAATTTCGATAGGCATCCGCTCCCTGTGAGGTGTTCTTTTTCATCTCTCTTTGTTTATCACACAGGTCCAAAAGTTCAGATGTGACCCACGGTTTCTTCTTTGGGCAGTGCTTGCCAAGGATCTTAGTGGCGGCATCTGTCACAGCTGAGCTGAAGGTGGTGGTCATGGTGTTGACATCTATTTCACCAGCTCCCAAAATGATCAGAGGTGCAATTCCTCCAGTTGTGGCTTTGAATATTTCTGCCACCTCCGAGTCTTGCAGTTTGTCCAGGTCAAACTTCAGTCTAGTGCACTTTGCTGTGTTTACTCTCATCAAGTGGAGCTGGAAGGACATCATCACGAGATCGTGATCGTGCCGATGTCTGCTCCTGGAAAAGTGCGTGTCCTGCCAATGTTGATGCTTGATCTGAAGCATGTCATGACCGTGATGTAGTCAATCTGGTTGTGATGCTCCCAGCTAGGACTGTGCCATGTCCATCATCTGGATTTTTTTGTGGAGACCAAGCGTGTTTGCCAGTATCAGATTCTTGTATCTGGCAAATTCCGTAAGAGTCTCAGACATTTGTCTTGTTGCAGTGGGGTCCACATGTGTCTCCCTAGTTGTGGTGTGCATCTTGGCCATCCATCCTTGCACTATGTCCTTCTTCGGCACTTGGTCAAGGACAGCCTGTAGATGTTCATAGAAATCATCGACTTTGCTGTCATCATTGTCTGAGGTTGGGGCACAGACCTGGATGATGGCGATGTTAAAAGGTGCTGCTCTCAGAAGGATGGTAATGAATCTACTGGAGACTAGGCAGCAACCCATGACAGTGGCTAGACTAGAGTGTCTTTGTGGACCAAGAATCCAACGTCGTGTTCGTGCCTGTCATCTCTACAGCTGAAATAAAGCTTGTGGCCTTTGTCGGTCGTTGTTTCACCTAGGCCTTTCCACCGCCGTACGCCGATACCTAAGATGTTCCATCGATAATGGTCCAGTTTGTGGGCAATGCTAAAACTGATCTCTAGGTCAGATCTCCGTTTGGTGTGTGGTTGTAAAGGTCAGAGCAGTACTCTGTCCATCTATCCAAGACTTCTTGTTCTTCTGTAAGGCATATGCCACACTTGCTTTGGATCGTGTAGAGCTTGGGCTGTTTAAAACTTGTCAGCTGCTTCCCAGTCTGGTAGGCTACGGTCTATGTTCTTAGTGTTGTTCTTGTTCAGACTGTTCTCTATTTCCTGGCATTGCATGATCTTCTATCCAGTTCTCCTTTCCAGTATGCATGCATTTTCGGAGGTCGTTGATTTTTCGGTAGTCAGCTCCCCGTGAGTTGTTCTTTTTCTTTTTCATATATCTTCGTGACACATTTAAATAGGTACAAAACATTTTATTCCATTAATATATTATATAGGTATTTTATTTTTTTAAAAGCACAGTGTGCACATACACTCAATTTCTTCGAACAAAGATGTATTCTCTGCCTCTCTTTCTCAGCATGGAGGCACAAAACTCTCTCTAGATCTCCCACATACACTGCGTAGACTGGGAGAGGGGAAAGTAAAAGTAAAACTCGGCTAGTTTCATCTACGCGGTGTGGGTCTTCTTTCGAGTCTTTCCTGAGTTTCAAAATCGCACCGAAGTTACGCCCCTTCGACATACGATGCAGACCTACTCGTGTCAAAGGTTACTGCAGTGTCAAAGGTCATTCATTCATTCATTTCATTGAGTAGATTAACGTCCCCGGACACATAAGGGGACGTTAATCTACTCAATGAAAGGTCAAAGGTCACTGAAGATTCCTTTATAAATACTGTGTCCTTAACATTGCTCGATGTAGTGACCTTGGCCGTGGCACGACTCGATGAGTATAGTATATTTGCAATGGCGAATATCGAAGAAGCTCTGCACGAGTATGATGTTGTCCATGAGCCTGAAACACCTGGGGAGGCACAAACTCTGGTGTCTTCTGTTTCAGATGCTACAATTAATAAGAAAGTAGAAGGTGAAGTGTTACAGGCTGACAGCACTTCTTCTGAAGGGACAAATAGCGAGAGAAGGAGCGCCTTTCGAGACAGCCATCCACCAGTTGAAATTATTTGTCCAAGAATAAACTGCACAGAGAAAATTGTGAGTTTTATTGACTTCTTACACTCAACCCCTTACTCCCGTCATTTCTTTAGTAATTGATTTTTTTTTAAAATAAAGGGGAAGCATACTCACGCATTTATTTATTTACACTACAGCCCTTCTCCTCCCTCTTTTATTCTTCTTGGGTTGATCAGCCGCAATCTAATAGTAATACGCTGATTCATTTGCATGATCTGTAAGTTATTACTTAAATTTCTGAGTAATACACTCATAGGGCCATCAACAAATTAGTTTAAGAGACAGTTACATCTGTATAGCACATTGTTTGTATCCAGGAATGTGGGATGAACATCGTAGGAAAGAGGCCAGTGCCAATTTGAAATGCTCACTAGGCCTACCTACTGAGTTTGATGAATTGGGGGGGGGGGGGGGAGGGGTTCTGTACGATTCAGGGATTAATTTGATCTCCTGCAGGTGACATGAATGGTGGATGAGAGTATAACCTGAGGTTTGTGCATGCACGTATTTCATTGCACAGACTTGAAAGTTCCTGACTCACATTTCCTAGATGGGTGGGTGCCGGCTACACAAATGCACCCAGCATTCACCAGGTCCCCTCTTCCCATCCCCAGTGGCCCAGGATTGCGCTGGTTCATCTGTGCATCAGACTGTGCGGCCAAAGGTTACAAGTGGGTGCCTCAGATGGCTTGAGTTAGATCCTTTATCGGCCAACTCCTTGAGCAACTCCTTGAGCAACTTCTGAGCTGGAAAAGCGCTAGGAACGATGAAATAAATAAATAAATATTGATTAAAATATAAGGCTAAACAGTTTTAAAAAAAACAACAACCAATAATTGCACTTTAATTAATTTATTTTTGTTCACATTATTTTGTTTCAGCTCTTCTGTCTAGATTGTAGCAGTGAAATGAATGAGACTTACTTTCGCTCAAGAGTAGGGTAAGTAACTTCAAGATCAGATGTTATCATAGACATAGGCAAAATAATAATAATCTTGACCAATCTTAAAGCAAGGTTTCAATAATTGCATAGATTTCTATAGTAACAGACAGCAAGCCATTCAAATGAATTTTCAGTTCCAGATGCACATGTATATAACTTATTTATAAGCTGAAAATTAGCATTTTGAAAAGTATTAATTTTCGTGGCAATGTTGTGACTCCTTTATCCTAAAGAACAAACTGACCGACAATCAGAGTGGCACTGACTGAATTATAATCCACGAGTTGACATGTAAATACAAAAATAATCAAAACTGGTTCAGCCAGTTTTGAGATGTAGAGCAAGCATGTTCAGCAAATTATTGATCTCCGCAACCTTGACCTACAGTTGCGAGAGAGCAAATATGATGGCATGGAGGCTGGTCACTAACTGGCGGCAGGGATAGCTCAGTGGTCAGAGCGCACGACTTGTGTGAGTGCGTCTTGGGCGACGTGGGTTCGAATCCTGACTTCAGCTAACTATTTTGTGATTGCTGGATATTACGGGCCAGCGCCTTGAGAAGCTCTCTGAGCTTGTAAGTGCGCTATATAAGAGAAATCTCTTTCTTTCTTTTTTAACTTGGTAAGGCCCCCCAAAAATATGTACGTTTACGGTAACAGGGGGGAAAAAGAGGTTGGTAGGTCGGCTTCTTTTCTTTTTTCTTCTTTTTTTTCTTTTTTTTTTTTTTTTTCTTTTTCTTTTTTAAACCTTTCCCATTTTGGGTGCAATGTTTTTTCTAGACGATCCCCAAAATCGTTTAGCGTCGGGTCACAAAATTTGGGGTCGGTCGGGATACCTTAAACACATTTTGGGGGGGGGCCTGAAGCTGCTCATCCTTATGTGTGGATATTCAAACACAAATGCAATGTGCATTAAAAAATTGCCCAAGAAGAAAATTGATTGCCTGATTCCTTTCATCTGGAAATGCATCCGCAAACCCAAACTCTCAACTTTCTGGATCAGGTGGCGGAAAGTTTGCTTTGCGTGTGCTTGCAAAGCCTTTGCTATGGTAATATCCAATATCCCTTAAGCAAAGCCTTTGCTATGATAATATCCCCCCACCAATTCAAGACCAACAGCTTCACGAGCTTCATGAATTGCACGAAGCCATCAGGCTCTCTAATGAAATCATAAACAATTAATTTGAAGCTATATGGAATCTGAAGACGTGTTTTTTTTTTTTTTACCAACAAATATGTTGACTAACCTGGCCATTGTTATGTCATGTTGAGTTAGAAAAACAATTATCCTATCCTATCCTATCCTGTCCCATAACCCGAAGGTCGTAGGGGCACCACAGATGATCGCTTAACCAGCATACTCCATCTTTCTCTGTCCTCAGCAGCCCTCATGGCTTCGCTCAGTG
Source organism: Oncomelania hupensis (assembly GCA_036898135.1). Classification (NCBI taxonomy): domain Eukaryota; kingdom Metazoa; phylum Mollusca; class Gastropoda; order Littorinimorpha; family Pomatiopsidae; genus Oncomelania; species Oncomelania hupensis. The sequence goes on from CM072516.1 coordinate 15,091,909, forward strand.
TCAAACCAGTCCATTCTCGAATGTTGTCCTCCCACCTCTTTTTCGGTCTCCCCCTTCTTCTACCTCCTTGCACTGTGCCTTGTAGAATGGTCTTTGCAAGGCCTGATGATCTGGTGACGTGGCCATACCATCGGAGTTTCCGTTTCTTCACCACTGTGAGCAGGTCATCGTGTTGTCCAATGGCTTGTGTGATGGTCTGTCGGACTTCAACGTTGGTGATGTGTTGGGTATAGGAAATGCACAGAAGTCTTCTGTAGCACCTCATCTCCATGCTTTGTATTCTTCGTTGGAGATCTGCTGTGAGGGTCCATGCTTCGCAAGCATATAGGAAGATGGAGATGACCAGAGAGCGCAGCAGTCTTACTTTGGAATGTAGACTGATGGTTCTGTCTTTCCAAATGGGCTTCAACCTTGTCAGGGCAGCAGTTGTTTGTGCGATCCTGGAGAGGACTTCCTGTCGAGACCCATTGTCTGACACAATGGCTCCTAAATATTTGAAGCTGTGCACTGTGTTGAGGGATTGGCCTTGTACTTTGATGTCCGTGTTGATGCCATTGGTGTTGTTGGTCATCATTTTGGTCTTCTCTGCACTTATTTCCATTCCATAAGCTCTGGAGGTGGTGTCAAGCCTCTGTACAAGCTGTTCAAGTTCTTGTTCCTCTCCAGCCAGTCCATCAATATCATCCGCAAAACGAAGATTGGAGATTGCTCTGCCCCCTATGCTGACTGTGCCTTCGTGATCTGCAAGAGCATCTGACATGATGCGCTCTAGGAAGATGTTGAAGAGTGTTGGAGAGAGTAGGCATCCTTGACGCACACCGATTGTTGTTCTGAACCAGTTCCCGATGACGCTGTTATGGAGGACTGCACTGGTAGCCTTGTCATACAGGCTTTTGATGATGAGAAAAACAATTACAAGATTAAAATTATCTTTTGAAATGACAAGTTGACTCTGACACTCTCTCTCGCTCTCTTAAGACGGCTCTCCATTGTCAGCTGGACGTTAAAAGGGGCACTCCAGAAAGATTTGAATCGAGGATAGCTTTAGCAAAATCTATGTTAATACAAATACAGTCAAGAATGTTATCAGGTTTGTGCACTTGTTTGCGTACGGATGGATTCACTGCAGGTATATACGGATAAAGTTTTGTGCATTGCGTTTGTGTATCCAGACAAAGGGCGCTTGGCTTAATGTTCCTATGAAGTTTGGTCAAAGCCCATTCAGTTGTTTTTGATGGTGTGCAGTGGACCAACTGACTGACAGACCAATGTTTGACTGACTGACATTTGGATCGTTTTGATTTCCAACTGTTTTAAAGTATTTTCAGATATTATCTGAAATATGTTGTATATATTATAGTATATATTATCTGAAAATACACAAATACATTAATTCCTTTGAATGTGGATTATTCTCTGGACAGTTGATTCAATCTGGTTCTTGCATTCAGGAATGCAAACTGGAGATGCGTGTACAAATCCTGTGACTGGATATGATCCTTTCTTCAGAGTTCAGTACTAATTTTATTTTATTGTAAATTTAAATGGATCTAATTTTCAAGGAGTGGCCTAACACTGTTTACTTTGTAATTGACAAGCATGTATGTAAACGAATGCAAATTACAAAGCTTGTTGCGTTACTTGTGCACGGAATTAGCTGGAGGTCTGCATTTTTTTATATTTATATAGAGACAAGTTGTCTGCTTTCGGAGAGACTGTCAAAGCACTGCGGATGTTCATGTCAAACAAGAGCAGGATCAATCCAAATCATGAATACGGCATTGCTGCCTTTACAGATACTGTATTGTGGGTAAGCAATTATATATTTTATTTATTGTAATTCGCTGTCAATGTACTTTGCGTAACTGAAGATAGGATTAGCAAACGTTTTGATGGGGAGTTTGGGGGGTAAGGTGGAGGTAAGAGGCTTACTAGGTTTGTGTTTTAATGGTAGAACTTTCAATAAAGCTGCAAGGTTACAAGTTTATCATATATATGAGTTCTCTACTCCTTATTTTTGCTGAAAATAAAAAAACAAACTTGTATATCATCACCTGGAAAAAAATACTTGCTGTAACTCCATCATAATTAGTGTTAAAGTTATGGCAGTATTTTTCCCAGGCAGCGATATATTCTTCACACATTTTAATGTGTATTGGACTATCGGCCCATTTTTACAAGAATAGAGCCAAGTCCGTTTCTTTGTGTTTAAGTAACATAAAGCGTTTGGAGACATTAAGTCAATTCTTTCATGTGATCAGTTTGCAAAAGTCACAAACATTTTAAGACAGGTTTTAATGTGTGGATTTTAGCTGAAAGGATTTAGCAAGCCAAGAGAAACCATTAAAGTGCTGGAGGACATCACCAAAACTGCTTTACTGCCAGCTGGGGACTTTGACCTTGACAACCTGTTTCAAATGCTGTAAGTGCATAGTCCTATTATCAGTGTGTGTTAATACAGTTAGTATAGAATTAAAAATAAATATATGATAAAAGCAGGTGGAAATTGATCGTACACATGGAGAACAAACATTCTATTTCTAGTGAAGTAGATAAATGTAGTCAGAGTTGAAGCAGTAGGCATTGTATAGTTGACGATATTTCTGTGACTACAGCCTGATTATTTTCCGTCTTTTTATGTGTGCAGCCAGGAGAACATTGTCTTGCCAGAAGTAACAGGGGAAATACGTGTGGTTCCTCCTCCATATATTGTCCGCATTTTGTTCATTTATGGAAGATCACATCGCATGCCATTGTTCACTGATAAACAGGTTGGTTCTAGTAGTGTTTTGTTTGTTTGTTTTACATTTTTTTTAATTTTAAAATAAATATTTAAGGTAGGCAAATTACCATATTGCAGTTTGTCAGTCTGACAAGTTCAGCAGAATCAAAAATCTGATTATTGAAATTGTAAGCCACTTTGGCTATTAAATTTATTATTATAATAAACTAGGCTGCTAATTTTATTGTTATAATAACTATGCTGGCTGTGCCTGTGTTTACCTTTTATTATACATGTGTCTTGGCTTTGAAATTGGCTTTGAGCGAAGCAGACGACAAGAGGACAATGCAAGTACTGGAAATATTGTATTTATACTGTGAACTTTGTGTTTCTATCGGTGTAGAATGTGATAATCGAATTTGAAGCTGATATTGATTTCTATGGATGTGTGGGAAAAATATATATGTATTTTTAAAACCTAAAAATTTTCATGTATAGATTTAAATTTTGAAGCTGGATTTTGTGTGTTTAGCAAAACTGGAATATCTGTGGAAAATGGTTTTGACAAATTTTGGGATGTGTTGTGTGGCAAATGGATAATAGATCTGCAGAGTTGCTATGATCACCTTGTGAAGAAAATGCGGTTGCTTAGCAAACCTCTAAATAGGAAATTTCAAGTTGACAACCGTAGTTAAGGTAGCCTGATTGACAATTTTAGCGGAATCTAGATCTAAACAGTAGACCAATTTTTCTTATGAGAATGTAATTCTAGCTTTTCCACCGTCCGAATTTTTGTTGGTCTTCGGTAGCAAATTGATTTATAAATGAAATTTAGCGTAGACGAGAAGTTTTAGATTATGAATTGCAATTATAAAGAGAGGAGAAACAGTCGATGGAAGAATTGCACAGGTCCTTATGTTTACAGTCTGGAGAGATCGGTGTAAAATCGTGCTCAGCCATCCGAGTCACTCGTAACCAGAATCCAGAGTTTTTAGTTTGTTATATAGCTCCAACTTTCTTTCTCCTTCTCCTTTTAGAAATGTGTGTGCTCTTAGGTTTAGAGTTGGTCGACTAGCCATGCCTTCCAATGGAGGCCATCGAAAAGAGCAACCAGAGCAAAGCTGTTTGATCCGGTGTTTTTCCTTTATGAATTGAAAGATCCTACTATTCGGTTGTCCATACTAATGTCTGATAAATAAACTTCTTACCTATGTTAACTGTAGACCTGTTATTTTTAAAGAACTAGTACAATTGGCTAGATTCCGTACACACCGTAGCGTTCGACTTTTCTCTGTAATACATGGCTATTAAAAGTAATCTCTGATTCGTCGGCACCGATCACATGTTGGTAGGCACGGCTGCTGATTTGCTGCCTTATCTCGTGCCTACCCCAATGTATTGAGCAATGGACAGTGGGTGAGACATTAGTCCCCTATACGATAGTGTCCGGGGACGTTAATTTAATAAAGAAAGAAGAAAGGGGGGCCACCTAGAATTTGAGAGTAAACCTATGCAATGGTTTTAGGCGTCCGTGGTCTTAGTTTTTTTTATGTATATAACATTTTCAACACTATTTTCGGCCCATTCATGAACATAAAATATTACAATAGCTTGAGAAGTCCAACTAAAAAAATTTATAACTAAAATTTCCTAAATCGAAAGAGATTTTGAATACAAAAATCTAAAATTTCCAAATTCTGAAGATTTTCTCATACGTGGTGAATAGATTTGAATGGTTGAATTTCTGTGTTCTGAGATTTAAAACATTGACTACTCATGCAGATTCTCAATGAAAAACAAAAATAACTTGAATCTCTAGTGTTTTACAAATGTAGTTTCCGACGAAATACAAAGGATCTTCTTTTTCATACGTATTTATCCGAAATAATAACTGTTAGAAACCTGGAAAATATGTAATAACTTGAAGTCTAGTATCTATGCTCATTTCGGTATAATTATAGATTGAAATCTTGAACGGAACTGAAATTAATATCAATTTTTATACTATGAAATTTTTTGAAAATAAATGTCTTTTATGTATCAATAGTTTTCCTGTATCAGAGTCTCCTCTCTGAAAATCCTTACGGGAAGAGAGGGGACTATAAACTGATAAACATAACATAACATAACATAGTTTTCCTCGTCACCCCTGCGGTGGCTGACTCTTCACTGTCGCTCCCAGCGGACCGTACTGGTCGGCCTCCCCACCCTTGTGCTTCCTGCAACCAACGGGATTTCAACACCCCCCCCACCCTCCCCCCTTCCTTCCCCCCCAAGGTGCCGTTTGCACCTGTATCAGGCTGCCACGACCCTTGGATTGCAGTGCACAAATTGAAAAAGTTGGTCGAACAACTTGCCTATACAGTTGCTGGGCTCACGGACATGGTCCGTAGCCTGGCCGATCGGGCCCAGCCTCTGCGCAGCCCCGTCTCCTCTTTGGTGCTCAGACCGATGCCGATACCACCAAATGTGACGCCATGTCACAGACCCCCCACCCTGGTGGCGGGGTCTCCGGCATTATTGCTAGAGACTCGGCCACCCAGGTGAACAGTAGCCCTTCCAGCTCGCAATTTTTCAAACATATGAATGAATATTCTAATCTTCTCTCCCCGCATTTCGAGCCGTATCAGATTGACTATGCCATAGCTCTTTTCCGTTGGGCTTACGATTCGGGTTGGGTCGACGACTCTCGGCTGAAGGGTCCCCATGGCACCTCAAGGAAAAGCCGAAGTGCCCGTTTTCAGGGAGAAGCCACAGTCACTAAGGCTTAACTTTATTCCTTGGCTGAGGTTTTTTCTTTTTTTTTGGGTAAATATATACATTTTTAACTTGGCCCTGCGTAAGCCATATTTTTTTAGATTTTCAATAGATTTTCAATACCTTTAGCTTTTTCCTCTGTATAATTGATTTTTTAACATTAAAATTTGTCCTGGCCTTTACAGCTGTTTTCTTTGTTTTAACCTTTTATATATTACGACCTGTTCTGTTATGCTATAGCTCGGCAGACCTGGTCTGTCTCCACATAAAAGTTCCTTAGTTCTCTTCCCTTCCCTTACTGTGATCACCCTGTCCCTTATTCCTACTTGTAGCACCAATTCCTCTCCACACGGCCTTTCATCCTTTCCCTGGGCATCACACCTTCTTCACCTCGACTAGCCTCTTACATCCTCCTGCTGCGGTCTGCTTACTTCTAACAATGTCGCCTAAAGCGCTCTGCTTCTACATATTTTTTCACTCGTTCTTCACACCATCTTCAACTTCGTTCCTGTCTTCACTACACAATGTATAAGCTGCTACGTCGGCTACATCTTCTGTCCCCTATATGCCTCCGTGTCCGGGGACGCAAAGCACTACTCAATCAAAATAGTTTTCCTCAGGAGAGACAACTTTTAAACCTTTTCATGACTATGAACAAAAATAGTATAAAGAAGAGAATAAATTGAAGTGTTTTATATTTCCCCCATCATTCTGCGAGTGGTCTTATCTGTAAAAATGTTTTTGTGAAGTGTGTTGTGTAAATAAATTCCTGTTTAGTTTCCTATCCTATCCTATCCCGTAACTCGGAGGTCGTAGGGGCACCACAGATGATCGTTTAACCAGCATACTCCCATCTTTTCCTGTCCTCAGCAACCATGATTGTTTCGCTCAGTGTCAAACCAGTCCATTCTCGAATGTTGTCCTCCTACCTCTTTTTCGGTCTCCCTCTTCTTCTACCTCCTTGCACTGTACCTTGCAGGATGGTCTTTGCAAGACCTGATGATCTGGTGAGGTGGCCATACCGTTTTTTCACCACTGTGAGCAGGTCATCGTGTTGTCCAATGGCTTGTGTGATGGTCTTTCGGACTTCGTTGTTGGTGATGTGTTGGGTATGGAAAATGCCCAGAAATCTTCTGCAGCACCGCATCTCATGCTTTGTATTCTTCGTTGTAGATCTGCTGTGAGGGTCCATGTTTTGCAAGCATATAGGAAGATGGAGATGACAAGGGAGCGCAGCAGTCTTACCTTGGAATGTAGACTGATGGTCCTGTCTTTCCAAATTGGCTTCAACCTCGCCAGGGCAGCAGTTGTTTATGCGATCCTGGAGAGGACTTCCTGTCGGGACCCATTGTCTAATATAATTGATACAAATTGTTTAGTTTAGTTGTTTTCTGTTCCACTTACTAAATTACTATAATTGTTTAGTAGAAATAAAAATCTTATTCCATCTCTATCTTGAATTAAACAATTGCACTTTCATCACATGCATCTCTAACTACAAACTTTATTTAATTATAAAACTAAGATTTTATAATAGATTTAAATTTTATTATACACATTACATTGAAGATAAAGTAATTTTTCTCTGACAGGCCTTAGTTTCCTTGGTTTTGGGGTAGAGACGTGGAGGCATTCATCCGAAATTTTGATGCATCCTTTCCGCTGTGGGTGGGAGGTGTAGTCTTTGTGGGATGGATGTCTCGGCGAGCCTATACCTGGGAAAGATCGGTTTGTTGGAGATGGTGTCAGAACTGAATTATAACATCTCTTGTGAGCCCTATAACCTTCCTGACGACAGCATGGTGTGGAGTTTTGCAAGGAGGGATGCATTCCTTTCGCTGAGGGCGAAGGAATGTCCGAGTATGGGAGGATGTTCTTGCAGGGCCGTATTCCCGGGGTGAAAGGGGCTTACAATATCATTGGTGATGCTGTAATATGTGTGCACGAATGTGATTGTGAGAGTATGTGCTGTAGTAGGAATGGAACTGAATCTTCTCTCATGTACAGGAAATATTAACTATTACACATATTTCGTTTTCTTCATAGGTTTATCATCAGCTTGAGATGTCTCCTTATTTCTTTGTGGATGTGCTGTATGTTCATGAACCTCCATCAGAGGAAAACAGCTGTGAGGTAATTTGTTTATTTTGATTCAGATATTAATCACAATTTTAGAAATTCCAACCGACAGCTTTTGGTACTCATTCTGTAACTTTTAACATTTCAGTTCAGTTCAGTGGTTAGATTAACGTCCCTGGGCACAGTGCGTATAGGGGACAATTGTAACATTTAAATTGTAATGTTCTTATATAGTACCTTTCCAGCTCAATAACTGCTCATGGCTTTGGCCAATTCTGGCTCTCTCAAGGTACCTGAGGTGCCAACTTGCTACCTTGTGGCTGCTCATTGCCTAGCATCCCAGACACCCCTTGGGGTCATGAGCAATCTTGCCACTGTAGATTGTTCTAACCTACAAAGGGAAAAGTGAAAGCCCCAGTTGAAAACCTGTCTTGACTTTGTAGGCATGACCAATTCACTGCAGCAACAGTACCCCCGTTGGGGTGCCGGGGGTTTCAGTATAAATAGTAACCCCACTTTCTGGAAATTTAGTGCTTTAAATTCCCACTGTCGCTGTCTTCCTCATTTGCTCTTTCCCATTCCTGCTCTATCCTATCACTCTGCTATACTATCTTCTTCTTCGCTAGATCAATGACCTACCTTTTTTCTTGAAAACTCTTCCTGGACAAGACTCCTTGTTTGTGTATGAGGTCTGTTGGATCAGCTTGGGAGTATTGGACGCTTTCTGCCGGGTGGTCACTAGGGCTTCCTATGATGTTATTATTTAGCAATATAGGCATTTTATATGTATGTGTTTTGTTGATAATTTATAATGATGTTTGTATTCTATTTTGTTTTTGTAACCGGGGGTTCGATTAGTTGGGGTAAAGCCTCAGCCGTCCCCTGCGTCGGATGTCTTTATTGTAAAGTGACTGGCCGGTGGAGGGCATTCAGTTTTCCTACTAGGGTTGTTTCAGCAGATCTTTTATGCGGATCGGGGGTTGTCCGGTCCTGATTTGGCTCGGAAGAGTCCGCTGGACCTAAAGCAACAATCAATCAATCAATCATCCCAGACAACTGAGCACAATCCTGTTATATTATCTGCATTTAGTTTATTTTGCTGTAAATTACATAATGCATTTCTGGTCTGAAAATACTTAATACATTGTTTTCATTTTATATAAAGTTAACAAATATTGTTTTATTATGAAGTTCTTGTCCATGTCTGTTGTAATCTAGGTATTGCTAATCTTCCTGTTAATATTGTACTGTCCTTGTTTCAAGTATGTTTGAATCACTGTAGAAAAATCCTGAAAATAGAATACAGATTTACATCTTTTCTGACTATTCTTTACCTTTACAATTAAAAACAGTATTTCTGTTTCTTACATTTCTGAATGCAAATAGAACATTTCTTGTTCTGACAATTGTCTCTGAATGCAGGATATCTTCACACGGTTATGTGAGCTGGACCACAAAGGACTTTCGTACATTCTGGAAGCCGCTAGTCTGACACGACTGTTTGACTGTGTAGCAATGCTCTTGGCTCACCCGCTGCAGAGGCCATTGCAGCGCCAGGCTGACTACCATATTGCTTCTACACCCCCCAAAGAAGAGCAGACAGTTTAACAGTTGTTGAAATGTTTTTGTGGTGGTTCAGTAAGTGTGGACATTGTTGTATAATTATAATCTTTTGTGCAATGCTGTGTTTTTATGTTTATATGAAGGGATTGAAAGTTTGATAATTATTGTGTATGACACTTGTCTTGAAAGATTGGCTTTAAATACTTCACAATAACAATGTCAAATTGTCGTTATGATGTTTAAAAATAATTTTAGTTTTCTTCAGCACAAAATATTTTTTTTAGATTTCTCCAGCACAAGTACTTGTACAAGCTAAGCTACAAGGTGTTAAGTATGTGACATTGAAAGTCTGTTGCATGTACTATGCATTTTTAATTTGTAAAAATTGAGTGTTTGCATTAAACTTTCTAGACTTAAGTGTTTAACTCTATCAATATTTGGCTTTATTTTTGACAGAATGAAATGTGTTAGTTTAAAACCCTTATGTAGTAAACGTTTGTTGAGAAGGTGCTATTTGTTTTAATTCAAGTTTGAATTTGAATGAATAAAAATTCATGTTGCTCAAATATTGTAATGATTCACATTCATGCATAATTTAAGAATTACCACAATTCCAAAATACTAAGAAAATTGTGTGATGATAGAATGCATTTAACTGTAAATGAAAAAGCAAACTGCCACTCACATAAGACTCGAACATCTGTAGTTAAAGGGGATTATTTATTGCACAAAAAACTGACAGGACACAGAATAAATCATTCCACACAAGATATTACCAATTACTCTGAAGTCATTCAAAAGTACTTTCAGTCGCACAAATGTCTTCAAATATACATACATGTTTTGTCAGCGCAAGTGCAAACATACCATTTACATATAAATACAACATGCCCATGCAAATAAATTCTTTCAATGGTTATTAGACTTTTTTTTTTTACAAAAGCTGAGAATCATAATATACAAAGTGCTCTAAGAAGAGATCCATGATACTTAAAATGTGTGTGAATTACTGCTAAAACGGAGATAAACAGTTCGCAATATCAATATATTGCTCAGATCAAAAGATTGACACCTTCGTCGTTTGGCTGCTTCATGCTTCAAAGCAATGCTGAGTGTGTGCTCCTCTGCCATACAAGAAAAGGACATGATATCCACCATGACCACTTCATTCAAAGTACTTATTTAAAATAAACTCAAAAGGAGTCACTGAAACAATATTAAATATAACAAAAATACCAAAAAATATCTGAAGTGCAGATACAATTTATATATTTATTAATTTGGTGACATTTTAATACCAGTTGTTCTCCTTTGACACTTTTTAATATTTGGCTGATAAAATTTATATATAATACAAACCTTAGAATGAAAGCATTTACCAACTGCCATGGAATTCTTCCAAAAAAAAAAGTGCACACACATGCAGTGTAATTAAGTCTAAAAATGCAATTTCACCTCCAGTTCTACTGACTGCAGCTGACTGGTGCATTGACTGAAAGATACTATTCAATTACAATTAAATACATAAATAAAACTTCAAACAATGTATTTTTGATTGTACAATACATGCTGACAGGGGAAACTGTATTTTAGAAGAATTGTAATTGCTTTAAGCTACTATTAAATCTTGATTGACAAATAGCAATGCATCAAGCCGTTCCACTCTTTTTCCCAGCAAATGACTATATCTATAATTAGTTCAACACTGTCAGGTTTCAATACTTTTCAAAGTTTCATGATCAGTGAGTGGTCAGCAAGTAGAGAAGCATAATTCCTTTACTAGTTTCTCCATGCCCTGAAACATCGTAAAGACGTAATCTCCAAAAATCAATGTACATGATTAATAATATCACAACGCTTAGCCAGAGAAAAAAACTGATGGCAATATTACCCCAACACAACTTTCAGTCCATGCAGCATCATGCTCTAAAGTTGTGTTTGCAAATGTTGTGACACTCAGTTTGCTTTTTAAGAGGTGGGGTCTAAATTATTGGTGGGTTTAACAAGTTGGTATCACCATCACAAAATATGCCATGGTTGATACAAACAATTACCAATAGTACATTCTTCGATTCCTCTCTTGCTGTACTTAAAATGTTAGTTGTTCCTTATGACATTATTTCCAGGATAAGCTTAAAAGGCGAAGTCTGTATATCAAATAATCCTATTGATTGTTTTGCAAGTGAACAGAATGGATGGGAGTTGATACACATTTTTGTATTGTTGCTACTTTATTATGTTACTAATTTTAACAGATAACTATGATCAGCAATAACACTATACAACACATAATATCTTAAATTAAAGTAACTTGCTCATTTGCACTGCCAAAGTCGTGGACGACGATGGGACAAAAATGTAGCAAATTTATGCACCATTAATTTACATATCGTAATTATCATCTTGTGACACTCGACAAATGAAGTCAATTACTACAATTGAATATTTAACCTCATATATTCTGCAGTATGGGTCATTATGACAACCTTCACAATGCTAGCCTACATCAAAACATTTATACTGTACATCAAAAGCTTTGGATTTATGTGCTGCTTATGGTTTTATGCTTTAAACAGATTTAAAAAAAAAAAAAAACTGAAAAAACTGTGAAAACAGCTTTTAATGAAAAGCTTTTAAAACTGATGAAGCACTACAGCTGGGATGGTATTCAGGAAGCATTTGCCCAGTGCATGAATCCGTGAATCTGTACATAAGGGTACAGAATTACCCACTGCTTCTGATTTATCAGGGGTCCCAATTACCCGCGGTTTCGCGGATTTCCGCGAAAAACTGAATTTAATTTCCGCAAAAATTACCTGCGATCCGTGAAAAAAAATATGAGAGGAAAATTAAAATATGGAGAGGAAAATTAAAATAATGTAGCCAAAGTCTCATAGCAGACGACGAAAGTTGGTGAAACGCGGTAGGAAGTTGCCGATGCGCGCGCCTCTTCATGGGTTTCCGCCATTTTGCTCACAGTTCCAACATGTCGCGTGCAGACATTGTGGAGAAGAACTCTAGCAGAGTGAAAGATATTGACAAAGACTGCAAAAATAAATGGAACTGGAACTGGAACTGGTTTGATCGAACTTTTGAAAGCGTTCCTTTCTCTACATGGTGCGCGAAGCTGGAGGAACCTGGCAAAGCGTATTGCTGTACTTTTGGCAGAAGGGGAAAGGCAGATGTACAGCAGAGAGGTCAGAGCCTACAATGTTGACAAGAAGCTTGGAACTGCGGATGAAGATATGAACTTGGATGTTTGGTGGCTCAGTGTGCGGAAGACTGGCAGGTACCCATGCTTGACAAAAGTGGCTCTTGCTCTTTGCAGCTGCTTTCATGGCCCACAAGTTGAGGCAGCATTCAGTGCAATGGGAGACATCATTGATGAGAAGTGTGCAAGTCTGAAGGTGGAGACATACAGCAGCATACAGACTGTAAAATACTTAATGCAGTCATGCAACAAAACAGCTGTTGCATATTTCAGGAGGGAGGACATCAGTACCAGCCCAGTGGACAAGGATCTCTGCAGGAACATGATGAGCTCTTGGAGGACTTACAATGCCCATCTTGCCTCCCAGAAAGAAGCCACTGCAACTATTGCAGACACACTGAAAGCTCCTGCCCCAGCTGCTGCTGCAAGCAAAAGGAAATACTGCAGCATGATGGATTTTGTCAATAAGAAAGCCCGGCTTGACCATGCAGCATCCCTGACAAAAGACAAGTGTTAGGGAGACATTTTGAGCTTGAAGAGCTCTGTAACAGACTGTCACATCAGCCAGGATGTGTAAGTGTTTTTACTGTGTCAGTGTGCCTTCGGAATCAGAATGTGACTTTTCTGGATCCATATGTTAGCATTTTAACAAGCCAGTAAACATTTTGTAAACTGGCTGATCGTACTGATAGACAGACCATCACCGACACCTTTTGGCCAAGCTGTCAATGTAACACTCAACGTGCACAAATTCGGTGATTGGATTTTTTCAGGGATTTTTCTTACTTTGTAATGGGACCCCTGATTTATCCACTGGGCGACTGCTTCCTGAATACCACTTGTGGTGGAGATAAATTAACCCAGCTTTCTTTTTCTACCTTAAACTATGTAAAACTTACTTCAGCTTTCTTTTTCTACCTTAAACTATGTAAAACTTACTTCAGCTTTCTTTTTCTACCTTAAACTATGTAAAACTTACTTCAGCTTTCTTTTTCTACCTTAAACTATGTAAAACTTACTTCAGCTTTCTTTTTCTACCTTAAACTATGTAAAACTTACTTCAGCTTTCTTTTTCTACCTTAAACTATGTAAACCTTACTTCAGCTTTCTTTTTCTACCTTAAACTATGTAAACCTTACTTCAGCTTTCTTTTTCTACCTTAAACTATGTAAACCTTACTTCAGCTTTCTTTTTCTACCTTAAACTATGTAAAACTTACTTCAGCTTTCTTTTTCTACCTTAAACTATGTAAAACTTACTTCAGCTTTCTTTTTCTACCTTAAACTATGTAAAACTTACTTCAGCTTTCTTTTTCTACCTTAAACTATGTAAAACTTACTTCAGCTTTCTTTTTCTACCTTAAACTATGTAAAACTTACTTCAGCTTTCTTTTTCTACCTTAAACTATGTAAAACTTACTTCAGCTTTCTTTTTCTACCTTGAACTATGTAAAACTTACTTCAGCTTTCTTTTTCTACCTTAAACTATGTAAACCTTACTTTAGCTTTCTTTTTCTACCTTAAACTATGTAAAACTTACTTCAGCTTTCTTTTCCTACCTTAAACTATGTAAAACTTACTTCAGCTTTCTTTTTCTACCTTAAACTATGTAAACCTTACTTCAGCTTTCTTTTTCTACCTTAAACTATGTAAAACTTACTTCAGCTTTCTTTTTCTACCTTAAACTATGTGAAACTTACTTCATATTTTCATCTGCACGCCATTTTCCGGCAAAAGCATAACCGTTTTTAAAAGGAGGGGAGGGACATGCGTTTAATTTGGCCATCATGTTTCTGAATATAAATAACAATTACATTTACAACAGAGCTGACATTGTGTGTTTGGAAGATCTGAATAATCCTACATTATTTTGCTGCACAATCTTGCACAATAATGTGCAAGAAACTGCTGCTGTGTATCCAAAGTAATCTGATGCAGAATTTCATGTTGTACTTTAGGCTCTTGACAACTCAGAAACTTTTCTTTGGTGGTGCTGCTCTACAACTGTATGCAGCCTGAAGCCTGTCTCACCACATGCTGTAATCAAAGTCATCATTGCCAAATACGTAGAAATAACCCAGGATGGTTAAGAACACCACAATGTTGCCGGCTAGCACCAAACCGCATGCACCCCACTCAATCTGCACACATGTAAACAACAGCATTAATCAAGGGATAACAGCAGCGCTGGTGAAAATATTCTGATCAAATAATAATTGAGAATTTGGCTCAAGCAGGCATGCCTACCTATACGGAATTTCCGTATTTTTTCCAGAAATTTCAAAAACTTGGCAAGTGCTACTGAAGATACTGATACTTGTTTCACGGTCCAGAAATAAATAAAAACAACATTGGGGGAAAAAATTGAACTCGTTGGCCTGTGGTAATGCACCGTGTGACGTTTTTTCGAAGACAGCCGAACCCAGTTTAATGCCGCAATGCACAGTTGCAGTAGAGACACGTGGCATCAAAGTTTCCGATAGAGGCACCTGAGTTTGCCGAACCAGTTTTTGCGCAGTCGCAGTGAAGATCGATGCTCGTGAGACAGAATTCAAAACATGGTGTCCAAACGAATGGCAAAGCAAAGTGATTGCGAATCTGAATCTTCAAAGAAACTGCACAAGGGGCAGACATATATTGCCTCGTATTTGGAAAAGTGTCCTTTCGTTATTCGCGGCAGCACTGACTCAAAAGTACGATTTATGCCAACCAGTTTGGCATCTCCGCTGGTAATATGAACGACAATTGGCACGTGGAAGGCCCACAGCATATTAAGAATTACGAGCCTTTGAAGAAGAAAAAGAATATTGTGGCAGCAAATCAATCTATGATTCTTCGCATAATATCAAAAAGGATGAGTGCAAAAACAATAGGTATTAAAATTACGGAAATCGTAATAGTAATACTGAAATTTGAAAAAGCTAGTACTGAAACTTCAAATTGAGGGTAGGCATGCCTGCTCAAGATATCCCAACCTTTCGAAGATAATATTTCAACGGATAATGAGCCCCAATGCAGCAAAAAGGACATCGGAATGAGACAACTGCGACATATGTGTTAAAACATATTTAATTTGATACACGACATGTAGTGGGAAAAACAAGTTATTGAACCTTCATTTTTTCAACAACTATATGGCATGGCACGCATTTCCTGAGGAAGTTTGTGATGGTTTAAGGTGTGTTTATCACTCACCACAGTAGCATGTGCCAGCACAAGCGGTAAGCCGATGGAGGAGATTACAATGCCTACTGTAAGGAAAATGCACAACTCTGCACAGGCATTGCTTGCTGAATCAAAGCTCTCCGAAAGTCGCCGAGAGATGAGTGTGGGCACAGGGGACAGGGCGTAGAAGAACAGCACAAACATGGGCCACCAATTGCTGGAACAAACAAAACAAGGAAAATAAACACAAGCAAGTTAAAAACACAAATTCTTGTCATTCTCAATTAAATAAACCATGCAGTGAAACCAAGAATTGAGTGAATGAATGACTTCACTTCAAGATCAAAGGTCACAGGGTCATCAAATGTTAGTATAAAAATGACAATTGTTCACAAAATTTCATTTTTTTAAAGGTTATTAATATTAAACTTATGATTCTTTGATGCATCAATGATACACATACTATAAAAATTTGGTCAACCTCACTATAATGTCAAGGTTACTTGATCTGTCCAAAGTCAGTTTGTATATGTACTTTGAAGTGACCTTGACCCTAAACTATGACAGATATAAAGTTAAAACTTGTATTTAGAGATGATAGAATGATCTTTCATATATGTTCTGTTTTTGCATTGATTTTAAAGATCAAGGTCATTTTAGGCCTTGCAAAAACATACAAAAAATAGGTCGTCGTACAGTGGAATGGTTGTTTATTTAATCTACCGTATGCAGCAACATTGGGTTATTAGATCAGACATGCATGAGAGTTCATGTAAGGGTCAAGATCACTGAAGGTCAAGGTCATACCAAGGTCACTTACTTTTGCAGTACTTTATTTGATAGTACATGAGTGTATTTGGAGCAGGAGGTCAATGTCATCACAAGAGCATATAAAGATCAAAGTCAGTATTACTTTGGATTTTAATGCCACCATTTCATTGTTTTTTTTCTGGGCGCTCATTTTCATGTTAAATATTGCGCGTTCCAAAAGGAACGTGTGAGTCATATGGGCTTTGCCCTTCTGCCCTTCAAATTCGTGTAAACAAAGGCTAATAAATAATAAAGGCTTGAATATAACTGAGGTATTTGGTCTTGAATACAGCTTGTCTTTTCTGTACTATCCCTCGTATTATGTTACTCAGTTTAGTATAATAGTAGTTACAGGCTTCGTTTTTAGGCATAACGGCCGATTCAACACCTCTACCTTTAATACTTTCCCAAAAGGGTCAGCCTAGCGCAATTTAGATAAAATGACATTCTTTAAGCTTAACTTCAAATGTTGGATTGCTTCACGTACTTGTACTGTGGAAGGGCACATCCTAGCACTAGCAGTGTGATGCCTAATGCACAGGCAAAGGCCAAGGCCATCAGCCTGTAAAAGAAACATTTTTGTTATATATATAACAAACTCCTAAAATTATCAATACTCTCACAAACACACTTGAAGAATGTGGACTATTATTATATTTCACCATCAAGCATCATCATCTACACAAAATTAATTGATAAATCCAATGTGGACAGATTTGAGAATTTTCTCAAGTTTCTCCTGCAGCTGTTACCCTCCTTCCTCTCACACACAACCATTTTCTAAAAATTTGTATTATTAATTTTTAAGAACCATTTATGATTAGCTTTTTCGTAACTTCTCAGCCAAAGTAATATTCAGTAAAATATTAACACTTACGCTTTAATAAAAACAAATCAGCATCAGATATGGCAGCACATGAAACAGATCGTCAAAGGCAAAAATGATAAATATTTTATCAATAAAACATTTTCTGACAAGTCATCTAAATGATGAATAAGTTTAAAGGATATATAATATGTGAATCAATTTTAATATGGCTAAAAGTAAAACAGAAAAACCTTGACGGTTATCTCAACAAATGTAGATTGTCAGTGAATGCAGATAGACTTGCCAATATAACAAAACAAATTACAACATCACATATAATAAATCCTGGAACATACACTTTGTGATAAGGTATCAAAATCACAAACCATTAATGCACAGGTTTCCAAAACACATTCACACACATTCTTGAGAAGACACCGTTGTTATGACTTTCATAAAAATGCCACATACGTTCTTTTGACAATTAGTGATATTTTGTCCATTTTTTAAACGTACTTTTAAGTCTTCTAACATTAACCCTAACTGAACACACTTTTGATTTCAACATAACTTCTTTTTGTATATATATCTATATTATTCCCTCACTGATATAATTATGAGGTGTGTGCTTGTGTCTATTAGAATTGCTGTTATTATTCAAATTATGTACATATTGCTTTGAATGCATGGAATGATGTGAACACAGCTTTTTTTGTACTTGTATCTTGCTTATTCTATGACGTTATGTTTGTCCGACTTGGCTGAAAGCCCCTCAGAGGGCTAGAGCCCTAAATAAACTTGTAAACTTAAAAACCAGCATTTTCAATTGTAATAATTTTCTGAAACTCAGCATTTTATTCTTCCAATGCATCCCTTCTCACAGCCACAACCTCTTGCCCAACAAACAAAATAATAATACAATTTAAATTAAAGAAAGAACGAATCTAATAAAAGAAATGGAGCCATCCAGCAAAAGCAATCTAATAGTCTACTAGTATGTGTTCATTATTATGTTCCTGACCATAAAACCCCCAATAGCTAAAGCAATGTGATAAATAAATAATTTTAAAAAGCAACATAAAAAGAACAACATTTCAGTTACAAAGAAACATTTTATAAATGCCATTCTTCAGCATCCAACACCCAATTTTGGATATGAAAATATTTTTCCCATCTTAAATTCAGACACTTGCTTAAAATATATATAAAAAAAATTGAAAGAAGAAAATTAAACAGGCATGTCATAAAATACCAACATTTCATAAAACAAGCAAACCATATAATTTTTTTAAATTACATATATAAATTATGTATTAAACAAAATTTCAGCAAAAGATCTTTTCCTGTAACATCTGTGTTCATATAATAAAAGTATTATTAAAGCTTAATAAAATTCAATTTCTGTACATCTTTAAACAAGGCATCGAATTTAATGAAGTGTTAATATTAATATTAATAATAATAATAATAATAATGATAATAATAATAATAATAATAATAATAATAATACAGGATGCTATTTTACTTCCATCTATTTCAAAGCTCGCGGTGATCTGAAGAGATTGCTATTTAGTATTACAGAACGGGAAGAGAAATCAATTTTTATTTTTGAAATTTAGACCGACTGCATCCAATACCATTATTGAAGGGAGGAAACTGGAGTACTCAGAGAAAACCCTCAGTGTCCTTAATAGCCTGGTATCTGTCATGTAAGTTCGTTCCATATGGGGTGGGAACTCGTGACCTTCAGCATAGGAAAACAACACCCTATCAACTGTGCTACCTGGCTACCCCCATGTCTTTTAATTTAATTCAATTCAATTAAGCAAATCTTTAGTTGATCTGAAACCCAGAGAGTTCATCACTATGGAAATAACTTTGCTACATCACTTTTCGAACTTTAAAAGTCGTCTGCCTCCAGATTTGTACCGGCGCCTTAAGTCGTTGAGGATCCTCCAGCTGCCAACCACGCGAGGGACTTGTGTCAGATGTCACCATAGACTCTGGCACAACCTCACTTCACCGACTGCTGTTACCGGCAGGTCCTCAGGTGGCTCCCATAGCCGTCACCCTGCACACGGACGACTTGATGGCCAGTTCCAGATCACCGCTGGCTCCATCTGCTTGCCTTTTTTCCACATTGGGGAACCTCACTGGGCTTCTGGCTTCCCCGTCTGCCGTCTCAGCCGCCTCCAGGCAGTCCTCTCTACACTGGACTGTATGACGCTTGCAGTGCGCCTTCCTTCCCACATGTTGTATCATGTCAAGAACTCTCAATGAATGACTCATGTACTAGGCATGTGTACTAGGCAAGTATACATTAAGACTCTTTCAACCCAGTCTCAGCACTTCAAATGCCACACCATTATATGTAAACAATATTTTCCTATCACACATTCCCCATATATATATGCCTAGCGGAGAGCTTTAATTGCAATAATTTATATAATTTTCTATAGACAGTATAATTATGTTACCTGCTATCTAAAAATTTGAGGTCAGCCTCCCTTTAAGTAGTCAGTACTTCCAGGAATTGTTGCATCAAAACTCCAAAAACAACACATCATAAAATATGCTTTAGGTGGTTGTTATTTGGGTTGAGGGATGACCCTGCATAAACCTTACAAAACCTTACAAAACTTGAAACGGCAAAAATTACCATAAAAGCACAGGCCTGTAACTTTAAAATGTTACTCTAGTATTGCGACATTAATATTGGTAGAACCACATGCTTGCATTTTATTAACTCTTTTTGGCCGTCCATGCTGTGGCTTGCTACACTATTGGCCTGAGATTGACAAATTCTGTGTAAACTAATACTAATAGGGTGTTGCTACGCCAAAAAAAAAAAAAGTGATTTTGCTTCTGAAAATTACTAAAAGCTGTGAATCATCGGTTTCTAGAGAGAGTGAGACATAACATCACAAAAGTTGGTCTGCTGCTATTTGTTAAAAAAAAATTTTTTTTTAATAGTGTCCAGTGTGTCCTGATCTGAGCTCAACAAGTTAAGAAAACCACTGCTGCACTTGCAGACTTCAGAATGTTCTCTAAATGCAGCGAAAAAGAGTTAACAATTTTACCTTGAATTACAAACAATAAATTAAATAACAGGCTTCTGAATCAGTCAAAAGATTACTTCATGCATACACTTACCCTGTATTTCTCGAAAGCACGGCATATTGATCTAAACAATGCCTAAAATAAAACTGATGAGATGTCATTCATAATTTGACAAATGTACAGTCAAAGATAAATTGTGCTTGCATTAATTCCACAATGGTCCATAGTATTATTTATATAGAAGACTGTTATATATATAATATAAATTATACTAATTCAACACTACAAGTGCTATCATAATCCATGATCATGAACATTGAACAGATTCATTGCATGATTATGGTGTGAATGTATTCAATGCTCTGATAATAGTATTAGTAATAATAAATAACAACACTAGTCACTACACTGTAAACATTCCAGTATTCCCTGTACAAAAAGATAATTCTGCTTAAACGGACGCTGCGACTAAAAACAACGTTTTATGTAAAGTCAGTTTTTCAATAAAAGCAGTATGTATTTGTTTCTCCTGCAAAGTTCAAATTAAAAGCAATAGAACTAACCAATAGTACTAACCTCGAATGCCGGCCATTTTGTCAACAGATGAACATCAACATCATGGGATTGTGCGTACTTCCCGTAGGGCTGTAACGATTCAAATGCACAGCGTATCTGAGCGCTGTGTACTCCTGAATAAATTCCAAGTGAAATATTACTACTACTATATCATTTTCATAAGATTTGGTACCTGTGTCATAAGACATAAGATGTTTTCTTTGCTTCAAATGCGACACAGAGAATAATTTATTTTGTGCATTTGGTAAAAATAAAACCACAATAAAAACAAGTTTATCTATTCACTCACATTCCACAAAACATTCAACAAAATACATTAAGAAAATAAACCTGCAAGCAAATATACACACATCGATAACTTCACACATCAAAAGATTTATTACTGTCAAACTTGGTCTACATGCAGAAGATTCCAGGGAGACATTATAGAGCTGGTGTACAAGTACACGCATGACCAATACAAAATTCAGTCTATGCAGCTGCTGCCACCTTGCGATAGTGACACTACTAGGAGACATAAATTCAAGCTTCAGAAGCCACCATCAAGGCTGGATATCAGATGACATTTTGGGGGGCTGAGGGTTGTTAATGGCTGAAATGATTTTCCGGAGGCTGTGGTGAATGCGCCAAGTGTGAACTCCTTCAAGCATAGATTTGATGGTCTGACTAACGACCATCGGTACTCACTTGAACCACCTTCAGTTTGAAATCCCAGCCACAAGCTCTACTATTGGGTACCCCGGCCTACTATTGAGTGATGGTGACAATAAGCCAGAAGAACTAGATACACTATAGGCTTCTGGCCTTTTGTGTTCCAGCACCTGTAAGAATTACGACCAAACTTAATGAAACATAAACGTGCGCGCGCGCTCACACACACACACACGCACACACAGATGTTCCAACCAACTACACAACTTCTTACGCATGTACAGATCACAACTAGATGATAATGTAACTTTGTGTTAGAGTCCATGCAGTAGCCTATTGTATTTGTACAGCCCTACTAAAGCGCTAGGTAAAATTATTTGTCAAATAAAGTAAAATATATTTAAAAGAATAACATAAACGTGATATAGAACACAATTTATTATCCAATAATAATACATTTACTAAAAAAAATGTATTTTTATGTTATAATTAGTAGATATTTGTTTTCCCACTGCTCACGTCACGCGAGAATACCGACTGCCATTTCACTTGACCGAAGTAGACGAGTCATCCTGCCGTTGTGAACAGCTGAAGAACAAAAGAAATTATGGCTGATGCTCAAAAGTAAGATTTGTTTTTCTTGGAGTGTACATATGTAAAACATCACCATTTTGTTGTCTTTATGTATTTTGTCTTTGTTTATTAGAACAGCTTATTTATCTATTCATTTCTAGTTTCCGTTTCTAGTCGAAAATCCCCAGCTAGATTTTAAGGAATCGAAACCGGTGATTTTATTAATCCGTTTCTGACTGGAAACATTTCTTGAGGGAAATGTAATATACTAGATGGGGTTCATAGACAGATTTTTGGCACATCTGTAAATTTTTTAAATATTTTTTTATATGGAATATTTTCTTTCAGACTGTTGACATTTGGGTATAATTTTGCGATCGAGGTCCAACTGCGACGCCATAGCTATTATTTTGTAACTTGCTTGGGCGTGTGTATTTTTTTAGTCAGTGTTTTCCTATTTGATCTAACGAACTTTATATCGTCATCGCATTCATGTTGTAAGCGGATTCTAACAAAAAAAAACGACATCGCAGTTGTACCTCGCTATAAGTTCTGTTACCTTTTACTTTTAAAAATCTTAGTCATTGTGTTTGTTTTCACTCGCGAGTGACGTCACTGCATCAACGTGTCGTAGTTGGACTGGATCAGGGACCAAAATTGCATTCTCACTCTTTACTAGATGTTTTTTTTTTATAAAAGGATTGTGACAGTAACTGGCTGAGGTTTGTTGTAGGAAAAGTGACAGAATTAAGAACACTATTGACTATAGGTCTGACACCAGTTGACTTGTTACTAACTTAACTTAAGTTTGTCATTTGATTTGTCCCTGAAGTCCATATCAATCAAAGGGAGTTACTTTACTTTAAGTTTTAGTTTGTGTAAAAGTTACGAAGTGTAGTTAGCTTTCTTCTGACGTGTGAGAACACAAAATGAGCACAGAAAGGTGAGAATTAGCATATGACTGTTAGGTTACTAGTTTAAAGAGAAAGTAGTATTTAGTGGTTTCAGTTGTGTGCCTTCACGGCTTCAGTGCAGTCTTGCCAGTAACTATCCTGTTGTGATGCAGTTTATTGATTCTTACACCAGGACATGTAAATTGTAATAGACAGGTTTTGTCATAGAGGTTTTTGTGGTTTTGTCTTTTCCAGTTGCGTGATAACAACTTATAAGTTATATTGAATGTCAGCGTAAGAATTTGGCAGGCATCTGAACACTCAGGGAGCCTTAATTCCGGTATTAATTTAACATACTATACCATGACTCACAAATTCAATGTTATTGGCACTGTTAGGTAAATGCCCATCAAAACGGAAGTTGATTCCGAAAAATAACCATAGAGTTGCTTGCCTTGCACCACCAAACCCCTTGAGTCACATGCTACAGACCCCGCATAAAGCGCTCACTGCAATAGCTGCACACTTCAGACTTTTTTGACACTTGTTAGGTGTGGTTGTTCCCTCTCCTTGCTCGTGTGGCCAAGCTTTGTGCTTTGCCTAGCTTGTTTTTTCTTTGCCCTACAGTTTGTAGTTGGGCTTCTGCTAACCGGGTTATGGTTTTTGCGTTATGTCTAGCGCAGTTGTTCGTCGGAGTCTACTTCGTCTTTGCGAGAGTTTATCTTCGTCGTGCTTCAGTCGGTTCTGTGCCGGCCCCTGTTAAGGCGGCGCCCCCTGGGACCAAGTTTTCTTCGTCCCATGTTTTGTTACCCACCAGGTGGGGCATCTCCGTGCCTGTGTGCCAGCCTTCTGTTGCCTCTTCTGTTGCTAACACCTCCGTTTTGCTTCGCTGTTGTCCTCCGGCCAGGACCTTCTTTCAATTGAAGGTTAGTGAAAGTGGGACAGGAGAGAGGTGAAAGTTGTGGCAGTGAGGTGTGAGAAGGCTCCTCAAGGGATTCAGCCTGGGTCAGAGCTTCTGGCTTATGTCGAGCTTGAGACTTTAAAAGCACTCTTTGTAGTGTTAAGTCCGGCTGCGACAGGGGAGGTGGTTTCCGGTCTGGTCCTCAGCGACCTTAGTTTTTGGTTCATCCCAATCCTCTCCCTTCCATCCTCCGATGTATATTGCTTCTGGTCGTGGGGCGGAGGCTCTGGTTTCCTGTACGGAAGGGTATGATGCGTTCGTTTCCTTCTTGCGTTTCCAGTTAGAGGATGTGATTTCCGGTCTGGTGTCCTTAGCGACCTTGGTTTCCGGTTCATTCCAAACCTCCTCATTCCAACCTCCAATGTTTACCACTTCTGCTTCCGGTCGTGGGACAAGGGCTCTGGTTTCCGGTACTGGGGGTACGATGTACTCGTTACCTTCCGTTTCCGGTTTGTTACGAGCCTCCTATGTGTACCACTTCAGTTTCCGGTCATGGGGTGGACTGGAGGGTACGATGCGTTCGTTTACTTTCTTCAGTTTCCGGTTAGAGGATCAGCTCCCTGCCGTTGCCTTCCCTTCTGTTTCCTCAAGTAGGATTCAGCCTGGGTCGGGACTTCTGGTTTTTGTCGAGCTCGAGACCTTATGAGCACTGTTTGCAGTGTTAAGTCCAGCTACGACACGTGTGTGTTTCTGGTTTGCGGTCCCTAGCGGCCTTGATTTCCGTTCATCCCAATCCTCCTCCGTCCATCCTCCGATGTTTACCACTTCCGCTTCAGGTCGTGGGGCGGAGGCTCTGGTTTCCAGTGCGGGAGAGTACGATGCGTTCGTTACCTTCTTCCGTTTCTGGTTCGGCACAAGCCTTTTCAGGCTCGCTGACGCTCTGGCGGCGGCTCTGTCTTTTGCTCTAGTCAGAGCAAGTGTCGGGGACGGTGCGTTCGTCAGTTTGGTAAGATTTTTGTTACAGTCCCTCAATGCCTATGTGGTTCAGGGTAGCAGATCTCAGGTTTTTATGAGTATTGATCAGGCAGAGCGGTTTAGTTTTTGCCTATGCACTTGTCATCCTCGCTTTGAGTGGGGCCCTGCGTGGCCCGCGATTTTTTGTTTTTTGGTCCTTACGCTTGTGCGGCTGTTTGTGATTACTCTGACCGGACCAAGTCGGACGTTTTTCGCCCTCGGGGCTCAGCCTGCTCAAGAGCTCCTCCTCCCTTTTCTAGGGGAGGTTGAAGTTTCCGTTTTCCCTCTCTTCCTTTGTCAGGGTTCGGGGTCGCTTTGACCGCGATCGCTCATTCTGTGGCAGGCGACCTCTTCCTGGGGCAGGGCTGGGGTAGGTGACAGGTCTAGCTTAAGGGGCTTCCCCCTTGTTGGCTGTCCCCAATTGTTTACCCTGCTATTTTTTAACCCTTGGGGGAGTTTATGGCTTGCCAGTTTTACTCGTGGCTCTATCTGGAAGCCCTTCTGAAGAAGGGCCATAAAGGAGGTCTGTTGTCCGCAATCCCTGGGATTTGTGGTCTCCTCTTCATAGTTCCCAAGGCCTCTGGCAGTTGGCGTCCAGTATTAGTTCGGTTACTCTGAACTTTTTCTGCGGCGTTTCCGTTTCCACCTGCAAACTCCTGTATCAATACGGGATTCTCTGCGCTCAGGGGTTGGGCAACCTCCCTGGGTCTTATGAGACGCTTTTTCTTGTGTTTATTTTTTCTCTTCACATACGCTGGCTTCCCTTCGTCTGTACTCGCTGCCGTGGTACACAGGCTCAGTTTCCGGTTCTCCGTTTCCTCGACTGGTTAGTCAAGGCTGGTGCTTGCGTTCTCTGCCTCGAGCTACCAGTCTAGTCCTCCTTTGGACATGGCATTTAGAGTTCTCGGCTTGCCTTCACTGGTCTGAGTTGTCTCCATCCCAGGTTTTGCTTACCCGAGAGCCCTTTTCGACATCAGTTCAGTCGCTTTAGCGCTTCGCTTTGCTTGGAGACTCATGCTGTCGTTTTCAGCCAGCGTTGTGGCCTCCCTTTTTGGGGTCGTTCGATCCTAAGATTCATGCTTTTTCGGCATTCTGGTGGATATAGCCATTGAGCATGTTGGCTCAGTCTGGCTTTGTTTCTTGCCCGAGTTCCTAGCTTAGAACCCTTTTCTTGGTGGACATTCCCTAGTGGGGTTTGTTATTCTCCTCTTTCTTCTGTTGCTTAAATCGGTCCAAGTGGCAGCTACTGTCTGGTTCCGGGCTCTTCATGAGTGTTTGTTTCGCTCCCCGGGGAAGAGGAGGTTATTTCCCTCTTTGTCTTCCCAGGGTTTTCTAGAGATATAGCAAGCCTATTCTAGAGAGGTGGATAGCAACAGTCATCTGTGTGGCATGTGTTCGATTATCTTAGAGTAGCGCCAGAGGCTGGAGATGTGCTTTTCCCCTCTCTCTGTTCAGCTGTTGCTCTTGAAATTAGGGCATGCACTGCTTTACCGGTTCTTCATTCAGTCCGGATGGAGTCTGTGTTAGAGCCTGCCTAATGGCACTCCTCAGATTTTTCTTAAGCCCATATCTGAGGGTTTTTCACTGTGCTAGAGGAGATGGCTCATTTGGTTGCAGCTCAGTGGTTGCTGCTCAGCGATCTTTTGGCCATTGCTTCAGCTTGATTATAACAAGTTGCTTCCCTTCGTGCTACTCTGCATAAATTTGTGAGTCATGGTAGAGTATGTGAAATTAATATTAAAATTTTTTCTCTAAATGTATTATTAATAAGCATACTTACCATGACCACTTCTAATTTCCCTCCCTCCTCCCCGCAGTACCAAACAAGGCCTGAAGTGTGCGGCTATTGCCATGAGCGCTTTATGTGGGGTCTGTAGCACATGACGCAAAGGGTTTGGTGGTGCAAGGGAAGCAACTCTATGGTTGTTTTTTGGAATCAACTTCCGTTTTGATGGTCATTTACCTAGCAACGCCAATAACATTGCATTTGTGAGTCATGGTAAATATGCTTATTAATAATAAATTTAGAGAAAAAATTTTAATTTGGGCATCCAGATCATAGTTCACAGTGCGCCCAATGGGTGCGTGGAAAATCTTTTTTTAAAAAGTTAACTCGTTGAAGCTCCCTTCAAATAGTCGACATTGTAATTAAAATCGGAGGAAAATTTTAGACAACAACAAAAATGCTCCATTGCACATAACATTCTTTTTTTCTCCATTTGCTTTTGGTTGCGATGAATTGGGAAGTCTCCCTATGCATGAAAAGATGAGCTTTCTGATTAGCCAGTAATTTATTCAATGACCAACCAAGGAGTCAGTTGCTTTCTCACACGTGCAAATCAAAACATGAAGTTACTCTGAAACAAGCATGTCGAATACAGTTTTTGACATCTTCAAAAAACGTTCTTTCAAGTTCAACCAAAAATTTGAGTTATCCTCGGATATTGAGCATTGAGCCTTTGTTATTGTTTGTATTGTTACTCTAATCTTTGTAATCACTTTTTTTCTGTTTCAAGTGTCAAAAATTATAAAGTTTTGTTTTTTAGTACAACCAAAAACACATTATTGGTTTAATTTTTATTTTGTTAATTGTTTGGTTAGCTTTACCTTGAAGGAATCTCCTAGAAGGTCACTCGTGTATTTAAAGTTATTTGTCTGTGGGCACTCGAGTTTCAAGTAGGGCACCCTTATAAAAAAGTTAATTTCTAACCCTGAATTTAATGTTACGTGTGAAAATGGCCTCAGATAATTCAGGAAATTTGAAGAAATTTGTGTGTGTGTGTGAAAATGATTGGGATAAGTTTTGCTGAAACAGAATAATTTGAGAATGCCTGACTGTTAATATTTGTTTGAAACTGGTTTGTAATGAAAATGTCTTAAAATTTTAGTGAAGATGATCTGGCTACAGCCATCCTCAAGAAAAAGGAAAGGCCCAACAGGCTGCTGGTGGAGGAAGCCATCAATGAGGACAACTCTGTTGTCTCTCTCTCACAGGTGTGTCAATTTGACATTTTGTGAATAAATGCTGAAAATATAATTCTGTGGCAGACACTCATTGACTCAGGACAAGAACCAGCTGCTTCAATGATCCAGTATTTTCGAATAGTTCTTATGATTCTTATTCATGCAAGTTATATATTGCAGTTATTAGTGACCTCCCGGAAGCGAAAGATTTTCGTTGTGAACGTGATTCTGCACTACTTTCTGTCCATGACGTCAGCAGTCCATGACGTCAGCAGTTTATGCTATCAATATTATGCAATGGGGAAAGTTCCTGAAATCTTTCTCAGTGGTTTATTGGAAAAGGCCTTTCCCATGAAATTGACTTTGTGGGTATATTTTGTTTATTATATCGCTTGGATGACATCCTAAATGATGTGATTTTGTAAAAGGGATCATCTTTGTCTAATATCACAGATGTGAATAGATGTGAAATTAAATAAATCATTTTAAATGTGAAAATGTGGATCTGTACTTGTTTTGATACTCAATTTGAAGCAAGGTACTGGAAGTAGAAATAGGTCAAGTTCGTCATTGCGTTAGTTGAAAGTAGTGCAGAATCACTTTCACAACCAAATCACTTGTTTCTGAAAGGTCCATAGTCCCATTAATGTTAGGCATACTATTACATAAGTAAAGAGTCACATGTACAAAATAAATTTTACAAAATAAATAAAATAAAATAAATTTTCAGCATCTGATGTTTTCTTGAAGGAAATATAATGATATGCTGGGGTACTGAAAGCACTTGCCTAGTCATCAAATGCCATGAAAAAAAACATGTGCAACAACCTAAATTTGCAGCTCTTTCACTGAGCAATCTTTTCTTTTTGTTCATCTCTCCTGTTTTTAATAGCTGACAATACCTTCGTCAAATTTCACTGAATAGGTCAGTTTCCTCTAAAAGGACTTTGAACTTGGCCCAAGTGTCAAGCATTATTACACAGCACTAGAGCATTAGCCGTTGGACGCAGCCAGTTTCGCAGTTGCTGGTCATGCCATTGCTGGTGGGGCATTTCTGAGGAGAAACAATGAATATTTGAAGAAGAAATTGTGCTTAAACCTTGCGGTTAGAGCGTCTCCACACTTGATTCATTGCATAAAGATGAACCTCACATGTAGTGAGTTTACTTTATTTATCTCAACCCTGTAGTCATGAACTTGTGTGTAAAACACTACGGACTACATTCAGAACAGATCATTTTTAAGACATTTATACATCAACAGCATGGTACTTGTTTGTCAAAAAGGTATTTCATATCACATTATGGATATTCACAAGCTCCTGAAATGACAACAAGGCACACGCACATACAGACTTGACAACATAGGTATGGCACCGTTTCAACCCCATGCAAGGGGGACTGAACTTTATGAGCTCGAATGTATCAAGGGAAGTAACTAGCTGCAAAAGGTTTGTTGTGCCCTGTATCTCATCATATGCAGACATATTTCAGTTTAATTTTGTGGAAAGTTGCTAACAGTCTAGAGAACATTCTGGCAAACCATTGACTTTAGCTGGGATACTAGTATGACGGACGAGCTGTAATTTTATAGCTCCCCGGGATACGTATTTTCATGATAGTCTGTATTCCAAATGATTCAGTGTGACTCCAGCCAGAGGAGCAGCAGTCTTGAGGCAGTATTGGTCATTTATGGTTAATAAAACTTTTATTTATTTTAGGCCAAAATGGATGAACTGCAGCTGTTCCGTGGTGACACTGTGCTCCTGAAAGGCAAGAGGAGGAGAGAGACTGTCTGCATCGTTCTCTCAGATGATACAACTGGAGATGACAAGATCAGAATTAACAGATGCGTCAGGAACAATCTGCGTGTTCGTCTTGGTGATGTTGTCAGGTAAGTTGTTGATGTTGGCTTCAGGAACGGAAGCAGAATTGTTGTTGCTACTATTTATTACTGTTTGAAACCACGGTTATTTATGCAGGAAGTGTTTGTCTTATTTTTATTGGTAAAAGACCCAGAGATACTTTTGCCATTAGAAATAAAGCAATACTGTATAATTGAATAAGGAATGTAGTTTATTATTTTGACCAAGTTATTAGCTTTTTGTTGATTCACATGCCTAGCAATGTGATCTGTGTACTCATCTCTCCTCTCCTCCCCCCCCCTTCCCCACTCACCCTCCACCTAATTTATTTCAAATTTGTGTAAGGTGAGGCCTAAATAATCCAAGAAAAAACAATGTCCACAGTCTGCCGTCTTTCTGTTCACAACTTGCAAGGGAATTAATATCTCAGAACCTATTTCAACTATCACAACCAATCTTGGTAAAATGGTGGATACCCATGAGACAACTTAAATGATCAATGAATGGATGACTTCACTTCATGGTCAAGGTCATAGGGTCAACACATGTCAGTAGAAAATGACAAATTTTCCACATTTTCACTTTTTTTCTAAATTATTAATATTGAACTTATGATTCTTTGACGCATGATAGTTATCAATGGTACACACAATACTTGCAAATTTGGTCAACCTTACTCCAAGGTCGCTGCAGCTGTCCAAAGTTGGTTAGTATATGTACTTTGAAGTGATCTTGACCCTAAACTATGAGCGATATAAAGTCCAAACTGGTTGTATGTAGATTGATCTTTCATATATGTTCCATTTTTGCCTTGATTTGAAGGTCAAGGTAATTTTAGGGCTTGCAAAAACATCATTTTAAAAAAAGGTTATCGTACAGTGGAATGGCTTTTTATTTAACCCATAGTAAGCAAAAACATTGGGTTATTTGATCATATGTGCACGAGTCACGTGAATGTCAAGGTCACCGGAGGTTAAAGTCATAATGTCACAATTTTTTGGCCTAACACAATTTTTTTCTGTAGTTTATTTGATAATACATGAGTGTATTTGGAGCCTATAGTCAAGAGCATAGAAAGATCAAAGTCTGTAATACATCACATTTTAATGCCAACATTTCATTTTGTTTTTTCTGGGCACTCATTTTCATGTTAAATATTGCAAATTCAATAAGGAGCATGTGAGTCATATGGGCTTTGCCCTTCTAGTTTGTGTGTGTGTGTTTTGGCTTTTTTTTTCTAGTTCTATGGTTGTTTTTCACAGATTGTACTAATGTTTAGGACATATTTCTGTCTACAGCATTCAGGCCTGCCCAGATGTGAAATATGGCAAGCGCATTCATGTCCTTCCCATCGATGACACAGTGGAAGGCATCACAGGGTAAGTATAAACATTGAATTCCATCTTCCTTTTTTGGGGGAAGAATTTCAATCTGAACAAGGGCAATTCTGTTTTAATTTTGTTAGCTATTTGGGCATCAAAAGTTATTTTTAATTTTTTTTTTTTATATCTGCAGGCATGAAAGACCTCTTTTTTTATAACAGAATTCTGCGTATTTTCGCCTCCAAATCCAGCGGGAAAAGCATTTTTGCCAAAAAATATGTTGTTACACTGAAATTGTTTTGGGTTTATTTCCTCAGTGTGTGATCAGCTTTTATTCCCATTTGGAAATAATCTTCAAATGGATCACCAAATGGAGTGAAAGTCAATCAGACTGAAACGTTAACTTCACTTCCTCCAAGGTGGTGCCCCTCCCCTCCAAATCATCCTTTACCCTGCTAATTAAGAGTTTTGACATGAGAAATGTCCAACAGTAAATTACTGTAATCTCTGAGACTTGTGCTGTGATGCCTGATTGTAGGACAGTTGCATAATCATGATTGTGTTCTGTTGCAGAAATCTGTTTGAAGTGTACCTGAAGCCTTACTTTCTTGAGGCTTATCGCCCCATCAAGAAAGGTGACATCTTCCTTGTGCGAGGAGGCATGCGTGCTGTAGAATTCAAGGTCATTGAAACTGATCCTGCACCCCACTGCATTGTTGCTCCTGATACTGTCATCCATTGTGAAGGCGAACCTGTAAAGCGAGAGGTAAGTTTTTTTTTTTTTTTTTTTAGAAATCTGTTTATGTGAATTTGAATACATACATAAAAAACACACTTGCTTATTTCGATCAAAAAACCCACACAAAGAACCATTTTCAGCAAACCCAAATGAAATGCTTAAATTAATGTAAAATTACAATTAAAATAATATTGATTTCAAAATACCCATGACATATGTGTATCTATTTTGTGTAATAAAAAACACCCAAAACAAAATTGTAAGTAGGTAGCGGCAGTGAAATTTTTTTTGTCAGAATTTAAGTTATATGTTGGAATTTCCATAAAAAACTTTAGAAATGATGAAAAATAAAAAAAAAAGTAAGTGGCTATCTCTTTTCTTTTAAAAGTTATGAGTATTTAAAGATTACACTAGTTGCGCACACATAAAAACGCTTTAAAAAAGCCAAGTTCAGAGAGCAAAAAGAAGAATGAAGAATAGAGAGAAACATCTTATTTTATAATATTTCATGTATTACAACCAGCTGATTGTAATTAATAGGCAACCAAAGCACAAAAACATATCATGTCGTGGCATAAAGAGGAACAAAATACAAAAAATCACTCCAGCTATTTGTTGCAATTTGAACGAGAGGCCAACTTTGGCCCATTGCAACACAAACAGATTTCATGAATGACTATACATACTAGGCTAGTTAAAAGGTATTGAACAATGCAATAATGGAAGAAAAAAAATTCTCTGCAGTAAATACTTGAAATTCCTCATAGGATGGGCCCAAACTTGGCAAAATGTTCAAAATCTCCATTCTGGAGGGCCGTGAACACCAGAAAACGTAAAAAAAATTGTAACTTCTTCATTTCTTGACCGATTGTGATAAAATTTGGAGGAAAGCTGTGAAATATCAACATCTTTCATAAGAAACCATCTGAAGTCATGAGCATGTTCCAGAATACAACAAATGTGATTTTGGGTGTTAAAAACATAACAAAACTTGACGATGCACAACATTATAACAATTTAAATCTCTGTTACTTCTTGCTTTCTTCACAGAGTTTGCTTACATTTGGAAGAACACTTCCACATGTGAATGTGTTTCATATAAAAACACCATTAGGCATTAGTATGTTTTAGATATATGTTTAATTAACTGGTTAAATAATTTATTTAAAAAAAAAAAGTTGAATGAAGAAATCCTCAGCATCATTCCACGTCTTGTTATGAGGTGGGCAGGAATGCTCCAGCTTTAAAACATGCATTTGGAGCATGTTTTTTTTTTGGTGAGTTCAACACCAATCACTTTCTTTCTGGCTCTT
The DNA here is from genome assembly GCA_036898135.1 of Oncomelania hupensis. Lineage (NCBI taxonomy): Eukaryota > Metazoa > Mollusca > Gastropoda > Littorinimorpha > Pomatiopsidae > Oncomelania > Oncomelania hupensis. Next base: position 15,124,893 of record CM072516.1, read on the forward strand.
GGGCCGAGGACAGCAAAAGATCCTCTGAGCACTGCATAAGCATCATCATCTGCAACCAAAAAACAGTAGTATACTATTATAATATTTGGCACTATTATTTTCAGCTGGTATGTTGAAAGAAAGATGCAAAAAAACTAAGTGACTGCCCTGGCAATGTCAAAATGTTATTGTAAAAGAATAACACAAATAAAAGAAATAATAATTAATATAAGACAAACACTCCAGCATTTTTTTTGGGTTGGATGGTGGCGATTGAGTATGTGCATTAATAATTAATAAAGTAGCATTTCAAATAAAAAGTTTCTAAAATTAAAACTGGCAAATTGTCCAAGTACCAAGCTGCAGTAACCTTGTCAGCTGATAATAGCCAGTGACTGTACAAGTATATATTTCTTTATAATACTATTGTTAGGCTAATTCATTTTTTTAAAACTAGGCCTACTATTTTACTTAGACACTAGACAGCATTCTCATTGTTGGTCTCCAACAAATCTGTGCTAGTCCCAAACTGCCGCTGTGAAATTGCTTGCTTACACTAGAAAAAAAAGCTAAAACGATAATCTATTATCTTCTTCACATTTACGTATTTATTTTATTTTATGTATTGCGTTGTTTTTTATTTACGAGTTTCCGAGGAATCGTAACAGATCATGATTTGGAAGTTTGCGAGAGTTACCTTTCCTTTGTTAAACTCGACTGGAACAAGCGATTTATTTTGAGCTAATCCATTAAAAGTAAAGTATAAATCTTGCTAAAAAAATTTTTTTTAAGGCAGATTGGTATCTATTTCTGTTAATCATGTACAAGTATGTCACAATTGAGCAGCTTTATAAGCGTATTTGTATCGACAACTCGACATGCAATGAGCTAGCACTGCCACTAGTACTACTACAGTAACACATGATCGGCCTATTTGTGTCTAGTCACTTTCAGCTCAATTGTCTCAAATTTACTTAAAATATGTAGACAAATCGTGAATCGCATGGTAAAATAAACACTTGCAAACAAAAATCACAGTTGATTAAGAATACAACTTACCGAAATATGGCCGAAATTATGTCAAATCGTCGAGCGACGGATACCGTGCCGTAGCCATGTAAGTTATGTGACATGAACCAATCGGGTGTCGTTTTAAAAGTGAAACTGTATAAGCCCCGTATGTTTGTATGACGTCATTCATATTTCATTTGAAAGGGAATTGAACGAGGTTTCCAATGATATAACGGCAGATTTTTGTTTTTAACAAGTTCGAAGCAAAAAATCATGTCAAAGTAGAAAAATCGACTGTACCCATTATTTTCAGTCATATTATAAAAAAGCAAACACCATTAGAAAGCTTGTTCTCTCAGCTTTGCAATGGTGCTATTTTTAGCTTTCCTGCCTGCCTGGGGAAAAATCGTCAAGGGATTTCCCGAAGATGTCAAAAAATGGCGCACACCTCGGCGCTTAGGCGGCTGCATAGCAATCACGATTTCTTGCATTTTCGATCATCGGATTTCAGCATTCATACTCAAATTACTTACAAACAACAAACATCAATGTTTAAATCAATCTTTATTTGTTATTTTGATATAAATTTAAAGTCTGTAGGTGCATGCATCAGTGAGTTATGACAAGTTGAAGAAGGTAGGGGTAAGCAGTTTTTTAGGCTGATTGGTCAAAATAGTGCCTGCCTGCCGCTACCTATTGTAAGGAGGACTGGGGTGGACAAACATAAAATTCTGTCCTCATTATCGTATACAGGAGGAAGAGGAGGCCCTGAATGAAGTTGGATATGATGACATTGGAGGCTGCCGCAAACAGCTGGCCCAGATAAAGGAGATGGTGGAACTACCCCTCCGTCATCCTCAACTCTTCAAGGCCATTGGAGTCAAGGTAGGCAGTAAAATGTTTACATTCTGTCGATTTTTTTTTTCAGTGTCTTGTTTAGCGTTCAATCTATGACAATATTTTTTTTAAATTCAAATTTAGGACTCCATTTTTTTCAGCTCACTGTTTGCTTTGTATTGTTCTCCAATGTGATATTTGTCTTGTTTTGCCAACAGCCACCTCGGGGCATTCTGCTTTATGGCCCGCCTGGTACTGGCAAGACTTTGATTGCCAGAGCTGTAGCCAATGAGACTGGAGCTTTCTTTTTCCTCATCAACGGTCCAGAAATCATGAGCAAACTAGCCGGAGAGTCTGAGAGTAACCTGAGGAAGGCTTTCGAGGAGGCTGAGAAAAATGCCCCAGCTATCATCTTTATTGACGAACTGGATGCCATTGCTCCAAAGAGAGAGAAGGTATGCTGAATGCTTATGCGTTGTGTTATTGAATGCCTTGATGTAAGTGAGCCATGGCATGTAGACAGGACGTGGTCTCTTGGCATTTGACAGTTTTTCTTTTAGCCTGTTTTCTGTTCAGAATGCAAAACTTAATTATTCATGCCGTTTTGTTGGGCAGACCCACGGAGAAGTGGAACGTCGCATTGTTTCCCAGCTGCTGACACTGATGGATGGCCTGAAGCAGCGATCTCACGTCATCGTCATGGCTGCCACCAACAGGCCCAACAGTGTGGACGCTGCTCTGCGTCGCTTTGGTCGATTTGACCGTGAGGTTGACATTGGCATCCCTGATGCTACTGGCCGTCTGGAAATCCTGCGCATTCACACCAAGAACATGAAGCTGGGAGATGATGTGGATCTGGAGCAAGTGAGTGCAGATTTTTGTTGGTGGATGTTCATGTGCCTTATTGTTGAACAGTTTCTTTTTTGTGCCCAACTAAATATTTATGCTTTTGTGTATGTGTCCTATGTGTCATACTACCAATGGAGTACCGTTATTCAAAGTAGCGTCTTGTTTGTTTAGGTTGCAGCAGAGACCCACGGCCATGTTGGCGCTGATCTGGCAGCTTTGTGCTCTGAGGCTGCCCTTCAGCAGATCCGTGAAAAGATGGACCTGATTGACCTGGAGGATGAGACCATTGATGCTGAAGTCCTCGACTCTTTGGCTGTCACCATGGACAACTTCCGGGTAGGTCTTTTGTTCTCTTAAATAAAAATACAGTAAAACCTCCGTTTTGAGACCCTCTCTTAAAGGACTTCCTCCAACATACGACCGGAAAAAAATTCACAGATGGTTTGTACTATATAAACGACCTCTCTTAAACGACCTCTCTTAAACGACTACCTCTAAAACGCGACTTTCTACCTTCAAATAATTAAATTTTACGACCTAGCATCAAAAAAATTCAGATTCCAAAGCAATACTATATCTATGCGCTTGAAGAAAACAGTTTCGTTTACAACTTTTAACAGCAGATGATGCATTAAAACAGCTTGAAATACTCTTAGGAGCTGACCAGATGTGCCCTGAGCAGGGGCCTGTCAGATCTTGCCGACACCATGTCTGGTGTTCAAAGTGACATACTAAGAGAACATGCACGGCTGGGAGGAGGGGGAGGGGTTGATGGGTCGTGCAAACAAACAGAAATAACCGCTTTCTTAAAAAAAAAAAACAACTGTTCAATGATTGAATAAAAATAATTACAACAATATTAATGAGGTTATCTTATAAATAGTTATAACTCCAAACATGCACTCAGCACTTACATACACTTTTAAACAACTATCATACCAACATAGATTGTTTTATTTTGCAAATAATGAGGAACAGGAAGATAGGGACTGTATTGGTTGTGAGACAGAGTTTAATCTATATTTCTGAAAGATGGTAGATGTTCCCTATACTTAATGGTATGTGTACTTTTTGTACATGTATTTATTTTACTTAATTAATTTTCTTAATGTCTTTTTCGAAAATGTCCTACCTCCTTTTTAAGACCCCTCCAATTTAAGACCTCGTTTTAATGGCAATTTACAGGTCGTAAAACGGAGGTTTTACTGTATAATAAATTGATTACACCACAGACTATACCCAGATAGAAAACTCCCGTCATTTTGCATTGCCTTTTACAAGAGTTGCTTTAGCGACCAACCCATTAGGCAAGGGAGGTAAGCCATAAAAGGAATTTGTTTCGCCAATTGACATGTAATAGATACAACAGTCGGAATATTATTTGGTGTTGGACAATGGCAGAATGTTTTATATTTAACGTCACACAAACATAACCAAAGGCTCGCACACAGTCATTGCCTGTACTAATACTTAACACACACACACACAACACCCCCCAATCACCAAGGACGATGACATGGGCGTCAGGGTCTGAGTTCTCAATGGCAGTGATTTGTTTGGATAGTTCACTGAGGGCGATGGTGGGGTTGGCATCGTTGTGGATGTAGACTCCCACGAGCACAATGGAGGAGAATTCACGGGGGAGATAGAAGGGGCGTCACTTGAGGAAGATTGTTTCAAGGTGGGGGGAGTAGAAGGTGGAGAGAACAGTGTTGTCGGTGCACCAGCGATCGTTAATCATGAAGCAGACGCTGCCTCCATCCATCTTTCCAGATAGTACGAGGTTGAGGTCGGCACGGAAGATGGAGAAGCCTTGGGGTTGAAAAGCAGCATCGGAGTGGGAGGGTTGAAGCCAGGTTTCAGTGAGGCATACAATAGAACAGATGCGGAAGTTGAGTATGTAATAGATATAATAGTTTGTCGAACTTATTGGTCAGCTTACGGACGTTGGAGAGAAGGATGCAGGGGAGAGAAGGACGTAGAGAGCGACGGCGAAAGCGAACAAGCAGCCCGCCGAGCTTACCTCGCTTGCACGTAGGCTTATTGCGTCGTAGCGTCATGCATTGGGAGACTGGCTTCGTTCATCGCGCAGGAAAGAATGTCAAATTCAGCGTGGGAAATCAACAAATTTAGAGTGTACTTGCCGTTCATACAGTCATGAATGCGAAGAAGTTCCTCACTCGAGTACGCTTGCACAAACGCAACTCTTTCTACACTCCACTACACAAGAAACATCAGTATAAACACAGAGCCTAACACCGAGTCGCCATAGGTCGGCGCCATCTTGAATTCACATAAAAGTGGCTTGTAAGTGTCATATAGGAGTTTTCCATCTGGGTAAAGTCTGTGATTACACACAACCTTGTTTTTTCAATTAGAAGCATAACTCTGGCAATGTTAACATCCTGTGATTAGACAATATATATGAGGAAAATTGATTATTGTTTTGATTCTTTATTTCCAGTGGGCTTTGGGCAAGAGCAACCCAAGCGCTCTGCGTGAGACAGCTGTGGAGGTGCCTAACGTTACGTGGGAGGATGTCGGAGGTCTGGAGAGCGTCAAGAAAGAACTACAGGAGTTGGTGCAGGTGAGTACAGCTAGAAATATTTTTTGTTGATGTTGTTGATTTTTTTTTGTTTACACTTTGTCTCTTTTTATCGGGAAATTCCCCAGGGAAGGCAGGCGTAGTTGTAGTCTGTGGTTCACCCAAACCCAACCTACATAATATTAGTTGTATTTTGAAGTTTTGCTGGGGGAGCAAACTGGAATACCCGGAGGAAAACCCACTGAATCGTTGCCCGAGTTGAAAGTAAATAGTATTGGGAGAAATATAAAGCCCAGAAGCAGGATGGATCCCACACTTGGCAGGCACCACTATGGACAGGTCAAGTTAGGCCACAACGCTCGCTTGAGTAAGACTTTCTTTGAGGAATTTGTTTACAACTAATGAGTTGGTTTGACATCTACGTTTGTATGTTTAGTGTGCACCGGATTTAGATGCTGGGATGTGTTGCAAAGACGGTTAATAAAAGCTTGTTACATTTCATGCGTTACAAGTGCTTGGTGTGCAAATCTGGTGCTTGTTTTGTTTGCAGTACCCTGTGGAGCATCCCGAGAAATTCCTCAAGTTTGGCATGACGCCATCCAAGGGTGTTCTGTTCTATGGTCCTCCTGGCTGTGGTAAGACCCTGCTGGCCAAGGCCATTGCCAACGAGTGTCAGGCCAACTTCATCTCCATCAAGGGCCCTGAACTGCTCACAATGTGGTTTGGAGAATCAGAAGCCAACGTTCGAGACATCTTTGACAAGGTAATGCAAGTGTCAGAAAAATTTGGTAGGCTTTATTGCAGTCCACCTTCCTCTTCCTTCCCCTCCACCTACCTCTGTTTCACAATTTGCCCTGTTTTTATTAATAAGCCTTTCATTTATTTGAAGTAGACAAATGGCGACAGACATTGTTCTTATTTCGAATTTACAGTGTTGTCTTTGATATTAGTACACAGGTATTGTCGAAGACTTGTGCACAAGAATCTAATACTATATATATTTGAAATATGCTTTGCTTCGTGACAGGCAAGATCGGCTGCTCCTTGTGTGTTGTTCTTTGATGAGCTGGACTCCATAGCCAAGGCCAGAGGAGGCAACGTCGGTGATGGTGGTAAGTTGCTGTAGAAGTAGAATATTTTCATATTAATAGAAAGTACATCGCAAGCTCATTATGCTTTAAACCGTAGATTAATGTATGTATGGTGTGGGGATTAATGTATTTACATATAAGGCACCCTTCTAATCCCTTTTCTTGTGTGTGTGTGTATTCATTGAGTTATATTATTGTTGTAATATATGAATTTTTTAATGGAATTCTTTAGTTTTGCTTACAGCAATATTGATTGACAACAGCAACAACAGCATATTGAATGTATTTGTTATATTTATTTCAGTATATTTTGTTTTGCATCTCAGGAGGTGCTGCTGATCGTGTTATCAACCAACTGTTGACAGAAATGGACGGCATGAGCGCTAAGAAGAATGTTTTCATCATCGGTGCTACCAACAGGTACATAGCAGTACTGCTTTTGCGCTTGTGTAAAATTTCAGATTACTCTAGTCCAGAAAGTGTGGTTTTGCTTGTTCTCACAACCCTGACCGGAAGTGTATTTTGTGAAATACTTGCATGTAATTGGGGCAATGTTTGCAGCTGAAGAAGATACAAAGAATTGCAGGTAAGTGATATTGTGATTGTAGAAGGCAGGAAGCGTTGACTTAACAAGTTGATCCTTTTGGGTAAAAATTTCAGTACTGGTTGTGGTTGTGTTAGTACCATGAGTATTGTGGTATATTGCAAATAATATTTCTTGCCCCCCCCCCCCCCCCAAAAAAAAAAAAATGTGTGACTTGTTTGCAGGCCGGACATCATTGACCCAGCCATCCTGCGTCCTGGTCGTCTTGATCAGCTAATCTACATTCCTCTTCCTGATGAGAAGTCCAGGACTGCCATTCTCAAGGCCAACCTGCGCAAGTCCCCAATTGCTAAGGTAATCCTCTTGGATAAATCGGGTCCTGAATAGAAGGCACAGATTGGCTCCACGAAAAAAAATGTCCAGATTTGTGCAAATCTGTGTATATATAAGTCATATATGGTTCCGAAATGACATTAAAAAAATAAACGTGTCCCTCCCATCTGTCTGTCCGCCCGCCGTCTGTATGCAAGTGGATTATGTTAGAACCTCTATCACAACCAAACTTGGTAAGATGATGTATACCCATGAGACCTCATAAATGATCAGGGAATGAATGACTTCATTTCAAGGTCACAGGGTCAACAAATGTTAGTTTAAAAAATTACAATATTACAACCAAACTTCATAAGTTGGTGTATACCCATGAGACCTCTAAAATGATCAGTGAATGAATTACTTCACTTGAAGGTCAAGGTCATCAAGTATAAGTAAATAAAATGACAATTTTTCACAAAATTATATACTGTGCAAATTTGGTCAACCTCACTCCAAGGTCAAAGTCTTTGGAGCTGCCCAAAGTTAGTTTGTATAGCTACTTTGAAGTGATCTTGACCTAAACTATGAGAGATATAAAGTCAAAACTTGTCTCTAGATGATAGATTGATCTTTCATATATTTTCCGTTTTTGAGTTGATCTTGCAGGTCAAGGTCATTTGGGGCCTTGCAGAAGCATACAAAAAAAATAGGTCATGATACAGTGGAATGGCTTTTTATTTAACCCATAGTATGCAACAACATTGGGTTATTTGATCAGACATGCCTGAGAGATCACGTGAGTGTCAAGGTCACAGGTTTTTTTGTGTGACATAATGCATTTTCTGTACTTTATTTCACAATACATAAGTATTTCTAGCCGGAAATCAATGTAATTTCATAGGTCAAGAGCATAGAAATATAAAATTTGTTATTACTTTACATTTTAATGCCACCATTTCATTGTGGTTTTTTTCTGGGCACTCATTATTGAGTTCCATAAGGAGCACGTGAGTCATATGGGCTCTGACTTTTGCCCTCGTGTTACTTTCAACTCAGGCAATGTCTCGGGGATTTTCTCCAGGTACTCTGATTTGCTCCCCCAGCAAAATTCCCAAAACACAGCTAATTTTAGGGTTGGGGTTTGGCGCACCACAACCCCAGAATTTCCTGATATAAAGGGACAAATAAAGTGTTAAAAAGTCAAGCAAAAAAAAAAAAAAATCAATATCGAAGATGACTAGTGCAGAAATGATAAGTAGTAAAAAGAATTAAGTAGTAAGTAAGTAGTAATAGTAATTACATGAAAACTGTTGTTTATTTAACATTTTATTTATAAACATAAACATGCCAAATTCGGTCAGTATATGCGGACATTATCCATTAACAGTCATTAACTTTTAATGGATTATAAGCTAAACTTTGACAGTTGTGATGATTTTAATAGAGGCATGGGTAAATTTTTACCCAGGGACATCAACTTAATACTGAAATTGTAATAGTAAAACTGAAATTTCAAAAGCTAATACTGAGGCTTCAAATTGAGGTTAGGCATACCTATGTAATACCTACAAAATAAAGAAAAAAATCCCAATTTATTGACTGGTAATCCGCAGTAAATTTGCCTAAAAGTCTTCTATCACAAACCAACTATTTTGGGGAATTCATCTATCTTTGGGCTATGCCAAAAATCTTATAACATCTGTGGTTTCGGGCACTGAATAAATTAGACCCAACATTTCCCGGCGTGTCATAAGAGGGGACTAAAAGGGGGTGATGTCAGCACGGCATCACTGGGTGAAAGTCTTCTATACAAAAGTCACCAGCCAGGACGGAGGAACTTCACGTTACTATAGGTTCAACGACCACATGCTCATGGCCAAGGCGAGCCACACTGTACTCATGGATTTCGACAATGGCCAACAGCCCGGAGAGATTGGGCCCTGCCAGGTCTTACTTGCAGAAAAAAGGTGGGAGGACAACATTAGAAAAATTGACTGCCTTGACACTGAGCGAAGCCATGAGGGTTGCTGATGACAGAGAAAGATGGAGTACGCTGGTCATCTGTTGTGCCCCAACGACCTTTGAGTTATGGGATAGGATTATAACATCCATAAGCAGGAAGTCCTGTCCAGGATCGCACAAACAACTGCTGCCCTGACAAGGTTGAAGCCCATTTGGAAAGACAGGACCCTCAGTCTACATTCCAAGGGAAGACTGCTGCGCTCTCTTGTTATCTCCATCTTCCTATACGCTTGTGAAACATGGACCCTCACAGCAGATCTACAAATAAGAATACAAAGCATGGAGATGAGGTGCTACAGAAGACTTTTGGGCATTTCCTATACTCAGCACTTCACCAATGACGAAGTCCAACCGACCATTACACAAGACATTGGACAACATGATGACATGCTCACAGTGGTGAAGAAACTGAAACTCTGATGGTATGGCCACGTCACCAGAGCATCAGGCCTTGCAAAGCCCATCATGCAAGGCAAGGAGGCAGAAGAGGGAGACAGAAAAAGAGGTGGGACGACAGCGACCTTCGAGTTACGGGTTAGGATAGGATTATAATATCCATAAGCAGATTGTTGTTTGTCCCTAATATATAGAGTTTTAAACGTTGATTCTGCACCTGTTGTAATTCCTTTTGAGATTGTGAAGATGTGTTGTATTGCGCATTTTTTAGAAAACTTTTGGTTGGGAATAAATGTGCAGATTTTCCCCCAAATTGAATGCAGTGACTGACCTACCCACATTGTAGCAATTTATTGACAATCATTGGTTTCTTTAATGAATTTCTGAGTCACATTTTTTATTGTGATTTGTTTTAGGATGTTGACCTGGACTACTTGTCCAAGGTGACACATGGTTTTAGTGGTGCTGATCTGACTGAGATTTGTCAGAGGGCTTGCAAGCTGGCTATCCGCCTGGCTATCGAGGCTGAGATTCGCCAGGAACGTGAGCGGCAAGCTAACCCTGACGCTGACATGGTGAGCACCCTTGTTCTTTGTGCCTGTATATTTTTTACTCACTTGGCTGAGCATTGCAATTTGTATTTGTTCCAAATTACAAAAATGCCAGAATTTGGTATATCTGATGAGTATCCAAAGCAAAAACGTGTTCATCTCATCTGTCTGCCTGTCCATTCATTAGGGGGGGGGGGGGGGGTGGGGGGGGGGACTTAAGATTGTTAATTACTTGAAGCCAGTTGCAGCTATCCAAACTAAACTTGGTAGGATGGTGTAGTCCCATGGCAGCTTGAATATTATGAGTAAGTGAAATGATCGCACCAAGGCCAAGGCCACATGGTTAAACAATATTGGTTGAAAAATGACCATGTACAAAAAAATGTCCCTTTTTCACCAAGTCTGTTGGCTTTAAAATATTCAGCCATCTTTAATACAAACTGTTGAATTTACAGGAAACAGAAGACTATGACCCAGTACCAGAGATCACCCGTACACACTTTGAGGAGGCCATGAAATTTGCCCGCCGTTCTGTTAGTGATAATGACATTCGCAAATACGAGATGTTCGCACAGACACTGCAACAGAGCAGAGGATTTGGTGGAAATTTCAGGTATGATTGTCAAGTGTAGTTTTTATGCATTGAACAAGTTTTGCAAATGCAATATGTAATAACATGTACAATCTAAAACTGTCAGACTTGGTGCTATATACCCATTTTCTTTTGTATTTTAGAGTTAATTGGATAAATTGTTTTTTCTGTCTGAGCACTGGAGAAATAAAAATTATTATGAATGAATTATTTTCTGTGTTTCACAGGTTCCCAGGACAGGCAGGCGGCAGCGGCCAGAACCCCAATCAGGGCAATGAAGGTGGCAACTTCGGTGGTGAGGAAGGTGATGATGACCTGTACAGTTAAATGCCAGGAGATCACACTACCAGGAAGAAGCAGAATACATCTACAAAACACAACTCTCACTTTTTCATTTGTGACATTCTGGTGTCCGTCAGTGTTTTTTAATTTTATTGTTTTGTGACGAGCATCCGCTGTGAATATACTGTGATGACTGTTGGCTGGATCTACTCTTAACTGCATACTCGATACCTTCTTTATTTACGTTATTTATTTTATATTTAAAATTTCATTTTGTTTGTTTTTATTGTGGAAGGTGAAAGACCATTGCAAGGCAGAAGCTAAGAGAAGTTTAGCAGTGCAAGTTGAAAGTGTGTGATAAAATAGGTGTTAGTGAAATTTTATTATTAACTTTGAGTAATTGTGCATGGTCTTTATAATTGTTTTATAATATGGAACTTTTTTTTTCAATTATTATTATCCTGTGTTTTTGTTTTACCATGCTAGACCATTTTGTATTTTTATTTACCTTTTTTTTGTTTTTTGTTTTTTTTTTAAATTTTGAAATCATTATTATTAGAATCTTGCTATTCTGACAGCAAAGTGCAAATTATTTGCACTGAATTTTCCCCATGTTGAACGGTTTATTTCATCCACAGAAGATTTTTATTTCGTCATTTAATGCCCCACAATAAGCTTGTTTATTATTCTTCAGATACCTTAAAAAAGCAAATTGTCCCAATTTCATTATCATTGTAATTTCTGTGAAATAAAGAAGGCAGTTTGAAAGAATGACAGTGTCCGAACTTAAGTGTGTTAATGTTTCTTGATTTTATTGTTTCACAATTCGCATTCATTGCATCATAATGCCAGGGTGTTGTTGCCAGACACTATCATGTTTCAGTGTCACAGACTATATTTATCAACTTTTTGTCATCCACTTTATATGCCTTGTGTAGATTTTCCCTTCATTAAAATGACTTAGTTTTGTGAGTACTTTTTTTTTTTTTTTTTGGTGACCTTTAAGAGAGCATGATACCTTTGAAATGGAGCAGTGGTTCACTAGTAAAGTTCTAGTGTGTTTTTTGTAAACTGACTGTATCAGTTTATGTGCAAAGCTTGGCGAAGAGGGGCTACATTTAGCCCACGAAGTTTGAATGTGTAGAAGTGTCTTGAATTGGATGCAGTCCCGTAAAGACTGGACATAGCACCCATGAATTTCATTCTTTGTCATTGTTGGGATAATAAACATTCAAACAATCTTGTCATTTTTTTTGTTGGGCAAAGGCATGCTCTCTCTCTCTCTCTCTCTCTCTCTCTCTCTCTCTCTCTCTCTCTCTCTCTCTCTCTCTCTCTCTCTCTCTCTCTCTCTTTCTCTCTCTCTCTCTCTCTCTCTCTCTCTCTCTCTCTCTCTCTCTCTCTCTCTCTCTCTCTCTCTCTCCACTATACTTTTAATACTTTTCTGTATTCTTCTCAATTTTTAGACAATTATTTTAAATTTTTACTCATTCGTAGCTAATTTGAATTTTTATTACAATGTAATCTAGCCGTTGTTTTTTAGTACTGTTAATTTTACTTGCAAAAGACAATTCTCAGAAGTTCAAAAGCATGCATCAAGACTAATTTACGTAAGAAAATACTATGAAATATTTGGAACACAAATGTTAAATTAACGAATCTCCAAAACGGGGTGGAAAAATTTCGCACACTGTATTGATTAAAGCTTCCTGCAACCTTGTAGCAAAGGCTACAGAAATAACCTTCAGACCTTTTGAAATGTACTTTGGACCTAATTAGTTGTTCTTGTGATGTGGCACAGTGGTTAAGATTATTATTACATTTTCATCATGACACTCATGTTCTCTGGGTTTCCCGTCTTTGAAAGGATGTATGTTTCCATAAACTTTCAGAACTATGTAACTGAATGAATAAAGCTGTAACAAATACAAGGGGCGAACGTATGTGACTTAGGTACGAGACTATTGAGGTCACCGAGAGTTATCTCTGGGCACAGTTGAAAACCGGTCTTGCCTTTGTAGGCATGACTGATTCACTGCGGCAACAGTACCCCCGTTGGAGTGCCGGGGGTTTCAGTATAAATAGTATCCCCACTTTCTGGAAATTTAGTGCTTTAAATTCCCACTGTCGCTGTCTTCCTCATTTGCTCTTTCCCATTCCTGATCTGTCCTATCACTCTGCTATACTATCTTCTTCTTCGCTAGATCAATGACCTACCTTTTTTCTTGAAAACTTCCTGGACAAGACTCCTTGTTTGTGTATGAGGTCTGTTGGATCAGCTTGGGAGTGTTGGACGCTTTCTGCCGGGTGGTCACTAGGGCTTCCTATGATGTTATTATTTAGCACTATAGGCATTTTATATGTATGTGTTTTGTTGATGATTTATAATGATGTTTGTATTTTATTTTGTTTTTGTAACTGCGTGGGATGTCTTTATTGTAAAGTGACTGGCCGGTGGAGGGCATTCAATTTTCCCACTAGGGTTGTTTCGGCAGATCTTTTATGCGGATCGGGGGTTGTCCGGTCCTGATTTGGCTCAGAAGAGTCCGCTGGACCTAAAGCAACAATCAATCAATCAATCAATCAATCTCTGGGCACTCCGGTTTCCTCCCTCCCTTCGATAATGGTACTGGATGCAGTCAATATAAAAAATTGAAAAAAAATAAAAATTCAATTTTCTTTCCGTCTTCCAATAGCGATCTTCCCTGCCTTTACACCACCTGTTCGAGTGATGGATGTGTATTTGTTGATGTCTGTATATCTGTGTTCTACATGAGTGTTCTAGTCAGGCGTGGGTCTGCTGTCTAGTATAATGGGTGGTTACATTGGTTACATAGGTCGCACTAGATCTATGCTTTATTTGTTTGTTCTGTATCTTGAGCATGCCTGCCGCTGATCTAAAGCATTCTTTGTGTCATGTATACTATAACTGTATGTATGTCACTTGGCGAATAAATCTTGAATGAAATTGAATTGTGTGTGTGTGGATGAGACGGGTGAGCGTGTATGTTGGTACAGATCACCGAGCTTTGAGCCTGATTGATTTGGGGAAATGCATGTATATAGCATCCAGTATTATTATTATTATTAAATAAATATATTTATTAAGACATTGCAAATCGAGGTGGAAGGCTACCTCATCAAAGATTGGGTATGTGCCTACTATTATAGCAATGCCAGCCATCTAGATATTCTGTCCAACTCATCTTCGCTTTCAAACATCTTTCACATCATCATAACAGGCTGTGTTATGAAATCCTTGTTGTATTATATAAAATGGGAGGGGGTTAAGAGTCATGAAGCCACAAACCCAACAGTGTACATTTAAAGAAGGTGCGTGTCACCATCAAACAGAAATCTCATTACCCAGCGGAGTACACAAATACCAATTATTGCTGTATCTATCACGTGTGGACAACAGTTTGTTCCCTTGTTCAAGGGAGGCAAAGGCTTGCATAGCAAAGAAGAAGAATGGCGAACTCGTTGAGAAAGCGAAACAAAGATGGGTTTTCCACCATTTCATCGCATTCAAACAGCGACCAGTTAAGGCCAAAATTGCCTCAGAAAGGCCTTGACGGATCTGCTGTTTTTTCAATGTTAGCTGTTGTATATATGATTGTGTGGCTTGTTGTGCATGTGCGTATCTCTCAGTTTCCAAGACCTCTTGACCCCAGCCAGGCGAATGTTTGGGATTTCGTGGAGACTCGAGCACGCCGCTATCTTCAGGAAATCACCAGCTTCGGACCTAGGGTGGCTGGTAGTGACAGCAGCAAAGCAGCCGCTGATTACATTCTAAGGGAAATTTCTAAGATCAGGGCATCAGGAAATAATATTCACACAATGGAAACCGACGTGCAAACTGTGAGCGGATCATTCGTGATGGATTTTGAGAGCATTGGCCTTGGGTCTTATCCAAGTGTTTATGAGAACCAGAAGAATGTGATTGCCAGGATTGGACCCGAGAAGCTGGAACACAGCCTACTTGTGAACTGCCACTTTGATTCAGTAGTCGACAGCCCTGGTAAACAAAATAATTGTGGTTAAAAAGCACACCATCACTTTAAAATAAAAATAATATAAAATAAAATAATAAGTTTGGATGCTGCTCGTTTATCAAACAAACAAAACAAAAACTCACACAAACCACAATGAATATGTGTTGTGAAAGATACAAATATAAGCAGATTTGTTTTCCTTGTACAGTAACATTAAAATGTTTTTTTCCTGCCAGGTGCAAGTGATGATGCAGTCAGCTGTGCTGTCATGCTAGAAGTTCTACGGGCACTGTCAAAGCAGAATGAACCTCTCCCTCACAACATTATTTTCCTTTTCAATGGAGCTGAGGAAAATATCCTTCAAGTAAAGCACTTTTTTTTTAGAAACTATAAAATGAATCATGTAATAAGACACAGTGTTACTGACTACACCCAAAAGCAACGCGAAAAGAACAAAGAACTGAGGATGGAAAAGCAAAGGCGTACAAATGAAGGGGAGGAAAACCTGGTGATAAGAAATGGGAAGATTGTCTCTATGAAAGCAAAGCAAGGTGGGAGGTTTAGGGACGACACTGGTGCTGGCACTGGCCCTAAACCAGCACAGTAATCCAGTGGTACTGAGTGACTTGAAGGTCACAAAGATCATGTAAATAGTGTACATACTATAAATAATGTCAATAGCAATAAATGTAAAATTCATACTACTTCTAGCTGCAAATTTACTCATGGTAAGAATACAAAAATTAAAAAAAGAAATGTTAACAAAAATACTAACATAGACAGTGATGCTTGTATTATGATATATTCAAATGTGGATGGCCTGTTAAATAAAAAAGATGAATTGTTAAGTCGAGTGGATGACCTAAAACCTTCTATTATCGCTTTAACTGAGATAAAAGCAAAAAATGCTAAATCATTTGTTGAGGAGGAGTATTTATATTTTAAACTATGATATGTTTTTAAATGTTAATCACAAGAGAGGGGTTGTTTTATATGTGGATTTAAAATTAAATGCTCGTGAATGTGAATTATTGAATAGAAACAGTTTCAAGGAAAGTGTATGGTGTACATTTACTAGTGCAAATAATGAAAGAGTACTCTTAGGGTGATATATAAAAATTATTGCAAATGAGAGTAAAAATAATCCTAAAAAATTTTGGAAATATGTACAGGATAGAATGAAAATTAGCATGGAATTAGTTCGTTAAAGAGAGCAGATGGATCCTTAGCTGAAGATGATGTTACTAAAGCTGAAACACTAAATGATTTCTTTTCTAGTGTATTTACTCAAGAAGATGCAAACGATATTCCTGTGATACCAGAGGGAGAGTATTCCAGTGGTGTTTTTCTGGGCGATATAAGAATAACTTCCTTAGCGGTAAAAGAAACTCAAAGAATTAGACCCCATGAAGGCACAAGGCCCGGACAGAATTGCATCCAAGGTACTAAAAGAGCTGTGTGAAGAGTTGTCTGGTCCCTTGTGTCTATTGTTTAACAAGTCATTAGAAGAGGAAACATTGCCTGAGGAATGGAAAAGTGTGGAAGTGACAGCATTATTTAAAAAGGGCTCCAAATCAGATCCTGGTAATTTTCAGCCAGTGAGTTTGACTTGTATTACATGTAAAATTTTAGAATCATTAGTTCGAGATGTCATTGTGTCATACTTTACAGATAATAAATTATTTGCAGTTTGTCAGCATGGGTTCAGAAAACGTAGGTCTTGTGTGACACAGTTGTTAGAGGTTATGGAGGATTTGACGGCTTTAATTGATGATGGGAATGATGTTGATATAGTGTATTGTGATTTTAGAAAGGCGTTTGATTCTGTGCCACAAAATAGTTGTTAAAGTTGGCTGCATATGGTATACCCCTTGGGGTCATGAGCAATCTTGCCACTGTAGATTGTTCTAACCTATAAAGGGAAAAGTGAAAACCCCAGTTGAAAACCTGTCTTTCCTTTATAGGCATGACCGATTCACTGCGACAACAGTACCCCCGTTGGAGTGCCGGGGGTTTCAGTATAAATAGTATCCCCACTTTCTGGAAATTTAGTGCTTTAAATTCCCACTGTCTCTGTCTTCCTCATTTGCTCTTTCCCATTCCTGCTCTATCCTATCACTCTGCTATACTATCTTCTTCTTCGCTAGATCAATGACCTACCTTTTTTCTTGAAAACTCTTCCTGGACAAGACTCCTTGTTTGTGTATGAGGTCTGTTTGATCAGCTTGGGAGTATTGGACGCTTTCTGCCGGGTGGTCACTAGGGCTTCCTATGATGTTATTATTTAGCAATATAGGCATTTTATATGTACGTGTTTTGTTGATAATTTATAATGATGTTTGTATTCTATTTTGTTTTTGTAACCGGGGGTTCGATTAGTTGGGGTAAAGCCTCAGCCGTCCCCTGCGTGAGATGTCTTTATTGTAAAGTGACTGGCTGGTGGAGGGCATTCAGTTTTCCCACTAGGGTTGTTTCAGCAGATCTTTTATGCGGATCGGGGGTTGTCCGGTCCTGATTTGGCTCGGAAGAGTCCGCTGGACCTAAAGCAACAATCAATCAATCAATCAAGCATATGGTATAGGAGGCAATGTTCTTAAATGGATATCAAGCTTTTTGTTTGAACGTAAACAGTGGGTTAAAGTTGGTTCAGAAAGGTCTAAAGATGCTAGAGTTTTAAGTGATATTCCACATGGCAGTATTTTAGGTCCAATTCTTTTTACTATATATATTAATGATTTACCTGAGATACTGGAGAGTACGGTTAAGATATTTGCTGATGACACTAAAATATATAATACAACATAAAAATCTAAGGTCATTCAAAATGATTTACATAAGCTACACTCCTACAGCAATGGTGTGTGAAGTGGAAGTTATATTTAAATGTGCAGAAGTGCAAAGTTATGCATGTGGGGAAAGGAAATCGTGGATGCGAATATACAATGTTAATAAAAGATGAAGTTTATAAATTAAATGTAAGAGATAATGAAAAAGACTTGGGTGTAACTTTTGATTGCAAGTTAAAATTTGACGCACATATTCAGAGAGTGGTAACTAAAGCAAACCAAATGTTAGGCATAATCAAAAGAGCTTTCACATACTTGGAAAAAGAAACGTTTTTAAAATTGTATAAAGCTTTTGTAAGACCTCATATTGAATATGCTAACGTAGTCTGGAGTCCATATTTGAAAAGGCAGTCTGTAGCAATAGAAAAAATTCAAAGGCGAGCCACAAAACTATTATCTGAGTGTCGTGACATGACATATGATGAGAGATTAAGGTTTCTGGGCCTTCACTCTCTGAAAGGACGTAGGATCAGGGAAGATTTAATTCAGACATTCAAGATAATTAATGATGTAGAGGATGTTAATACTAATACTTTTTTCTTGCTTTATCAATCTAACAGAACTAGGAAGTGTAAAGGTAAAATTTTTATAAAATATTGTAGAACTAACCAACGAAAATTTTCGTTTGCACATAGAGTAGCTAATTATTGGAATTCTTTACCAACAAATATTAAATTTGCACCATCTGTAAATAGTTTAAAAAACCACATAGACACTGATTCCAAATTTCAAGAATTATTCTAATTTCTATCAATATGACTAGAAAAGATTATTTCAAACTATTGCATGCAAATCATAATGTAAACTGTATATACCATAAACAATGACAGGCTGTTTTTATAAGCCACAAGGCTTTATGCAGCGATGCCTGTCCTACATCTACTACTACTACTACTACTACTACTACTACTACTATAAACATAATCATATTATGAGACTTCCACAGTCTCTGTTTTAAATCGTGTAATTAAATAAGGCAAAATACTTGGATATAAGTCATTATATTATAAATGTCCTGCACCCAGCATTCATTCAGTATTGGTAAAGAACCTCAAAAACCTGTTTACACAAACATACCAATCTCTCCAAATTCTTCAAACATACCAACTAAACCATTGCCAGTGAAAACACTATTTCAAGATTTGGGTCGAGCATCAGAATGTGTGAATATTTGTAAACTAAATTTGGGCTTTATTGGTGAATTGGGACTGTCATCTGGGCACTAGTGTGTGTTTAAACTTACATTTTGTAGTTGGACATTGTTGGCCGCTAATAACTATAAGCTATGCATCGATAAAGACAGGCTACTTCAAGAGTTCAGCTATGTGTAAGCAAGCAAGTCTTTCCTTCACTATGTTATGTTTTTTGGTAATCAAAAATACACAATTAAAATACAACAATTCATATTCGCCGGTGTGAGGTAGGGTTCATTCCTCCACACTCTCTACGACCGTCTAGACCGCCCCTTGACCCCGGCCAATTTCCTTTTTTTTTTAAAACTCCAGACTATTGCAAGCCCTGATTATTCTTATCGTTTGCAGACAAGTCACGGATTTATCACTCAGCACAGATGGGCACAGTCCATCAGAGCCTTTGTCAACTTGGATTCAGCTGGAGCTGGGGGGTGGGAGCTGCTCTTTCAAACAGGTACTTACCATGTTGTCATCATTTAAAAAAATATTGTTATTAGGTTCTTAAATCTAATTCTCAGTTGAAAGACATAATTTGTGTGTGTTTTTTGTTGTTGTTTAGTTTATAAATAATTTACATTTAAAGCAAATTTATTTGATTATGCATCCATTTCAGTTTTGTGATCAATGTGACTTGCATCAAGCAATGATCAATTGAGTAATTCATGTTTAATTCTTGTGATAAGGTCATTGAAGATGTGTAACTGAAATTATATTAATTTTGAATGCCCTTTTTTTTTTTTTGTAATCAGAGGATTTTTGTAATGCTTTGCACAGGCCCTGATCACCCTTGGCTGATTGAGGCATACATCAACGCTGTGCCCTATCCCCATTCTACTGTTATTGGGCAGGAGATATTTCAGGCTGGTTTAGTCCCGTCTGACACAGACTTCCGCATCTTTCGAGACTTTGGCAAGATTCCTGGTGAGTGAGAATGGGCACTTTTATTCCCTCTGCCCCATTCCCATACCTGACTCTGCTTGGATAATGCAAAGTCTACAGACTGCACTATGCTGATTCATTAGGCCATCGTTGTTCTCATAGTGGAATACTTGAAGGGTTGCATGACAAAACGCGCTATACGCCAAAAGTAACAAAATCGAGTTATATCCCTTGACACACTCAGCTCCTATAGCTGCAACTGCCTGTAAAAATATTTCTTCACAAAACGCGCTATAACCGTTACTAACGGCCAGCGAAACATGACAGTTCTTTACAAAACGCGCTATGAGCCACGGCCTCTTTTTGACAAAACGCTCTATATCCGTTCAGCCAATCAGATCGCCCGAAAGTGTTATATCCGGCCACACCTCCAGTCTTGTTGATAAGTGTAAACAAAGCGATTTATTTAGCACATTTGATTTATAATCTTAATAAAACGGAGCCATCCGTCAAAATTTATGATGGATAACTTTGATGACAGTTTGGAAGAAGTTAATTTGACAATTGGAGGGAGGAGAAAACGGAAGGATAAGACTACACACACAAAAGAAATAGTGAAGCGAGCACGTCATTCCAGTTGTGGCAAAATCCCAGCCATTGCCTACTCACACAATGACAATGCAGAGTGCAAAGGCTGCTTGGCAGCAAACCTGACACCCACAGACCTTGCTCTAAATCAAGAGAAGTTTTATGATTCCTTAAACAAGGCGAGATCAGCTTTTTGTTTGTTGAACATCATTATTACGGGTTGTTCACAAATTGCGTAACACCTAGGCTAGGAAAGAGGGCGGGGAGGCGACCAATACGATGTGACAAAGATGGGGAGGGGAGTAGGACATGCGCTACATAAAGTGTGACCGAGTTTATTTTAACTGCAGATAATGTTTCTGTTAACACAAAAGTGCGGTTAACTATTAAAGTCATATCAGGACCACTCGCATTTTTATTCATATTGATTGCTCAAGTCTTGTTAATAATAATATTATCATCCCTATCATTAATATCAATAGCCTATTATTATATTTAGTAAATTAATATCAGTGGTGAAAATAATTGATTATTATGGTTAGCATTGTGTTATTATTGTCTATAAACTTATAATCTTTGCACTTTACTTTACATAATTATTCCAATCCTATCCTATCCTATCCTGTCCCGTAACCCGAAGGTCGTAGGGGCACCACAGATGATCGTTTAACCAGCATACTCCATCTTTCTCTGTCCTCAGCAGCCCTGATCGCTTCGCTCAGTGTCAAAACAGTCCATTCTCGAATGTTGTCCTCCCACCTCTTTTTCGGTCTCACTCTTCTTCTACCTCCTTGCACTGTGCCTTGCAGAATAGTCTTTGCAAGGCCTGATGATCTGGTGACGTGGCCATACCATCGGAGTTTCCGTTTCTTCACCTCTGTGAGCAGGCCATCGTGTTGTCCAATGGCTTGTGTGATGGTCTTTCGGACTTCGTCGTTGGTGATGTGTTGGGTATAGGAAATGCCCAGAAGTCTTCTGTAGCACCTCATCTCCATGCTTTGTATTCTTCGTTGGAGATCTGCTGTGAATCCAGTGAATTTTAAATAGTATTGAGACAACTTTAAATAGTTTTTTTGCTAGGTAACGGATATAGTGCGTTTTGTGAAATAGCCTTTCGCTGGATATAATGCGTTTTGTCAAAACAGCCAATATAAAAAATGGTCCAGTAAATATGATATCAAACATTGATTTGGTGATTTGTGTTTTTAAGAAAGCTTTAATGTTCTCATTTTTTTAGTATAAGTACAAATAAGGAATATCTGCTACAAGGCCTGCCTTTAAAAACTGCCAAATATCTCAACTTGACAAATTTGGATATAGTGCGTTTTGTCATGCAACCCTTCACTTTTACATTACTGCAACACTGGACAATGAAACTGTCCATAACGTGCTGTTTCAAAGATAAAGGGGCTTTGTCGGTGTATCACACGCGTAGTACGTATGCACATACAGTATGGCTAAATTTATTGGCTACCCTGGGTACATGCATTCAGTGATTAGCTATTCCTGTTCTTATGAATAGGCATGAAAGTAAAAATAAAGAAACAATCAAGTGGCTATCGGTGGATAGTATATATGTGTTCTTTTCCCTCCTCCCCTTATCGTTTTGCCTCTATTTCTCTTCATAGTTTAAACATGCTACCTCTTTATCTTTTGCCCACTAGCACTCAGACCATGCTTGTCAACATGGAGAAATTTATGAGCTTTACAAATTATTCATTGATTCATTCATCTTTGTCGCATTTGACCATATTATTTTAACCTTTTACAAGTTTGACGTAGATTACAGTAGCAACAACTTTTTTAATAAATTTTATTTTCACAATGTAGCCGTGCAACCCAAAGGGAATGATTATATGATTTTCATTAACAGGAGTGTTAAAACCAAAAGCTCTGGTCTGCTCACCAAATCCGAGTGTTAAACAAAACTGTGCGGAAGGCCTCAAATGTGTTTCTCACTCTCCGTTTGGTGACTTTTTCTCACATTCCCCCGCTGTTACATGCCTGCTGATACTTTTGTCAAATTTCACTGAATCAAGCACCATCCCTCACCATGCGCAGGACACATTTCAGTTTGATTTTGGTTTTATTGTCTGAGCAGAGTTTCTGTTGTAGACATGTGGTGGGTGGGTTGGGGTGTATAAAAAGATTTACGTTTGGACGTTCACTGACAGCAGTCCAGAAATATTGCAAGTAATTTTAGATTTAAGAGCAAATCTCTAACAAAACTGAAGCAAGTTTGGCATTTTTAATAACATGCCTGGTGTTAAGGTTGCGGTGCCATAAAATAACATAAAATAGAAAAGGAGCTCATCATTGAAAGCGATTTTAAAGTCAATAGTGAACAAAAGATTTTAAAAGCTAATCGTATTTTCTTCTCTGTGCAGGTCTTGACTTTGCGCATATTCGCAATGGCTATGTATACCACACCAAAAATGATCTGCCACAGTTTGTTGAGCCCGGCTGTCTGCAGCGCACTGGTAAAAGCAAATGCCAGGGCTTATAATGAATACTTGAGAGCGTCTTAATTAAAGATACACTACTTTATTGTTGCTTACACTATGTGTAGTCCAATATTGCGTGAAATGTATGTTGCTTTGTATTTTCTTTTGTTGGGTGGAGTATAGAAAGATCTCTTTACTGAGCAGAATGAACTTGCAGATGTTTTCTTCTGTCGCAACTTGGCTATAATGAAGTAAAATGACGGAGTTGGCATATTGATACAGATATAAAAAAAAAGCTGCCTAAAGTCACATTTTGTTAGCTTAGCAGGAGACACAAGCACTCGCTCCTATACCAGTCTTTTCAAAATTAATGCAATGCTGTTAAAAATGTTTGTGTTATTTTAGTGACCTTTTTACAGGTGACAATATTCTGGCATTGGTGAAGGCTCTGGTAGACAGCCCCCATTTTGTGGACCCTGGAGTGAACGGACATGGCAGTCTTGTATTCTTCGACTTCCTTGGCTTCTTTGTTGTGGCCTACCCTCAGCGCTTAGCTGTCCTGCTGAACTGTGCTGTGGTGGTGGCTGTAGTGATCATGGCAATGAGGAAAGCTGTCAACAACTCTCATGGTAAGAAGACCAACCATCATTAACCAAAGACGCATGCACGCACAACACCCCTTCCCCTTTAACACACACACTCACACACACACCCATACACACAAAAACACACACTGTTTTCACCTCCTAAATGTTTATGGCTGCATATTTCAATGTTTAGATTTGGTTAGGTATTAATATAATACAAATCAAAGAGGGAATCAGTGAAGCATTACAACTGTTACTGCACAGCCAGTGCTAACTGTCAAATATTTACATGTGAAGTTAAACAGACTATTTGTTTCTTCAGTGTTGCAGAGATGAAATTGAGAAAAAGTGTGAAAAATCTAAACAAATATGGGCCTATGCACACATGCAATTGCTTTTCCAAAAAATATTTTCATTCTTAAAATATAATAAAGAAAAAAAGACATGAAGTATTGTGTTGATTTTTATGTTTATTACACGGAAGTAAATTCTTATCTTAAAAGTAGGCAGTCCCTGTATAGCGTAAAATGGTGTAAAATCTATAGATAAACTGTTCAAGCGCCAGTGTACAGTAATTCAGCAAAAAATAATGACATCAATTCTGTTTCAGATACCAAGACATGGCTTCTATACCTTTTGGCAGCAGTGGGAGGGGTTGCTGTCACCAAGATTGCTCTAATTGGCGTGGCTATCGGCATGGCATTGTTCATGACCTTAATAGGTCATGAAATGTCCTACTTCACTCGTGACTACAACACTATGATCATCTTTGTTGCCCCCGCTGTGGCCGTCACCTTGGGCATACATCATTGGATGAAGCAGAGTGTTTTCAAGGTAAATAGGGTATAGGAGGGAAATAAAACTACTAAAATAGCGTTTTTTTATGATGAAAGTATATACATCGAGGGTTCCCAGATTGTTGTATGTGGTGATTATTCTTCAAGGGCATACAGATTTAACCCAGAGCATTGTATGTGGTGGTTACAGGGGTCCAACTTTAAAGATCTATTAAAACGGAAATTCCGTATTTTTGAAAAAAAAAAAACACAAAACAAACAAAATCCGAAACACCGTAATGTAGAAAAACTGAGAAAAGTATGGAAAACACTCTTTAAAAAAAGGCAATCCATCTGCCAAGAGTGCTGTTGCTACATTTGCTAACAGTGTTGGTGCTACATCTGCCAACAGTACTGCTGCTACATTTGCTAACAATGTTGGTGCTACATCTGCCAACAGTACTGCTGCTACATTTGCTAACAGTGTTGGTGCTACATATGCCAACAGTACTGCTGCTACATTTGCTAACAGTGTTGGTGCTACATCTGCCAACAGTACTGCTGCTACATCTGCCAATAGTGCTGCTGATGCCTCTAGAAAAAGCAATGCCCAGAGTGCTTTAGCTTCTATAAAAACTTATCCTAAGGGTGGCAATTAAGAGAGCTGCCCTGCAAGCATCCAGTGACATAAGAAACTTCATAAATAAAAGGCTAGGCTGCTTGAATAATTCCGCCAACAGCATTTAGCAGTTTAGAAGTAGTTGAGATACTGTATGTAGTTTTAAATTTAGTAACATTTTTAAGCAACATTTTTTCTTTTAAAATGAAACTTTTTTTTTTACCTTTTTTTTCCTAACAAACTGTTCCTTTTGTTCAGATTGAAAGAGAGCCTTTTAAATCTATTCAAAAATTAACTCTTCAAATGCTAAAAAGTCGTTTTTTTAAAAGGGGCGCTGCCCCTGGACCCCGCCGGGGCCTAGGCGGCTCCTAGACCCCGGCCTTTCAGTTTTTTTAATTTTGGCCAGTTGGACCCATGTGGTTATTCTTCAAGGGCATACATATTTAATCTAGAGTGTTATATGTGGTGGTTATTCTTCAAGGGCATACACATTTAATCCAGAATGTTATGAGGATTAAAACTGCTGAAATAATATTAATTGAAGAAGAACTAATAAACGTGAAACGTAAAACACCAGATCAAAGGGATCTCTATATGCGTATTTCACTAGCACTAAAAGCTCCTTCGTGAGTTACAAGCCAACTCCATGTTATTTATGAGAAAAGTATGTACCGCAAGGGATCCCAGAGTGTTATTTTACAAGAGTATATAGTTTTAAAATATAAATATTAAGGAGTAAACAGAAAACTCGACAAATTATTTATAGGTACAAATGTGCTCAGCAAAGCTCGCACATTTTTCGAACTTCCCATCCATATATTTGAAGTTAGGTTGATTTTATTTCTTCTTCTGTTAAATAGAACTTTCTTATTTCTCTTTAATGTCAGTACATTTATGTAGTATTTGACAGGTTAGAAAATTAACAGCTTTGTCAAAACTAATGATACCAAACATTGATTGTTGGTCTTTGAAGAGTTGTTGGCCTTTAAAGAGTCTTAAGACTTGATGCACTGCTGCTTTCTTTATTTCATTGGACCTCTTCACCACCTCATGATTTTTGTGTTCATTTATTGTTGCAGGGTTGGAAGGACATTGAAGTTGCAGATCTCTACTTTGAAGCCAACTTGCTGCTGTGGTCAGCTGTGGTTGCCGTCCTAACGTACTTGGGAATCATGTCTGCCTTTGCTCCTCTTATGTTTGTCGTCTGCCCTCTGTTGGCCTATTTTGTTGCTCGTGCTATGAGTCTTCCCTTGGAGAGTGAGTTCTGATGAAAATCTGTATTTTTTTAACTACCAATACCCACCTCCTCCTCCACACTTCCCCAAAAGTATTGCAACAATGGATAGATTTCAATCGAAATGTGTTTTTTTGACAGCAAGAGAAGGTTGAGCTCTTTTCTTTCTTATGCAGGGATCATGTTAGAAGCAAGGCTAGGCAACAGAACAGAGAAAGTAGCATTGTGGCACGACATTAGAGCATTGTTGCAAAACCTTTTTTCACCGTCTTGTAAAGTAGTTTAGAAGATAATTGCAGTGTAAGATGAAAGTACAAGAGATTTGAAATGAAAAGTACGTCAGGTTTCATGGTACGGTAAGCCTCATTTCATCTTTCCATTAAACTGCAGAAGAATTGGAAAATGAGTGGAATTCTATCCAACAAATGAAAGAAGAGTCTGTGCAATTTTGGAGAGGATGGCAAAACTTGTAAAAGGTCCTATTAACGATAATTCAGCTATAAAGGCACTTTTTTTTTAGTGTTTCATTCAATATCCGACCTGTGTATCAGACAAGAGAAACGCTCCCAACTCTTATTTCATTCAAATCAAAACTAAAGACACATTTGTTTCGTGTGGCATTTCATATATAAACCTTTTTTTTTTAAAAGAATTTTTTATAATTTTAATTTTAAAGATGTACTTAGACCTACCTTTTGCAGTGTGACAGTCATATAGTGCTGTCTTGTATGATGGAATCAGCGATTTGTTTTTTATGTAAGCAGTTTGGCATGGCCGAGTGTGATTGAGTGAGTTCAGCTTGCTTAAGATGGAATTGCGCTTTATAAAAATTAATATTATTATTAAATATTGTGTTATTGTTTGTAAACTGCCACCTTATACATAAATGCAAGCAGTGATGATTTGCCACATACACTGATCACTTATTGAAGAACAATAACTTAATAGGAGTATTTCCTAAATAGCTGTCAACATGTAGTTTGACCGCTTTTCAGGGGAAGCAACTCTCATTGACCTACTTTACCTACTTTCGGTTTTTGCTGTCAACATGTATTGTGGAACCGCATTTCAGGGGAAGCAACCTACTTTCGGTTTATTTAGGGATAATGCCTATTGCTTTATGTTTTGACATTGATACAGATACAACAGTGTACTCGGTTGTTACAATCATTGGTACCCTAATTCCTCAACTGTTCATCACCTACTTGGGGTTCACTGTCAACACATTCTTCATCCCCATTATGGGCCGAGTGGGAACAGAGGAAAGGCCTGATGTTGTTGTGGCTGTCATGACTATGCTGCCTATCGCCATGGTTATACCCTTCCAGGTAAATAATGTTGTTGCCTTTTGCGCCAGCGGGTGTCTATTTCGCCTAGTTTGTTTGTAGTAGACTGTGGTTATAGGGGTTGTGCTTAGTTTTTAGTTTATAATATGTTCAGGTGAGTAGTGCAGCCTTTCGCTTATTCTTTGCACAACAATTTTGTGGTTGTTGTTGTCTTCCAACCGTCCAAATAAAGGCCTGGAAAATTGGCTAGAAAATATCCAGCAGTACCTTTGAATTTTTTTTTGAATTTTTTTTTTATCGTTCTTATATAGCGCTTTTCCAGCTCAAGAGCTGCTCAAGGCGCTGGCCGATACAGGATCTAACTCAAGCAGCCCGAGACGCCCACCCGCAGCCTTTGGGCGCATGGTCTGACGCCCGGACAACTGAGCACAATCCTGGGCAGCCAGGGTTGGGGGAGAAGGACCTAGGTGCATGCTGGGTGTGTTATTGTCACCAGCACTCACCCGTCTAGGACATGAGCGTCAGGATCTTTAAAGTCCGTTATGATGGAATGTATGCGACACACACTAGACCTCGGTTTATACTCTCATCCGAAGGAGTAAAACAATGTCTAGCACACAGAGCATATTCGTTTCCCTAAAATCAGATCAGCGTTTGCTTGATCATTTTCATTATTCGGTGACATTCTTCCTGCACATTTTTTTAAAAGATGTAGACTGTTAGTATTTTTAAAAAAAATAAATACATAGCTGCCAACCAAAACGGAAAATCCGGGAATATCCCGTTTTTAGCTGCTACTCCCGTTTATCCCGAAACGCATTTTAAAATCCTGTTTTTCATTTTTTTCGAATTTTGAGGGGTTTTTTCCCCCTTCTCTCTCTCTCCTAGACGAGATTCTTAAAAGCAAAGCCGAGCGAAACAGAAAGTATAGTTTTGAAACCGGAAGTCAGTGTTGATGCATTCTGTGCTGGACTAACCTTTTTTTTCCCGCTTTTTGTTAGCCTACTAGCTTTGTGTTGTGCGATTAGGCCTAGACCTATCGGTGTGATGGCTTCTAAAAAAAATAAAGACCGTCCTAAAAAGCCAAAATTGAAAATCACGTTTTCTGAAACATACAGAAAAGGCTTTGATTTCATCGAAAGTTGCACAGATGATCCGTATAGTGCATTTTGCAAAGTGTGCCGATGCACCATAAACGTCGGCTATAAAGGCCGATTAGCAATTGTTTGTCACGAGAAGACTGAGAAACATAAGAAAAACCAACGGCTTACAACTGCAGAGATTTCTTCTGTGTTTAAAAAATTGATAGTTTTAAAAATTTTATAGACTCGAATATTAAAATTGATAATTTCCTTTTCATTTATTAACAATCACTTATAATTAAAATACATTTTTGCTCATTGGTTTTCCTGTGATTTTTTTCCTATTCAAAAAGTGTGTAATTAACTAATGCATGAATTGTATTTCTTATTTAATTTCAAGACTTTCTTTCTGTAAATTACTGAGGGCCATTTGTCTGATTTTGATTTGTTTCATGCCCTTTTTCTGTGGCTGAACTTTTTATCTGACTCATGTATTTTCTGTCTTCAGTGTGTCCACCATCCTAAAATAGTGAAAGATTGAGAGTAAACTTGAACATAAAACTGTGTGAAATTGTATGCTTCCATAGCGCCAAATTGCACCATTTTGCTTCATTAAAAAAAAAAATTTCCGGGGGAGAAGAGGGGGGGGGGGGCATGCCCCCGGACACCCCTAGCTGTTTTGGCGCGCAGCACGCCCCCTCTATGAATCCCTGTTTTCATTTCCAGAAAGTTGGCAGCTATGTAAATATGACTTTATTTTTATTGCTTTATTTATCAGCAATGTCACAGATTTCTGATGTCATGATATAATGAATGATGTTAGGAAACAGCATAGTATCTTCTGTGGAATATGCTTTATTCCAGGCACCGTAGAGACGTACTTTGTTGTCTGTCATATTTCACACATTAGTTATAGTTTTATTGCAAATTCAAACACAATGATGTAAGGAACCAGTTTGATGTAATTTGTAGAACATGCTTTATTTTAAACAATTTTGTTACGGGTTTTGTGTCTTCTGGAATAAGCATCTGTATCTAATCTTTCTTTCTACGTTATATTCTAACTCAACAGATAGGGTTGGTGTACTTGAGCGACAGGATAGATCGCGTAGTAAAATGGCTGCTGGCACTGTCGTTCATCGGCATCTTAGTTATCATCTTCACCCCATTGGGCTTCCCATATGCGTCCAACGAGTTGGCATCCAAACAACGCGTCATTGCTGTGGTATGTTTTATGTTCATGTTGGCCGACAAGTAAACTCTACGCTATATTAATTTTTTTTTTAAATATATTATTTTTTTCTCATTATTATTATTATTATTATTATTATTATTATTATTATTATTATTATTATTATTATTATTTGTTGTGCTACAGAATGTCTAGCTTTTGATATAAATCATTAGCATGCATCTTAACCTTTTATTTCTTCTTTGGAGCTAGTTCAGCCGGAGCATCATTTCAAAATGTACACCTTGTGAATTTACAAAAAACTGTTATTTTAAATGTCAAAATAAGCGTCAAAATAAATGTCTTTTAAAAATTTATTCTAATTTCTTTCTCCACAACAGCATTCAGACCGCCAGTTCCACTCATCATCAGGGGAAGTAACAAGGAGAGCTGCTTCCATATGGTTGAAGCCCCTTGACCATGTTGGGTTGTCGCTGATCAGGCAAGACGTGCCTGAGCTTTTTGCAAATGCTGAGACTGTGGAATGTGAAGGCGTCTACTGCGGCCGACCCTATTTCTACCCTATGCTGTCTCGCGTTAATGCAAAGTGAGTTTCCTGTTTGTAAATGATCGAAAAAAACCACTTATAACCAGTGCTCCAGTAGAACTTCATTGTCAGAACTGTTTTCAGAACAGCATTGCTCCGCAACACAAATGTACTACAGTCTAATTTGTATTTACGTTTAGGCTCCATCAGAGTAATATGCAATATTCAAAGGCACAGTGGTTTGTAACAAACTTTATTGTTATTTTAATTGGCCAGGGTGAACATTTGCTACATGCCTGTGCTGCTCTGTATAACAACAGGAGCCACTGAGTTACCCTAGATGAAGAATAAAAATATTCTATTCTTGCTACCCTAGCTGAAGAATAACAAGCTTCTACCTACCCTAGCTGAAGAATAACATAATGCTATCTACCCTAGCTGAAGAATTTTTTTTTAAACAACTCTGTCCTCATTCTCTTTTAGTTTGTGTCACCTCAGCACAGAATGGTGAATGGGTTGATGCCGTAGCATGTCTTTTTACAGGAAAACTGTGGACTTGCCTGCCCCGTTCTTGACTATGCCACGGGTGAATATGAGCATGAGTCATGTTCAAGAATCTGACGAACTTCGCCGTTTGGATTTCAAATTAACAGGTAGTAAATAAATACATAAATGACAAGTAAAATAAAATAAAATGGAATATATTTAAGCAGCTTGGCTTGAATATATTTCATTCTTTGAAGGCATAGAACGACACAAGCATGATTATAAGTGATATTTGAATACAAGTGAATTTGACTTATATGATCTTCGGTGGAACTTTCTGTTGGCCCTTAGGTCCTGATCATGTCACGATGTTCCTGTACCCACTGCCCGGAATACACGTGGTGCGGTGGTCCTTCGGTCACGAAGATCCAGTGTCTATCAACACGATACCGGAGCTTGAGAACACAGGGAGGGAGACCCATTTCATTTACTATGCTTACGGAGACAAGCCAGCGCAGCCGTGGTCCTTTTCTGTCTCCTTCTATGTAAGTAGCGTACATTCTTAATCTTTTTTTATTTTATGGCTTTTTCTATTTCATTTTCTATGCAAGCATGACATGATCTTTATTTCTATACCTAAGGTTATTCCAGCATGCTGCCCTATAATATTTACATGTAGAGCGATGGTATAATAAAGAAAAACAGAAGACTAAGGTAGTATGCAAGGAGACCAACTGGAGTTGAAATGATGCACAATGGATCCCAGCCTGTGATATTAATGCAAGTGGTGGCAATCATCTCTTTATCAAAGTAATTATCACATAAATCTTGGTTGTGCGCATCAGTGGTCTGTCAGTGCAAAAGTGTATTAGAGGTTAGCGAACAGAGATAAAACATTTGTTATTTATCCACTATTTTTGGTGAGAGCACAGTCCACTCCTTTTCCAGCGGCACTGGAAACTTAAGCTTTTGGAGACTAGTGTTCTTCTTAGACATATGGTAGAGTGTATTTTAAATGGATTTTATAGGCCTACTTATTTTTTCTAATCGTTATTCACTTTTTCTGGTTAGAAGATAAGTTTATTCTTATTTGGTATTCTCAATTGGTTATTCTCATATGGTTAGGTAATTATTCCTAATCAGTTATCCCTAGTTGGAGTGTTCAAAGTTTAAACTACTGAGTTCACTACAATTCTTTCATTCTTACCCTGGCTTTTGAGGAAAGAGGACAGTTAGTTCATTTGCGATTTGGTATTCATGTTCTGGACTCACAATTGTTTGTATACCGAGTCGAGGAGAGTGTGCTGAATGCAGTTGAGTCAGTGTCGTCTATTACCCTTGCTCAATGCGTGGGGGTTTGCTTCTTGCATACTTCGTTCTTCATACTACTTATCCATTCATCATTCGTTCATCATTCCTTCTTATTGGCTTGAGACAAGAATAAACGCGCCCCGAACCCCAACCAACTGCTTAGCGCCTCAGTGTGTGAAAGAGTGCGACAGACATTCTAAGTATTTTCAAAGCACTCTACCATAGACATTTAGTAGGTCACCCTGTGTGTGTATATATATATATATATATATATATATATATATATATATATATATATATATATATATATATATATATATATATATATATATATATATATATATATATATATTTTTTTTTTTTTTTACAACTCTTAGACACCTCCTGGCTATGACAGAAAAGCTCCAGTTACTGACATGGCATTTGCTGGTCATTCTAAGTATTTTCAAAGCACTCTACCATAGACATTTAGTAGGTCACCCTGTGTGTATATATATATATATATATATATATTTTTTTTTGTTTGACAACTCTTAGACACCTCCTGGCTATGACAGAAAAGCTCCAGTTACTGACATGGCATTTGCTGGTCATTCTAAGTATTTTCAAAGCACTCTACCATAGACATTTAGTAGGTCACCCTGTGTGTATATATATATATATATATTTTTTTTTGTTTGACAACTCTTAGACACCTCCTGGCTATGACAGAAAAGCTCCAGTTACTGACATGGCATTTGCTGGTCATCATCTCCATGGGAGCAACCAGTACACCAGCACTATGAAGGACTTTGTCCACAAAATGCCCAAATGGACAACAGTCAGTTGTTGGTCTGCAACGCTAGACGTCTTCCAGTTTTAACAGCGTAGGCAAGACTGATAATATTATTAATAATAATAATACTGTAGTGCATGTATGGTTACATTATTTATTGTAGTTACAACGCCATACCAAACTACAGTCCAAAGTGTGATGTTTGATTATTGATTTATTCTTTGGCTATTTTTGGGTAAGGTGAGTTTCTCTTACCTCCCCTTTCTTTGTCTCAGCCCCCTCTCTTTCTGTCTTGTCTCTGATGACGTTTTTGCACAATGGAATGTGCTGTTTTGTTGTTGGTGCTGTTTTAATAATAGTTTGCTTACTGCTGCATTATTTACTGCTCATAATTGCCACTGGCTGTGGTGTTTTTGTCTGTATTTTGTTTTCAATTCAGGGACTTTTTTTTTTCTCCATCATATTTTGGTATTACATAAATACTTGTTTAGTTTCTATAATTGTAAGTGTGTGTGGTTGTGTGTGTCTGTGTGTTTTCATTTTGTAGGCACTGATTTTAACGAAATAATTATGTGACACGTTTGTATTAATTCTTAATAATTTTTTTAATGATAGTTAGTCATTCGTAAACAGTATTGATTTAATATTTTTGTCACACAAAATATACTTTTGAAGTTTTTGCAGTATTTAGGTGATCTGTGATGTCACTGATCTGTGATATATTAATATTTTTACACTTGAAAATGTTGCGCCGACAATAAAACTTACTCTGATGTCTTTACATAACATGATTGTGAAAAATGAATGATTCCCTGTTTTTATTATTTGTAAAGAATGCATGGTGCAAATGGTCTTGAAAACTTGAAAATCCATGAGTCATTTGTTTCTCATATGGCCCAAGGGAAGTGCCTGTAATAAATAGAATCAAATGAAGTGTATATAGCATTAACATTTTGCTAGAATTTCAAGTATGCAACTTTATTCATTAATCTCATGTTGAGCTTGTTACATCATTTTGAAGATAAAAGTGTAATTTAGTTATATAATTTTTTGCAGTCACTATAGCCATGGACATGGTTTTAAACCAATAAGAAAGTAAGGTATTTTTTTTAAGTTGGCATACAACACTTTATTATAGGAAATTTGAATACATTCTCAATTACATCATCATCATCATCATCATCATCGCCGTCATCATAATCACTTTCACCAGCACCACTGCCACCATATAAAACCGGTCAGATTTCTTGTGATTGATTTAGCTTATGTGCCAACAATGACCAATCGACTGACCTATTTATGATGATGTGCTGTGTGGTCATTCATGTGGGAATGCTTGAGGATGCACGAGCAATGTAGGGGGAAAAGTGTTTGCAAAATAACAACACCCCCTTTCCCTCCTCCTCCCTCCACACACCTCCACACACACACACACACACACACACCTACACACACACACACCCACACACATGTGCGTGCGCACCCACGCGCACACACACACACACACACACACCCTACCCAATCACCCATCAAACAAAGAAATGGGTAAAATCAAGACCTGGTATTTTGGATTTTTTTGTTTTCTGTTGTTGACTGGTGTAAATGAGGCTTGGTATTTGTGTATACAAGATGGTATAATTGCTACTTGAGTTTAAAAAAAAAAAAAAAACTATTCAGGAATCTTTGATTTGTGCGAATGTTTGTTGGTTTGTTGCCTGTGGACGAGTTACAATCATTTGAGTGCAGTTGATTGCAGTATTGCTGCTCCCTTTGGCAAAAATTTCAAGTACTGTGCCAAGTTTAGCTCACTGCAGCTTACTTTAGGTATTTCTGCCATTGCTTGCCTGAGGGTTTCATGATGCTCTCGTATGTTATGTTGCTTTGTTAGGAGATTATGTTGCTTTGTAAAGAGATTATGTGGCTTTTTAAAAAAAAGAGATTATGTTGCGTTGCGTACATCACTCTTGCGGCTACAATGTTGAATTTGGGTTGAATGTGATGTAGCTGGCATTATAGTATATTATTGCCTTTTGGCCTTGACAGAGCCAAAGAGACTAAAGACGTTAGTTGCACTACAGCATGTGCCTATCCACTGGAGGACTGCTACCTGTGACATTGTGGTTGTATTGTGTGCATGTAGTCATTTGTATTCTTGAAGTAAAAAAGGTTTGAATCCCGTGATGGGTGATATAAATGTTGCCATTTTCACTGTCCACTTTAGCAGTATGATTGCTCTGGTGGTTCAGTGTTGATTCAGGTCCCTACCCCTCTTTCCATGGGATGGTTATCCCCGTCTGCCATATGGCCAATGGTGGGTGTAGACTATCCTATCCTATCCTACCCTATCCTATCCCATAACTCAAAGGTCATTGGGGCACCACAGAGGATAGACGTTAAACCTCGATGTTCATTCAAGTAAAAAAGTGTCTCATCCGCTGCTGGTTTTCGTACATTTTATGAGTGCCTACAATTGTGGTCATGGATGCCCGTTGTATATTTCCAGATTTGTCTGAAAATACTTGGATGTAGTTGGCAGTCAGAATGAGTCAAATGTCGGTCTGTCCGTCCGTTACACACCATATCTCAACAACCGCTGGGCAAATTTTATTGACATTTATTAGGGCATTACTAAGGTTAGTGGTCCATTTCTAGTGCCTATTGTATTTGTTCCTTCTCAGAGTTCAAGGTTGCTGAAGTCAACTGCTTACTAAGCACATTTTATTTTATTGCTCAAAAACGGCGGATCCATTTTGTAACATTTTTGGAATATAAGTACTTCATCTCATGGTCAGTCTTTTCATAGCAGTTGGTTGATTGATTGGTCTGTCGATTTGCGGTTGGTATTTCACTGTTTTGTCCAGAGGACACATTCTTTGCATTATCTCAAAAATGACTTGGTCGATGTATTTGTTGTTGTTGTTGTTGTTGTTTTTTTGTACTATGCAGGTACTTTTCTTAAAGGTCAAAGTACTTAAGGTCTGTCATTTACTGAACGTGTGTAGCCCTGTACCTAGAAATTGGTGAAACAGATATTGATACATTTAACTTGCAGATAGGTCAAAGAGTGTTCACAAAAATTAACACTTTCAGCTACAATGTGTGAGTGTCTGACAGTATGTTTGAATGGCCTCGCAATCTTGTTTTTATTGGCATTATTAGTAGTGTTCAAACCAGTTTTTTGTAATATACTCATTATTATAGTTACGTATTTGTGTGATTTTATGATTTGTGGTATTAGCGGTATTTTTTTTTATTTGCATGCTTCGTAGTGTTTGAAGTTATATTTGTTATATGCTCATTATGTGTATGCCGTGTTAGTATTTCTATGTGTGTATTTACACTAGCTTGTGCCACGATTGTGGATTGCTTCATTAAGGTAAAAGCTTTAGTGGGCTTTTGCGTCTAAGTTTTCTTTCTTCTTTGTTTTATTTCTTCTTCTTAGTTTTCCCCTTGTGCTTAAACATCATTAGGCCCAACAACAACAAAAGTATGTTTATGGTACAGTATCCCGACCGACCCACATTTTTTGGTCCAACCCTACTTTTTTTTTTTTTATTGTCTGGAAACTAAATTGACAAAAGCCAAAAAATTCGCACCCAAGGTAGAAAAGGTGTTTATTTATATATATACACCAGGCCGGGGCATTGTGTTGTGTCCTTGGGAAAGACACTTTACTCCCAGTTCCTACTCCTTCAAATGAGAGTATAAACTGAGGTCTAGTCTGTGTTGCATACATTCCATCATTACAGACTTTAAAGATCCTGACGCTCATGTCCTGGATGGGTGAGTGCCGGTGACAAGAGCACACCCAGCATGCACCTAGTATAGGTCCTTCTCCCCCATCCCTGGCTGCCCAGGATTGTGCTCAGTTGTCTGGAGCGTTATTACGATGCGCCCAAAGGCTGCAAGTTGGCGCCTCGGGCGGCTTGAGTTAGATCCTGTATATATATGAGCCAACCTACCGACCTTTTTTTTTCCCTATGTTACCGTGACCTTATCATCATCATCATAAGACTTTTTTCTTTTTTCATAATTTTACACCTCTTGTTTTGTTTTATGGCATTCTTCTTCTTAACCACTTTCTTCTTGTTCTTCTTTTTATTTTCTTCTTGTTAGTCTTCTATTTCTTTCCCTATTTGTCATCATCTTTCAGGACCCCTTGGGGTCATGAGCAATCTTGCCACTGTAGATTGTTCAAACCTATAAAGGGAAAAGTGAAAGCCACAGTTGAAAACCTGTCTTTCCTTTATAGGCTAGACAGATTCACTGCGGCAACAGTACCCCCGTTGGAGTGCCGGGGGTTTTCAGTATAAATAGTATCCCCACTTTATGGAAATTTAGTGCTTTAAATTCCCACTGTCGCTGTCTTCCTCATTTACTCTTTCCTATTCCTGCTCTGTCCTTCACTCTGCTATACTATCTTCTTCTTCGCTAGATCAATGACCTACCTTTTTTCTTGAAAACTCTTCCTGGACAAGACTCCTTGTTTGTGTATGAGGTCTGTTGGATCAGCTTGGGAGTGTTGGACGCTTTCTGCCGGGTGGTCACTAGGGCTTCCTATGATTGTACTATTTAGCACTATAGGCATTTTATATGTATGCGTTTTGTTGATGATTTATAATGTTTGTATTCTATTTTGTTTTTGTAACCGGGGGTTCGCGCAGTTGAGGTCAACCCTCAGCCGTCCCTCGCGTGGGATGTCTTTATTGTAAAGTGACTGGCCGGTGGAGGGCATTCAATTTTCCCACTGGGGTTGTTTCAACAGATCTTTTATGCGGATCGGGGGTTGTCCGGTCCTGATTTGGCTCGGAAGAGTCCGCTGGACCTAAAGCAACAATAAATCAATCAATCAATCAATCATCTTTCAGATAGGATGTTTACAGCATAATAGCAATACATGTGACCAGTGGTCATCTTCACCTAAGGTAATTTTGTGTGAATTTTACTGGTGCTATATTCAAGAATAGAAAGTTTGTTTTTTTTTAAAAATAAATTTTATATCCATTTATGCTTGCCAAACAGTTCAGTCTCTTTGGCTGTATTCACTTGTTATTAATTAATGCATATTTATGAGCGCTTTCATCACCAATGTTCCATTAACGCGACCACAATGGAGAGCGCCGAAGTTGCATTTCTGCGACGATACTACCCATTGGAGAGGACACAGGCTCAAATCACTAGTGGCGGGGTTGTTTCCTATGGGTCGCCTGGCGCAGAAATGCCCTACACAGTCTCTAGTGAATATTTGATGTTGAAGTGCGCTTAGAAACGCTAATACTTTCTGGGGTTCTGAATAGCTGGTGCTGGGAATGACTCAACTGTGATCCCAGATAGCTGGCAGTGGAAGGTTTAATTTATTAATTTGTTGGCACATATATGTATACATCTATTTATTTATTTATGCCTGTGTTATGTCTTTTTGCCTATGAAACAAAATAAACTCACGATCATGCAAAAGTTCTATGGCTTTTTAGTAAGATTTAAGAATAACTGCTGATTCTAGACTGGCATAAGTGTTGTAGTCATAATCTCTTGCATACAAGAAAAATAATTTTTTAAATTATACTCAGGATTTTGATGTGGGTGTTTATTTTCTTCAAATTTGTTTAGCTTTTCTTCTATTTCTTAATGCTTTTTTGTGGTAGTTTTTTTGTTTATTTGTAAACTAGGTATAATTATATTTATATAATTTGTACAAATCGGTCATAATCTGTTAGACAAGAGATGGGAGAGAACTCATTGTTATTTGTTAGCACACAATTAGTGTTATCTTGTTTACATTCCTATTGTCAAAGTATTTACTATTTGGATAAGTTCTGTGTTATTTTCATGTTTTATTTTAACCAGCATAAAACTAGAAGTGAATAAAATGTTTCGAAAATGTGACGCTTTCCTTTTGCTGGTTGTTGAAAGTTTTGCCATTTACTGCTTACAAAATTTTCTTTTTTAAATTTTCTCTCTGGTTGTCATGCAGACACTTTCTACACATATCATAATTATGGACAAAATAATACGAGACCAACAACAATACAGCGAGGAATTGTACAAGAATCAACAACAGTGCTTAAGACAGTTAAATAGTTAAAAGCATCACATGCACATGCAAGAATTGATTAATATTCATCATTAGTAACGTCATCTTCCTCATCATTTTCTAATCCTCTTCCTCTCTCTCCCTCTCTTTCTTTCTTTCTCTCTCTCTCACACACACACACACACATTTCTTTCCGTTGTATTTTTCTTTCAATTGTACGAACATGAATTTGGTGGTCTAAATAGGAAAGTGTGTGTGTGATCACCGTAAAAAAAAAAAAAAGTACACCGTCAGTCAAGTAATGATCGCTACAAAAGGAGGATATGTTACACACAAATGCTATTCCATAATTATTTACAAAATGACGACATTAATTTTTAATATTCAAATATCACAGCCGACCAAGCAACATACTGATTACAAGACGAGTGTGATTTCAGTGTGTAATTGTCTTAACCCGTCTATGACGTCAAGCAAGAAGGGCATTGAATCCATGGTCGTAGATATATATATATATATATATATATATAAAGCAACAAATGTTGAACAAAGCCCCTATTTATAACAGAAATAATTCTACAATAAACATAGCCTTTATATAATTGTGTTCATACTATGTAAACGTTATTAATTGACAATAATGGGGTGCTGGGGGTTTCAGTATAAATAGTATCCCCACTTTCTGGAAATTTAGTGCTTTAAATTCCCACTGTCGCTGCCTTTCTCATTTGCTCTTTCTCATTCCTGCTCTTTTCTATCAATCTGCTACCTTTTTTCTTGAAAACTCTTCCTGGACAAGACTCCTTGTTTGTGTATGAGGTCTGTTGGATCAGCTTGGGAATATTGGACGCTTTCTGCCAGGTGGTCACTAGGGTTTCCTATGATGTTATTATTTAGCAATGTAGACATTTTATATGTATGTGTTTTGTTGATAATTTATAATGATGTTTGTATTCTATTTTGTTTTTGTAAACGGGGGTTCGATAAGTTGGGGTGAAGCCTCAGCCGTCCCCTGCGTGGGATGTCTTTATTGTAAAGTGACTGGCTGGTGGAGAGGTTTCGGTTTTACCACTAGGGTTGTTTCAGCAGATCTTTTATGCGGATCGGGGGTTGTCCGGTCCTGATTTGGCTCGGAAGAGTCCGCTGGACCTAAAGCAATAATAATGTAATGTAATGTAATTGACAATAATTATTTTGACAGTTCTTGAAGTAAATACAAATACAAAGACCTGCTCATGTTTTCAACTTTTTACTTATATATTAATTTTTGTTTTGTGGATTTTTCTTTTTAACAACCATGAATTCCTTTTTACTCTGAAATGTTATTTTCTTGCTTATATTATAGTATACAAATTAATAAATAATTTAAAAGTGGAAGACAAGAGCAGGTAGGTAACTTGTTGATGTGCCTATCACTTCATAAAATCAAGGCTGATTCTAAATAAATACCTATAAAAATGTATTCAGGGTGCGCCAAAATATGGTTATAGTTGCTTCATTATGTGTTTCACTTTCACAATCACGTTTTAAATAACTTATAAAAAATAATACCTTATTCCATGCTACTTACTCATGTTTTAAAAACGTTAACCATTTTATACATTTTTATTTTTTTAATTTACTGGAACCCTGTCTAGATGTCTATTAAATATAAAATCTCACAAGTGTTGAAAGGCTGGTCATTTGAAGGAACATAAGCTTATTTTAAAGAGATAAAAATCGTGTGTGTGAGGATTTGTAATAAAGCTTTCACTTTGGTTAGCGATTTGAAGAAGCACAGTGTACACATTCTGGACACAAAATTTCATTTTCGTTTTTGATGTGTGTAAGAAAATCTTTTCTTTCAGCTTGCCAGTTGAAGAGGTATACATGTTCAGAAGAGAAAAATAATGTGTGTGATGTTTGTATTAAGGCTTTCTCTGTGGCTGACGATTTGAAGCAACACATGTTGATACATACTGAAGTGAAAAGTTATGTGACATATGTGTAATATATAATGCTTTTATTCATGCTGACAATTTGATGAATCACATGTTGGTACATACAGAAAGGACACTTAGCGGCTGTGCAATAATGCTTTCATTTAAATTAATAATAATAATAAAGTAGGCTTATATAGCGCGATACCCCAGCACAGGGCTGGGCTCGCCGCTCTTAACATAGGATATATCTTTAGAACAAACATAAACAATAAAACAAGGTATGCAAGCATTCACACCAACAGTACTCACAAAGGCATACATACAAGGGAACAACAACATATGCAATACACTACACATGCAAAATAAACAAACAGACAAAAAATATTAATACAATGGCATATTAAATAATAATAAGATTCACCATACAGATTTAAAATATAACAAAAAATTTGTTACATCTAACAATGGTTAATTGATACAATGATCGGATAAAAAAGATAATACCCGCCTCTCCTCACTATTGCAGAAATAAAATATTATCAAAAACATAATGTACAAACTAATGCAAAAATAATTATATAAAAATAATTAGATACTCAGATTTAAATGTACAGACTATTTACATGTCAAGCCATGGACGGCACCCCACCGGCATCCGTCATCAGTCGGAGGGTGAGTCAATCAGGATAATACAGTTTGAAGAGATGGGTCTTGAGTGCGTTTTTGAAGGCCTGGGTGGTCCGTATGTTGCGGGTGTGTGGTGGAAGAGAATTCCATTGCTTGGGAGCGCAGAAAGAGAAAGATCGTTCACCGTAGGCCTTAGTGCGTGTCTTGGGAACAGAAAGAATGCGCGCATCTGCAGAGGAGCGAAGCTGTCGAGAGGGTGAGTAGACAGTAAGAAGATCAGTAAGATAAGAAGGGCAGGAGTCAGAGAAGAAGTTGTGGCAGAGAGTGGACAGTTTGTAGTCGATGCGGGCTTGAACAGGGAGCCAGTGAAGAGAGTGGAGAAGTGGGGTGATGTGATCGCGGTTTTTTGCCTTAAGAATTAACCTAGCAGCAGAGTTTTGGACCCTTTGCAGTTTATCGATAAAGTGTTTAGGTGAACCTGACAAAAGAGAGTTGAAATAGTCTAGACGATAGAGAACGATGGCGCAGACTAATGTTTTTGTAGCACTAATCGTGAGGTAATGGCGGATGGAGCTGATCTGACGAATGGCGGTGTAAGCAGAGCGACAGATGTGAGAGATGTGATTGTTGAGGGACATGTCATCGGAGAGAATGTAGCCAAGATTCCTAGCAGAGGGAGAGAACTGTATGTCAGAGCAGCCTACTTCAAGAGAAGTGGGGAGAGACGAGGCAAAGGATGATTTGTGATTGTGGATAAGAAGTGCTTCTGTCTTGTCGTCATTCAACCTCAGCCTACTGAGGGCCATCCATGACTTGACCTCATCAATGCAATCTTGCATGGACTGGACAGCGAAGTTAACAAGAGAAGGATGGGTGGGTTTGCACAGCTGCGTGTCATCTGCAAACGACTGGCTCTCAACAGCATGCTTTTCGAACAATATGAGCAGTGGCTTGGTGTACATTATGAACAAAACAAGGCCTAAAACGGACCCCTGTGGAACCCCGGACACCAAGTCAGCTCTGCTGGAGAAACAGCCACCCACAGCAACCGCCTGAGTTATATCGGAAAGGTAAGATCGAAACCAATCCAAAACTGATCCAGAGATTCCAAAGTAATCCCGAAGGGTCTTGAATAGGGTGTGATGGTCGATGGTGTCAAAGGCCGCACTAAGATCTAAGAGGGTTAGGATGGAGACGTTACCGCTGTCCAGAGCGAGCAAAAGGTCATTGGTGACTTTCAGGAGAGCTGTCTCTGTGCTGTGAAAAGGTCGATAAGCTGACTGGTTTGGACTAAGAAGGGAGTTATCATTCAGGTAAGCAAAGAGTTGTTTTAAGACTAGCTTTTCAATGACTTTAGACAAAAATGAAAGACAGGTCTATAGTTTTTTTAGGTCATTCTTATCTAGACTGGGCTTCTTAAGCAAGGGTTTGATGACAGCTGACTTGCATGAAGAAGGAAATGCGCCAGAAGACAAGCTCTCGTTGACTATGTGGGTTATGGTTGGGAGCAACTGATCTAACGATTCAATTAACAGTGGAGTGGGGATGGGATCCAGAGAACATGACGTTGGTTTAGATTTAAGAATAACACTTAAATTAAGTACTTAATTGAAGGAGCTTACAGTAACATAGGCTGGAGGGGTGTCGGATAGCGCAGTGGTTGAAGCACTCGCTACTGTGTCGGAAGTTAAGCATCGTCCAGTGCGGTTAGCACTTGGATGGGTGACCGCAAAACGTGAAACGACAAATAACTACGCCCCCGGTTGACTCAACTGTGACTGAGTACCTATTCTCTTAAAGGTGGGGAAGGTAAAGCAGCGAGGGAGAGAGATGGGCATCACCCTCATTACGCTGGCCCAAGATAAGTGTGATCTCCAACATCACGCTCCCCTACGGCCACAAGGCTATGGGACTACCTTTACCTTTTTACCTAGGCTGGAGGCAGAAAAGAAGATAAAAACAACACAATGAGTTGTCAGATAAAACCAAGCTTTCCAGTTTATTTTAAAGTTTTTCTCAAGATAAAATAAGTCTAAATGCCTAAAACTCTTGACAGCTCTTTCAACCAAGTTGATTTGGCTCTTTGCAGTCCGCTGGACCCTATAAGTATAAATAACTAACTCTTGACATCAATTCTACATATTGGCTCGAACAATATTGTGAACATACTAAAAGAAGAATAGATTGAGAAACGTGGGGTAAAAAATATAATATTTGCGATATTTGTGACCCCTGGAATTCCACCAATGTATAGCATGGAATGTTTGTAACCACCATTGTATAGCACTGGATGTTTGTAACACCATTGTATGGCATGGGATGTTTGTAACCACCATTGTATAACATTGGATGTTTGTAACCACCATTGTATAGCATGGGATATTTGTAACCAACATTGTATGGCATGGGATGTTTGTAACCACCCTTGCATAGCATGGGATGTTTGTAACCACCCTTGTATAGCATGGGATGTTAGTAACCACCATGGTATGGCATGGGATGTTTGTAACCAGCTTTGTGATACCAGTTATATGATGTGTAGCATTTTACCATTGATTGTAAAGGAGACAACAATTAGAGTCAACCTGCTGTTAGATTGCTTGTTTCGAGATTGATGGTACATGAATACGGCTGTGATGAGTTACTGCGTGTAGGTATGAATGTGAAAAATGTAGATAAAATATATCCTTTATTGTAAAGTGACTGGCTGGTGAAGTGCCTTCAGTGTTACCACTAGGGTTGTTTCAGCACATCTTTTATATGGATCAAGTGTGAGTCCTCTTTCAACCAAGTTGTGGTCTTGATTTTGTTCTTCTGATTCGGCTCTTTGCAGTTCGCTGGACCTTGTAAGCAATAAATAACTAACAAAATCTCCCAGTACAGAAAGTGGTCTTAGAGGACACTAACTCAGGAAAGTAGAACTAGAAGACATTAATTTTGTGAAATGAATAAACATGGCATTATGA
Source organism: Oncomelania hupensis (assembly GCA_036898135.1). Classification (NCBI taxonomy): domain Eukaryota; kingdom Metazoa; phylum Mollusca; class Gastropoda; order Littorinimorpha; family Pomatiopsidae; genus Oncomelania; species Oncomelania hupensis. Next base: position 15,169,272 of record CM072516.1, read on the forward strand.
TGCAGTGTATGAATGACTATGTCTGTTGAATGAAGTTAGTTATTTTTATTTTAAAGGTACTAATGTATGACAATTAAAAATATTACATAATAGTAACAGTTCAACTCACAAGAGCTTGCTCACAGAGCATTTTAGATTTTTTCCTGGCTGTGTAATACAGCACTTTGTTTTTGTGTACAGGCTGTGTAATACAGCACTTTGTTTTTGTGTACAGGCTATGTAATTGTATGTTTCTAACAGCTAAAAGAATGTTCTGTAAATAAAGTTTAAAATGTTCATAAAAACAAAAACTGGACATAGTGTTGTTGTTTTAACGTTAAAATATCACTGATAGAATAAAGAACGGATGAAGAGAGATGAAGTAGAGGTTACAGGGACAACTTTATAAACATCAGCAAACAAACAAAAGAAACCACACAGTAACAAAGCCAAAATAAAAAATGTAACATACATTCAAAAGAAACATCAAGATAATGAACATAGGTATTAAACCTACATTGTACACCAATACTAACGTAGTAATTTTTTTCCTATATATACGAAAGTAATGTAATAAATGACAATCTAGCTTTGTGATCGTGGTTTTTTGATAGCTCTCACTGAACTAAATAACTTTTAGATCAGTGGATAGCTCTTCTTTCCAGGCTACCCTAATTAATTCTTTTAATTCCTTATTAAGACGTTTTCTTTGTTTCAAACTGGTAAGCTTAAATATATTTATAATAACTTTAAAAAAAACAACTTCATGTTGCGTCAGGTGTTTGTACACTAAAACTTTAACGATTAACTGACGGTATGGAGAGTTTTTCTTAGCAAACGTCCGGGTAAGGTATTACTTCCCCTATTCATGTTGCGTTTGAGAAGTTGTTTTGCACGTTGAGTGATTACATTGCTCTGTTATGGAGAAAGAAGATAATCCAGTGCTGTCTGAAGTGAAGCTAGAAATTGACATTGCTGAGGAACCAGTGGTAGACTGGATGAGATTGCAAGCGTGGCATGCACAAGGTGAGTTGGCGCCGGTAATGAATAATTCAGTTATTCACTGAACATGGAATCTTACATTTTAGGCCTACAACTACAGCCAGTACAAGACATTTTAAATCAACATCGTGATATATATTACAGAGAAATGTAATTTCCAGCCCAGTTAAAATTAAAGCTTTGTCATTCTCCTATTACTCAATTTACTGTCATGTGCATTGGTGATTGGATGGCTCGTCATTTTGTTTAATCAGTACAACTTATGTTAATCTGATGAATAAAAATTGATACAACTACATTTTTTTTTAAATCAACATTTATTTTACTACAAAAGTACAATGTAAATCGCTTTCTCAGATGCCACACAGTGGTGGTAAATGTTTGTGACAAGACAGGGATAGGTAGAATTCATCATCCAGTTTAAACAAGGAGTTCAGTTGGTTTTCCACAGCGATATTATGATTTCCAGAGAAACTATAGTTGTGCACAAGTACAGCACAATACTTTTTTTTTTTTTTAAATGAATTGAAGGAAGGATACAAAAATGAAATGAAAGAAGGAAGGAAGGAAGCCCTGGACCACAACATGAACATGAAACCCGTACTTACTAACAATAACAGCATCTCATTCTGTGCCCTGAAACACAACATGAAACCCATACTTACTAACAATAACAGCATCTCATTCTGTGCCCTGAAACACAACATGAAACCCATACTTACTAACAATAACAGCATCTCATTCTGTGCCCTGAAACACAACATGAAACCCATACTTACTAACAATAACAGCATCTCATTCTGTGCCCTAAAATACAACCTGAAACCCATACTTACTAACAATAACAACATATCATTCTGTGCCCTGAAACACAACATGAAACCCATACTTACTAACAATAACAGTGCATTCTGTGCCCTGAAACACAACATGAAACCCATACTTACTAACAATAACAACATATCATTCTGTGCACTGAAACACAGCATGAAACCCATACTTACTAACAATAACAGCATCTCATTCTGTGCCCTGAAACACAACATGAAACCCATACTTACTAACAATAACAGTGCATTCTGTGCCCTGAAACACAACATGAAACCCATACTTACTAACAATAACAGCATCTCATTCTGTGCCCTGAAACACAACATGAAACCCATACTTACTAACAATAACAGCATCTCATTCTGTGCACTGAAACACAGCATGAAACCCATACTTACTAACAATAACAGCATCTCATTCTGTGCCCTGAAACACAACATGAAACCCATACTTACTAACAATAACAGTGCATTCTGTGCCCTGAAACACAACATGAAACCCATACTTACTAACAATAACAGCATCTCATTCTGTGCCCTGAAACACAACATGAAACCCATACTTACTAACAATAACAGCATCTCATTCTGTGCCCTGAAATACAACCTGAAACCCATACTTACTAACAATAACAGCATCTCATTCTGTGCCCTGAAACACAACATAAAACCCATACTTACTAACAATAACAGCATCTCATTCTGTGCCCTGAAACACAACATGAAATCCATACTTACTAACAATTACAGCATCTCATTGTGTGCCCTGAAACACAACAGGAAACCCATATTTACTAACAATAACAACATCTCAACTGTGTTTCATTTTCACTATTCTCAGAAGTATATAAAAATTCTATATTTATCACATTTACTAATAAAAGTTCAAATAATAACTAAAAATTATAATTTTTATTGCTGCAGTGAACGTGTTGATGCTCACTAACTTAAAATCTTATAAGTACAGCAAAAAAGAGATAGTGTCACAATTATGAAAAAGGCAATTATATTTTACATTACAACAATAATAATAATAATAACAATAATAATAATAATAATAATAATAATAATAATAATAATAGTAATAATAATAGTAATAATAATAATAATAATAATAATAATAATAATAATAATAATAATAACAATATTTTTATATTATTAATAATATTAATTATTACCCTAGAAGCAAACACTTTAAATGTATTGCTTACCCTATTTGTGGAACAAGGGCCTACACAATTTTTGTTAACATCAAAACCTTTCAGAATGTCTTGCTTCTGAGACTCACCATAGCAAAGTGATGAAAAATATATGATTAAAAAAATGTACACCTTATTTCCAAAACTATTCACACAATATTCAAATGTCTGTAAGCAATAAACCTGTTTGCACTATTTGCTACATTACTAATAAGAACAGTACTGATAATATCATTAGCTTATTACAGAACACTACAACTAAGGGAAAGGACTCAGGCTACTCAAAACTTGCCTTAATTATACACCACTTACCTCCCTCTTCCCCATCATCATCACTACCTCTCTTTTCTCTCTCTCTCTCTCTCTCTCTCTCTCTCTCTCTCTCTCTCTCTCTCTCTCTCTCTCTCTCTCTCTCTCTCTCTCTCTCTCTCTCTCTTTCTCTCACATCAACACAATACAATCAAGACAGAATGAATAAGAAAAATAAAGAGAAATAAACTCACACATACTGACAAACATACTAACTCACTCATAACAAATACTGCTGGTCACATGCTAACACCAGGACTCCTTGAAAAATGGCATCACAGAAGTGGATTACGATAAGGGTTAGGTTTAGCACATCCATACCTTAATACTAACAAAATAGTTTGTTGTTTTTCTTACCTTTTGTGTGGACTGTGCAGCGATTGAGTGCAGGGTGCTGATCTTAACTACGGCAAAGTTGTTTCTGCATGACTGGTTTTATTTGGAAATCGTGAAATAGACCAGTACTTTGTTCATCCTTGATTTATCTTTGGAGGCTTATTTGCTGTGTCACCTGTAATATTTAGGTAAGAGGAAAAGATATAAGTTCTTATGGTGAGGGCTTTTCAGTTCATCATTTCATTTGCTGTCAGGAAATATTCGTATGAAAGCTGTTGTTTTGTTTAGAAATTGCAGGAAGAGAAAACCATCATGTTTCTCACAGCAGCAGTGAACAGATTGTCAGAGGTACTGCTAACGTGACAGGCAGTGAGTTCAGCATAAAGGAAGAATCAGAAAGCAAGACAGCACCTGACAGCGACATGATGGAGTCACATGTCCCACTGTTGTGTAAAGTGAAGACAGAACCTGACTGTAACACTGAGGAATATGGTAAGTATATTAGTGTTTGATAGTAATGATTGGCATGTTTTATATTGTGATTGTAGCTGAAATGCTTTACAGTTGTTTTTTTCTCTAGATCTTACTTTTTATTGAACAGTCTGTGAGCTCAATAACTTCCCTTATGTGCAAGTGAACCAATGTTTAATTCCACAAGTGTCAAGAACATTTTTCATTGACGTGAACTTTTTAGTGATCACAAGTTGGTGTGATCCACACAGGACTATGGATGTGAGTGACAACTGTTCAGTTTTATCATCTACTATAGCACTCACCCATGATGTGTTTTCTTGATTTCTTTGTTACAGAAAGCAGTGGGCCATTGGAAACAAAAACAGTGTGGGTGAAGACAGACCGATATATTGCTGTAGATCCAGTGGAGCCTGAGGTAATAACTGAGCTCTTATACAAATCTTCAATACATGAATTGTGTGGTACAGTAATCCAAATGTACTGATAGTAGTTGTAAAGTAATATATTCTCATCATTGATTTCAGGAGCCACATGACTCAGAGTTGTGTAAAGTGAAGACAGAGCCTGACAGTGACACAGACGGATACAGTAAGTATATTAGTGTTTTATACTTAGCAATAATTGTGATGTTGTTATCTATATTGTGATGTTGTTTTTTATCTATATTATTGGGGTCATGAGCAATCTTGCCACTGTAGATTGTTCTAACCTATAAAGGGAACAGTGAAAGCCCCACTTGAAAACCTGTCTTGCCTTTGTAGGCATGACAGATTCAGTGCGGCAACAGTACCCCCGTTGGAGTGCCGGGGGTTTCAGTATAAATAGTATCCCCACTTTATGGAAATTTAGTGCTTTAAATTCCCACTGTTGCTATCTTCCTCATATACTCTTTCCCATTCCTGCTCTGTCCTATCACTCTGCTATACTATCTTCTTCTTCGCTAGATCAATGACCTACCTTTTTTCTTGAAAACTCTTTCTGGACAAGACTCCTTGTTTGTGTATGAGGTCTGTTGGATCAGCTTGGGAGTGTTGGACGCTTTCTGCCGGGTGGTCACTAGGGCTTCCTATGATTTTAGTATTTAGCAATATAGGCATTTTATATGTATATGTTTCGTTGATGATTTGTAATGATGGTTGTATTCTATTTTGTTTTTGTAACCGGGGGTTCGCGTAGTTGAGGTAAACCCTCAGCCGTCCCCCGCGTGGGATGTCTTTATTGTAAAGTGACTGGCCGGTGGAGGGCGTTCAATTTTCCCACTAGGGTTGTTTCAGCAGATCTTTTATGCGGATCGGGGGTTGTCCGGTCCTGATTTGGCTCGGAGGAGTCCGCTGGACCTAAAGCAACAATAAATCAATCAATCAATTTTATCTATATTGTGATTGTAGCTTAACAGTTTCACCTTTATAGACTTAAAGTGTAGAATAGGCTTTGAGCTATGTTACATGCATGTTCTTAAGGCAAATAAGAGCGATCACATCACTCCACTTCTCCACTCTCTTCACTGGCTCCCTGTTCAAGCCTGCATTGACTACAAACTGTCCACTCTCTGCCACAACTTCTTCTCTGACTCCTGCCCTTCCTATCTTACTGATCTTCTAACTGTCTACTCACCCTCTCGACGCATTCTTTCTGTTCCCAAGACACGCACTAAGACACACGGTAAACGATCTTTCTCTTTCTGCGCTCCCAAGCAATGGAATTCTCTCCCATCACACATCAGCAACATACTGACCACCCAGGCCTTCAAAAACGCACTCAAGACCCATCTCTTCACACTGTATTATCGTGATTGACTCTTACCCTCCGACCGATGATGGATGCCAGTGGGGTGTCGTCCATGGCTTGACATGTAAATAGTCTGTACATTTAGATCTGACTATCTAATTATTTGTATATAATTATTTTTGCATTAGTTTCTACATTAAGTTATTGATAATAATTTATTTCTCCAATAGTGAGGAGGCAGGTCTTGTCTTTTATCCAATCATTGTATTAATTAACCATTGTTAGATGTAACAAATGTTTAGTTATATTTTAAATCTGTATGGTGAATCTTATTATTATCTAATATGCCATTGTATTATTATTTTTCTTTGTTTTTTGTTTTTTGTTTTTTTTTGTTTTTCTATGCATGTGTAGTGTATTGCATATGTTGTTCCCTTGTATGCCTTTGCGAGTACAGTTGGTGTGAATGCTTGCATACCCTGTTTTATTGTTTATGTTTGTTCTAAAGATATATCCTATGTTAAGAGCGGTGAGCTCAGCCCTGAGCTGGGGTATCGCGCTATATAAGCCTACTTTATTATTATTATTAATTATGTGTGCCAGTGAACAGTTATAAATGTAAAAACAAATGCAGGTAAAACAGTAAAGGAACAGTATACACATGCAATCCCAGTTCAAAACACTATAATTAGTTATACAATTATTAACAGTTATAAATAGTTATAACATTAACCAGTTATAAATAGTTATAACATTAACAACAGTCATAAATAGTGATAACATTAACAACAGTTTTAAATAGTTATATTATAACAATTATAAATAGTTATAACATTAACAACAGTTATAAATAGTTATATTATAACAATTATAAATAGTTATAACATTAACAACAGTTATAAATAGTTATAACATTAACAACAGTTATAAATAGTTATAACATTAACAACAGTCATAAATATTTATAACATAACAACACTTATAAATAGTTATAACATTAACAACAGTTATAAATAGTGATAACATTAACAACAGTTATAAATAGCGATAACATTAACAACAGTCATAAATAGTTATAACATAACAACACTTATAAATAGTTATAACATTAACAACAGTTGTAAATAGTTATAACATTAACAACAGTTATAAATAGTGATAACATTAACAACAGTTATAAATAGTGATGACATTAACAACAGTCATAAATAGTTATAACATAACAACACTTATAAATAGTTATAACATTAACAACAGTTATAAATAGTTATAACATTAACAACAGTTATAAATAGTTATAACATTAACAACAGTTATAAATAGTGATAACATTAACAACATTCATAAATAGTTATAACATAACAACACTTATAAATAGTTATAACATTAACAACAGTTATAAATAGTGATAACATTAACAACAGTTATAAATAGTGATAACATTAACAACAGTCATAAATAGTTATAACATAACAACACTTATAAATAGTTATTACATTAACAACAGTTATAAATAGTTATAACATTAACAACAGTTATCTGCAGCTACAGGAGGATAAATAAAAGGCTGTACAATGCCAACAGTGCAAGTCCATGATGGAGAAACTGGTTGAGCTTAAGAAGAAAAGAGTTTGTTTGAAACAAAGTGTTGCTCTAGAAGCAGAAATCAAAGGAGATATGAACACTTTCATGAATGAAACTTGCATGAACTTCCTGAATAAATCAAATGCTATGAAAAAGTCGACAAAGGCGAAGAAGGAAGACCTTGGAATTCACAGAACATGGATGCCAAACAACATATGGAAGTAAAGGGCCAAACTAAAATGAATGGCCTTGATGTAATTGTGGAATGGTTTTTGTTTGTGTGTGTGTGTGTGTGTGTGTGTGGGTGGGTGTGTGTGTTGAGCCGTTGACTGGTCCTGAACAAATATAATTTGGGCATGGAAAAGTCATGGAAATCTAGACTTGTAAATCTGTATGAATCCTGGCTTTTTCAGTTTTGCTTCTCTAGATCTCGCTTAAGTATAGAACAGGCTGTGAGCTAAATAATTTGCTTTTGGGCCAGTGAACAATTCCAGAAATTGTCATGAACATTTTTCATGGAAGTGAACGTTTTAGAGATTCCAAGTAGGTGTGACCCACACAGGACTATAGATGTGAGTGATAACAAGTGTTCAGTTTTATCATCCACTCTAGCACTCACCCATGATTTGTTTGCTGATTTCTTTGTTACAGAAAGCAGTGGGCCATTGGACATGAAAACAGTGTGGGTCAAGACAGACATATATCTTGATGTAGATCCAATGGAGCCTGAGGTAATAACCGAGCTTGATGTCTCTTATACAAATCTACAACACGTCAACTTCGTGGTTCAGTAATCCAAATGTACTGATAGTTGTTGTAAAGTAATATAATATTCTCATCATTGATTTCAGGAGCCACATGACTCAGAGTTGTCTAATGTGAAGACAGAGCCTTACAGTGACACAGAGGGACACAGTAAGTATATTAGTGTTTTATACTTAGCATAAGTGATTTATACTTAGCAATAATTGTTATATTGTTATCTATATTGCGATTGTGGCTTTGCTGTTGTACAGTTTCAACTTTCTCGACCTAAAGTATAGAATAGGCTCTGAGCTCTGTTACATGCATGTGTGCTAATGAACAAGGGTTCAATTTTACCAGTGACAGAAACATTTTTTATGGGCGGGAATTTTTTTCTGGTGTGAATCCCATAGTCATTCAGGCTTGAGTGATTAAAACTGCTCTTTTGTTTTATGATTAAAAAGTAAATAAATACATGGATTCTAAATGTGCCTTATTATTAAATGGGACTTAGAGTGGTGATCTGTAACCAAAATATCTGCTTACTTGGTACAAGAGACTGGCTGAGATTAAGACTTTACTCCTATATGAAATGTACATAACAATTCCAATTGGGCTGCACAAATATCCTATCCTATCCCCTAACTTGAAGGTCGTAGGGGTACCACAGATGATCATTTAACCAGCGTACTCCATCTTTCTCTGTCCTCAGCAACCCTTATGGCTTTGCTCAGTGTCAAGCCAGTCCATTTTCGAATGTTGTCCTCCCACCTCTTTTTCTGTCTCCCTCTTCTCTCTCCTTGCACCGTGCCTTGCAGAAAGGTCTTTGCAAGGCCTGATGCTCTGGTGATGTGGCCACACCATTGGAGTTTCCGTTTCTTCACCACTGTGAGCAGGTCATCGTGTTGTCAAATGACTTGTGTGATGGTCTGTCGGATTTTATTGTTGGTGATGTGCTGGGTATAGGAAATGCCCAGGAGTCTTCTGTAGCACCTCATCTCCATGCTTTGTATTCTTCGTTGTAGATCTGCTGTGAGCGTCTGTAACAGCAGAAATATTGAGGACAAAATGTAGTAAATTAGCTTAGCGCAAATTAGATATCATCGAATAAAACTTGGCATTAATTCACGAGTTATCTAAAGAGAAGCACACACATGTTAAATTAACTTCCTTCAGACAGCTCTTCAGCCAGACACTCCAGATACAATCACGCAGACTTTGCTAACCAAGACTAGTTAGCTTACTTTAGCCAAACTGACCAGAACGTCGTCTCCATTAACTAGCTTACTTCGGCGAGATGACCAGGGTCGCTTAAAGCACTAAGTAGCTACCGAGACTCTTATCGCGATTAAATCTATCCTACACCCTGCCTCTGACACTCCAATTACAGGATAATTATACGTGTCTCATAAATAGGGCAGGTGAGGGAAATATTCAAATAAAGACGAATAATCCCGTATATGCGAGGTTAACTAAAACGAGAGTTAAACGATTGGTCAGAAGACCGGGGAACCCCTACATAAGCAAAACATTGATCACTGCATTAAACACACTAATCATTGACTAAAACTGTGGCATGGTTTCATAATACTCAAGGTTAATAATGGACAGAATCTGCAATAGCTACATTCATATAAATTTACTTCTTGATTATGCATGAATACTTTCTAGTTTATAATTATAAACGTAAGAAGTCAATTAGGCTAAGATGAGAATGAAGTTTCATAATAAAAGAAACTGATCTAAAGAAACAATTAATAAAATAAAATAAACAACAACAATATTATTACCACCACTATCATTACCACCGCCATCTCCTTCTTCATCACCATCATCACCATTTTTCTTCTTCTTCTTCTTCTTCTTCGTCTTCTTCTTCTTCTTCTTCTTCTTCTTATTATTATTATTATTACTACTACTACTACTACTACTACTACTACTACTACTACTACTACTACTACTACTACTACTACTACTACTACTACTACTACTACTCCTCTCACTATCATCACCATTATTGTTAATAAAATTATTATAAACACTATTATTATCATCAGTATTATTGTTCCTGTTCTATCCTATCCCGTAACTCGGAGGTCGTAGGGGCATCACAGATCTTTCCCTGTCCTCAGCAACCCTGATTGTTTCGCTCAGTGTCAAACCAGTCCATTCTCGAATGTTGTCCTCCCACCTCATTTTTGGTCTCCCTCTTCTTCTACCTCCTTGCACTGTGCCTTGCAGGATGGTCTTTGCAAGACCTGATGATCTGGTGACGTGGTCATACCATCGAAGTTTCCGTTTTTTTACGACTGTGAGCAGGTCATCGTGTTGTCCAATGGCTTATGTGCTGGTCTTTCGGACTTCATCGTTGGTGATGTGTTGGGTATAGGAATTGCCCAGAAGTCTTCTGTAGCACCTCATCTCCATGCTTTGTATTCTTCATTGTAGATCTGCTGTGAGGGTCCATGTTTCGCAAGCATATAGGAAGATGGAGATGAGAAAGGAGTGCAGCAGTCTCACCTTGGAATGTAGACTGATACTCCCGTCTTTCCAAATTGGCTTCAACCTCGCCAGGGCAGCAGTTGTTTGTGCGATCCTGGAGAGGACTTCCTGTCGGGACCCATTGTCTGATACAATGGCTCCTAAATATTTGAAGCTATGCACTGTGTTGAGGGATTGGCCTTGGACTTTGATGTCCGTTTGATGCCATTGGTGTTGTTGTCATCATTTTGGTCTTTTGTGCACTTATTTCCATTCCATAGGCTCTAGAGGTGGTGTCAAACCTCTGTACCAGCTGTTCCAGTTTTTGTTCCTCTACAGCCAATCCATCAATGTCAGCCTCAAAACGAAGGTTGGAGATTGCTCTTCCCCCTATGCTGACTGTGCCTTGGCATATGCCTTACAGAAGAACAAGAAGTTTTGGACAGATGGACAGAGTACTGCTCTGACCTTTACAACCACATACCAAACTGAGACCCATCAGTTCTAGCATGTCCTGAGAACAGAGAAGAAGAAATCCTCCCAATTCTCCGAGAAGTTAAGGCAGCAGTGCATTCGCTGAAGAAGGGGAAGTCAGCGGGAGTGGACAACATACCCGCGGAATTGCTTCAAGTAGGAGGAGATGCGATGATTGACACCCCCACCATTATATGTAACAAATTCTGGCACAGTGGGTAGGGCCTACACCATGGACCCAGTCGCTTGTCCCCACTCTTCACAAAAAAAGTAACCTTCAGGAGTGTGAAAATTACTGTACCATCAGCCATCCGAGAAAGGTCCTCCTAAAAATAATACTCAACCGGTTGAAACCCCAAGCTGAACATAGCTGAAGAACAAGCAGGATTCAGGACAAGGCGAAGTACCACTGAACAGATTTTCAACCTCAGAATAATATGCAAAAAAGACCTACAGCACCAGCAACATCTATATTATGTGTTTGTAGACTTCAAGAAAGCCTTTGACCGAGTCTGTGGGCAACCTTGAGAGTTTACAACGTCAGCCCTAACATTATTGAAATTATCAAAAGCCTGTGTCAGATCAGCTCTATTCGCTGCTATTTCACCCTTCAAGCAACCATCACCTTAGTCTGTGTCTTATCTAGGCTAGACTATTGTAATGCCATACTGGCTTCCTGCCCGAGTCATTTCATAGACAAACTTCAAAAAGTCCAGAATTGTGCTGCTAGGCTAGTCTTCAGGGCAAAAAAAGCGCAATCACATCACTCCACTACTCCGTAAGCTTGATTTGTTACCAATAAAGGCCCGAATTAAATATAAACTGTCCGTACTGTGCCACAATTTCTTCTCTGGAACCTGCCCTTCATACCTGTCAGATCTGCTGTCTGTCTATGTCCCTTCTAGCACTCTTCGCTTTTCTTCTGACTCTCGCACACCCTGCATTCAAAAAACCAACACCAAAATGTACGGAGAATGGGCATTCACCTATTGTGCACCCAGACAATGGAACACTCTTCCAACCAACATCAGACACAAGCAGACCACATCCTCATTCAAGCAAGCTCTAAAATCTCACCTCTTCAAACTCTATTATCCTGACTAAATCCTTCATTCTAAAGACCCTAGTCGCAGCTCATATTTATTCTGCTTTTGGCTATGCTTGTGGATTTGCTGTGATTGTGATGACTTGTTTGCAGAAAGTTAACTTTATGCATTTTTTGATTTTGTGTGTGTGTTTTTTTCTCATTGTACAATTTCTAATGCCATATTGTAAGTTATTTCATGTTTGTTTCTTTCTTTTCATGTCTATAAAAAGACAAATAATAGTGCTATATAAATGTCCATTATTATTATTATTATGATTATTATGATTATTATTATTATTATTATTATTATTATTATTATTATTATTATTATTATTATTATTATTACATTTTCTGAGCTGTGCAGTGAACATAAATCGCTAACATGGCAGTTAAACAATAACATAATTCCTGGTCCACATTTCTCAGTCCCTAATTGTCGAATTATCACCAAAATTGGCACAGTGATCCGTAACTGATCTAAAATATTTGGGTTTTGGTTTGAGGTAAAGGGAGAAAGCAAATATTGTAAAAAAAAGACTACAAGGATGCGATCTTTCGTCTAATTACCATGATATTTTTACTCTGTCTCGACACCATCGATGCTTTCACCTGATTTGTTGAGTTAGCGCTTCTGATCATGATCCTTTTGTGAACACTTAAAAGTGTAGTTTATGCGTTGTTTATCCTGGTCCAGAATACACTTAGGGTTTATTAACTTTCTTGCTAATTAAATCAGTTTATTTATCTGTGCAGTGACAGTAGCTGGTGATCCTAGGATTGGCGGTAAGAGGAACTACCAAAAACCCAACTATTGTTTGTTCTGCAAAGGAAAATACACTTCAAAAATTTCTTCGCATTTTTTATCGGTTCACTGTGAAGAACCAAGAGTAAAAGCTGTCACCGCCTTGCCTCGTGGATCGAAGGAGAGGAAAAGAGTTTTGGGGCTTCTTCAAAATGAAGGGAATCACCTACACAACACTGAAGTAAGTTCTTATTGTGTATTCATGTTCAAAGTAATTGTACTTGTATGTTGAGTCCGAATGTGTAAAATGTAAGTGGAAACAAGAAAACCGCTGACACAGTAGCTGTGGGTAAATGAGGTCCGAAAATCCAGTGAGTTGTATAGCTGCAGACTCAAGCGTCCGTTCTATTACTTTTATTTGCGCAAGAAAAATTACAAGTTGAGCGAAGTTGTAGTCATTCTGCCATACTTGTTGTTAACAAAGACGTGAGACGCTTTGTCGGAAAACCTGCAACTATTTAAATTTTTTCTTTAATCTAAAACAACGAAATGTTGTAGGCACATAAAACAAGCAGCAATAAAGAAATGCAGTACTCACCAAGAATAGCCTTCATACTGAAGACGATCGAAGCAAAACATCCACCGGTATCGTTCACAGAACACACGCATGTCGCCATCTTCTTCACTGAACTGTGACGTTCAAAATACACCGGCTAGTTCGCTTTGATTGGCTCGCGCTCCGCGACCTCATGAATATTAAATAAGTCCCTTAGACTATTAAAAACGTTTTTTTTTAAAAATCTTTCTTGCGCACCTTTTTTGTATCATTTCTGTTCAGTAGGTAAACGGATATCTTTGTTAAAAAATGTCCTTCTTGTTAACACGTCATTTTAACCAAGTATTTCGTATTTAAATTTTTAAAAAATTATATGTGAATAAAGGGTAGAGTTCTGTGTGTATGACCGATCTAATTTGCATGTTGTGAATGAAACCGGTTCTTCTCTCTGTGGAAATTTCCCAACGTGCTCTGTGTTCGTCGCCGAGGTTAGTGGCTGAGGCCAGCGACAAGCGTTGCCAAAAATCTTAATCAGATGGCTTAGATTTAGCACTAGTGTTAATTTAATAAGTAACACACAGTAATTTAGACAACAGAAAGCAACACACAAAGAACAGATCTTTATTTAGAATATATTTTGTACTCTATTTTTGAACATTTTCCACTGTAAAACGTCAAGTGAAAATAGAGTTTAAAGGCCAGGAGACCGCTTTCCTGCAAGGCTTACATATTTATTTATTTAATCGTTCTTATATAGCGCCTTACCAGCTGAAGAGCTGCTCAAGGCGCTGGCTAATACAGGATCTAACTCAAACCGCCTGAGACGCCCACCCGCAGCCTTTGGGCGCATGGTCTGACGCCCGTACAACTGAGCACAATCCTGGGCAGCCAGGGATGGGGGAGAAGGACCTAGGTGCATGCTGGATGTGTTCTTGTCACCGGCACTCACCCGTCTAGGACATGAGCATCAGGATCTTTAAAGTCCGTTATGATGTAATTTATGCGACACAGACTAGACCTCGGTTTATACTCTCATCCGAAGGAGTAGGAAACGGGAGTAAAGTGTCTTTCCTAAGGACACAACACAATGCCCCAACCTGGGCTCGAACTCGGGACCTTCAGATCCACAAGCCAAAGCTCTACCATTAGGCCACCGTGCCTCCCTACACATAGAGGCTGCCTGTACATACAAGTAGTGTATTTTTTTTAATGTGTTGCAGGTCTTGAGATGTGGACAAGGAGAGATAACTGTGACCAGGCGACCAAGTGACAAAGAGAGCGCAAAACCAGAAAACTACCTGCCATGCATCTATTGCAAGGCATGGATCTTTGAAAAAAATCTGTCCCTTCATTCCAAAACCTGTTTAGGTTGCGATACAAAAAGTGACAAAAACTTTGTAAGAAATAGTAGAATGATGCTTGCTCCTTTCATACATCTGGACAATGATGATGTGGAGATAGAGGATGTTTTGGATAAAATGAAAGAAACAGAAAAACACCCAGGTTTGAAAAGAATCTGCAAGAATGACTTGCTCATCAAAGAATTTTGCCGTGGGCTGATCCACAAATTGGGAACTGCTGAAGAGCAGAGAAGGAAAGATAAAGACAATATCCGTACAAAAGTCCGAGCAGTAGCAAGGCTTCTTGTTGCCTTAAATAACAAGTCCCAAAAGGAGGATGATTTGCAGGCTTACATCAGACCTGGATGTTTCATGTTGGTGGTTGATACAGTCAAAAACCTTGGTCGCTCTTCGCCAAATCTGTCTCTTACTCTGGGTCATTACTTAAAACAGCTTTCTCAACTGAAAAGAAGCATTTCCCTGCAAACTGGAGATGAAGAGGCAAAAAAAGATGCCGATCATTTTGACACTCTTTACGACACTCACTGGAACAACTATGTTTCTGCTGTTTCTCTGAGGCGTCTCAAACTTCTGTCCCTGAACAAACCCATCAAGCCACCCATGACAACTGATCTAGTCAAACTGAAGGATTTCTTGGATGATCAAATTGACGAGTCTCTTGATGGAGGTGCTTATGAATGTGCAGATGAGCCTGAGCTTGAGCTGGAGTGTGAGTCAGATCCAGATTTGAAGAAAGGAACAAAACGGAAAAGGGGAGAATGTGATGATGTGAGACCTCAGGCAAAGGTTAAGCATTCTAGGAAAAGGTGGACCACAGAGGAGGAGAAGGTAATTCTTTGTGCATTTAAAGGACATCTTGATATGAAAACAAACCCATCAGTGGATGAAATTCAGAAAGCACAAGATCAATACCCATGTCTGCGGGAAAGGACTGTTGCTGTCATTAAGTCCAAGCTGAACAACATAAAACTTGGCAAATGCACCCTTAGGAATTACTAGAAGTGCTAGGTGTTTCTTTTCTTCTTTTCGTGACCAAGGTTTTTTGACAAAACTAATTGCCAACAATTCACATTTCTCTGCTACCTATTCTTAATGTATGGTAACATCAATTTGTATAACAAAGGATTAATTGTGGTTTCTGAGTACTACTAACAGTGGCGATGTCATGATTTTAAGGGTCTCTTGAGGTTCTCTTCACTTCTGCAGTTGCCGCAAGCAATTTGCAGGTTTCTTTTTGCATCGCCTCCTGAATTCCAGGGCTGAGATTTAGCAAGCCAGGCTAAGGAGCCAGCCGGGCTCCTAACCTGGGAAGTTGAAGTTGCCAAAATATTTCTCAGGTTGCCAGACCCCTTGATTGAAAGCACGGTCATTTTTTTTAAACTGTATAAATATTGCAGCTAATAAACAAGATACAATTCAACAACAGCACTGTTTCATTTTTTTAAACAAACACTGTATAATTTATTCATCATCGACATCCTCCTCCTCAATGTTCCAAAACTTGAAGGAGCTTGGGTGTGCCTTTTTCAGCTGTTTTTTCTTCTTCTTCGGACTTTATTTTTTTGCTGGAGGCTCCGAGACACTTCTTAAAAAGCGCCACATCGTTCGAGATTGACAAAAGATTGAGAATGGGGAATATCGAAAGTACGGCAAGTCTCGCGTGACTCATCAAGGAAGTCAGAGACTCGTTCCGATACACGCAAGGAAGCAAGAAGGCTAGGATCTCGCAGGGCAGTAGCGTTTCGCGGCGAGGGAAAGAAGAAAGTCTCGCGAGAAAAGGCTATTTTTACTTCGCAAATCCCTCGCTTTGCTAGCGTTACCTAACTTCCTAGCATGCATCGGAACGGGTCTCTGGTGCTGACTGCAGAAGCGGTTGGCGCATGTTTTGTTTTACATTGCAAGTCAAAAGTCCGTGTACAGGTACAGAATCTCTACCACTGGCGGTATTTTCAAGTCGCCAACCGGGCGAATGGTACCCCAAATCGAGCTCGCCACACACTATTTTTAGGGGCCATTGGCGAGTTGGCGAACGTTAAAGCTCAGCCCTGAATTCTGGTAGATGGTAGCTGTCTTATTCTTTTGGCTTGAAGGGCTTTGGAAGTTTCCCTTACAATTTGTACTTCTCAGGTACAAGAGAGTTGCTTTTACATAAACTGACTTTGTCAAGTATTTTAACGATTTTATTAAAATTTTTGCTTTAATTATTTCGCTCAGATTCACTGATTTCATATGCACATTTAAAATTGACCCAAACATTAAGATTGGCCATTGTTTTGTTGTCAACAATACTACATTTTTATGAACCGTATATACTTCATTTTGTTTTTGTGTACTGTTATAAATACTCAGTGTGAACTAAAACACTGTAGGTTTTTGTCTGCAAACTCTTTTTGATTAAGAACCATTGCAATTGTTTTCAAAGATGAAAAAGGGGATTCTCCTCGTAAGCCGTTACAATACTGTGTCTAGTTTAGATACTGCCTAATTTAGATATTGCCCGTTTTCTGTTTTAACCACCCCCCACCCCACCCCGCCCCAGTGGGTGTGCAGGGGGTTTCTGATTAGTGCATTCATTGTTACCACTAGGGTTGTTTTGGCAGATTTTTTATGCGATCATGGGTGAGTCCTGTGTCAGCAAAATTGTGGTCTTGGTACGTTTTGTGGTCCTGATTCGGCTCTTTGCAGTCCATAAGGAATAAATAACTAAGTAACTTCTGTTTTAATATTGGCGCGCATACATGCACATGCATGTTTATACATACTCGTGCTACATGAAGAACCACGTGTTTTCCTTTCAAATCACCATTGCCATATCCCATTTTATATGTATTGTTTTTCTTTTTCTGTACATGTATTATCACCCCCTGTGGGGGCACCAGGGGTTTCAGTATAAATAGTATCCCAACTTTCTGGAAATTTAGTGCTTTAAATTCCCACTGTCGCTGTCTTTCTTTGTTTTTTCTCATTCCTACTTCGTTCTATCAATCTACTATACTACTAACTTCTTCTTCGTTAGATCTGTCAGCTACCTTTTTACTTGAAAACTCTTCCGGGACAAAACTCCTCATTTGTGTGTGAGGTCTGTTGGATCAGCTTGAAATATTGGACGCTTTCTGCCAGGTGGTCACTGGGGCTTCCTATGATGTTATTATTTGGCAATGTAGGCATTTTATATGCATGTGTTTTGTTGATATTTTATAATCATGTTTATATTCTATTTTGTTTTTGTAAAGGGGGGTTCAATAAATTAGAGTATAGCCTCAGCGTCCCCTGCATGGGATATCTTTATTGTAAAGTGACCGGCTGGTGGAGTGCCTTCAGTGTTGCCACTAGGGTTGTTTCGGCAGATGTTTTATGTGGATCAGGGGCAAGTCCTCTTTCACCAAAACTGTGGTCTTGATTGTGTGATCCTGATTCCTATAGCCTACTGGTCCTGATTTGGCTCGGATAATCATGTCATGTAATGTCATGTATAATCCTTGTAAGTTTGCAAGCAATGCAAAAGTACCATTAACTATGCATATTCAGGTTAAACATGTAGAATACAAATAGAATCTCTCTCTCTCTCTCTCTCTCTCTCTCTCTCTCTCTCTCTCTCTCTCTCTCTCTCTCTCTCTCTCTCTCTCTCTCTCTCTCTCTCTCTCTCTCTCTCTCTCTCTCTCTCTCTCTCTCTCTCTCTCTCTCTCTCTCTCTCTCTCTCTCTCTCTCTCTCTCTCTCTCTCTCTCTCTCTCTCTCTCTCTCTCTCTCTCTCTCTCTCTCTCTCTCTCTCTCTCTCTCTCTCTCTCTCTCTCTCTCTCTCTCTCTCTCTCTCTCTCTCTGTTGAAAGCTAAAAATAAACTCAAATGTACCGAGACTTTCATCGGAGAAGACTTTTCATTGAGTATGAGGGAAACTAGAAAGAATGTATTTGTGTTGATGAAAGTTAAGAGGGCGGCGGGGAAGAGCTTGTCTTTGGTCTATCATTATTTAGTTATTGATGGAATTAGGTATCAACAAAAATTCCCCCGTTGGGGTGCCAGGGGTTTCAGTATAAACAGTATCCCCACTTTCTGGAAATTTAGTGCTTTAAATTCCCACTGTCGCTGTCTTTCTCATTCTTGCTCTGTTCTATCAATCTGCTAAACTATCTTCTTCGCTAGACCAGTCACCTACCTTTTTTCTTGAAAACTCTTCCGGGACAAGACTCCTTATTTGTGTGTGAGGTCTGTTGGATTAGCAATGTAGGCATTTTATATGTACCTGTTTTGTTGATAATTTATAATGATGTTTGTATTCTATTTTGTTGTTGTAAACTGGAGTTCTATAAATTTGAGTATAGCCTCAGCATCCCCTGCGTGGGATGTCTTTATTGTAAAGTGACTGGCTGGTGGAGAGCATTCAGTTTTACCACTAGGGTTGTTTCAGCAGATCTTTTATGTGGATCGGGGGTTGTCCGGTCCTGATTTGGCTCAGAAGAGTCCGCTGGACCTAAAGCAATAATAATGTAATGTAATGATGACAACAAATGTGGCCTTGTTGAAATGAGATAGGATGTCGGGCGCCCATGTGAACAAATGAATATTCATTCAGATGAAAATTGTCTTCAAATAATGATTTGTCTTGAAATACGTTTGAGGATTTCTCATGTTTCACTGTTGGTGATAAATCTGATTTCAATCATAAAAAAAAGCAATTAACTGTTTACCTAGTGTGGATGTAATTAACCCATTATGTGTTGCTTACCCCCTTTGGGGTGCCAGGGGTTTCAGTATAAATAGTATCCCCACTTTCTGGAAATCTAGTGCTTTAAATTCCCACTGTCGCTGTCTTTCTAATTTGCTCTTTCTCATTCCTGCTCTGTTCTATCAATCTGCTATACTATCGTCTTCTTCGCTAGACCAGTCTCCTACCTTTTTTCTTGAAAACTCTTCCGGGACAAGACTCCTTGTTTGTGTATGAGGTCTGTTGGATGAGCTAGGGAATATTGGACGCTTTCTGCCAGGTGGTCACTAGGGCTTCCTATGATGTTATTATTTAGCATGTAGGCATTTTATATGTATGTGTTTTGTTGATAATTTATAATGATGTTTGTATTCTATTTTGTTTTTAATGGGGGTTCGATAAATTGGGGTGAAGCCTCAGCCGTCCCCTGCGTGGGATGTCTTTATTGTAAAGTGACTGGCTGGTGGAGGGCATTCAGTTTTCCCACTAGGGTTGTTTCAGCAGATCTTTTATGCGGATTGGGGGTTGTCCGGTCCTGATTTGGCTCGGAAGAGTCCGCTGGACCTAAAGCAACAATTATGTAATGTAATTATGTGTTGCTGATTTTTCACGTGCCGTTGGATCTAACCCTGCACACACGGACCCTGTCTGTGGACACGTGCATGAAACAGTGGTTGGTGTAGGTGTTCATTTATTTTGCAGTTTAAAGGAGAATGGGCCTACTGATTATATTCAGCTGGATGGTGTAAATGAAGTGTGGGAAGAGAATGCAGATGCTGGAGTAGGAGAGGATGAGAATGGTGGGGGTGATCATAGGCCTAATGTTACTGTGCATTGTGGAAAACATGTGGGAATTCCCAAAGTTTTAGTGATAATAATTTATCTGAGTCCCTGATGATGTAAATAGAATTAAAACCACTACCCCCCCCACCCCCCACCCTTGGGGATATGACCAATAAAAATCAGATTTCTTTTGCATTGGAATATAACTGGTTTGTCTGGAAAATTGTCTGATGTTGATTTTTTTTTCTTTTGTCCTCACTTTTGATTTTATTTGTCTGGTTGATGTTGTACAACCTGATGTTTTTCCTGGGTATAAAGTGTTCTGTAAACCTGCTGTAAAGTTTTGTAGTTGTGGTCGGCCCTCGGGTGGTATTATTGCTATGATTAAAAACGCGTTTTTCCCTTTGTTCGCCAAGTTGAATATAGAACTTATGGAAATGTTTTGAGCTTTGTTATAAACAGTTCTATGGTTTCGACAAAGACATTATATATGTTTGTGCTTTTGTTCCACCGGAAGGATCGCCTTTCTACCCTTATTTTGATGTGGATAATGGAATTAGCTTACTTCATGACTGTTTGACTGAATGTTTTCTGTATGGAGGTGATTTTTTAAAAATGCTTTGCGGTGATTTTAATAGTAGAGCAGCAAATGTTTCTCAACCTGTTAATATGGATAAAAAATAATCTTTTGGATTATTCTGTGTGTCATCCTGTTAGTATCGAGAGACCCCCCGTGGGACACACCGACTCAACCAAAGCTTTTAGGTTTTGAAGCTAGTTCAGCCAGGTTAGCTATAAATAGCTTGGCCAGTGCTCTTCTTTCCTATCATTTCACTGAAAGGGAGGGTGTAGGCAAGCTATAAATAGCCCGCAGCCAGCAAAATGTGGGAGAACCTAAGAGTGCTGCTCACATAGGCATTGAGCTACTGTGGGGAGTGCCAGGGGGTTTCAGTATAAATAGTATCCCCAATTTCTGGAAATTTAGTGCTTTAAATTCCCATTGTCGCTGTCTTTCTCCTGTGTTCGTTCTCATTCCTATTCTATTTTATCTACCCCTTGGGGTCATGAGCAATCTTGCCACTATAGATTGTTCTAACCTATAAAGGGTACAGTGAAAGCCCCAGTTGAAAACCTGTCAGACCATCCTGCGTCTTCAAAGTCTTGCCCTGCTTGGATCAGGGAGGCTGAGATCCAAAAAATCAGATCACGAGACAAATGCTCCTTTCCAGAGGCGAGAAAACGGTATGAGCTTCTCAACCCGTGTGATACAAACAAACCGAGTTTTGCTAAAGTGGCCTCAACACACACTTTGCCAGACATGCTCAAATCCATCTCATCCATGATCTCTGTTGCTAACAATTCTGATTTAGGATCGCTCCTGAGCTCTCTGAAAACCTTAACACAATCGCTAGAGAAACGCCTGTTGGAGAATGAGAATAAGGAGAGAGTTAAAGTTGCCCCTAGTAACCAGCAGCGGTCGACCACAAGCAGGCCGACTCCCACTGCGACAGTGCCACCTCCGGCGGCAGTGTCGAAAGCCGTTGCCACACCTCTGCACCCTGTTCCGCCTTCGGGGCAGGGGCGGACGTCTGGTTCGCGACCTCCCTCCACATCACCCCATCGGGGTCGAACCCATTCGGCTGGGGTCGCACAGCGTTCGTCGAGCTCAAAGTCCTCTTCAAGGACTGACAATAAGTCAAGACCATTGTCTTCCAAAAAAGACGCTCATTCGAATCGGTTCGCCTCCCTGGAGGTAGAATCAGTTGACATGGAGGAGTCGCCTTCACAGGAGTCAGCACCTCCATCTACAGCTAAAAAATAATCTATTATAATTAAGGAGAAACTTATAACTTTGATTGAAATGAAACATACTCCTTTTATTTATTTCTACTATGACCTTTTTAATACAGTGGAACATTAGGGGGCTTAAAGCCAACTACGAACAGTTGCTCCTACTTTCTAAAACCCGACCAAGCTTAATATGTCTACAGGAAACTCTTCTGAGCCCTGATAAAATACTCCAGTTATCTGGATACTCTTGCTTGCAGTACAATGCTTCTCGTGGGAACGCTTTATGTGTTCGTTCAGACATTTTATTTAGCCCAGTTACATTGACCACACCCCTGGAGGCGATTGCTGCTCGAGTATCTTTCCAAAAAACTGTAACAGTCTGCTCCTTATATTTGTCCCCTTCCAAAACCATTTGCAAAGCTGATTTACTAAACTTGATAGACCAACTCCCAACTCCCTTCCTGATTGTTGGGGATCTGAATGGCCACTCCCCCAGATGGGGAAGTGACCTTCAGAATCCCCAAGGCAAAATTTTGGAGAATGTTGTTGATGACCTCAACCTTTGTATTTTGAATTCAGGTTCCCCTACGTATTGTAACCATTTAGGAAAATTTTCTAATTTAGACCTGGCCATCTGTGACCCCTCTCTTTTTTTGGACCTGGATTGGAAACCTCATACGGATCTCTGTGGGAGTGATCATTTTCCAATTTTTCTAACGTTTCTAGAAGATCAATCTGAGGAGCCCCAAAAGCGCTGGAATTTCAAAAAAGCAAATTGGGTCCAATTTGGACACTCCGCAGCTTGTCGAATTACCACTGACATTCTCAGTTCCGAAGATCCAGCTTTGGCTTTTTCTAATATCCTAATAGAATGTGCTTCCGAAAATATACCCAAAACATCTATTAAAAGCAGTGCCCCGAAGACCCCTTGGTTTGATGAAGAATGCAAGACTCTTCATCATCAAAGGAAGCAAGCCCAACGGAGTTTCTTTCGAAATCATACAGCTGAAAATAAACTTATTCATCAGAAACTACGAGCTAAAACTAGATATATCTTTAAACAAAAAAGGCGTCTATCATGGAAAACCTTCTGTTCCAAACTTCATACCAAAACCTCTCCCAAAACAGTCTGGAAAATTATAAAAAGAATTAAAGGAAAAAACTCCAAAGCCGTGATCCAAGGTCTGAAACAACGTGGTCAGATTATCACTGACAGAAAGCAGGTGGCTGACTTGTTAGCCTCTACCATCCATCACAATTCTTCATCTGCTCATTATTCCCCCAAATTCCAAAACATCAAAGATAAAAAAGAAAGAGAATCCAGTTTTTTTGACACCGATAATTGTGAACCATATAACCTCCCATTTTCTATGGAAGAATTGACAGATTCCATCTTGAAATCCAATAACTCTGCTTCTGGCCCTGATGATATTCATTATCAGTTAATTTCGCACCTGCCTAAAGATTCCCTTAGAATTCTCTTGGCTGTGTTTAACCATATCTGGTCTTCTGGTTCCTTTCCCCCATCTTGGCGAGAAGCCGTAATTGTTCCAATACCTAAACCTGGAAAGGATCACTCTGACCCAAACAACTACAGGCCTATTGCCCTTACAAGTTGTTTGTGCAAAACTATGGAAAGAATGATCTATGAGCGTTTGATGTGGCAGTTAGAATCCATTAATGCTCTTGATGTCACTCAGTGTGGTTTCCGCAAAAACAGGAGCACTTCAGATCATCTCGTTCGATTTGAGTCATTCGTCAGAAACGCGTTGATTAACGGCGAACATGTTGTTTCTGTGTTGTTTGATCTAGAAAAGGCTTATGACACGACTTGGAAGTTCGGGATTCTAAAAGATCTAGAACAGCTAGGCTTTTGCGGGAACTTACCCATTTTTATAGAAAATTTTTTAACCGATAGAAAGTTTCAGATCCGCCTTGGCTCCACTTTATCAGAATCTTTTGAGCAGGAGATGGGTGTCCCTCAGGGTAGCATTTTATCTCCTCTTTTGTTTAATGTTAAGATCAACAACATCGTTCAAAACGTCAAATATGGCATAGATAAATCCTTGTTTGTTGATGATTTCTCCATCTCGGCTAAGGGTAAAACCTTGGCTGGGGTGGAGCGTCAACTTCAGCTTTGCATAGATAAAATTCAGGGGTGGGTAGAAGACAACGGCTTTCAATTTTCGCTTTCTAAAACCGAATGCATTCATTTTCATCGCAAACAGAATCAGGTTTTGAACCCCTCTCTCCATGTTTATGACCAACCCATCAAAGTTTCTAAACAAGTAAAATTGTTGGGCATTATTTTTGACAGCAAATTTACTTTTCTGCCGCATATTAAATACCTGAGGGACAGCTGCCAAAAAGGTCTTAACGTTTTGAAAGTTATCAGCCACACAGACTGGGGAGCAGACAAGCAAACTTTGCTCCTCCTCTATCGTTCTCTAGTGCGCTCTAAATTGGATTATGGTAGCATCGTATATGGTTCTGCTAGGAAAGCCTATTTGAAAGCCTTGGATCCAATCCATCATCAAGGTCTGCGGATCTGTCTGGGGGCGTTTCGCACTTCACCGAAGGAAAGTCTTTACGCTGAGGCTGGCGAACCTCCCTTGGATATCCGCAGGCTCCAGCTCGCCATGAATTATTTCCTCAAACTTAAAGCAAATCCTGAAAATCCCGCTTATGATTGTGTTTTAAACCCGTTATTTACACTTAAATACTCCAACAAACCGACAGAAATTCCTCCTTTTGGTATCAGAATACGTCCTCACTTTGACACTGCAGGCATAGATGTTGACTCTGTTAATGATGATCAATTGCTAACTGTACTTCCACCTTGGAACCTCCTCAACCCCATTATCAACTTTGCTCTTACATCCTTCAAAAAGACCGAAACATCCGAAACTGTTTATAAGCAACTTTATCTCGAACAATGTTCATTGTATAAAGGATATGAAAAACTTTTTACAGACGGGTCGAAGAAAGGAGACTCAGTTGCTGCTGCGTTGGTCTCTGGGAGACACCTAGATCAACCTTTGCAACAGCGTTTACCTGATTGTTGTTCTGTTTTTACAGCTGAGCTTAAGGCAATTCATCTAGCTCTGAAACAGGCTTTTCAATCCAAAAGAACCTCTTTTTTAATCATGTCTGATTCTCTGTCAGCACTTCAAGCTCTTTCCACTAGAAAGATATCGCACCCTTTTCTGGCTGAGATCCATGACCTCCACACACAACTTGTTTCTAAGGGTAAAAAGATAGTTTTTATGTGGGTACCTAGTCACATGGGCATCCGCGGCAATATTGCAGTGGACAAAGCGGCTAAAGAAGCTCTACATCTGGATTTCCCTTCAGAGATTTTCCAGTTTGTTCCATACTCTGACCTGCGTTGTATGACTGGATCCTATTGTAAACGGCTGTGGCAGACTGAATGGTCTAATCAAATCAATAACAAACTATTTCAAATTCTTCCAGATTTGTCAGCTTCTTTGCCAAACTTTGCATCCACTCGCAAAGAAGAAACTGTTTTGGCTCGCCTTCATATTGGACATACTTATATCACTCATAATTTCCTTTTAAAAGGAGAAGAACCACCATGGTGCTTTGCATGTGACAAATCCCTTTCTGTTCGCCATTTTCTGTCTGAATGTGCTGATTTGGTTGATGAAAGAGAAAGATGTTTTGGTTCAATGCCTTTTAATGAGATTTTTAAAGTATGCAATGGTCAACACTTGTTCCAGTTTTTACATAATGTGGGTTTGTTTTATCGCATTTAAGTCATATCCTCTTATTTGGTATTCTTGGTTGAGTTTAATTAGACTGATTTTATTCACATCTTTTACCATATCTAAATGTTAACAGTTTAATCTGATTTTACCTAATTTTATGTGGTCCTGATTCGGCTCTTGGCAGTCCGCTGGACCCTATAAGCACTGACTATCTATTTGTAGGCATGACAAATTAACTGCGGCAACAGTTCCCCCCGTTGGAGTGCCGGGGGTTTCAGTATAAATAGTATCCCCACTTTCTGGAAATTTAGTGCTTTAAATTCCCACTGTCGCTGTCTTCCTCATTTGCTCTTTCCCATTCCCGATCTGTCCTACCACTCTGCTATACTATCTTCTTCTTCGCTAGATCAATGACCTACCTTTTTTCTTGAAAACTCTTCCTGGACAAGACTCCTTGTTTGTGTATGAGGTCTGTTGGATCAGCTTGGGAGTGTTGGACGCTTTCTGATGGGTGGTCACTAGGGCTTCCTATGAATGTACTATTTAGCACTATAGGCATTTTATATGTATGTTTTTTGTTGATGATTTATAATGATGTTTGTATTCTATTTTGTTTTTGTAATCGGGGAGTTCGCGTAGTTGAGGTCAACCCTCAGCCGTCCCTCGCGTGGGATGTCTTTATTGTAAAGTGACTGGCCGGTGGAGGGCATTCAATTTTCCCACTGGGGTTGTTTCAACAGATCTTTTATGCGGATCGGGGGTTGTCCGGTCCTGATTTGGCTCGGAAGAGTCCGCTGGACCTAAAGCAACAATAAATCAATTCTATTTTATCAATCTACTATACTATCTTCTTCTTCGTCAGACCAGTCACCTACTTTTTTTCTTGAAAGCTCTTCGGGAGCAAAACTTATCATTTGTTTATGATGTCTGTTGAATCAGCTTGGGAATATTGGATGCTTTTTGCCAGGTGGTCACTGGGGCTTCCTTTGATGTTATTATTTAGCAGTGTAAGCATTTTCTATGTACGTGTTTTGTTGATATTGTATAATGATGTTTCAATTTGTATTCTATTTTGTTTTTGTAAACGGGGGTTTGATAAATTAGAGCATTTATTTATTTATTTAATCGTTCTTATATAGCGCTTTTCCAACTCAAGAGCTGCTCAAAGCAGGATCTAACTCAAGCCGCCCGAGACGCCCACCTGCAGCCTTTGGGCGCATGGTCTGACGCCCAAACAACTGAGCACAATCCTGGGCAGCCAGGGATGGGAAAGAAGGTCCTAGGTCCATTCTGGATATGTTCTTGTCACCGGCACTCACCCGTCTAGGACATGAGCGTCAGGATCTTTAAAAGTCCGTTATGATGGAATGTATGCGACACACAGACTAGACCTCGGTTTATACTCTCATCCGAAGGAGTAGGAAACGGGATTAAAGTGTCTTTCCCAGGGACACAACACAATGGCCCGGCCAGGGCTCGAACCCGGGACCTTCAGATCCGCAAGCCAAAGCTCTACCATTAGACCACCGTGCCTCAGCGTCCCCTGCGTGGGATGTCTTCATTGTAAAGTGATGGGCTGGTGGAGTGCGTTCAGTGTCACCACTAGGGTTGTTTCTGCAGACCTTTGTTGCGGATCAGGGGCGAGTCCTCTTTCAGTGAAGTTGTGGTCTTCACTTTTTGGTCCTGATTTGGCTCGGAAGAGTCCGCTGGACCTAAAGCAATAACCATGTAATGTAAAGTATCGATAGATGTTCTCAAGATTAACAATTATGGAAAACTGCTACTAAATTTGTGCACTGCTTTTGAATTGTGTATTATAAATGGAGTGTGCTTTGGCGATCGCTTAGGTTGCTACAAGTATATTGCTGAAAATGGAAGCAGTGTGATTGATTACTTTTTATTGTCAAAGGAACTTTTTGCTTATCTTTGGGATACTTGCTGTTTGTCTGTTAGTGACCGCTTGGAGTCAAATAATTTTCCCGATTCACTTGTTGTTATGCATGTTAGAAATAAATGTATTCTGAATAAGGATACCTTTACATGTAAAACTGAATTTGCTGAAAAGTTTATTTGGAATGCTTCATTTAAAGACATGTTTACATCCAGACTAAACTCTGAAGAATTGAGAGAGAAAGTGAAGGTAGCTATTGACATGATATCTGTAGATATAAATAATGCATTGTTTTTGTTTAATACATGTTTAAAGGATGCTGGTGAGTGTATGAAAAAAATTGCGTTTGAATAATATGGCTAATCAAAATTGGTTTTACTTTGAATGTCGTACATTTCGTAAGTCGGTTAGACACAAATTAAATAGGTTTAAAAAGAGTTTGGACTCAAAACACCAAGATAAATTTTGTATTGCTAGGTGTGAATATACAAATGTATTGCGTAGAAAAAAACCCAAAACATTATGAATGTATTTTAGGAAACTTGTTAGAGTCTGTCAATAACCAATTTGATTTTTTGAATAATGTTAAACAAATTCCACTTAAAAACTGTTGTGTTAAAAATGCTATCTCTATTGAAGAATGGTTTGTTAATTTTAAAGAGCTATTACACAAAACATCTTGTGTAGATAACGATTGTGATGAAGTAGGTTTAAATAATGATAATGAAGCAGATATAGGGGATACAAGGTATATGATTCTGAATAATACTATTAGTAGAGAACAAATATTGATTGCTTTGTGAAAATTAAAGTGTAATATGGCTCCAGGACCGAATGGCATTATTGGCGAATTTTTGAAATTTTCTAATGAAGTGGTTATAGATTTTCTTTTGCTTCTCTTTAATACACTTTTAGATAAGGGCATTTTTCCTGACCATTGGACAGAATCCATCTTCCTTTATTTAAGAAAGGTGATAATAATAATCCAAATAATTATAGGGGCATCTCATTATGTGATATTACTGGTAAATTGTACAATTCAATTATAAATAATAGACTTCAGATGTGGATTAATACTTATAATATTACAGGGGAATGGCAAGTGGGTTTTAAAAAAGGTTACTCTACAATTCATCATATGTTTACACTTTTAGCTTGCATTCAAAAGCAATTTTCGTGTAATCGTAAATTATATGCTGCGTTTATTGATTTCGAAAAAGCATTTGATTCTATATTCAGACATCATGATATAGTCAGGGCTTAAAATCCTCCTCGGATCCGAGGTTTTCCTCGTTAAAGTGATCTTCTTCCTCGGGAGAAAAAAATTAATTTCCTCGGAAAAAATATACCCTTCTCAATAAAAATTGAGAAGTATAAGGTGCACTTTATTCGCAAATTGTTATGATTCTCAAATGGCTCAAGTCATCAGTTGGTTATTTTGTTTGGTTTGCTAGCTACATTCTTTGCTAATAGTCAAAATGGCGGCGGCAACGATTGTGAACCGGGGAGATTCTTTTGATGACAGTTCCGCAAAGAATAAGTGGCGGTGGGAATGGACTGAAAAATCAGTAAAGGTTCAGTCGAGTCCAGATGGAGAAGAAAAGTTTGAGCTAATAGGTCAGCATATTCCAAATAATTTATGTTGATAAATCTCTTTGGACTTGTTGGAAGCAGTCAACAACACACACTGATTAATTGTGCTAAATTTTAGTGTTTTACTCCTAGTATTTTCCTAAATCTAGGAAAAAGAACAAGTAAATTACATTTTTTTTCCCCTGGCATATAACTTACAAGGTGCATTTATACTCAGCAGTAAAGTGGTAAACACTACTGCCCATCACAAAAAAAGTGCACAGATTTTGAGCTAGATTCTGAATAAAAATTATTGAGGAGCATATCCCCAGACTACTTTAGACAGGGCCAGACCCAAGGGGTGGTCCTGCTGCCCAGAAACCCCCTCTTCCACCTGACTGACTATGTACCTATTCCAAGGGTAACCAAAATAAATATCAAAGAAATAAAAAGTTTGTCAATTAATTTAATTATTATAACAATTTTATTTTTTAGAATACTTCCAGAATGCACCAGATTGCACATATTTTAATCTAGATTTCAAAACTTTTCCGGGGGAGCATGCACCCGGACCCCCCTAGGAAGTTCGAGTGCTTCGCACCCTCATCTGATGTACCCCTACATAGTTGGGAAAACGCGCTGA
Source organism: Oncomelania hupensis (assembly GCA_036898135.1). NCBI lineage: Eukaryota > Metazoa > Mollusca > Gastropoda > Littorinimorpha > Pomatiopsidae > Oncomelania > Oncomelania hupensis. The sequence continues at coordinate 15,199,268 of CM072516.1, forward strand.
TTTTCCTCTTTTTTCTCGGAGGACCATTTTAAGCCCTGATAGTAGATTTGCTCTGTCCATTGTGCAAGAAATCTGTTGATAACGAACTGCATTTTATTCTGTGCTCTACTATACTGTATAAGCGTAAACATAAGTTAATTTGAGGCAACAATTAATTCCTGTAAAATTTTATAGACGCCATAATCTTTTTTCGATTTGTGTTGCTTTTCTCGCAAATAATGAGATTATACAAAAACTGTCACTGTTAATTTATAAAGCATTTAAGATAAGAGATGTGCTGTTGTAAATATAGTGTATGCTGTTTTGTTTTGTGCTCATGGTGTTGTGAGATAATGTACTCTTTATAGTTCATCCGCGGTAACATTGCAGTGGACAAAGCGGCTAAAGATGCTCTGCATCTCGATTTTCCTCCAGAGATTTTCCAGTTTGTGCCCTACTCTGACCTACGTTGTATGACTGGATCTTATTGTAAACGACTGTGGCAGACTGGATTTGTCCGCTTCTTTGCCTAACTTTGCATCCACTCGCAAAGAAGAGGCAATTTTGTCTCGCCTTCATATTGGGCATACTTATGTCACCCACGGTTTTCTTTTAAAAGGAGAGGAACCACCATGGTGCTTTGCATGTGATCAATCCTTTTCCGTTCACCATTTCATGTCTGAGTGTGCTGATCTTATTGAGGAAAGAGAAACATATTTTGGTTCAATACCTTTCAAAGATATTTTTAAAGTATGTAATGGCCAACATCTGTTTCAATGTTTACATGATGTTGGTTTGTTTTATCGCATATAAATCATATCGACATGTCTTGTTTAATAATAATAATAATAATACAGGATGCTATACGCGCCTTTCCCCAAATCATTCAGGCTCAAAGCGCGGCGATCTATACCAACATACACGCTCACCTGTCTCATCCACCCTCACACACACCAAACACACATCCATCACTCAAACAGGTGGTGTAAATTGCAGGGAAATCGCTATTAGAAGACGGAAAGAAAATCTAATTTTTATTTTTGAAATTTTTATATTGACTGCGTCCTGTACCATTATTGAAGGGAGGGAGGAAACCGGAGTGCCCGGAGAAAACCCTCGGTGACCTCAATAGTCTCGTACCTAAGTCACATACGTTCGCCCCTCGCGGGAATCGAACCCGCGACCTTCGGCATAGGAAACCGGCGACTTATCCACTGCGCCACGAGGCCACCCCAGTTTAGTTGGGATTTTATTGAAAGGACTGATTTTATTGAAAGGACTGAATTTAGTGATTTGATTGAAGAAAGAAAACATATTTTTAATACATCAGTTTTAAAGAAGACTTTTAAAGAGGTGTCATGTGAAAGTGTGTTTGAGTATCTAAATGTAACAGGCTTGTTTTATAGGAATTGAGACATTTTCTAATATTTTAAGATAACGTCTTTCTGGTCCTGATTTGGCTCGGAAGAGTCCGCTGGACCTAAAGCAATAATCTTGTATTGTATTCTTTATAGTTATAATGTAAGAACTTGTTTATCTTGTTGTTTCTTATGTGCAGACCCCTTCAATAGGGGCTATGGCCTATTTTTTTAAATAAATTACAATCAATCAATCTCCCCTCTCTCTCTCCCTCCTTTCGTTTTCAACTATGTTAACAATTTCATTAAAAATTTTGCTTTAATTTTGCTCAAATTCACTGAATTCATATGCACATTTAAAATTGACCCAAACATCACTAAGATTGGCCATTGTTTTGTTGTCAACATGACTACGTTTTCATGAACTGTATGTGCTTCTTTCTTTTTTTTTTTTTTTTTTGGTGTACTGTTATAAATACTCAGTATGTAACTGGAAGACGGTAGCTTTTTGTCTGCAAACTCTTTTTGATTAAGAACCATTGCAATTGTTTTCAAACCTCCGTTACCCCCGTTGGGGTGCCGGGGGTTTCAGTATAAATAGTATCCCCACTTTCTGGAAATTTAGTGCTTTAAATTCCCACTGTTGCTGTCTTTCTCATTTGCTCTTTTTCATTCCTGCTCTGTTCTATCAATCTGCTATACTATCTTCTTCTTCGCTAGAACAGTCACCTACCTTTTTTCTTGAAAACTCTTCCGGGACAAGACTCTTTATTTGTGTGTGAGGTCTGTTGGATCAGCTTGGGAATATTGGACGCTTTCTGCCAGGTGGTCAATAGGGCTTCCTCTGATGTTATTATTTAGCAATGTAGGCATTTTATATGGATGTGTTTTGTTGATAATTTATAATGATGTTTATATTCTATTTTGTTTTTGTAAACGGGGGTTTGATAAATTAGAGTACAGCCTCAGCGTCCCCTGCGTGGGATGTCTTTATTGTAAAGTGACTGGCTGGTGGAGAGCTTTCAGTTTTACCACTAGGGTTGTTTCAGCAGATCTTTTATGACCCCCCCTTGGGGTGCCGGGGTTTCAGTATAAATAGTATCCCCACTTTCTGGAAATTTAGTGCTTTAAATTCCTACTGTCGCTGTCTTTCTCATTCGTTCTTTCTCATTCCTGCTCTGTTCTATCAATTTGCTGTACTATCTTCTTCTTCGCTAGACCAATCACCTACTTTTCTTGAAAACTCTTCCGGGACAAGACTCCTTATTTGTGTGTAAGGTCTGTTGGATCAGCTTGGGAGTATTGGACGCTTTCTGCCAGGTGGTCACTATAGGGCTTCCTATGATGTTATTATTTAGCAATGTAGGCATTTTATATGTATGCGTTTTGTTGATAATTTATAATGATGTTTGTATTCTATTTTGTTTTTGTAAACAGGGGTTCGATAAGTCGGGGTGAAGCCTCAGCCGTCCCCGGCGTGGGATGTCTTTATTGTAAAGTGACTGGCTGGTGGAGAGCTTTCGGTTTTACTACTAGGGTTGTTTCAGCAGATCTTTTATGCGGATCAGGGGTTGTCCGGTCCTGATTTGGCTCAGAAGAGTCCGCTGGACCTAAAGCAACAATAATGTAATGTAATGTAATGTGTGAGGTCTGTTGGATCAGCTTGGGAAAATTGGACGCTTTCTGCCAAGTGGTCACTAGGGCTTACTATGATGTTATTATTTAGCAATGTTAGCATTTTATATGTTTTGTTGATATTTTATACTAATGTTTGTATTCTATTTTGTTTTTGTAAACGGGGGTTCGATACATTAGAGTATTGCCTTAGCGTCCCCTGCGTGGTATGTCTTTATTGTAAAGTGACTGGCTGGTGGAGAGCATTCAGTTTTACCACTAGGGTTGTTTCAGCAGATCTTTTATGCGGACTGGGGGTTGTCCGGTCCTGATTTGGCTCGGAAGAGTCCGCTGGACCTAAAGCAATAATCATGTAATGTAATGTATCTTTTATGTGGATTGGGGGTTGTACGGTCCTGAATTGTAATATAATGTAGTTTAGATATTGCCCGTTTTCTGTTTTAACCACCTCCCACGTCACCTCTCCCCAGTGGGGGTGGCAGGGTTTTGTGGTTTTTGGATTTAGTTTATTCAGTGTTACCATTAGGCTTGTTTCGGCAGATCTTTTATGTGAATCAGGGGTGAGTCCTCTTTCAGCAAAGTTGTGGTCTTGATTTTGTGGTCCTGATTCGGCTCTTACAGTCCACGGGATCCTGTAAGCAACGAATAACTAACTTCTGTTTTAACATTGACTCGGATGAATGCACTCGTTTTACATGAAGAGCCATGTTTTCCTTTCAAATCACCATTGCCACATTCATTTTTATATAATATGTATTGTTTTCTTGTGTAAAATAAATCCTTTTGTTTTTATGAAATTCACTTTCATTTTTTTTCTGTACATGTGATATGCTTGTAAGTTTGTAAGCAAATGCAAAAGTACCACTCACTACGCATATTCAGACTAAACATGTAGCATACAAATAGAATCTCTCTCTCTCTTTCCTCTCTTTCTCTCTCTCCTCCCTCTTTCTCATTCTCTCAACTTTGTAATTTTAGAACCAAAACAAATATCATTTCTAGATTTGTTTGTGTTCCATACTTTAATTTTCATATTTCCCTTCTGGCTACTAATAGCATGTGATTAATTTCGTTTCTTGATAGACTTTTGTATGTTTTGGGGAAACGTTACATTTACTGTTATATAAATGTTTGTGTCAAATGGAGTCTGAACGGTTTTCTTCACATACTTCTGGAGGTAAAACCTTGAACTCCCAAAAGGCGCCCAATGTCATAAAGCGGGTATAGACAAATAAGAATGAATATATGAATTATAAACCGTATGCCTGTAAATAGTGCGTGCTCATCCCTACTTGAATTTGACTCCTCTCACTCTCATCTCTCCCACACTGTAGACAACAGAAATTTTAAGGATGCAGACTTTAATCAAACAATTACACATCAACATCACACACCAAATACGGAAGTTGTTTTACGTAGATTCCAAATTGTCAGGAGAACTATGGTGCATCTATATTGTCATTCCAATAGTCAATCGGAGTATCACTAGTATGGCTGCAAGAGAGAACCGAAAAAAGTCACTTACTGAAGCTGGGATAGGATAGGAAAGGGCCCGCTATCCACTGAGCGAGCTGGATCGATAGTACTATTCTGACCAAACTCTGACACAACTGCAGGGACCTAAAAAGAAAAAATCCAGAGTTAACGATTAAGATGATCTTCCGAGAAAAAAATAAGACTTGCTACGCCGTGATCGCTGTTAAAAACACGCAAATAAAAAGAAGCTTTGTTCACAATGGTAGGGTAGATGATTTTACTCTGTAAGGTTCTATTCCATTTGGATTTTGTTAGATCAGCAAAGCATTTATAAGGTTGGGAGGCATGCAAATACACTAAAACCTTTGAGTCATGAGCATGAAAATTATGTTTAGTTTTGCTCATACACCAATGGCAAATGCATTCCACATTACACACAATATTTATTGTAATGTACACATGTCTTTTTCGGGGCATATATTTTTGTGGGGCATATATACCCACAAAAGGTAATATTTCAGATAAGTGTATATATTATATATGCCCCATAATTTAAATATCCCACAAAAGGTAATATTTCGGATATACGTATATATATATGTGCCCCATAACAGAAATGCCCTGTAACACATTGGCACATCGAAAATCCCACAACAGACCTCATATATATATATATATATATATATATATATATATATATATATATATATATATATATATATATATACCCCATTATACATTATGTGACATAATGCGTAAATGCATGTTACTGTAAAAGATCATTATCGCACGTCATCGCTGATATCACTCTTGCTTAGAACTGTAATTATTAACACCTCCCAGGCGATCGATTTGTGATGAATAGCTGAATCCACAACTTAGAACACTAGACTTTAAGTTATCATACCAAATCACATAAAAATGGAAAATTAACAAGAATTATTTGTAATAATGAGGGCTGTTTTGAGGTATGCAGACTTTTATTGCTGTACAAGTAGGTCTAAAATTCCATGGTCTACGCCAAGATGTCAAGAACACACATAACACAGGAACACTTGGAGTTCTACGCATTTGGTTGGTAGACTATTAGGCAGCATTATCAGCCCCATGAACAGAAAAACTATATTCATTCTTTGAAGAACGGGCGCTGATAGGGACAGCTGGAAAACCTGGCCGATTTATCAGCCTCATAGAGTCATAGTAGGTGTACTCTCAGCCAGCAAATTTTTAAAAAAAAGTCAGACACTAAGAATGTTAGTGGCACAATAAGAATTTAAAAATCAATTAAGAGTTTAGTGTGTTCAGTTGGGTTTTGCCACACTAACGAGACAAACAGACGAAAACTACCATTCCACATCGGTTATACAACTACCATTCCACATTGGTTAAACGGCTGATTCACCAAACCATAAGAGCGCCTGTAGCTGGGTCGCCCTGAATAACAAAAACGAAGAACACACGCTTCAGCAACATCCACAAACATTGGGACTGTTGTGCTTTTTTTCTGTCACTGGTGAAAAAGAAGTTTGCCCACTTTTTTTTTTTCAAGGGGAATGATATCCTTTTGCTTAATGGCAGTCTCTCAAAGAGTTATCATATAATGTTCCTGAATGGGCTGCCACATATAATAGACTTTAACCAGCCTGAGGTCTGCTGGTGTGGTCCTTTCGATTTCTAAAAACAAGCCTGTAAAACGTGTGCTCTATCGCATTTCCAGACCTCAGTGTTTGTCTTATTTGATGTGTATTGCGTGTAACAAAATTGTGCCAACCGACCAACAAAGGTAGCGCTCATCAGATGAAATATTCCACGGCAGTAGGGCTTAGCCTGTGTCACCAAAACATGAAACTGAGTCTTGCGTTCATACTAGGCATTCAACTCAAAACCACTCAGTACTTTGGTCTTGACAGTAGGGCTTAGCCTGTGTCACCAAAACATCAAACTGAGTCTTGCGTTCATACTAGGCATTCAACTCAAAACCACTCCGTACTTTGGTCTTGAATTTCCAGGTCAGCTTTTTCCACAGACTGTCTCTGCTGCTGGCACCACGGGCATACCTCGGGGGAATCTCGGGTAGCCCTTGGGCGGCCTGCCCAAAAGGGTTATCGTCCACCAGCCCAGAACTGGTATCGTCCAAAGGCGTGTCTCCGTTGCGCTGTCTGAGGAACTTTTCGTAAGACTCTCCCGTCTCGATGAACATCTCAGCCTCTTCCCAGGAGCTGTCTGGAAGACTGTGTCTCTTGTTGTTCCCGTGTGACAATGTGCCAAACTTGGAGTCAGTGAAGCTGAAGTCTCTGAGGGAGTGGGAGGCTGACATTGGTCTTTCCTTGCTTTTATTCCCTTTATTGCCGCCAGAAGAAAGCACACTGTCGCGCTTCTTGTAGTGAGGTCGCTTAGCCTCTGTCTTGGCTCTCCTTTCCATCATGTTGGTATGGTGAGTGACTGGACGTCTTGGCCTGTACGTCAACGACTGCCCTATTGGCTGTTCTTCGTCAGACAGGTACTGGGAAAAGTCTTCGCCGACGTACTCCTTGTACACCTTCTGACCTCGGTGACTGGCAGGGTCATAGTCGTTAACCCCTTCTTCTTCGTCTAGCACCATGGTCTTCTCTTCCTCGTCGTAGTCTGGGTCAGGGATGAACACTCCATCTGGCTCACCTGCTACACAGAACAATGGGCAATCATCGTTACCATCGTTTTGCCTTAGTGCACAGAAGTGTCCTGCTTCTTAATCTACCGTCGTTTTGTGTGTGTGTGCTGGGTATGTGTGTGTGTCTGTGTGTGTGTTGTTTGTGTGTGTGTGTTTTAGTTTTGTGTGTGCATCATCTTTAGATTTACAGGCTTAACCAAGCATTTTGAAAAGCGCGGTATTTTCATTTTCAAATAAGGTTAATGATCGTGTCTTCACAAACGTGTCACAATAATAGTTCCAAAGGCTGCGGTTGAACTTGTCAAATAATTAGCCTTATACGATTGTAAATATGAAAACAATACATACCTCCTTTGTCACCTTTGACCTTCCTACCGGCAAAGGTATTCCCGTTTTGGTAAATGCGGCGTTTGAGTCCCTGATGGCCTGTTCTGCCACAGAACCACTGAAATCCATTACTGCCTCCTCTTCCTCTTCCTCGTCGTCCCTTTGATCCTCCTCCCCTTCTTTCATCCGAAATAAGGGATTTTCGGTCCCCTGCTGCTCATATCCGGGCATGCCGTCTATTGAAGTCAGCAACTGAAGGTCGCTCACGTCACGCTCCAGGTCTGTCGTCAAGTCCTCCTCTTCTGGGCCGTGCAGCACCATGGGAACGTTCTTGTCGCCTATGATGAACGCTTTGGCAGTGCCATTGTTAGATTTGCCGCCGTTGTTGGTGTTTACAGGAACATTTGGAGCCCTGCCTTTGCGTGGTGGTCGTACAGGAAGAGTAGATGCGTCGTCAACTGTTGGAGAACTGGCGATGTTGAGTGGGACATTAACTGGGAAAAAAAAAAAAAACATAAACAAACAAACATATTTTGTGTAGTGTAGATAAAACGGACTTTGATTGCATATCAACAACTTAAAAACAGAAGGGATCAATAGCACCAGTATTTAACAACCATGTCTTGATGTATATAAAAAAAAGTAAGCTACCATTATTGGTTATCAGTATTTTAATTACTCCGTAATGGATGTAGATGTTTCCACCTCTCACCATAAAAAAAGGTACTCTATCGACCGTTTTGCTGTCGAGGATCCGCTATAAGCGAGCGTTGTGGCGCTTGGTCTAAGGCGGGACTAACTTGCCTTGTTCACAGGCTAGCTGGCGCCTGACAGGCCTGGGATCGATCCTGTCTCTGGGCGTTATGTTTCTCCGAATATTATTTACTGTCGAGTCAGCCGACGTCTCTGGGTTTTTTTCCGGGTATTCCGGTGTGATCTCCCAGCAAAATAAATAAATAAATAAATAAATAAATGAAAGAACTCTTAGGTTTGGACGCGCCACAGTTAGGTTACGACTACGTCTTTCCCAGGGGGAGGGGGGGGGGAGGGGCCGGCCCACAATTTTCCGATAAAACGAGACAATAAAATGTTAAAAATCAAACTTTCAGCGTGTATAACGCATATCTGTTATTTATTTATTTATTTATTTAATCGTTCTTATATAGCGCTTTTCCAGCTCAAGAGCTGCTCAAAGCGCTGGCCGATACAGGATCTAACTCAAGGCGCCCGAGACGCCCACCCGCAGCCTTTGGGCGCATGGTCTGACGCCCGGACAACTGAGCACAATCCTGGGCAGCCAGGGATGGGGGAGAAGGACCTAGGTGCATGCTGGGTGTTTTCTTGTCACCGGCACTCACCCGTCTAGGACATGAGCGTCAGGATCTTTAAAGTCCGTTATGATGGAATGTATGCGATACAGACTAGACCTCGGTTTATACTCTCATCCGAAGGAGTAGGAAAACAGGAGTAAAGTGTCTTTCCCAGGGACACAACACAATGGCCCGGCCAGGGCTCGAACCCGGGACCTTCCGATCCGCAAGCCGAAGCACTACCATTAGACCACAGTGCCTCCATACAGTGTTATACATAGGACTTTACGCTATTTACCGCTGTGTAATGCGTGTAATGTCGCTATGGCAGGGAACAAATTAAAGCTGTAAGGAAAAGAAACTTTAGGAAAAGCCAAAGCATGAAGTTCTTACTCTCAGGGTCCACAGAGAGGATCTTGGGCTTATACTGTCCTAATCCTCCGGCAGGAGGCGGTGGCGCCTTGCTCTTCTTCTTGGAGCTGATGTTGTAGGAAGCCTTGGATTCCTTCTGCTCGTACTGAAAGGACGTCGCTCCCGGGCCGTTTTGTCCGAACAGTTCCCGCACGTGGTGACCCTGAGACGGCAACGCCGACGACATGGTGATTGTTGATGACAATGTCAGAGAACTTCTAGAGTTTGATTGCTATTTGGTGCTAACGAGTGTTGGCTGTTGATGACGCGTGGGAAGACTGATGCTGATGTTGAAATTAGATTGGACTCATGGTCGCTGCACAGTAGTGTCCAGTCCAGAAATATCAAGAGTTTCTTCCATTGAGTAATCCGGCCACTCCTGAAACAATGACAAAATAATAATAATAATAATAATAATAATAATAATAATAATAATAATAATAATAATAATAATAATAATAATTTCTAATAATAATAAATTATTATTATTATTATTATTATTATTATTATTATTATTATTACTGAAATTATAATTTTAATGAAGAGAGAGAGAGAGAGAGAGAGAGACAGACAGACAGACAGACAGACAGACAGACAGACAGAGTAAAGGTGCAGGAGGCGGAAGAAGAAGAAGAAAATAATGTTTGTTCAAAAAGAAGAGAAAAATACAGAAATTAAGACAAGAAGGAGAGTGTAGACCTACGTTGTGGAACAAGGCACACAGGGATAATGAAATTTTAAAACGGTGCACGCACACTCTGAAGTTTAAGACAGCAATAATAATGGTGGCCAAGCTGCTTTAGTTTAACTGCTTTTGTCGATCATAAAACTGACTAGTCAAGATGTTGATCCAAGTGTAAAATATAGCATGGAAATGACAACAGACAAGAAGCAAGTCTTAAGAGTAGGTTATTTAATAGTTATGCACAATCCTAAGACCCAGGAAGAGCAATATTGCAGGAAAATTAAACTGTCGTCAACGACATCAAACCTAAGATTTTGGAGAGTGTCTGTGCGCTTGTTGAAGAAAACAACAATCCCTCTCACTTTAGACGATGTAAAATTTACAAATTTTTGGTAACGCCACTGCTAAAATCAGATTCAAACTGATGTCAAAATGGTTGCATACAACTAAAACTTGCACATGTGATGAAACCCACACTGTGAATCCAAGCACAAACCTACTTATTTCCCATATGACGATGGACGAAATCAGATTAAAAATGGGTAAGAATAGAGAACTAAAACAAATATAATTATATAAGTTCTCAGCTAATAGTTAGAAGAGCAGAAAAACGTACACATCATCATGTGATGAAAACTTAATTAGACGCAAAGACTATATATAACAAGTCTTGTTGATTCATAGTCTTTGCTATACGTACATGTATATACATGTATACTTTGCTAAGAATTTCCTTGCAGGTGTTTGTGGGGACAATAAAGATTCTGCATATTCTGTATATGTATACGTATCAGTACAACTTAATCTGATGAATTAAAATTGATGCAACGACAACGTACATGTACTGATTTCAAAGCAAACTTGTAAAGATGAAGCTTCACGCACTGCTAGTTTTCTGCTCTCTGTATATAGTTTGTTCAGTAACTGAAGAAAGACAGGAAAAGAGGAGGAGGAGGAGGAGGAGAGAAAGAGGGAGAGAGAGACACTTTGACACTAATGAACAATGGCCTTTGGTCCACTTCATGGTTGACAATCAACAAGGGAGCTTTAAGTAAAAATCAAAATTACACATTTAGGCATATGAAGAAAAAGGCGCATTTCAATCTGATTCCATTCATACCGTATCTCATTCCATTTACATTCTGTCTCTTAAATGTCAACATCATGTACTCCTTTAACTTGCCCACTGCATTATTGCTGGTTTGTAATTATTATACTTTACTCTTTAATTTAAATGAAGCAATTGACATGTCAATCTCTCCTATTATAATTGTCTATATGCTCACTCATCTCTGATTTATTGTCATTTTATTTCCTCCTCCTCCTCTCTCTCTCTTTCTCTCTCTCAATACCAGCTATCTTCCTTGGAGGTTCACACACTACCCACAATGCTGATCGTGCTTCTGGAGGCATTTGTACAGGAACCACGCAAGCTGACGAATCTTTCCAATATCACTGGTGCCAATCAAATTAGCCAAGTGTTGTCTTTGATTGTAATGTTCTACGTTCTGCAAGAGACCTGGGCGCAGAGAGAGAGAGAGAGAGAGAGAGGGGGGGGGGGGGAGAGGGGGGCGAGAGAGGGGGGAGGTAACCCCTTCTCGATCTTGAGAATGTGAAATGCGAATAACGTACCCTTCCCGTCCTTCGCCGCTCTCTGTGTGCTCTTAATGCTAGGCATGACACAGCTTTGCAACCTGTAATGGACTGTAGAAAGGGAGCGAAGAAATGAAAGAGGGAAAGAAGAGCTAATAAAAGGGAGGTGACATAAACTGCCAGAAATGGGGCATAAAGAGGGGACACGAACGTTGTTCAAAGGTAACGGTATTTCCTCACCTTTCGGTCGATAGGGGAGGTGGAGGGGGGGGGGGGGGAGGAGGCAAGGTGGACGGGGGGGGGGGAGGAGGGGGAAAGTGAGAGGAGAGAGAGTAATTTGGAAACCTCTCTTTTATGTGGGCTAGCTTTATGGAAGCGGTGCCCACCTCCTCTCCCTCGTTGCCTTACCTTCCCAGGTTATAAACAAAGTCCCCATTCACAGCACCCTCATTACGCTGGCCCAAGATAAGTGTGATTTCCAACATCACGCTCCCAAACGGCCACAGACTATGGGACTACCTTTACCTTTTTTTCTGTTGTTTTTTTTACCCCATTCACAGCTTGGGGGGGGGGGGGGAGGGGGGGGGGGGGGGAAATGGCGTGTGTTGTGCGCTGGTTTCGTGTTCTTTGTGTCGTTTGGTGGTGACCTTTTAAGTATGGTCACCCATCCAAGCATTAACTGACCTCGACGTTGCTTATTAGTATCTATATCTAGCGTGTGCCCAAAAACCCCAACGCCGCAGCAGCACCCTTATAGATAGCTGGGAGTTTTTTTTTGTTTTGTTGTGTTTTTTTCTTTTTTTAAATTTACCTTCGTGCATCAATGTTTTAAATGTTCGTAAGTGAAAGAAAAAAAAGAAGAGAAGAGAGGCAAAATGCAGAGAAAGAATGAAAGAAAGAAAGTGAAAAGATGAAAAGAAATTAAGACGATCGAGGTGGAAAAAAATAGTAATAATAATAATAAGAAGAAGAAGAAGAAGAAGAAGAAGAAGAAGAAGAAGAAGAAGAAGAAGAAGAAGAAGAAGAAGAAGAAGAAGAAGGGAATAAAATAACTTAAATCGCGGAAGAAGAAGAAGAAGAAGAAGAAGAAGAAGAAGAAGAAGAAGAAGAAGAAGAAGAAGAAGAAGAAGAAGAAGAAGAAGGGAATAAAATAAAGAAGAAGAAGAAGAAGAAGAAGAAGAAGAAGAAGAAGAAGAAGAAGAAGAACAAGAACAAGAGCAAGAACAAGAACAAGAAGAAGGGAATAAAATAACTTAAATGGCGGAAGAAACAAAAGCCTGCTTTGTAGAAAGATGAAACAAAAGAAGGCTGGTAGATGACATCAGAGGTACTAGGTGAGGTGACGTCAGAGAAGAAGACGGATCAAACATAAACCTTTTTGAGTGTTTAGATGTAGTGCTCCCCACCCTGACTAAGATCGTAAACGACTCCCTTGCTTCTGGAACTTTTCCGGACGTCCACAAAACTGCTCTTGTCACCCCACTGTTGAAGAAACCTTCGTGTGATCACAATGAGTTGAAAAACTTTCGTCCCGTCAGTAACTTGTCATTTGTCTCTAAACTAATAGAAAAAGTTGTCCTGTCCCGGCTCTCTGATCACCTCACATCAAACCATCTGTTCAACCCCCTGCAGTCTGCGTATAGGTCTGGACACAGTACGGAAACGGCTTTAGTGAAAATTGTAAATGACCTCCTACTTGCCTTAGATCAAGGAAAAGTTTCTATTCTAATGCTGCTTGATCTATCAGCAGCATTTGACACCATTGACCACGGTTTTCTCCTCAGTCGACTGGAATATGTTTTTGGAGTCCGCGATTCTGCGCTTCTTTGGTTTTCTTCCTACTTGTCCAACCGTACTCAGTCTGTCTCCATAAACAGTAGCACATCTGATCCTGTTCTGCTGCGCCATGGCGTGCCCCAAGGGTCCGTATTGGGTCCTGTATTGTTTGTTTTATACACCTCGCCTCTCGCTGATGTCATGGCTGCCCACTCAGTTCTTCATCATTCCTATGCAGATGATACCCAGCTACAGAAGTCTGCCGATCCTAAAAGTTTTGACACTCTGGTGCGCTCAATGCAAGAATGTATCCTGGACGTTAAATCCTGGATGGCATTTAACAAGCTAAAACTAAATGACGAAAAAACGGAAGTCATGGTTGTCTCTTCTCCACGCATGTCTTCCTCCATTCAACTCCCAGAGTACATTACCATAGGCAATGTTATTGTCCCTTTCTCGGATACAGTAAAGAACTTAGGCGTCACGCTAGACTCCCACCTTAATATGCATGCACAGGTACTGAGCATCATTCGTGCTGTCAACTTTGAACTCCGCCGTATTGGTTCGATTCGGCACTATCTGTCTGAGCAAGCTGCAAAGACTCTTGTCTCTGCGTTCATATTGTCTCGTCTAGACTATTGTAATGCCTTGCTGCATGGCTGTCCCCAGTACCTCCTTATCAGGTTACAGAAACTGCAGAATAATGCTGCCCGCCTAATCCTGAGAATCCGCAAGTCTGAGCACATTTCCCCCCACCTTCAAGCACTTCACTGGCTTCCTATAGAGACACGCATCAAATACAAAATCGCATGCCTTACTTTTGGTGCATTTACACAAACGGGACCCGCCTACCTCACAGACATGATTCAGACATACACACCATCCAGAACACTCCGCTCCTCAGCAGACACCTCCATTCTTTCCACCCCTAGAGTTAACACTAAATCCTTTGGTGAACGCTCTTTTACCATTGCTGCTCCTCTCGTCTGGAACTCTCTCCCTGCCAGTCTTCGTCACTCTCCATCCCCTGACTCTTTCCGCACAGGCCTAAAAACTCATCTTTTCCCACTTGCATACACATAAACATTCCTCCCCCTCCCCCCGCACCCTTCCACCCCTCATGTCCGTGCCTGCATCTCAGTGACTTACTTTGCCTGCGAGTATGCCCTGCTTGTGTTTTGTCATGAATGTTGCTGATTATTTACGTGTGATATGCTAATTGTTTGTATGGTTTAATTGTTAATGTTGTTTAATTGTCGTGCTCTGATTATGTTGTACTATGATTTGCTTGTATGCTTAGTGTTTTTGTCTTTATGACCCTGTTGTTTGTATTGCCGTGGTTTAACTGTGTGCTTGTATATCCTTTCGCGCTTTGTATGTATGGCTATGTTGTTGAGGTCTTGCTTGGTATGCTTTGCTTGTTTGCTGATGTTGTTTTTAAATATTGTGTTTTCTATGTGTAGCATGTTTGTGTAAATAGCTGTTATTGTAAAGCGCGTTGAGCATTTATATGAAAACGCGCTATATTAAATATACATTATTATTATTATTATTAGGAGGAGGCCGTGAAGGACAGGAAGAAGATCAAAGAAGAAAATCTGAAAATAATGTGGAGACTACAAATAAGTGGGCCCGCATACACAACTTTGGAGTCCCAGTTTTTTAAAAAGGTGCAAGAACATAAAAAGTCAGCATTGTTGTTGTTGCTGCAGCTGCTGTTGTTGCTGTTGCTGTTATTTTAAATTAAAATAGATAACTATGCTACTAAGTGAATCATGGATCATTATGTCTATATCATAATCTATCTGTTGTGATTGTGATGACTTGTTTGCAGAAAGTTAGCTTTATGTATTTTGTTTGATTTTGTGTGTGTGATTTTATTTATTTTTTTTCTCATTGTATAATTTCTAATGCAATATTGTAAGTTGTTTCATGTTTGTTTCTTTCCTTTCATGTAAAGCGCTATGCGCTTGTCTCTAAAAGGACAAGTAATAGCGCTATATAAATGTCCATTATTATTATTATTATTAAGACCCTTTTCTGTCTCGTCCATTAAAAGTGTTGTTATAGTCAACAGGTCGAAAGTAACAATGAAGTATTACATTACATTACCTTAAAGCTTACAGTAAGCGTCACAAGTAGAACGTGACTATATACCATGGATCAGACGTGTTACAGTAGGAAATTTAAAAGACTCCGATTATGTATTTCCTTTGAATGATATAATGTCGTCCAACTTCGAACTGAATGGACCAGACAGAACAGGGTCTTATCTAGTAGATTAAAGCTCTAGTCAACAATTTACGTGGGTTACACTAGCACATTCACAAACTAATACATTAATTTTAAATAAAGTTTAAAAAAAACAAACACACAAATACAACGCAAGACATAAATGTTTAATTGTATGTACAATAAACAAATGAGAGAAAACAATAAACTTTACATACAAGACCGCGATCTTTAAATTCATGTTACTGCACCTGCGTAGCACTTACACGCTCACGTATTCATTCACTCACCCCCAACTACCCAACTGCTGTCCACACGCACACACTTCTGTCCGCACCCGCCCTCAGCAATTCACGATATGATACAGACCTATATGATCCATCATTCATCATTAGTTTCACGATAGTTTTTTTTTCTTCTGCATAATGCTATGTAAATAAGTAGGCATAGTTATAAGCATAACAATACAAAACAAACAATAATTACAATGGGCTACTGAATATATATAGAGAGAGAGATAGAAAGAGAGACAGAGAGAGAGAGAGACAGAGAGGAGAGACAGAAATATATATGTGTGTGTGTGTGTGTGCGTGTGTGTGCGCGCATGTGTATTTATGTGTGTAAGTGAGTTACTAGTGTCAAGACTCTTGTCTTAGAACATTTTAAGTGGAAAGGAAAAGTATGTGCAAACCAGAGGCTGTCAAAACTTTGCGTACATAAAGCAGAATGTTTCGAAGTTTTTTCCCCTAAGTTTCAATGAGAGGTAGACTCAGTTGTTGCTAGGCTTGGAATTTAAACCCAAACCAAAGGGCATTCTCTCTCCCCCCTCCCCCATCCCTCAGCCTTTCTCCAGCCCCTTTCCTTCCCTATCTACACGCTCTCCACCTGTAGTCACGGTACAGAACCACAATGTGACATTTTTTTAAAAACATTTATTTCTTTCGTTCTTTCGTTTACTTTCTTTCTTTCTTTTCTTTTGCTCTATCTTTCGTTCACTTTCTTTCTTTTCTTTCTTTCTTTACCTTCTTTCTATAATTTGGTTACTCTCCGCTGGGTTTGTTTGTGTGCGCCTGTGTATGTATTCTGAGGGAGGTAAAATGTTGACTGCTTATAGCAGACGACCGTTTCACGTTCACATTCAAATGTCGCAAATATTAGACAAACCTTTTTCACTACCCCCACACCCCTCCCCAAAGTATGGATATAAAAGCCAAAGGTCATCTGTTAGCGTTAATAAGACAGTTTTATAAGGAGGTGTTCTGGTCATTTGGGTTTATAGACTTTAGACTCGCTTTTCACGCTCACCCATTTCGTTTGCACCTCTAACCGATATCGATAAATATTAATTGCTTTTTGATGTTGGTGTGCAAAGGCCATGGCCTGTGTACACAACAGGTCTGCCACACCCTACCGGCTAAGCTCCAACCACAAAGGTCAAACGCACTCTCAATAAATTACCGAAAGGGTTCCTACCCTATCCTATCCCGTAACTCGAAGGTCGTTGGGACACCATAGTTGATCGTTTAACGAGTCCCTTTGGTTATCTCACAGGCGCTCGCGTGTTACCTGATACAAGCGCCTGGGGTACCAATATACAAGCTCACATTTATCGCCTACACACGCACAACAAACACACCTGTATCACTCAAACATGTGGTGTAATGGCAGGGAGATCGCTATTAGAAGACGGAAATGGAACCGAATTTGTATTTTTGAAATTTTGATATCGACTGCATCCCATACCATTGTTGGCGGGAGGGAGAAAACCGGAGGTAAGCTTACCCGTAGAAAACCTTCGGTGATCTCAATAGTGTCGTACCCAAGTCACATATACGTTTGCCCCTAGCTGGAAACAATACGCAGTCCCCCCCCCACCCCACCCCCCCACCCCACCCACCCCAAAAAAAGACCCCCGTGGGGGTGCCGGGGGCTTCAGTATAAATAGTATCCCCACTTTCTGGAAATGTTTTGTCCCCTATACGCACTGTGTCCGGGGACGTTAATTTATCCACTGAACTAAACTGGAAATTTAATGCTATCAATCAATATTTCATTTATTGTCTATTCACACATTCAGGTGATATTAGACATTAATTAATAACAACAACAATATAATCAAATCACAATTAAGAACCTTATAACAAAATGGAATGAAAGGGGAAGAGGGATTTAACACCAAACTATAAAATTATATTATATTATATTATAATTATATTATATTATATTTAATGCTTTAAATTCCCACTGTCGCAGTCTTTCTCCTTTGTTCTTTCTCATTCCTACTCTGTTCTATCAATCTACTACCGTAGTACATGTATACTATCTTCTTCTTCGCTAGACCAGTCACCTACCTTTCTTCTTGGAAACTTTTCTGGGACAAGACTCCTCATTTGTGTGTGAGGTCTGTTGGATCAGCTTGGGAATATTGGACGCTTTCTGCCAGGCGGTAACTGGGGCTTCCTATGATGTTATTATTTGGCAATGTAGGCATTTTATATGTATGTGTTTTGTGGCTATTTTATTATGATGTTTGTATTCTGTTTTGTTTTTGTAAACGGGGGTTCGATAAATGAGAGTATAGCCTCAGCGTCCCCTGCGTGGGATGTCTTTATTGTAACTGTCAATTCGCCTCAGTCACTCGCCTGAACATCAAGCCGCCTAGGGTTAGGGTTAGGCTTTCAGTTACGCGAGACAATATGGCGATATAATACCAGCTAAAAGAATACAACACAACGAAAACAAGGTGAGGCGAATTGACAGTTAGGCGAATCGTCATACACCCCTCCTATGTTGTCATGCCGTTATGCATAGCTGACAACCTTTGATGCATTTCCATGACCCTACCATGTTTTTAAATGCAAATTATGTTACCGTTTTCCATTAAAAAAATTTTTTTTTACATCTGTATGCCTCAGAAAAATGCAGTTAATGTATTTTCCTCACGAGCGTTTGATTAATCCACAATAACGATAATTATAATGTATACTAACATTTAGGTGTATGAATAAAGGTTATTGTTGTGCCTGTGTACACTGCCTTAGTCAACCTAATTCGGAAGGAAAAGGTTAGAATCTAAGCTGTCCGAGGAAAACACAAACCAATCTGCTTTTCATGCATATAGGTACGTCGGTTTGTTTACAATTACGGCATGCTCCATCAATGACCATAGCAATTAAAACCGCAGGTGCGCTCGAACTTAACAATAACCTGCGTCAGTGTTTGATCGATACCACAGAGCAACCTGTTTAATCAAGACAGCATTATTTTGATGTCGTATTTATTACAGTGCAACCAGCAATAATAATAGCGGTATGGAAAGAATGAACATTGAAAATTAAACGGTATGTACAAGCCACTACGACCTTCCACATGTGTGCCAAAGGAGATACCATGCATCAACTGCAGGAGTTCGTGATCGAGTGGCACATATCAAACAGCAGACAAAAACAATGGAGGGAGAGAGAGAGAGAGAGAGAGAGAGAGAGAGAGAGAGGAGGAGGAGGAGGAGGAGGAGGGGGGCGAAGGCGTGGACTGAGCATGCTGAGAAAAAAGGTAGTATAGACAGAAAAAACGGCTTGCCAACCGTGTGTCAACTGAGATAAAAGCAGAGTTCGTGATCGAGTACCATACAATGACCTAGCTTGAGGGCGATTCAGTAATATCACTCACCGTGCACCGCCTCTGTCGATCGATATCTGTCGATGCTGATCGTACTAGGTTGGCTGGTAAAACGTTTACCAGGAGAGAAAAAGGCGAGACCACTTAATTTATATTAATTTGTTCCCTCAGTTGAAGCCGAGAGGTAGCAACATACCTCTCTATCTTGCATGATTTTCGAGCCGTTTGACAACATTCAAAAATATTTCCTTTTATAAATGTAAAGTTCCGCAGCTGTGTCCGGTTGTATACATTAAAATTAAAAGTCTGTTCAATATTGTATTGTATACAAAACTTTCAGTCACTATCTTGCTATTCTCGAGTGGTTGGATAATCTATGAGTAGGCCTATCAACTTGAAGTAAGCTTTCTTTCTTAAAATGTGTCTTTACTAACCTGACATTGTAGGCTAAAATGAATGAATGAATGAATGAATGAAAACAAAAACAGCGCATACAAACTTCTACAACCAAGGGCCTGCTCACGGCGCTTCGATGAAAAGACGTTAAATAAAATGAACAGGCAATCAAATTTGGTTTACATACCGTTCTGAACACAATCTGTACTGCACACATCTGTACTGCACGGTAGCGTGTTTTGTAACAAGGAAGTGCTAGCGATTAGCATTTTCATGCGTGCGAGAGCTTATCCATCCAAAACCTGTGAATACGTTGCCTACTAAAGACACGTGGTATACTATTTTGAAATAGGCCTAGCCTACCAACCGATCAAATTCTTCTCAATGTTTCTGCGCCAAACTTTAAAAACCAAGGTCGTGCATTTATTTCATAGTTGCGGTTGTTGAGTTCAGTTAGTTGGTTGTTTAAATGTAACAGAGATTATGAGTGTAGCGCACGATGAAGCAATAGAGCAATATTTGATAATTATATATATAGGTCTAGAAGAACAAAAACAGCAAGACGAACCGCAATGAGAACTACTACGATCAAAAACAACGAGAACAACAACAATAAGAACTCAACTACTTCATTGATTCGATGTTGTCTGTTGCAATTAAAAAAAAAAGTCCTTCCTCCTCACTTTGCAGCTTTAAAATAACCACACGTACTTACGACGTATATAAAACGATAATATTACAAAATTATTATATTCAACCAAAGTTTATACGAAACACAACATGCAAGTTAAGCTACGATACAAAAGCCTAAGCCTGTATCATGTGTAATTACCTATATCATTATGCGTGTAAACCGGTTTTATTAGAGCTACAACCTTACACATAACCTAGTTCTGTTACTTCACTTTTGTTCTACTGATCTCATAATGTGTATTCGCTTTTATAATCTCACAAAAACACGAACCCCAATCTCTATAACACAGAGGAAACGTGAGACAGATTAAAAAGGAGACAGGAAGAAGATTTGTAGATCTATACACTGTACCCGACCTCTTGGGGGTAAAACACCAAAAGCACACAGGGAAAGCAAATAAAATATTTCAGGGTACAGTCTTGTCTGTTCACACACCGACACACCCGGCCGTCAAGTTAACTTAAAGTGTTTTTAAGGGGTGGAGCTGGAATGCGTTGTCACAAGAGTGGTTCTATCCGTTTAACCGTTTGAACCCAGTATTTAAGGGATACAAATTATACACACACGACCTCAAGGCTAACGTGCTGTGTTTAAAACAACAACAACAACAACACAACAACAACAAAATTGTAGTCTGTCTGTTTCATGTGATCAACTTGAAAATATTGAAAACAAAGAATACCAGTTTATTAGACCGCCCGTACGTTGGCAATGAGCTCGACGCCCTTCTAAGCTTTACGCCATTGGAACTTTCCTAATCACCTAATCGATTTTACCATTTAAAATCCAGGATCCAGCAGTCGACTCCCATGTTACCTTGTGCTAGGAATACCAGATGGAACGAATTAACAATGTAAAACACGCGTTGATTTAAACACATGAATGCAAGAACATATAATGATGTATAGCCACACAATTATTGATTCTTTAGCTCATACTATAAAGCAACTATTTAGTTTATGCAGTGAGGGCGCAATATTCTTATGTCTTTTTGGTTGAAATAAAGAAAGAAAGAAAGAAAGAAACAGAAGGAAAGGAATGAAAGAAAGAAATGTAGAAAGAAAGACAGGAAAGAAAGGTAGACAGTAGGAAGAAAGAAAGAAAAAAAAGACATTTTGACAAGGTTTCGCGAGTGAGTGAATGAGTAAGTGAGGTAGGTGTGTGTGTGTATGTGTGTGTGTGGGTGTGTGTGGGTGTGCGTGTGTGTGTGTGTGTGTGTGTGTGTGTGTGTAAAAAGTATATATTTTGTATGCTTGCTGTTAAAAAGAGCATTTCAGTTCATCCGTCAGAACAGTTAGTGGTTGCACCCATGTAAACCCAGAGGGAAGATCGACACTGAATATGCGCGCCCTTTCGTCACACTAGGTCACAAGAACAATCACACTCACTTGTATAAGCAGACAATAAGAAAAAGGTCAGTATAATGAATACCCAACGCACAGTATACAGCGCATCTTTAGTTAGTTAAAATAGATTAACGTCCCCGGACACAAAAGCGTATAGGGGACGACAGCGCATCTGAGACCAGACGAGGCTTTTGTACAAGAGAGAGAGAGAGAGAGAGAGAGAGAGAGAGAGAGAGAGAGAGAGAGAGAGAGAGAGAGAGAGCGAGAGAGAGAGAGAGAGAATCAAGAATCAATCAAGAATTTTATTTAATAAGGTCATAGCCCCATATGAAGGGGTAAGCACATTACAAAAATAACCACATCGGAATAACAACAATGACCCCTTGGGGTCATGAGCAATCTTGCCACTGTAGATTGTTCTAACCTATAAAGGGAAAAGTGAAAGCCCCAGTTGAAAACCTGTCTTTCCTTTGTAGGAATGACTGATTCACTGCGGCAACAGTACCCCCGCTGGAGTGCCGGGGGTTTCAGTATAAATAGTATCCCCACTTTCTGGAAATTTTTGGAGGGGCCGGGTAGCTCAGTTGGTAAGAGCGTCTTGCTAGTAACCGAAAGGTCGCTGGTTCGAATCCCGGATTGGTCAACGTGTGATCATATTATTTTCCCCTTTACCAACAACTGGCCCGCTGGTGTCAGTATAAATCGGTCCAGTAGTCACCTATATGCGAAAGTGTCGTGTGACTATAATCTACAAACAAACAAACAAACAAACAAACAAAAACTGGAAATTTAGTGCTTTAAATTCCCACTGTCGCTGTCTTCCTCATTTGCTCTTTCCCATTCCTGATCTGTCCTATCACTCTGCTATACTATCTTCTTCTTCGCTAGATCAATGACCTACCTTTTTTCTTGAAAACTCTTCCTGGACAAGACTCCTTGTTTGTGTATGAGGTCTGTTGGATCAGCTTGGGAGTGTTGGACGCTTTCTGCCGGGTGGTCACTAGGGCTTCCTATGATGTTATTATTTAGCACTATAGGCATTTTATATGTATGTGTTTTGTTGATGATTTATAATGATGTTTGTATTCTATTTTGTTTTTGTAACCGGGGGTTCGAGTAGTTGGGGTAAAGCCTCAGCCGTCCCCTGCGTGGGATGTCTTTATTGTAAAGTGACTGGCCGGTGGAGGGCATTCAATTTTCCCACTAGGGTTGTTTCGGCAGATCTTTTATGCGGATTGGGGGTTGTCCGGTCCTGATTTGGCTCGGAAGAGTCCGCTGGACTTAAAGCAACAATCAATCAATCAATCAATCAATAACAACAATGAGTTAACATCTTGAGATACTTCTCTCAAACGTTTAAATGCAAAACACAGATACAGAGCTAGATTTCGTAGTACTGTCATACTTTGTGTAGAGAGAAGTAAGCTTAATTGGACAGCAGAAGGGTACCTATAATATTTAGGCAAGATTAAATCGCTTCTTAATCCCCTATACGCTTCTGTGTCCGGGGTAATCTGCCTAACGAAACGAACGAAACGAAACGATCGCTTCTTAAATCACTCAGGCATGGACAACAGAGAACAAAATGGACTTCATCTTCACAAGCTAGACCGCATAGACGGCATGGCGAATTGTGATAGGTTACACTTTTAAATTTATATGCAGAACAGCAATACTTGACATACCACAACGACATTTTGTCAGTGCATTCTTTACATAATTATTCACATCTAGAAATATATAAGCTTCCGTGTTATTTGTTGTTTAATGTTCTATTAAAAAAAAAAAACCATACTATTACTCTGCTGTAGATGTGCTTCCCACTCTTGCCACCTGCAATCTATTAGTCGTTGTTTAAAACATCTCATGAAAGCATTAATACAACCAACCCCCTGATTTTCCCAAACGTATAAGAAACCATAGCTACCCAAACACATCCGTACTCTTGATTCCCAAGTAACGTTACCTCTAAATTATAAAGCATTGTATAGCAGTTAGCAGGGAGACGGTTTACATCCATACGGACTAATCTCAGCCAATATCGAATACAGGCAACATAGGAATTTACATACAAAGGAAATCTTCCTAATTCACCATACACAATATCGTTTACAGTACTGCTGTGTACATTTAGAAACCTTTTCATGGCGAACAGATGTACCTTTTCTATTTCTTTACCCTTGTCAAACCCCCAAATTTCCGCACCATATTGTACAATTGGTTGCACCTGTGCATCAAACAATTTTACAAAGATGTCAAAAGAATTATTTTGGAACTTTATACATAATACATAATACATTTATAAGAGCTTTTTGGGCCCTAGACATCAAAATGTAGTCTCCTCTCTGAAAATCCTTAACGGGAAGAGAGGGGACTATAAACTGATTAAATAAATAAATAAATAAATAAATAAATAAATAATAGACATCAAATCTTGACAGGCAAAGCTAAAGCTCAGTCTTGTGCTAAAATATTTACCAAGATATTTATATGCATTCTCAACCAACACTGAGAGAGAGAGAGAGAGAGAGAGAGAGAGAGAGAGAGAGAGAGAGAGAGAGAGAGAGAGAGAGAGAGAGAGAGAGGAGAGAGAGAGAGGGAGAGAGAGAGAGAGAGAGAGAGAGAGAGAGAGAGAGAAAGAAAGAGAGAGACACACACATACACACACCACATACGCATACCACACACACACACACACACACCCACACACACCCACACACAATGAGAATCTATATATGATAAAGCTGTGTACACAACATTTAAAAACCTATATAAAAGATCGACGAAAATATACAACGTTACTGTGTATCAACCAAGGCGCTTGTATCTGGACACGCGGTCGCCTAGCGCATGACGCGTCTCACTTTGGTTATCTAGTATTATAGATAACCAAAAGGTTACGCGTCACAAACATAAGGAGACGCGTCATAGGCATAGGAGCACGCGTGTCCAGGTACAAGCGCCTGACGTATCAACATTATAGAAAGACAAACAAAAAAATCTCCGACTTATCCAATCCATCCTACGCTGAATCGTATGGCACACTATAATCGCAAGCGGCAAGCCGGAGTGTTGCATATTTTCAGGTTA
>CM072516.1:15226343-15461343 GCA_036898135.1 Oncomelania hupensis
TGTGTAACGTTCAGGAGTAGAAAAACAAGACAAAAAGACTGTGTAACGCACAGGAGTAGAAAAACAAGACAAAAAAGGCTGTGTAACGCACAGGAGTAGAAAAACAAGACAAAAAAGGCTGTGTAACGTTCAGGAGTAGACAACAGAAAAGGCTGTTTAACTAACGTACAGAAGTGGGAGACAAAAAAGGTTGTGTAAGGTCAGGAGTAGAAGAGAAAAAACCAAGCTGTGTAACGGACACACACGGGTAGAAGACACAAAAGGTTGTGTAACGTTCAGGAGTAGACAACAGAAAAGGCTGTTTAACTATGTTACGTTTGAGACGCGCACGATAAATCCGATCGTTTTGTTTTGCAAAGCATGCAATAACAGAATGTATTTACCTTTGATTTGATTTTGCGTTGTTGTTAGAAAAAGCTTTGTATAATGTTGATAATTTTCGTTGGTCGATATTATTGGAGAATTTTCTAGAATCACTTGTTTACTATTGATCGAAGGATGTAGATAAATCTAGCGGTAGCTACGAGATGCTTCTAACCTAAATAAAGTGATATGACGTAAGACAGTGCATAGTTCCGGTGACGAATTTTATTGTGGTTGGCTGTAATTGCGTCACGCTGGAATGTTCGAAGTTTCTCTAGAGTATATACAAAGAGACTATATATAAGTGCCGCACTGTTTCAAAAAAGAAGTGCAGTCCCCTATTCGCTCATGTGACGCGGGACTTTAATCTATTTACCATTCCATACCAAAAAAGATAGTGGAGAGTTGAAAAATTAAAAGTGAAGAAAGTGATAGAGATTTGTGATGCAGTTGTTGATGTACGCTGAATAAAGTTGGAAAACTTCATACGACGACTCCTGCCTTGTTGCTGAGTGAACAGGTTGCGTGGGTAAACGAATCTGAGTTACACTTATCAGGATTCAAGCATCGGGGCTGAATCAACTACTGATTATAAAAAAAAATACCAACAACAGTGTAACAAACTAACGCACAGAAGTGGGAGACAAAAAAGGTTGTGTAAAGACAGGAGTGGAAGAGAAAAAAAAACAAGCTGTGTAATGGACACACACGGGTAGAAAACACAAAAGGCTGTGTAAAGCACAAGAACAAATAGCGATCTTGACTCACCATCGGTATGCAAACATTGCCTAACGTCATAAACTTTACTTGGCAATCACGTTCTAAAGCCGTGGTCACACAGCACTCCACGTCTTAATCACGGCCAAAGCGCGTCCAAAATTTGTTACCCGTGGAGTGGACGTTGTTGTTCGCGTTGATGTCGAGGTTAAGACGAGCAACGGTCGAGGTAAAGACGTGGCAGGACGCGGGGAGAAATCTGAACGGCATCGGACGCGGCAAAAAGTTTTGAACTGCAAGCCCCGGTCACACAGCCCTTTACGGCTGAATCACGGCCAAAGCGCGTCCAAAATTTGTTACCTGTGGAGTGGACGTTGTTGTTCGCGTTGATGTCGAGGTTAAGACGAGCTACAGTCGAGGTATAGACGTGGCAGGACGCGGGGAGAAATCTGAACGGCATCGGGCGCGGCAAAAAGTTTTGAACTGCTCAAAATTTTAGCCCGCGCACAACCACGGGTAAAACACGCGGTAAAGACGTGCAACACACGCGTGGTAATCCGTGTTCCGGCAGTGATTAGAACTTGGGGAGACGCGGTAAGACGCGAAAGTTTAGCGTTCAGTCATTGGACGCATGTACCGCGTTGGAATCACGGGAAATAGCGTGTGTTTAGCGGCTTATCACTGACAAAGCACTACCTACAAACTTTTTGCCGCGTCCGATGCCGTTCAGATTTCTCTCCGCGTCCTGCCACGTCTATACCTCGACCGTAGCTCGTCTTAACCTCGACATCAACGCGAACAACAACGTCCACTCCACGGGTAACAAATTTTGGACGCGCTTTGGCCGTGATTCAGCCGTAAAGGGCTGTGTGACCGGGGCTTGAGTGATTGTCACTGTAACGATTACCCCAATTCCATATTCAATTCTCCCGCAACTTAATACAATAACAACAACTACATCATCATCATCGTCACCGTCGTCGTAGTTGTAGTGGTAGTAGTAATTCCCTATTCCTTTCTCCGGCAACTTACAACAACAACAACAACAACAACATCATCATCATCATCATCATCGTCGTCGTCGTCGCCGTCGTCATCATCACCATCGTCGTCGTCGTCGTCATCATTATCATCACCATCATCTTCATCATCATCATCATCACCGTCGTCGTCGTCATCGTAGTAGTAGTAGGAGGAGGAGGAGGAGGAGCAGTAGTAGTAGTAGTAATAGTAGTAATAGCAGCAGTAGTAGAAGTAGTAGTAGTAATAGTAGTACGATGACAGCCAGTGTGTGCATTTCTGCTTTCAATATTTAAATTTTATATGAATACTTTCAAAAAAACCTTCACAAGTTTAAAAAAAAAAATAAAAAAATAAAAATCAGAAAATTTTTCAAAAAAATTTTTGGAAGCAAAATTGTAAGGACGTCTGTATAGAATATTAAATAAACTAAATTCCAAACTCATCCCTAACGCCACATCTTTTACTTGAACGTTGAAGAATAAATAAAAGAAGAAGAAAATACGCAAAGATATAGGTGTGACAGTCATGAAGATTTCAACATCCCACTTGATTTTAAACAATTTACTCGCAAAATTAAAAAAACAACCCCCCCCCAAAAAAAAAAAAAAAAAAAAAATCCAATTTAAGATCCTGAGACTTATAACCGGACAAAGATGACTCAAAATATAAACAGTAACAATTTCCCCAAGTCGCGGGCGGTTCTAAATTTAAATTTAAATAAGAATTAGCAAATTATGATGTAACTTATTCGCTAAAAGTAAGACACTAAGATTATATAATTAAACGACAAAGACGACTTATTATAAAGTAAAAATTCGGGTGGCACTGTGTTTTTGTTGTGAGTGTTCTCCCGCTTTATTATTTTTTTTTTTAATTAAAAAAAAGTTGTTGGAATTTTCAAGACATGGTTTAGAGGGCCATAGTATCAAGCATGTTTATGCATTATTTATGTATTTATTTATTTTTTTATTTTATTTTATTTGTTTTTTTATTTTTTTTATTTTGACATTGAGTTAGCTTGGGAAACGGCAATGTTGTCACATTACAAGATGCTATTTTGGGCCATCGTTACTCAGCCCAAAACACTAAGGTTTGACTTTGACTTTTAGGCGTCTCTTCCTTGTTATATAAACAAACAACTGTGCACACTATATAAACACACACTTTCGGTGCTAGTTTTAGAATCAACCTTCATGCCATTAATAGGCAAACAAATAAATGAATGTATCGATGATACTCTTGAAAGAGGTTAATTCTCGGCTTAATCTAATTTTTTTCCCGGTGGTGCAACACTCACTGTGAATATAACAAGGACCTGTGACGCTGGGGCCCTTGAATAATGCATTGCAATCTTTGGGCCTATGCCTTGTTCGCTAATAATGCAAGACGGAGTATACCGCCGCCAGGAAATTATACTGTCGTATCTCATTATTAGGTAATATTACTGAAGACACAGATGACTCGTTATAAAGGGAAAATTCACGCGGCTGTCTAAAAAATAAGTATCCAAGACATGTCCACTTATTAGCATAATATAACATGGTATGTATTGCACAATAGAGACCAAAAACCTTCAACCTTGTGTGTCTTAATGAGCCTGACCCACGAATCATGGTTACTGTCCTATTCATTTTAAATACCGTGTGTGGGGGGGAGGAGGGGGGGTGCGTGTGCTTGGGTGGGTGTGTGTGGGTGTGTGTGCGTGTGTGGGTGGGTGTGTGTGTGTGTATGTGTGTGTTGTAAGTCTACTTTTTTTTTCTAGAGTATTATTATTTTACAAAATTTTTACTGACTGATTATTGAATATAGACCTACTTTTTTTTCGCACACGGGGAACGTATAGTGTCACAAAGATGGTCTCTGATTCTTTGGATCTAAATCCTATGCAAACAGCTCCTGCACGAACTGTAACTGACAGCGACACGAAGATGCATGACTATATCTGAAATTGTGAACACACCGGCTATTGCCATCGATAAGTAGCATTTATAGAAAACACTATATGGAGTATTGATTATATTTTTGGGTGTGTTTTTTTCATTGGGAAAACAATGGCAGTCCAGTACACAACCACGCGCACGTGCGAACATACACGCATGTACACACACGCGCACACACCCACACGCGTGTGTGTGTATGAGTGTGTGTGTGGGTGTGTGTGTGTGGGTGTGTGTGTGTGTGTGTACATACACATTTCCCACTTACCTCTCTTATCGCTTCAAGCACAGTTAAACCGCCTAGAGCGCGGTGCCCCAAAACTAACGGAAACTTAAGTTGTTGCTGATGCCGTTTAATTGATTTTGCTTGAAATTAAACACACCCCCCCCCCCCGAACAAACAAACAAACAAAAAATCTCCTCGATTTACAATATTCACCCATTTACATTCACCCCCTTCTCCACCCTCCAACCTCCATCCGCGGGCACTCCCCTCTATGCTATTCGGTCAACTAAAATATCAGACAAAAATTAGAAATTTAAAATAAAATATTTAAAAAAAAAAGTAAAATAAAAATAAAATGCCGACGCCTTTGCGACATCTTAGACTGTGGTCTGATTCAGGCAGTTAAAATTCAAAACGTTTGCTCAACCGAAGGAGAAAAAAACAAGGTGTGCATTGTCGGCCCTCTCTTCGAGCGAAAGCGTGAGAAAGGAGTGTCTTTGTTGTTTGATGCAATACCGCGAGTGTAAATGATATCTTTTTACACAAATTTAACTTTTATCTGCAGAGAGTTTTTTTTTTCTACTTCTGTAGAACAAGAAAGGCACGAGAATACACTATGCTTTGAGGGAGAAAGTAAAGAAAAGAAAAATGGCTACATAAATATGCAATGCTTTGCGGGAGGCCTTACAGCACATGATTAAAAAACGGACAAGGCAACGACAATCCTGGTCACAAAATTAATGTTCTTATTCGAAGTTGGCGTAGGCTTATAGATCTATTATGTTGTCTTAGTATTTATTTAATATAATACAGGGAGGTGAAACCACAGAGTATAACATTAACGTTACTGTTATACTCTGTGGTGAAACTTACTGCTACAAAGAATAAGAATTAAAGGTAGTTTCGTAACATGATTGATTGATTGATTTATTGTTGCTTTAGGTCCAGCGGACTCTTCCGAGCCAAATCAGGACCGGACAACCCCCGATCAGCATAAAAGATCTGCTGAAACAACCCTAGTGGGAAAATTGAATGCCCTCCACCGGCCAGTCACTTTACAATAAAGACATCCCACGCGGGGGACGGCTGAGGGTTTACCTCAACTACGCGAACCCCCGGTTACAAAAACAAAATAGAATGCAAACATCATTATAAATTATCAACAAATCACATACATATAAAATGCCTACATTGCTAAATAATAACATCATAGGAAGCCCTAATGACCACCTGGCAGAAAGCGTCCAATATTCCCAAGCTGATCCAACAGACCTCATACACAAATAAGGAGTCTTGTCCCGGAAGAGTTTTCAAGAAAAAAGGTAGGAGACTGGTCTAGCGAAGAAGACGATAGTATAGCAGATTGATAGAACAGAGCAGGAATTAGAAAGAGCAAATGAGAAAGACAGCGACAGTGGGAATTTAAAGCACTAAATTTCCAGAAAGTGGGGATACTATTTATACTGAAACCCCCGGCACCCCAACGGGGGTGTTTCGTAACAAAGCGTAACAGAATTTGTATATTCATACTTAAATAAATACATAGACCTAATTCAGTTCGTCATATTTGATTAAATTATTACTGTTTATTATGCGCATAATTAGCTATTTACTAAACTCATTTATTTACAATCATATTTGTATGCAATAAAGCTATTTAAAAAAAAAAGAAGTAAAACCTGCTTCTTTCTTCTCTTCTTTGGTCTTTCCACTCCGCTGTCGTTAATTCACAGTTTACTGTTTTCTTACCCCACCCCCTGCCCCGCCCTTTTTCACCACTTACACCTCAAACTTCTCCATAGTTTATAGTACATGTATATAGTTTGTCCTGAAAATCCTTAAAACACAAATCTGTTCAGAGTCCCTTTCCGGGTAAAGATTATCTCCTACGTTGACTATGCGGATCATTGAGACCAAACATTAAAACATGAATGACCTTATAAGCACCATTGTTGATGTTGTTGTTGTTGTTGTTGTTGTTGTTGTTGTTGTTGTTGTTGTTGTTGTCGTCTTCTTCTTCTTCTTCTTCTTCTTCTTCTTCTTCTTCTTCTTCTTCTTCTTCTTCTTCTTCTTCTTCTTCCGCCTCCTTTTCTTCTTCTTCTTCTGCTTCTTCTTTTGTTGTTGTTGTTGTTGTTGTTGTTGTTGTTGTTGTTGTTGTTGTTGTTGTTCTTCTTCTTCTTCTTCTTCTTCTTCTTCTTCTTCTTCTTCTTCTTCTTCTTCTTCTTCTTCTTCTTCCAAACTGTCCTTGCTGAGATTCGGCTCGCTACACAATTTCATATCATCATGAGGTCCTGCCTGGTTTAAGGATAGTCGTACATAGGCCTTGTTAGTATAGTATCGCTTCGTTTCGTTGAATAATGTCCCCAGACACCTAAGTATTCATCGGTACACGCATTTTAAAGGGCAGCAGTGCGTATGTCACTCTCACGGTCGAGCAGTTACGCAAGTCCACAAGTTAAAGTCAATATTTGCTTCCTCCTTACGCGGTGTTCACAAGTGCTTGCCACGAAAGTAAATAATTCTTTGTAAAACCCTATAGTTGGGACACTTTGATACAACTCACATTTATGTACCTCTGGCTCTCTCGTTTTAAAATAGACGCAGACAGTATTGAGAGTCCTATTTGTAACTTAATTTGTACAACTTATATTAATCTGATTAATAGAAAATTGATACAACAACAACAACAACTATTTGTAAATAGATTACCATCATCTCCCCAATCCAATCCAATTACTTGCACAGTGCTCACCTTCAAGCCGAGAAGACATGCTAAGGCGCTTTTTAGCAATGGAAGTATTTCCAGAGTTAAGCGAGGTTTTTGTTTGTTTGTTTTTGTTTTGTTTTGTTTTGTTTTATTTGTTTCTTTGGTTTTTTTTTTGGGAGGAGGTTCTCTCCAAGTGTGTTTTTGTCTATCGGAGTCAAATCTGAAGCAATTTTTCGCGCACTGCAAACCAGTTTACCACAATAAAAGGTAAAAAAAAAAGGTAAAGGTAGTCCCATAGCCTTGTGGCCGTAGGGGAGCGTGATGTTGGAGATCACACTTATCTTGGGCCAGCGTAATGAGGGTGATGCCCAACTCTCTCCCTCGCTGCTTTACCTTCCCCACCCTCAAGAGAGTAGGTACTCAATCACAGTTGAGTCAACTGGGGGCGTTGTTGTTTTACCACAATAGGCTACATACAAAACCGAATGAATATGAATCTGAACAATACATGATAGTAATTAACTCTCAAATAAAGCTTGGATAAACTCTGACTGACAAACACAGGATCATAAATTATGGCTAAATATCGACCGTAACCTACGTCAAGGCTGCAATTAATCTTATATTTAGGGTTTCAAGTTCACATATCACAAGACCAACAACATTATCGATGTAAATGGAAATTAAGTAAGTTACACTCTTTGATGGTTATGAGTTGTGAAATAATCGTGACACTTAGTTTCACATAAATTATACGTATGTTTTCAAATACACGTTTCTTTCTGTTCTGTTATTCGTCCAGGACATAAATTCTAGTAACATTAGTCATGCTACCTACCTAATAAACCCACAAGACGACAAAATAATAATAAAAAAAAGTTTTTTCTAGAAAACTAAAAATCATTTCAACTTTTGTTTATGCAAATTCAAATGTTATCTGCAGTGGGTTTTGTTTTGTTTTTTTCTACTTCAGCTTCTATAGGACAAGAAAAATACGAGAATACATAATGCTTTGAAGGAGAAGGGATAAATATAGTATTTGGTAATAAAAGTTCTATACACGTACCTTAAAAAACACGCTCGATCATGGTGTTTTCGCACATGCTAGTCAGCAAGATTAGGCCATAATTATGTTTCATAAAACAATTGAAAATGAATCAGTGTTGTAATTTACTCAAGCTTTTGAGTATTTCAAGTAGAAAATAACAAGACATTTATAGAAAATAGACTTCGAAACAACTTGTGATACATATTGTGCAAGACGTACGTACCCTTTTTCAAAAGTCCGGAGTTAAATATAATCCCAGTCTTCCTCACTGTATGAACGGGCTATCATGAAGTGCAGTTCTTGTTCATTTCAACAAGGCGGTGAAGAATCTCGTTTTCATTGCGTTTATTCACCACGCATTACTGCACCATGTAGGAACACACCCTGTTCGGCAGTTCTAAGCAACAATAGTCAGACTTCTCAGGCGAGCGACGTCATTTAAGGCCGTCGTTGAATATTATGATCAGCCTGCGAGACGCACAGGATTAGCTTTCACACTGCAGCCGAGAGAATGGCCTATTAGGACCTTTCTCGTTCAGTGGAGTCCTCAGCGTAGCTGAAACTGACAAGGCATCCTCCCTCTCTTCAAACCACAGGCGCTTGTATCAGGACACGCGAGCGCCTATGCCTGTGACGCGTCACTATAACCAAAGGGAGACGCGTCACAGGCATAGGCGCTCGCGTGTCCTGATACAAGCGCCTGTGACCGATACGCTGTATACAGGCTATTTGGGTCTTGTGGATATAGCAACAATTTATTTTCAATCTCAAAAGAAAAAAAATCTCTATCTATCTATCTATCTATCTATCTATCTATCTATCTATCTATCTATCTATCTATCTATCTATCTATCTATCTATCTATCTATCTATCTATCTATCTATCTATCTATCTATCTATCTATCTATCTATCTATCTATCTATCTATCTATCTATCTATCTATCTATCTATCTATCTATCTATCTATCTATCTATCTATCTATCTATCTATCTATCTATCTATCTATCTATCTATCTATCTATCTTTTTTATATTTTTTTTTGGAAGATATGCACTGTGTTGTGCATAGCTTCAAATATCTGAGCCATTGTATTAGACAATGGGTCCCGACAGGAAGTCCTCTCCAGGATCGCACAAACAACTGCTGCCCTGACAAGGTTGAAGCCCATTTGGAAAGACAGGACCATCAGTCTACATTCCAAAGTAAGACTGCTGCGCTCCATTGTCATCTCCATCTTCCTATATGCTTGCGAAGCATGGACCCTCACAGCAGATCTACAACAAAGAATACAAAGCATGGAGATGAGGTGTTACAGAAGACTTCTTGGCATTTCCTATACCCAACACATCACCAACGACGAAGTCCGACAGACCATCACACAAGCCATTGGACAACACGATGACCTGCTCACAGTGGTGAAGAAACGGAAACTCCGATGGTATGGCCACGTCACCAGATCATCAGGCCTTGCATAGACCATTCTGCAAGGCACGGTGCAAGGAGGTAGAAGAGGGAAACCGAAAAAGAGGTGGGAGGACAACATTCGAGAATGGACTGGTTTGACACTGAGCGAAGCCATCAGGGCTGCTGAGGACAGAGAAAGATGGAGTATGCTGGTTAAACGATCATCTGTGGTGTCCCTACGACCTCCGGGTTACGGGACAGGATAGGATTGGATATATTCATATATATATATATATATATATATATATATATATATATATATATATATATATATATATATATATATATATATATATATATATATATATATATATATATAATGCAAATGTTAACGTTCGTTTTGATTATGATTTGTTT
Source organism: Oncomelania hupensis (assembly GCA_036898135.1). Classification (NCBI taxonomy): domain Eukaryota; kingdom Metazoa; phylum Mollusca; class Gastropoda; order Littorinimorpha; family Pomatiopsidae; genus Oncomelania; species Oncomelania hupensis. The sequence continues at coordinate 15,236,189 of CM072516.1, forward strand.
GAAATTAATTGTTTAAGGGGTATAATTATAGGCTGGTGAAGTTAAGAGATTGAAACTTTATACCAGAAAGCATGCGATTCGGTTTTAATATTATTACTGCAGCTTCAGTAAGTGCTGCTGTCAATATAAGAACAATTACCCCCTTTTTTCTTTCTTTTTTTAACAGTCTACAATTTTTAGCCAGATAAAGATGAGAAATTGCGGTCCACGCAGTTATTATGAGTGAGATCAGGACCTGTGCCGTGTCGTGCCTTGATCATGTACTCACCGCCCAGCTTTGTCAACCCTACGGGAGCATTTCTACATACCCTGTTCTGCGACGGTGCGGCCCCCTTGATCGGGTACAGGTCTGTCAGGGTAGCCACAGGCACGCGAGAGAAAAAAAAAACAACCAACCCCACCCTTCTGATCATCTTGAAGACTTAAACCTAGTTGTTGCTGTTGTTGTTGTTGTTATTGTGTGTGTGTGTGTGTGTGAGTGCTCGCGGGTGTGTGTGTGTGTGTGTGTGTGTGTGTGTGTGTGTGTGTGAAAAGAGAATAACTGGTGTTCAAAAGTAACCCGATAGATTCCAACCTTTGTAATAAGGTTTTGGGAGAGCAGTTATACTGTAAAGTTGAAAATGTGTCTGCAGCAACTGTAGTTCTATCGTCTTTGCTGTAGTGTAAAGTTGACTTCAAACTAGTAAGAGCAATACAATAAGTCCTCGAGTTACTGAGCAAACTCATGGCAGGTGGAAGCTGAAACAAGCTAACTGGAGTCTGTTTTCTAACCTGTCTGAGGTTCAGTTACGTGCTAAGAATCGGGAATTTTCGAATGCCTTAGATCCAATACAGCTCTACACTGACATAGTTATAAACGGTGCCAAGGAGTCCATCCCACAAACTTCATCAAAACCGTATACAATTAAAAAAACCTGGTTTGATGATGAATGTAAAAAACTTCAGCAAGCCCGTAAAAAAGCTTTAAGAATGATGTATCTGCACCCAAGCTCTGAAAATAAACAGAACCACCAACGTTCGCGAGCGCAATGCCGACAGCTCTTCAAACTTAAAAGAAGAGAATCATGGAGAGGTTTCTGCTCCACGCTAAATTCGAAAGCGAAACTGTCGAAGGTTTGTAAAGTGGTCCGCAAACTCAAAAATAAAAGTAACAAACAGGTCAGCCCATGCCTTACTGTGCAGGGGGATGTAATCGGAGATTTAAAAAAACAACTAGTAGTTTATCTTTTGGCCTCTTTTAATTGCTGCAAATTCTTCTTCTGAAAATTATTCCGTCTCTTTTCAAACAATTAAAACACGTTAAGAAAAACAACAGTTAAATTTTACCTCTGATAATTCTGAAGACTACAACATTTCGTTCTCATTAGTCGAGCTTGACGATGCAATTAACAAAAGTGCAGATTCAGCAGTTGGACCTGATGATGTACATTATCAATTTCTCCGACATTTAACAAGGTACTCACGGTCTCAACTGCTGGACATCTTCAATCAGATTTGGATCACTGGCACCTTTCCTCCCTCTTAGAGAAAGGCCATTATTGTACCCATTCCTAAACCTGGCAAAGACCATACTAATCCAACAAACTATAGACCAATAGCCTTAACGTCTTGCTTATGCAAGGCGCTGGATAGAATGGTTTATTCCCGTTTACTGTGATATTTGGAAACAAATAATATCCTATCCAACACTCAGTGTGGCTTTCGAAGTGGTCGAAGTACTGTTGACCACCTGGTGCGACTGGAAACTTTTATCCATAACGCGTTCGTCCAGGGTGAACATGTCGTTGCCATCATGTTTGAGTTGGAAAAAGCCTATGATACCACATGGAAATATGGCATTCTTTCAGATTTACAAGAAATGGGTTTGAGGGGACATTTACCTCTGTTTATATCCAATTTTCTAACGGACAGAATTTTTCAGGTTAAGGTTGGGGGATCTTTGTCAGATACGAGGGAACAGGAGATGGGAGTGCCTCAGGGTAGCATCTTGTCCCCCTTGCTGTTTAATATTAAAATAAATAATATTGTTCGTTCCGTTAAACGGGGAATTGAAAATTCTTTGTTTGTTGACGATTTTGCATTAGTAGCCAAAGGTAAAACCTTGGCATCTGCAGAACTTCAGCTACAGTTATGTGTCAATGCCGTTGAAGACTGGGTTTAACAAAAATGGTTTTACATTTTCTGAAGCAAAAACTGAATTTATTCACTTTTCCAAGCACCGGGGAATTATTCAAGATCCTAATATTATCCTCAATAAAACTCCAATAAAGGCGGTCTAACAAGTCAAATTTGTGGGTGTTATTTTTGATCAAAGGCTATCCTTCCTCATCTGAAAAATTTGAAAACTACATGTCAACAGGCCTGCAACTTGCTCAAGGTTATCAGTGGTACAGACTGGGGAGCTGACAAGAAAACTTTATTGCTGTTATATCGTTCTTTAATTAGATCCAAGTTAGATTATGGTTGCATTGTTTATGGTTCTGCTAGAAAATCTTATCTTAAAATGTTAGATCCAGTTGCTCATCAGGCATTACGTATTGCTTTGGGTGCTTTTCTCACCTCCCCTTGTGAAAGCCTTTATGTGGAAGCTAACGAACCCCCGCTGGAGCTGAGACGTACAAAATTGTCACTGAATTACTATTTAAAATTAAAAACTGATCCTATGAACCCCGCCTATGACTGTGTTTTCAACCCAGATTTTGTTCAGAAATTTGAAGCCAAACCTAACACAATTCCTCCGTTTGGCATCAGAATGAAGGCTCATTTGGAAAAAGCAGGCATTGATGTTGCTTCCATCAACGACGATGAACTTCGGACTAAAGCTCCCCCATGGAAATTATGTACCCCAAACATTAATTGGCAATTGTCTGCTTTCCTTAAAAACAATACATCTGAAACCATCTATAACCAGCTTTATTTAGAACAGTGTGCTTTATACCCAGGATATGAAAAACTTTTTACAGGCGGGTCAAAGAAAGGAGATTCAGTTGCTGCTGCGTCGGTCTCTGGGAGACACTTAGATCAGCCTTTGCAACAGCGTTTACCTGATTTTTGTTCTGTTTATACAGCTGAGCTCAAGGCAATTCATCTAGCTCTGAAACAAGTTTATCAATCCAAAAGAACCTCGTTTTTAATCATGTCCGATTCACTGTCAGCACTCCAGGCTCTTTCCACGAGAAAGATATCACACCCTTTTCTGGCAGAGATCCATGACCTCCATATACAACTTGTTTCTGAGGGTACAAAGATAGTTTTTATGTGGGTCCCTGGTCACATGGGCATCCGCGGCAACATTGCAGTGGACAAAGCGGCTAAAGATGCTCTGCATCTCGATTTCCCTCCAGAGATTTTCCAGTTTGTGCCCTATTCTGACCTACGTTGTATGACTGGATCTTATTGTAAACGACTGTGGCAGACTGACTGGTCTAACCATATCAACAACAAATTATTTCAAATTCTTCCCGATTTGTCCGCTTCTTTGCCTAACCTTGCATCCACTCGCAAAGAAGAAACAGTTTTGTCTCGCCTTCATATTGGGCATACTTATGTCACCCACAGTTTCCTTTTAAAAGGAAAAGAACCACCATGGTGCTTTGCATGTGATCAATCCTTTTCCGTTCGCCATTTCATGTCTGAGTGTGCTGATCTGATTAAAAAAAGATAAACATATTTTGGTTCAATACCTTTCAAAGAGATTTTTAAAGTATGTAAGGCCTAATGGTCAACATCTGTTTCAATTTTTACATGATGTTGGTTTGTTTTATCGCATATAAACCATATCGACATGTTTTGTTTAGTTTGGATTTTATTGATAGGACTGAATTTAGTGATTTGATTGAAGAAAGAGAATATATTTTAATACATCAGTTTTAAAGAAGACTCTTAAAGAGGTGTCATGTGAAAGTTTGTTTGAGTATTTAAGAGTAACAGGCTTGTTTTTTTAAGATTTGAAACATTTTATAATATTTTAAGATAACGTCTCTCTGGTCCTGATTTGGCTCGGAAGAGTCCGCTGGACCTAAAGCAATAATCATGTAATGTAATGTAATTTTTAAAGGGCCCCAAGATCAGACACTTCAGCGTTACAGATCCTTTTCAAATTCCCCACAGGAAAAAAAAGATTTAGCCAAAACAATAACGTCTTTCCAAAATTATGGTTTTTATATATTTTTTTTTATTTTTTATTTTATTTTTTTTTGTTCGACGCTATTGCATTTTTTGTTTGTTATACTATAGTTATATGTTTGTTCTCTTTTCATTGTTAAAAAGATTAATTTATGTGCTTCTGTTTTTTTATTGCTTTGTACTTGTTCCTGTTCGCCAGACATTTCATTGTTGTCATTTGTCAAAGGGTAGCACTTATTTAAGTTTTGCTTTTGTGTGCCCTTTATGTTTTCCATGCCTGGTTTACTTGTTTCGTGAATAATAAAATTTTGTTTAAACCAAAAAAACAACAAAACATCTTCTTTTCATTTTATGTTGATGTTTGTTTTGTTTTTATGTGCCTATTAACAGAATGAAGGAAAAAAATAGCACTGCTGAGAAAGTGTTTATTGTAGACGCAGTTGTTCGTTTGCATAGGAGATAAGAGACGCCTATAGTGGAAAACTTTAGCGGTCGGTTTCAATCAGGATAATTAATCATATCATCTTTTAATGTGACAACAATGCAATATCCCAAGTAATCTCGTTTTCACGCAAAAAAAAAAAAAAAGAAGAAACAAACATTCTTGATATCCTGGCCCTTTAGTTTATTTTTTGGCCAAAACGGGTTTACCCTAAAATTCGCATCGTTATCACATTAACCAAAAGATAAAGTGGGCTTTCTTTGCTACGTCATGTACTTATATATTGCAAGAGTCAATAGTCATTTTAAATAATTAATAATCGCTTAACACTTTACGTCTGTACACAACGAGACGGTGGTTAACACATCTAGAAAGGATTTTGTTCGTGATAAGCATACTGTGACCAAGACCACAGGCGCTTGTATCTGGACACGCGAGCGCCTATGCCTGTGACGCGTTTCCCTTTTGTTATTATAGATAACCAAAGGGAGACGCGTCACAGGCATATGCGCTCACTGTCCAGATACAAGCATCTGTGATCAAGATGTTGTTGTTGTTGTTGTTGTTTGTAGATTATAGTCACACGACACTTTCGCATATAGGTGACTACTGGACCGATTTATACTGACACCAGCGGGCCAGTTGTTGGTAAAGGGGAAAATAATATGATCACACGTTGACCAATCCGGGATTCGAACCAGCGACCTTTCGGTTACTAGCAAGACGCTCTTACCAACTGAGCTACCCGGCCCCATGTGATCAAGACGTACGGTATTGCCTCAAATAGTGCTAAGCGTAATATGAAGGTCAAAGATCAAAGAGCCTGTAAACGAGAAGCGACCTTTCGGTTACTAGCAAGACGCTCTTACCAACTGAGCTACCCGGCCCCATGTGATCAAGACGTACGGTGTGACATCCTCACAGTTCCTAGTATCTTAGGTGGGCTGGGAGCGAATGGGAGCATTCTGATTGGTCGACGCGTTACAAAATTCGACGCATGCGCACAGTGCTATCATAGTCTTCGTAAGGGTTAGGGTTAGGGTTAGAGTTAAGAGTTTAGGGTTAGGGTTAGGGTTTGGGTTAGGGGTTATGACGCCTAAGAACTTCGTGAAAAAGCCGGCCCGACATGACCTAGCGCATGCGCAAATGCGCTCGGATAAACTAGGAGACCCGGAACTTAAAGGATGTGACAACGGTATTGCCTCAAATAGTGCTAAGCGTAATATGAAGGTCAAAGATCAAAGAGCCTGTAAACGAGAAGTAAGGTAGTAGTAGGCTAGATACTCGTGTTGGAAGATATTGGCTCTCTCCTTCATATTGTTTCACCAAAAGCGTATTATGTACATATTCCACTCCCTACGAACTCGGTCCGCATTTGCTAGCCTAAGCGCATCGGGAACACGGTTTATTTATTTATTTATTTATTGTTTGGTGTGTTTGTTTTTGGGGGTGGGGTAAGAGAGTGGGGAAGTTGGTTTTTTTTGTTTGTTTTTTTTGGCGCCTAAGCCCCCTCTCCACCTCCCTCCCAAAATAAAAAAATGTCTTTTTACGGTATCCCGACCGACCTTAATTTTTTAGCCCGACCCTAAACTTTTGTTGAGATTGTCTGTAAAAAAAAAAAAAATTGAAAAAAGCCCAAAAAATCGCACCAAAAGTTGAAAAGGTAAAAAAAAATTAAAAAAATTGAAGCTGACCTAAAGATTTTTTTTAATATGTTACCGTAAACAGACATATTATTTTTTAGCCGTCTTACAAATAAGCTGGCCGAATTACATCAAAATCTACGCCCAAAAGGACTTCAAAATTGCGACAGTCGATAACGGAGGTAGGATATTCTTGCAGCATGCTTCACGCATATATATATACACAGGCGGCGGAAGCGGGGGGGGGGGGGGGGGGGGGGGGCAAGAGGGGCACTGGCCCCCTCCAGAAAAATATTGGGGGGGGGGGGGAAAACCTATACATTTGCCCCCCAATATTCAGCCCCTCAAAAAACATTATTTGGAGGTTCAAACCAATATTTTCCCCCTTTCTATGGACTGATGCAAGTTAACAATCTGTGCTGAGACCATTTTCAAAGCACTGAAGGACTGCTTGATCAGACTTGACTTGCCAGTGCAAAACTGTAAGGGCCAGGCCTACGACGGGGCGAGTAATTTTCAGGGTCATGTGTCAGGAGTTGCAAAAAGATTCAAAGATGAGATCCTTGCTGTGACTGAAGAGTTGGCGACAGTTCTTGAAAGAAAACAAACGACTTGTGATGACGCAGTAAACGCTGCTGACATTTGTCTGAGAACACTGGAAAGCATGCGGCATGAAGATTGTTATGAGACATTTTTTGCTGACATCACAACGAAAGCTGCAAATTTGTGTGATGAGCCCTGCGTTCCTACACAGAAGCAGCCTCCACGAAGACTGGACGATGGCTCACAGGGTCACAGCTACTCTTGTCCATCTGCTTACTACAGACAGCAATACTGTGAGGCCATTGACAACACCAAAGAACATTTAAAGAGCCGGTTTGATCAAATAGCTCTCGACTTACCAAGGAAAATTTAAGTTCTTCTAAGTGATGGAGCAGCAGGGAAGAGACCAAAAATTCCTCAAGAAATCAAAGATACATATTCCGCTGACATCGACTTGGACAGACTCAAAACTCAGCAAGAATCCTCCCACATGCACTGGGTGACACCAGGAGGCGGCTAACTCTAGGATCACCATCTTCCAAGCACTGCCGGATGAACTGAAAGCTGACACTGTGCGACGGATGCTGAGTGAAGTGGATAAACTTCTCAGACTGTACTTCACCATCCCAACCACAACTGCAACGGCTGAACGCAGTTTTTCAGCCCTAAAGCTGGTAAAAACATACCTTCGGGCACCGATGACGCAGGAGCGTCTAAATAAATGTCTTATAATGCATGTGTTCAAAGACAAAGTAGATCAACTAGACCTAGCGCAAACTGCTTACGAATTTATCAATACAAATGAACGCCGTCAGGCATACTTTGAAAAATTAACGGTGTAATTTCACATGCCAAATTACATGCATGACTGCTGTTTTTGTTACTGTGATGGATCAACATTGCCAGGTCAGTTTCTCTCCCTTTCTCTCTACCATCCCCCCCCTCTCACTCTCTCTCTCTTATATGCATAGTTGTAGAAATATATGATATATATTTTTTTCTCTCTCTCACATAGTGTCTATGAAAATAGTGCAAATTATTTGGAGTAAATGTCCATGGCCGGACCCAGAGAGGGGGGGGGGGAGGGGGATACCTGGGTTTGGACTCCCCCTCCAAATAAAAAAAATTGCATTTTTTTTAATTTCAATTTTTTTAACATTGTTTTTAAAACATTGCAGTTTTTAGTCACTTTTGGTCCAACGTACAAAGAGTTATTTATAGTCAATTCAACGGAAATCCATTTTAAGGGATCCGTTGAAACGTCCAAAGCGTTTTCCCGTTGAAACGACCAAGTAACCCAACCCCATAAGCCTAAATTAGTAAATGCAGCCATATTTTCTTGTTCTGGCCGCAAGCCTCTTCCAGCACCTTCACCTTGATACTGTCCTAATCCACCAAAAACGACTTTTTAGAAATATTAATTAAGATGTTAGGTTGATAATTATGACAATTCGTTGTAACGAACATCCATTGAAACGACCATCGCTGAATCGTCCAAAAACATCGTTGAAATGGAAACCTTTGACAGCGAAGCTGCAGAAAAGGACAAAAGATGTTGTCGATGCCTACTGGGAAATCAAAGAGGTCAGTAACTGCATGTCTTCTATTAGAAGAGATGTCGACACAGCGTTCGTTGCCTGGTTTGGTGAAGTCAGCAAAATGGCAAATGCTTTGACAACTGGTGTTATTGTTCCTCGTCAAGCATCCCGACAGACTCTCCGTGACAACCAATCTGCGGCCACTCCAGAAGAATATTTCAAGATTAGCATTGCCATTCCTTTCTTGGAACACCTGTCAACCGAATTGGACTCGAGGTTCAAAAATGCTGGTCCTAGCAGTTGATGGTCTCTGTCTGGTGCCAAGCACTTTAATAGACAACCAGGATGGTTTCATGCAGGTTCCAGAAGGGGTGAAGACACTGGCAATGTTGTGGGAGTCTGACCTACCAGACAACCCTTGATGCAGAATACCAACGGTGGGTTTGCAAAATGGCGAAGTGCTGCTGAGAATGCGACAGCTATCATCCCATCCACGGCATCAGAAGCACTGAAAACATTGTGACAGGGATTTTTATCCCAACCTGTTCATCATGCTAAAAACCTTTGCACCCTGCCTGTCACTACTGCCGAGTGTGAGCGTTCAAACAGTCAGTTGCGCAACCTGAAAAACTACCTGCGCTCTACAATGGGCAACAGAGACTCAATGGACTTGCTTTACTGAAAGTGCACAGGGATGTTGATATTGACTTCAAAGAGGCAGTGAACTGTTTTGCCAGAAGATACAATTCACAAATTGGTACTAATGCGAGGAACCTAGTGCAGCAAGACTGAATTAAATGAAAGCAGGGCGGTGATGTTCATAAACTACAAGGTAAAGCTTTATACCGTAACGATCAACAAAAAGTAGTGAATACTAATAGTATACAAAACATCTCTGCTGATAATAAATGTGTGTGTGTGTGTGTGTGTTGTTTTTTTTTTAGGGAGGGGCAGAGGATAATTTTTGTACCCCAGAGTTTGTCAGTTCAATTGTTCAAAAAGCTCAAAGTCCCAGACCATCACAAATGGCTTTTTCAAGGTTCAGATTGCACCAGATTGCACCATTTTGCATCCTTGAAAAAAAAAATCCGGGGGAGCATGCCCCGGACCCCCCTAGAAGGCTCGGCGCTTCGCGCCTTCGCTGAATCTGTAACCTCCCCCTCTACTTTTCCAAGGTGCCGGGCCCTGATGTCAGTGAATAAAATGTGTGTGTGCCCCCCCCCAATCCTGAGCAGCTTCCGCGGCCTGTGATATATATATATATAGCGTTTTCTTTCCCCAGTCAGCCCGTGCATTCTAAGTATGTCTTGTAAGGTGTGAAATCGTGCATGTTTGTTTATTAATACGGCAAACGTTTAGCATATCTTAAGTGTTTTGATATATCAAAACTGTCATTTTTACTCTAAAGCACGAATACGCTAAATAGCAATAATTAACCATGTTCAAGTAGATTTTACGTGCAAATAAAAAAAAGATGCCATAATTACCGAGAAAATGAGAGTGAGAGAGAGAGATATTGATGAATCGAGTTAGAGAGGAAGAGAGAGAGAGAGATGATGAAGGAGAAAGAGAGTGATGAGATGCGAGGAGAAGATCAGATGAGAGAGAGATGACTGAGAGAGAGAAGAGCAGAGAGAAGAACTTTTTGACTTTTGACATTTTTCTTTTAGGCCTCCGCCCCATACAGTTTGGGGAGGGGGTTTACAATGGGAAGAAATAGCAGCGTTTCCGAACACTAGGTGATCATGTAGGTCTACAAAATGAACTTAGGATCTCTGTGTTCATGACTTTTTGATCATCATCATATCCTTCTCTTCCTCTCCTGCCTCCTCCCATCCTCCTCCTCAATCATCATCATCATCAATCATCATCATCATCATCATCATCATCATCATCTATCATATCATCATCAGCATCATCTTCATCATCATCATCATCATCATCTTCTTCTTCTTCTTCTTCTTCTTCTTCTTCTCTTTCAAATTCCATGGCGTTCTATAGATTAGCAGGACAGGTGCATCCACACTGTAATACAATTAAACTATATACTTACAGAAAGCACGTCCGCTTGCTAGTTCAACCGAGCAGAACACAGCTTATAAGTATAGATGACGTTGAAACTTCACCTTCAAGTATATCTCGCAAGCACTTACATTTGCACTCTCAGTGAGGGCGTAAATTTATTATAGGTCTCTCTCTCACAGAATCTCTAACTCTCTCTCTCTCTCTCTCTCTCTCTCTCTCTCTCTCTCTCTCTCTCTCTCTCTCTCTCTCGCTCTCTCTCTCTCTCTCTCTAAATCCACAGTGAATACAAAACACGAAGGACACTTTACATTGTCACTGGTGCAGCTCAGCAGAACTCGAGATTATAATACAGATAATTAGAATGCCGAACTAGATTTTCCTCAGAAGTTCAAGCTAGTCACTGCTAGCTCTGAAAACGACTGATCTTGCGACCTCATGATAGACCTATATATACCTTGTTGAGAACATCGGTAAGTAAACCTATATAAGCCTATAGTATGCTTTGCCCCTTTTTTGTTTCGCCCAAAACACTTCTGCGACACGCATGAATGAGCGGAATAAAACAACTATAGTTACATGGTCCAGTGAAAGTGATTCTGCCGACCTTTCCCAGCCTTGTTATACATGGGTTTGAAAATAAGACGATTCTCAACTTTTTCTTTGATTTGGAGTAGAACAATAGTATTGAAATAATCACGGAATCCGATATTATGAATCATAAGTTATATTGATCGCATTGAAAAAAGTCTTGAATCTTGGAGGGAGGGAGAGAGAGAGAGAGAGAAGGGAGAGAGGGAGAGGGAGTGACAGGAGAGAGGGGGGGAGGGGGGAGAGACAGAATAGAGGAGAAAAAAACCGAGATGGTACCTGCATGAAAAAGTGGGTGGGAGGTCTCTTATAAAATAAGAATGGGGTGGATGAGGGAGGGGGAGAGGGCCTAGAGTATATAGTCTTTTTCTTTTGGGGCAACAAAAGAAAAAGAAGGATGTGTTATTCTTTTTTTTTTTTTTCTTCTTCTTTTTTTTTTTCAACAGATTTTGTCTTGTACTCCCTCTCCCCCAACCCTCCTCTCACAAAGTAATTTGTAGTTGATGTCATGCAGTTTTTCTATTGAGTCAACCTACATTTCTTGCGGGTTTTTTCCCGAGATAGCAACGTATAAACAGTCAGTCAAGGGTACCGTACACCCTTTTCACGTCATAGAACACCGAAACAAATCTGATCTCCCCTGAACTGTGACAGACCTAGCTTAACTATTCGTATTTTATATTATTTATATCTTTAAAAAAAAAAAAAGAAGAAGAAAAAAAGGAGGTTTTATTTTAAATTTTTTTTTAATTTTTACATATTTTGTCTTACCCAACCCTTCTCTCACAAAGTAATTTGTAGTTAATTTCATGCAGTTTTTCTATTGAGTTAACTACATTTCTTGCGTTTTTCGAGATAGCAACGTATAAACAGTCAATCAAGGGTACCGTACACCCTTTTCTCATCATAGAACACCGAAACCAATCTGATCTCCCCTGAAATGTGACAGACCTAGCTGGACTATTAGTATTTTATATTATATTGGAAAAGACGTTTCCCTTTAGGACACATTAACATTAAAAGAGTATGACTATTTGAGATACTGATTATTGTCCGTACATTTACTAAAAATAACTTTAACAAGGGAATTTTTCTGTCCGTTTTCGCTTGTCATACGCTCCATTTATATTGGTTCGTTTCGTCAGGCAAATAATTTACATAATCTCCTCCACGCATTTCCTTTTCGAACATGTAACACTTACCACAGATAGTTTTACGAAGCTTTTAACATTTCCTAATAATTATTTTGTCTTACGAAACGTAATTAATAAGTTTATATGGCTTACTTTTCCTCCCTGCTATCAATTTCTCTGCTTTGTTTCGAATGTCTTCCGATCTCTAAAAGTCCGCGCCATTGTGTGTGATCGTATCCTAACTAAAGTAACTTTACGTCTTTAGTTTGGCGATGCGGTGATCTGAGTACATTGACTGTTCTGCTGTAACACGATCTATTGTGACTAATTAATCTTTAATTTATTTGCGAGTTTGTGTAATTATGACGGCAGAAGGACTGTAATTTTCAGTGATCGTTCAAGTGCTGTGACTGACTACTGACTCCGCTGAACACTGTGACAAAAAGATGGCGTCTATATTCGACAACGTGCTAGTGTCTTCTTTTGAAGATAATGGACAGTTTAGGGAAATTCCTGGTGGTGAATGTCCTAGAAGAATTTGCCCCACCATTGAAGGCAAACAGATAAAACTGGAGATTTACAGAGGTAAGTGGGTCTTGAATCTTTGCATTGATTCAAGGGCTGCAGAAATTTCCAAACTCTTTGTCACTTAGACGAGAGTGTGTGAGACTGAGAGGCAGCTGTGTGTGGTTATTTATATCGATATATATGTGACTGCTATAGTAGTTGAAATCCAAATATACATGCAGAAATATAGTAGAAATCCAAATATACATGCAGAAGTGTTCCACGTTGATAGAAGGTGCGTTTGATTGCCAATGATTTATGGTAATGAAGTATGTAAATTAATAATGATCATCGGGCAGCAATATTATTACTATTACTAGTATTAGTATTAATTAGTATTATGATTAACAATGCCAATGGTGCTAAGCCAGAAAGGGTGATGCGACAGGGTTATTTAAATGATATTTAATGAGAACTTAAGTCGTAAGTTTGCTGCTTTTTTGACTTGATGGAGACAAGGTCTTTTTTAAAAAAAAAATCATTAGTGATTCAGTTTTTGTGACTTTTTTAGTTTTAACTTAATCAAATTAATTAAGGTAAAGCAGGTATACAAATGGTAAAAAAATCAGCTGATGTTTTAAAAACAGGAAATTACCAAAGTTTTTTGTCTTCAGCAGTTTAAGTTATTGCCAGCATATTTAGGATTTTTTAAAAATCTTTTTCAGGTGAAGAGAAAGATGAATCACTGGAGATCACAGAATCTACAGAAATGGCTAGATGTGGCAAGCAGAGCCTTGTTCTAACAAATGAAATAAATTCCTTCATGTTTAAATTCCCAAGCATACATGGTGAGTAGATTTTATAATTTTGTTAAATATTATCTCTATCTTAGTTCTTACCACCAAGAAATATCTTACAAGCACCCATTTCTACTAGTGTTCATTAATTACAGTTGTAGGTTTTATAGGGCGGATAGTGAGCATTGTGGCCAAGTGGGCTACGGCGGGACTAACTTGCCTTGTCCACAGGCCAGAAACCAATGGCGCTTGACAGGTGTGGGTTCGATCCAGCATCTGGGCGTTATGTTTTTCCGAATATTATTTACTTTCGACTCTGGCAACGTCTCGGGGGGTTTCTCCGGGTACTCCGGTTTACTCCCCCAGCAAAATTTTAAAATCATAAACTAATGAGTAATGTTAGGTAAGTTGGGTTTGGGCGCGCCACAGGCTGCGACTGCGCTTTCCTCAGGGGTGGAAAAGGAAAAGGGACAATAAAACTGAATAAGGTAAATTTTAAAAAAATAAAAATAAATAGTGATAATGATAGTCAACAAAGATTATGGAGTAGCTTAGCATAGCATAGTTCGGCATATAGGCTAACAGCCTTTGACCCTCATATTAAATCTTGATGAAGGTCTCAGACCCATATCACTGGCCCCAGTGCCTCCCGATTTAGAACCTTTTAGACTCCAAATTGGTGGAGTAGATTCTATCCTTAAATAACCTGTCTATACGCAGCTTAGATGAGAGAATGATTATTGAGTAATTATGAAAGGTCCCCAAGATCACACATTTCAATGACACAGATACTTTTTAAACTCACAGGAAGGTTTGCCTAGAAAAATACGATTAAAGGAGTTGTGACCCGTCACAAACAACTTTTGAGAGTTCAAGTGTATAGCAAAACTATAGTTTAAAGTCTAAACGCGTACCCCTTTTCTTTAGAACAGCACTCAGGCAGGCATATACCCCAAGCAAAGTTAATTTTTTCAGAGGTTGCAATTTGTAGTCCTTTATATTTTACCTCCTAAGTGCAGGTCATTTTTTATGGCACAAATGGGAAAAGCCTGTTTGGCCGTTTCATCAATTTGTTTTTCACCATTTGGATCTCGTTAAAGGCACTATAGAGACAGTTGTCTGCCATTATGATCATAAAAATACTTTCAGTTTCACTGACAGATAACACAAACGTGGCTACAGTTACATTACTAGTTTCAAAAATATAGATGAGACCCTCTTACTTAAGCCAAAGAAATAACCTCTTCTGAAAGTATGGTATAAATAACGCAATAAAATTAACTCATGCGTTTATGTTTCTATGAATAGCACAAAGTTCGATTTAAAAAAATTGCTGTGAAAATGTTTGTTATTAACCACAATTGTGTATTTATGTACTAACGTAGTAACAAAGTCATAGTATAATTTACATACTAAAAAAGTAAGGAAGATACACCGAAACTGCAATGCATAGGTTGGTTTAGCACGGTTTCTCATTATATTTTCTTTTAATGTGATAATTATGCAATTTCCTAGGTAAACTCGTCACCCCCCCCCCCCCCCCCCAAAAAAAAAAAAGAAACATCATAGATCCCCTGACCTTATTTTAAAAAAAGGTTTAAACACACTTGCACTGTCTGTCTGCCATTAAATTTGTTCTGTTAATTTTGTCCCCAGCACTGAAGACATTTCAAGCAACTGTCCAGGAGTATGTAAGTCAGGCAAAGTCTGTGTTTTCAACCAGGACAGATGAATCCTCAGCTGTTCAATATTTTCAGGCAAGTCCATAAGTGCAAATAAAACAATATTATTAATTGATTCACAATCGTTTGCTTTTTATCAATTACATTACATTGTGTACTTTCATTATACTCTACATTTTGAATCAGTTTTGTTTCTATACTAAAACAGTTGTTTCAGCATATTTAAAATAAGTGGTTTGCGTACTGATGAATCATGATTGTATAGTTTCTGTAAGGAGCTTTTCTGACTGAGCAATAAAATTTTTGCAGTTAATCTATATTCTAGTGGGCTGTTAAACTGATTTGATGATTAACCCTATTTTTCTTTTTTCTTTTAAATGCTTATAGTAAAAATAATAATAATTTCTTTGATAAAGCAATACCAAACATGAAGTTGCTCAAGTCAAAGCGCAACATTCATTCATTCTCATGCAGTGCACAACAACATACATTTGAATATAATAATTAATAATGTTTTGGTTTTATCTGTTTCAGTTTTATGGCTACTTGTCACAACAACAAAATATGATGCAGGATTACATCCGAACATCCACATATCAGCGTGCAATGTTGTCCAATGTTGGTGATTTCCAAGACAAAGTACGTAACATAACAGTTTGTTTTGTTCAGTGGTGCTTTTGTCGTATGCAGTATATTTTATGGATCTAAATGCTTCCAGGATTCAAATATAGGTTGTTGTTGTTGTGCTTTTTTTTTTTTTTTTTTTTTTTTTTTGCATAATTGTCTCAAATTAAAAAAAAATTAATCTTTTGTTTTGTAGCACCACATTACTTTTCACTCATGTTAATTGTATGTCACGCATTGTAGCTGAGGTTTAGGTCATTGTTTTTAATTGTACATTCATAATTGTGTAACAGGTGGTTTTGGACGTTGGAGCTGGTTCGGGTATTCTTTCTTTCTTCGCCATCCAGGCTGGGGCTCGTAAAGTGTATGCCATTGAGGCGAGCAGCATGGCCAAGCACTGTCAGGTAAACAACCTGCATTATCTACAATACATCCCAAACATATGCACAGGATGATGGGCTTTAACTGCAAAACGCAGTTCCTGGGTGTACCATGTTCATCTACTCAGCAATGAAAAGTGTCTAATAAGGATTTATTATCCATTGTTGCATTGAATGGACTCCCGAGTGTTTGGGCATTTTTTATTGTTAAAATGAAATAAAAATATTGTGCGTTTTATTTCTTTGAAATACTGAACAGATCTTTCCTTGGCGTTGTATGCCCGAGTGTTTGTTTTTAATGCACTGTATTTCAGGCTTTGGTGGACAGCAACAACCTGGGCCAGCAGATCATCGTGATCCCTGGGAAAGTTGAAGAGGTGGAGGTTCCTGAGCAAGTGGACACCATCATCTCAGAACCCATGGGTTACATGCTTTTCAATGAACGTATGCTTGAGTCCTATCTCCATGCCAAGAAATGGCTCAAGCCAGATGGCAAGTCACTTTTCTGATGTTCTAGCTAATAATGTTCATGCATTCATTTTACAGTGGTGTGTTTGTGTTACTTTTCTACCCCCAGATTGCACATATTATTTTGTGATTTATACAATGATTTGAGCTGGTGCAGCTAAAGCATTCATAGTTTACACATGGAGTTTTTGAGAAAATGGCTTTGATTGGATTTTTCAGGCAAGATGTACCCGGGACAGGGAGACCTGCACATAGCTCCGTTCACTGATGAAGCTCTATACATGGAGCAGTACTCCAAAGCCAACTTCTGGTACCAAGAATCCTTCCATGGCGTCAACCTCTGCACTTTGCGCAACACAGCCGTGTCTGAATATTTTAAACAACCCATTGTTGTGAGTTGTGTTACTTGTGTTAGATTATGTGTTTGGTTTTGGAATTTTATGCAGTAAATAATTATCTATGTTCAGAATGTTTCGACATTCTTTTTAAGAGGATTTGTATAACGTTCTTTTTAAAATAATGTTATAACTACTACTTGGTTTTGATTGGTTTTTTTGGACAATGTGCAGGACACATTCGATATCCGTATATGCCTTTCCAAGTCCTTGAAGTACGTGATTGATTTCCAAACAGCTGATGAGAAAGATCTTCACGTGATTGATATCCCCCTCAGTTTTTCCATCATGCAGGGAGGCATGGTCCATGGACTGGCCTTCTGGTTTGAAGTCGGCTTCCTGGGCAGAGAGTGAGGAGAGTTTTACTAAACTGTTTTATGTTTTTAGTTTATCAGTTTTGATTTTATATTTTTCAGTTTAATTTTGTGGCAGTTACAAGAGGGCTTTTCGTGTTTTGTATTTTGACAAGGAACGGACATAAAACCCATCATAGGCAATTAGTGGTTAACTCTGATAGAATTTTTATAACAGTTGTTGCAGTGTCGACATGTTTGATCTAGACATCCAAGTATATTACAAGAGTCATGGTAGCAATTTCAGAATCGGGTCAAGCTCTGTGTATACTGGTATCAAGAACATCGCATCCACTGCCGTAAAAGTTTGGATTGTTTTCTTTTTCTTTTATTTATTATTTTTTGTTTGTGTTCTGCACTCTGTTTTGTTTTGTACTGTTGCTATAAACATAGAACTTCTGTTCACAGATCTGCTGTGTGGTTATCCACATCTCCTACAGAACCACTGACCCATTGGTACCAAGTGCGATGTCTTGTGGAGAAACCAGTGCTGGTCAAGCAAGGACAGATCCTCACTGGACGCTGTATACTCAGATGTAACACAAGGTGAGGGACGGCAGTTCCACACTTTGTTATTGTTCCAAGAAAGAATTGTTATTATGACTACAGTACTGTTATTTGTGAAGATTGGGGGCATCGAATGCTGAAGCTGACGAGTGTTTGGGTTGGGGAGTTTACATTTTTTTTGCTACAGTGCTTGCATTAATATTGTGTGGGTTTAAAATTTAGACGATAATGACAGTTTCAATCTTTTGGACTGTTTTTGTTTTGTTTTTCCACTACATATACTTGACTTTTCTTCTTTGTTCTTTGTCTGACACAATTCCTAGATCTGCCTCTTCGATAGTACGAGGCTACTTAAAAATTTGACTATTTTCAGTGTCATTATGAAGAAACAAAATAAGTTTTTGCCTGAATAATTCTTGCAGGCAAAGCTACGATGTGGAAATAGAGTTGAACATTCCTGGTACCAACACAAAGTCGTGCAACACTCTGGACCTGAAAAATCCATTCTTTCGCTACACAGGCACAACTCCCCAGCCACCTCCTGGTAACACAGGGTCAGCCACAGAGCAGTACTGGAGTAGCCTCACAGGTACGATTGGTGTTCCTGGTAGGTTTTATGCAAAAGGGTCCAAGGAAAACGTTTTGAATTTCCTCAGACAGATTTGAAGGGCGCTAATGTCAAAATCTCAAGCCTTCTCGGGGATGCACTACATTGAAATCTCGGATATCCATGTACCCTTTTGGGCTTGAGTGTTATTAGAATGTAGGCATGTGTTTTAATTCGAAAATATTGGGTAGTAGTAGTGAATAAAGGCAAAGGAAAAATGTTAAATTAAAAAAAAAAGTAATGTTCATGCAGTTGTAGAAAAAGAGGACTGTATTATGTACATCACTTGTGAGGGGCTGTCATTTATATGTAAACGGTTTTTGAAGGGAAGCTGCAGTATTGAAATAAATAAAACATGTTTTCTGAAATAAAATGGCAGTAGGGTTCAAATGCTATATAATAGATATGTGTCTTGGTAAATGAACTGTTGCATGACAGAACCCCTGATTCTCATGTACATAGCAAGTTTTTGTTGTTTGCTGTTGTATTTATTTATTTTGATGTCTTATATTTTTTAATTTATCAAGACAGTAATTTATGCTGTTTTGTTTTCTGTGTCCGTTACCTTTGTTGTAATGGTCATCGTTGCAATGGTGCCACCCATGCCAGGCCAAGAAGAGATGCAAGATGTATGTGTGGTAGGTGCCGATGGCAACCTGACTCTCTACGGCAACCAGACACAGACCTACGTTAACGGTTTTCTCAACGGCAACGTAGTGGACCTCTCGCATACAGCAGTGACGCCCCAAGTCCAGCAGCTACAACCCCAGCAACAGACTGGTGCTGTGCCCACCAACTTGATTGCTGTCTGTAAGTTTTTTTATCTGCTCCCAACTCCACCACCCTCCTCATCCTACCTCTCTTCTGCCCCCATCAGCCAACCCCAAAACAAATTTTACAAAAATGTTGAAAGTTTGATTAATTCTTAAGGTATTTCATATTCATTGAATAAATAAATGCATGTAAAACATATTCTTTATTGTTTGAGAATAATGCAATCATAGTGCTCATTTTTAATATATTTTATTGATTCACCGCCTGTGGGGTTGAGTTCTTTTGGGAATATTTTATTGAAAAAAATTTTGGTTACTGTATTTTGCAGATTGTAAAACTTATACAGTTTACAAGTTTACATCCACTCAAACCCAGCTGCTTATAGCCCAGTGCGGCCTAAGTGCAAATAATATAATTTAATATAATTTATCCCCGCTTTTATACATTTTATTTTAATTTTTTTTTAACATTTTATTTTGGGGAGAAGGTGGTTAATATTTTGATGGGCTTTATTAGTCTAAAAAGTACAGTTATGATGATCTTTTTCGCTAGTCAATACAAGTTTTATGTGTGTCTTTTCAGCAAGCATAGCTCCTATAAACCCAGGCAGCATCCCCAGTGTAGGCCCTCTTGGCAGCAGCAATGCTAACCGCACATCCATTGGGGGTGGCATTAGCCCCATCAACTTTTCCAATAGTCCAGTGGTAAGTTATGAAAGCAAGGGAACAGTTTCAGGATAGTCATTAGCTTCTTAATTAGTAACGGTTTTCTAGCTGGCAAGTTAGTTTGCAGCCATTCATTCCTAATTCAGAATATTACAAGAACATAAAAACCGTTTGAATCTTAACCATTTCATTTACCATGTACTTTGAAGAAAGAAAGAAAGTGTACGAGTCACGTAAATTGTGAACTTTGTTCTAATTTATTCCCTTCTTCTGTTGGTTTATGCTTTTGATACAGATATAGAGTTAATAGTGGTATTCATCCAAGTGTTAGTTGGCATTTAAGAAGTATTGAAAAATATACAAAAAATCAAACTCACTGCCACCATCAGCAACAAAGAATCGCTATTTTATTTAAGATTGGCTAACAGGGTTAGGGAAAGCAGAAATGTTTGTAGCAAGATTTTGACAGAGCTTTTGAGTGCTTGTTTTTCAGAACTCGGCCATAATTTTGAAGAACCAATTTCCAGTTAGCACCCAGTTGATGATTGGCGACTATATGTTGCCTGGCAATCTGACGTTCGGATAAAAGAGAAGGGTTCCTGTTTCAGAATGTGATCACTGGAGGCACAAACCACTATCCAGTCAGCAACCAGTTCATGATCGGGGACTACGTCATGCCTGGCACTGTTCTTGTTAACTCCCAAGACAAGAAAGTCAACCTGTCCTAACTCTACCTTTGTGGCACAAGAGCCACACCATGACTTGTAGACAATGTACTCATCATGTGAACTGTTTGCATTCATTGCATCGAACTGGTTGGCACCTCTCATCGTGGAACAGATGCTCTATGTGCAGAGCACCAGCATTGCCACACCAAAATGTCGAGGATTACTAATGGCAATGTGTTGGTGTGTAACATTGATATGAATTGGTATAAACTATATAGGGTTATTTAGGTTGGCATCAGTGCCACTTTAGAGCGAAAAATTGTCCTGATATTGTATTCATTTTGTTGTGGGTGTGAATGAACATTGATTGCAGTTCGTAAAGGAAAGAGTTTTGCATCACACCTTTTGCTCCATCAGTCTGTCAAGTTGGTTTGTGGTGAAGAACGACGTTTTAAATAAATTGTGTCAAGGTTTGTGTGTAGATAGAGGGAATAAATGAACTCTAGAGAACAAGAGACCTTCAGTAAAGGCACAGCATTAAACAAAAAGAAAGCATCTTTGCTAAAGTTAGAAGTGTTCTTCATTTTCAGCAATTGTGTTCCGATATTGTTTCAAAATGACTGAATTTTGTTGAACTGGTTTACTCTTGCAATGAAAATTTTTGTGCATGCTTTCAGTTTTGCTGTGTTCAGATATTTGTAAATGACAAGATGTCTTTTTGTGTGCAATTTATAGCAGGGTTTGCACGAGCTTTAATTAAAGAAAGATCTTTAAAGGTTTGGGGAAAATTGCACTGCCTTTTCAAGTTTTTATTAACTGACTTGGGTCTTTAAAAGTTTGTGAAAACTGTCGAAGTAGTTATTTGCCTCAATTCCATCTTTTTGTTTATTCAGTTCAGTTGTTAAAGCAGAAAAAAAAATAATAGTTTACAAATTAGCAAAAAAAAACTTGCCAGACTGCCCTGCATCATAGCAGATGACGTAAAGTGTGCAGCTAGAGTGCTTCCCTTTTGTAACTTGTGTTTTCAGTCATCTTGGACTTTAATCCCAGAAATAATTTTTCTATGTGTTAAAAGTTGTGCTGGTACTGTTTTGTAATTGACCCAACTCCAGAAGAAACATTACCGTGTTACTTGACATTTGTAGCTTCGTATATTGCTCTTGATTTCTGTTAGAAAGTCTTGGGAAGTCTTGGAATTTTATGGCTAACCGTCTGTATTGGTCTTACTTTTTACAGATTAGAAAGAATACAGAAAATTGTGCTTTTTTGTGGGAGGGTGATTATGAGAAATATTTTATTGTACTGTAATAGAATTTGTTGCAAAACTGTTGCATAATTGTGTGTATTATTTCAGTCTGCCTGTATATCAAGTGCTGTTGATCAGTTGATTATGAATGGGATCTTTACTTTATAATTCCTGATCAAATGATATGTTAAACTTGATTGAGATGTCAGTTTAGTTACAATTGAGTATCTTATAGACTTTATGAAATTGGTTGTGGTAGCAACTGAACTTATCATATTTAGAACAAAGTGTGAGTAGCAAGTTCAGTTTACTTCAAAAGATTTGACTTTGTGTCAGCATAGACAGTGTACAACTAATACAATAGTCGGAAGTGACTGTTCTGAAATGTACAATTGCTTGGTTCAATTTGTCTTCTATTTTGCTCAATCAGTTCCTGAACCGATTGTAATGCAACAGTAAATTAATTAATTTCTTTCTTTCCAAAACCTTACTCGTGTTCTCCATCCCGGTCTTGGGGTGTTCCCATTCATGCTCTGTATTACCATTGCTATAATGGTTTGAAGTATATGTGTATATTACTGTGTCTGTGTCATCTTTTTGGTATGTTTGGTTGTGTGCCCTAATCTTTTCCATAATTATTCTGGTCCACTCTCGTTTCATATTTGAATAAATGTTCAGCAAAGATCACAAAGTAATAGTAACTTGAGTGGATTTGGAGAAACTAGAGCTGGCATTATTAAAGTAAAAAGAATTGTGTAATCTAACAAACGTAACCCCTGAACAGATACTGTTGTGGTTATCCTTGACCAAAAGGAAGAGAGTTCTTTAACACTTTACCCTTGTCATTTCAGTGTGAAACCAGCTCTCCCATTACAATGATTTTTGCCTTTGCTATTGCAAAGTTATGTGCAGAGTTTTATCTGCTCATTAATATGCAGTTTCACAGCCATTACGGGTTATCAGTGACTCTACTTGCGTTCATCCATGTATATATCTTTGTTAGTTGGGTTGGCTGTTTTCATCGAACTATATACTGTGTACTAACAATGTGTGTGAAATTGTATACATGTCATTTGCATCATGTAGTTGCTCATCATCTTTATGTATTGTGTAAACGTTTCAAGTTTGCTTCCTTTGATTAGGAGAGAAAATAAAATGATTTTTGTAAAATAAATGCATGTCAATTTTTTTGTCATTGTGGTCTTATTTTCTGGTTGACCATCAGTTATATATTAGTATGCTAGGACACAATATCCAAATATTCAAACAGGCTATTAAATCCTAACAGGATAAATTGGTGCTGCTCCTAATTTTGTTACACTGTGCTTTACACAAAAAATAAGGCGATACACATAAGCGGCACCCTCCACCACATTCAATTTTATCTTCTTCAATTTCATCGGTTCATAAGGTGCTGCATTATAATAAGATGCCCAATAAAATGAAGCACATACAAGACGCATGCTCAGTGATCCAAATGAAATATCCCCGTCTCCTCAAATGAGTTTTGTGTTGATGTGAGCTGCTTGAATCGATGTGATTTGCTTGCGAGTTGTTTCAACTATTATGAATCTTCACTTTGGATATAATGTAGCCATACTTTAAGCGCATGGGACCCCCATGGGGGTACCAGGGGTTTCTGGGGGTACCAGGGGTTTCAGTATAAAAAGTATCTCAACTTTCTGGAAATTTAGTGCTTTAAATTTCCACGGTCGCTGTCTTTCTCCTTTGTTCTTTCTCATTGATTCCTACTCTGTTCGATCAATCTACTATACTATCTTCTTCTTCGTTAGACCAGTCACCTACCTTATTTCTTGAAAACTCTTCTGGGACAAACTCCTCATTTGTGTGCGAGGTCTGTTGGATCAGCTTGGAAATATTGGACACTTTCTGCCAAGGGGTCAATGGGGCTTCCTTTGATGTTATTATTTGGCAATGTTTGTTTTTGTAAACGGGGTTGGAATGCTGGGGGTTTCAGTATAAATAGTATCCCCACTTTCTGGAAATTTAGTGCTTTAATTTCCCATCGTCGCCGTCTTTCTCATTCCTGCTCTGTTCTATCATTCTGCTATACTATCTTCTTCTTCGCTAGACCAGTCACCTACATTTTTTCTTGAAAACTCTTCTGGGACAAGACTCCCTATTTGTGTGCGAGGTCTGTTGGATCAGCTTGGGAATATTGGACGCTTTCTGCCAGGTGGTCACTGGGGCTTCCTATGATGTTATTATTTAGCAATGTAGGCATTTTATATGTATGTGTTTTGTTCATAATTTAAAATGATGTTTGTATTTGTAAACGGGGGTTCGATAAATTAGAGTATAGCCTCGGCATTCCCTGCGTGGGATGTCTTTATTGTAAAGTGACTGGCTGGTGGAGAGCTTTCAGTTTTACCACTAGGGTTGTTTCAGAAGATCTTTTATGCAGATGAGGGGTTGTCCAGTCCTGATTTGGCTTGGAAGAGTCCGCTGGACCTAAAGCAATAATCATGTAATGTTTTGTAAACGGGGGTTCGATATATTAGAGTATAGCCTCAGCAACCCCTGCATGGGATGTCTTTATTGTAAAGTGACCAGCTGGTGGAGTGCCTTCAGTGTTATGTTTATATTTTATTTTGTTTTTGTAAATGGGGGTTTGATAAATTGGGAGTATAGCCTCAGCGTCCCCTGCATGGGATGTCTTTATTGTAAAGTGACTGGCTGGTGAAGTGCCTTCAGTGTTGCCAATTGGGTTGTTTCGGCAGATCTTTCAGCGAAGTTGTCTTGATTTTGTGGTCCTGATTCGGCTATACTGGTCCTGATTTGGCTCTGAAGAGTCCGCTGGACCTAAAGCAATAATCATATAATGTAATGTAGGCGCATGGATTAAAGTTATTGCATTGTAGTCCTTAAAGTATGATAACAGAGTCTCCAACATAAAACATTTTCAAAATAAATATGAAAGACATTTTTAAAAAGTATCTTCTTGCACACAAACACAAACCAAATGAAGTATGGTCAAAGAAAGTTCAACCCAAGTTTTTCTAACCAAGCATTGTTTATTTACAAAAATATTTCCAGAAGTTTCATGCACCTGCATTTTCTCAAAATGGACCTCGTACCATGGAAACTACCAATACCATGAAGCTACAAAGACTTTGTAAACATTTGTAAAAACATTGCATGCATTTTTTGATACTGTTCGCCACACCTAATCCAGTCACTAAAATGTCCTTGGAAAAAACATCACATATACCTCTCGCACATTCTGACCATATACACACACATGACATGTCAAGGTCTGGAATAAGGATGTGAAGAACTAGCAGCTTTGATGTTGGTTTTAATTGTACTCGGCATTTTCCCCATTCCTGAAGAAAAAAAGGAAGTAAATTTGTTATCAAAGTTGTGATGCCAAGGTCTGAATTGTTCTAGATTAACTTTAATTTAAAAATAAATAAATTTAAAATAATAATTGAGAAACTGGCATTTTTAAGCATAAGCATGGAAATATAAATAAATAACAAATGTTTTTAATTATAACACCACTTGCTTTGGTAAAATGTGTTCTACAATTAGCAAAGAGCCAATCTGCGCTTTGAACTGACGTCATTATTATTATTATTTTAATCTCAATAAGGTTTTTGTTTCACAATCACATACACGCACACAACAAACAAGTTACAAGAACTGATCTTAAATGCCACAGGCAGGTCTGCTCCACATTGATTAACAGAGAAAAGAGTTTTCTTGTTAGCAGAAAAAGAAACAGAAACAAGATGGAGAGCCATTCAAATGTTTTTCCAGACACTCGCACACAGTTTGTTTTTTTTTTTTAAATAAAAAGAAGCCTTTTCAAAAGTACTAATTTTCATGGATCTGTTCCGTCTGTTTTATCATACAGAAGCAAAAATGACAAAAGGTGGAACAAGTGACCACTCCTTGAACTATCTGCTAGCCAAATTTGATAAAAATCAGTTTTAGCCAATTTTGCAATACAATGCAAATATATTTCTTTCATTTTAAACGAACCTCTGTGACCTTGACCTTTGAGAAAGTGCAATAACGAATGGCTGAGTAGAAGTTAGAAGTAGGTATCTGCATCAGCGGCTCTTGAGCTATGGCAACGGACTGATTCCTGACCATTTAAAGGTATTTACCAGACACTATCTGAAAATAAACTAGATATCTTGCCAGGTTTGTGCTGCTGTTGTGGTATCTGCTGCATTTGTCCTTGGCCCATCTGCGTCTGCTGCATGGGGTTGCCAGGCTCAAGCCGCCGCAGGCGCAATCCTTTGGTCACTGCAGCTACCAGGTTAGTTGTGTCGTTGGGGTTTGATGTCTGTGGAGGGTTGTTCTTCGAATCTAAAAGCATAAAGCACTGTCTGTATTAGGCATATAAAACAGGAGCAGTTTTGCAGAATTTTGCCACAGATTGAGTGTGTGTTTTGTTGTGGACTACAATTCTCAGATAGATCTGGTTAAGAAGAGTCTAGCGAGTTGTACATTGTAGGTCATTCAAAGGATCCTGAAGAAGATTTTATGCAAAAGCATCCCAGGAATTCCACATGTATAGTTCTAAAGGACATTTCTGAAGGGTTCTAATTAATTAAAAGACTTGACAGAATACTTTCTGGGTCCAGTTCTTATTTTAACCCTTTACATGCCGGTTGCATCCCCTATCTCCCTCCAAAACCTAGTGCACGCATGAAAAACCAATAAGGGAAATGGATGCAAGGGACCACTAATACACATAAATTATTATTATTTATTATTATTATTATTGAGGATTTTTACAGCGCACTTATCTCGCCATACTTGACCAGACTCTAGGCGCTGGCCGATACAGGATCTAACTCAAATCGCCCGAGACTCCCACCTGCAGCCTTTGGGCGCATGGTCTGACGCCCGAACAACTGAGCACTATCCTGGCCAGCCAGGGATTGGGGAGAAGGACCAAGTGCATGGTGGGTGTGTTCTTGTTACAGGCACTCACCCGTTTAGGACATGAGCGTCAGGATCTTTAAAGTCTGTTATGATGGAATGTATGCGACACACAGACTAGACCTCGGTTTATACTCTCATCCGAAGGAGTAGGAAACGGGAGTAAAGTGTCTTTCCCAGGGACACAACACAATGGCCTGGACAGGGCTCGAACCCGGGACCTTCAGATCCGCAAGCCAAAGCACTACCATTAGACCACCGTGCCTGCCTAAATCAAAGACAACGCTTTTGTCTCCATTTCGCTCTCTCACTCTATACCCCTTTTAGCCCTGGGGGAAAAACCAAAACTTATTAAAAACTAACCAAAACATTTGGCAGCTTCTGTTCCAAATAGCTTTCTTGTATAGAAAATTAAATTACCTTTCACTTAGTTCCAGAAGTGTATACGTTTTACCCAGTTATTTCTAATAGTGTTTAACCTAGAATTTTGGATCCTATCCTATCCTATCCTATCCCGTAACTCAAAGATCAGTTAGGGAACCACAGATGATCATTTAACCAGCGTACTCCATCTTTCTCTGTTCTCAGCAACCCTCATGGCTTCGTTAGTGTCAAATCAGTCCATTCTTGAATGTTGTCCTCCCACCTCTTTTTCTGTCTCCCTCTTCTTCTGCCTCCTTGCACCGTGCCTTGCAGGATAGTTTTTGCAAGGCCTGATGCTCGGGTGACATGGCCATACCATCGGAGTTTCCATTTCTTCATCGCTGTGAGCATGTCATCGTGTTGTCCAATGGCTTGTGTGATGGTCTTTCGGACTTCGTTGTTGGTGATGTGCTGGATATAGGAAACGCCCAAAAGTCTTCTGCAGCACCTAATCTCCATGCTTTGTATTCTTCATTGTAGATCTGTTGTGAGGGTCCATGTTTCGCAAGCGTATAGGAAGATGGAGATGACAAGGGAGCACAGCAGCCTTACCTTGGAATGTAGACTGATGGTTTTGTCGTTCCAAATGGGCTTCAACCTTGTCAGGGCAGCAGTTGTTAGTGCGATTCTGGAGAGGACTTCCTGTCGGGACCCATTGTCTGATACAATGGCTCCTAAATATTTGAAGCTATGAACTAATGTAGTGTTGAGGGATTGTCCTTTGAATTTGATGCCCATGTTGATGCCTTTGGTGTTGTTGGTCATCACTTTGGTCTTCTCTGCACTTATTCCCATTCTATAGGCTCTGGAAGTGGTGTCAAGCCTCTGTACAAGCTGTTCAAGTTCTTGATCCTCTCCAGCCAATCCATCAATGCCATCCGCAAACCGGAGTTTGGAGATGGCTCTATCCCCTATGCTAACTGCGCCTTCGTGATCAGCAAGGGCATCTGGGTACAGTTTTACAATCACAAGTGGTTGTAATTTAGAGCAACAACGCCTCAGCATCCTAAGGGTTAAAGCGCCTTTCATCCATTATTACTGCCTTATGAGAAGTTCTAGTCTGTACAGGCAAAACATGATTTCTAATGATAAATATCTGAATCGTCATATCTGTGCTCTCAATGGTACAAAGTTTGCTGGAATTGGATACAAAATTATACTCACTTGAATCCTTTTCCCAATCTTCTTTAGAAGAGTTAATAATATCCAGAAGATTGCTTGTGATTTTGTTGAGAGAGTTCAATTGTTTCTGAAAACAATATTTGCCACTTATGACATGCACACAACAAAGACTTTTCTCAGACTTATATTATATCATTATTATAATACTGACTGCACATTCGTGTCAGCTGTAGCCAATGTTATAATGGTCATGCATTTTGTAAACCCGACACTAAAACATGTATATATTAAAACCCCCACCGATTTTTGTTTTTGCACATATTTATAGATAATGGCTTTTGGTCGACTCTATTATTCTCTCTATCTCTTATCCTTGAATGATATTTGAGAGATATTAATCCCCATATTTTCAAGATGGCAGTTAAATACAACACAACTTTGTTTATCAAGTTAAAAGCAAAATCTTAATATTTTTAATATTTTCAGCAATGAATTGAGACGCCTGCCCCTCTTTTATCACTGGGCAACATACAGTGGCTGTGTCTTGGTTAATGTTGTTGGCTTTGTTGACAATCTGGCTGATCTTGTCCTCCACTTCTGGTTCTGGTTTTGTGCGCAGGTAATCAGGTACTAGATCGTGATTACATGACACCACTCGTCCCTCCGTCAGTTTCTGGAAAACATACCAGAAAATACAGCCCAATTCGTTTGTAGACACTGTGATTATCACGCTATGTAAAATATCAAACTGTGCAGTGTAAGTAGAACTGATATTTAATCACAACAGCAATGTCAGTTTTATCATATCAGTATAAGGAAACAAGTCAACAATTTAATCAAAAACAATTTTGATTTTTTTTAAAAATGACAGAAAGTAAGTGACTACAGACTTCCAAATATCATGCAAACTCACCTCCAAATGAGGGTCAGGATCTTGTGACAAGACAATAGGAAACAGGACAAAGTTCCTGAGATGAGGCATCTTGTCACTTTGTAACAACTGTTTCAGAGAGCTGAGCTGTCCTGACAGCAAAGCATAGTTGTCCAGCATCGAAGGCCTGTGAGCAAAACATTGAGCTTATCACATAACCAAAACAGCTTTTTCAGTCGGTCATTTAACTGCATGCCCTCATCAATGTACACGGAAAATGATAAAATCAATACACACAGCCAATATTTACACATAAAATAAATTGTAAAAAAAATACAACGAATGCACTTACAGTGAGCCTCTTTTCAAACTTTTACCTTAGAGATAGTATGGAAAGATGATAGTATGGTCAAAGAAGAGTGTTGTTTTTTAAACATCTATATCACTAATACAGTAATAGTAATACAGTACTACCAAACAATGGATTATAATGTTTTGAACAACATTTTATCAGGGAACCCAACTCAAAGAGTGAGGGCCGTCATCCTAACAGTGTAGTCGAGCCATTGATTGTGGGTTATTCTCTCTTCAGTCAAGGCAGACAGTGACGATGAGACCTAACTGCAGATTTTTTTGAAGTTTAGTCACATCATTTTTTTGTGCAATCACTTGTCCTGGCTCTCTCTTCAAAACAGAGAGAAAGAAAGGGGCACTTCTGGCTGTGCCTTTCATGATCAGAGGATAGGCTTTATCACAGTCAGAAGAGAATAAAGAGAGATTAGACTGCAAAGGCTCAGCTATGATGTAAGGGCAGTCATCTTAATTCTTTCTATACTTTGCTACGCTACTGCATAGTTCCAGTGCACAAAACTTTCATACTGACATACTCGTTTGTACCTCTACTTTTGAAAGTTGCAGTGTTTTTACTCAACATAGTATACGAAATTAAGGTGGAAAAAACTCTTATATTTTCATTTTAGGGTACGCTTGCAACATTCATCTGGCAGTGACTACTGTGGTTTCAAAGTGGGCTTCTAACATGGAAGGTGACGCTAAAAATGATACAAGTGGACAAAGTGGTGAAGAAAGTAAAATGAGGAAGGTGATGCGTAATTCTGGATAACACTGTTTTTCAAAACAATCAGGGAAAGGTCTATTAATGAATTGTTGCCTCCCTTAAAGTTAAACTGCTTGTAGCTTATTATGTGGGAATCGGACGTGCAATTTTGGGGTAAATGGGAGAGGGGAGGGGATGGGGGGAGGAGGGGGGGGGGAATAGGGGATATTTTTAAAAAATAAATCAGTCAACAGCAAAGATAATTCTAATACAAGTTCAATGTACCAGTTGATTGTTTCATATTCTGTCTCAAGCTTGACAATGAATGCTGCAATCTGATTCTTCACTTCAGCCACTTTAGTAATAAGGCTGTCAAGTCCAGTTTCAAGCTGCTTCTCTTCTTTCTGCAACACACAAATGTATTGTTCATGTACTATTTTATGCAAAGTTTGCGCTGAATGCCAAATGCAATTTTCTGCTTTTATGTATAATGTAAAAGTTGGACAATAAAGATGTATTGTATAAAACTCGGTTAGATTAGCCACAGGCTCTAAGTCTCCCCTTACTTTCACTATCAGTATCACCACTACCTACGTATTCTACAACCTTGTAGAATAAGTAGGGGCGATCACAGGCTCTGAAGTCTTTTCTTTCGTCTTTGTAAACTCGTGAGTCTCCTACATAAGTCTTTTCTTTCGTCTTTGTAAACTCGAGAGTCTCCTACATATGTACGTAGTATGTAATTGAGGCCTATGAAAGACGAGACTTCCCAGCCTGTGGGGTAATATTGAAAGTTACGAAGTCATAATAACATATAGGCCTAATGTAGTAATGCTACACACTGACAAGAGACGAATAGTCTGACTTTGTAAACACTAAACAAAAGAGTAACAAGAAACGATAGTGACACTGAAAAGATGAGGTACCAGTAGTCAAACTCAGGTGTTTTCTTTTTTTTTATGTGCAGTGTCTATTTGTTCATAAATACAATCTATGTTTACGGTAAGACTGCTGCGCTCCCTTGTCATCTCCATCTTCCTATACGCTTGCGAAACCCTCGCAGCAGATCTACAACGAAGAATATAAAGCATAAAGATGAGGTGCTACAGAAGACTTCTGGGCATTTCCTATACCAAGCACATCACCAACGACAAAGTCCGACAGACCACCACACAACTCACAAGCCATTGGACAACAAAAAGACCTGCTCACAGTGGTGAAGAAACGGAAACTCCGATGGTATGGCCATGTCAAAAGATCATCAGGCTTTTCAAAGACCATCCTGCAAGGCACAGGCAAGGGGGTAGAAGAAGACGGAGACCGAAAAAAGAGGTGGGAGGACAACATTCGAGAATGGACTGGTTTGACACTGATCGAAGCCATGACTCCATGAGCGATGAGGGTTGCGGAGGACAGAGAAAGATGCCATGGAGTACGCTGGTTAAACGGTCATCTGTGGTACGACGTCCGAGTTACGGGATAGGATAGGATATCAACTTTTACAAACGTATTATTATCTTTAGAAGTTTTACAGTGGAATTTCTGTCCTTTTGGACGTTTTAGACAGTATTTTGTGACCTTGCGCAGGGCCCGGCATTGTGTTCACGAAGTTGTGCTCACACTTGATATAGTCATAGTGCTAGTTTAGACTAAATTTTATTTTTCTTTTGTGTCTTAATACAAAGTTTTACTAACACAGAAAATTGTGAGGTAAGTAGTCTTGTATTGTCATAGCAGCTCTTGGGAATTGTGTTGGCAAAATGACTCGAACAAAAAAACATACTGTTTTGAATAAGAGTTACGATGGTGAATCTTGCGCTGGTGGGGGAGGGAAGGGAAAGGCCGGGTGGCAAAATGCGGACAAGAAAAGAAAAAGCCGAACAAAGCAATCTCCAACCAAATTCCTTGATAGTGACCCACCAAGCCCTTGCACAGTTTGTAAGAAAATGGTGACAGAAGAGGGTATTCAGTGTGATAGATGTAGTGCATGGGTGCATGGAAATTGTTGCGGACTCTCACCATCAGCCTTGGACTTTTTGGCATCTTCCACGGTGGATGCCATAAAGTGGTATTGTCCTGTATGTGAAAAGGAAAAGGATCCTACAGATAAAGTGGCAGAACAACTTGCCAAACTTGACATACTTACTCAGGTTGTACTAACTCTTCAGCAACAAAATGCTCTGATACTTGAGATGCTGAAGAAAGAGAGCTGTAAGTCCATGACTATTGAGGAGAAAGTGAGAGTACAAGTGTCAGAGGCTCTTGACAGTAGGAAAGAAAGAGATGAGAGGATGAATAATATAGTGTTGTTCAATGTGAGTGAAAGTAAAAGTAAGGAAAGAAGGGCAGAAGATCAACATGATTTGGGAGTGGTGAAAAGCATTTTGAATGCAGTGCAACCAGAATTGGAAGTGAGTTGCCTGAATGGAAGCAGCATTACTCGTCTAGGTAGGCGGAAAGAAAATGAGGATGGCTCCAAGCCCAGACCAATCAAAGTTTCCTTCACAGAGCCAGAGATGCGCAGCTCTATACTCAGGAAGGCCTGGCGGCTTAAGAACCACCAGGAGTTTAGCAAAGTTGGCATCTCTGCAGACAAGACCCTGACTGAAAGGAAGCAGGAGAGAGAAGTACGGCTGGAGTGTGCAAGGAGGAAGGGGGATGGAGAGGATGTGGTGGTGTACCGTGGAAGAGTGATGACAACAGTTGAGAGAGAGAATCTGAGGAGGAGGGGGGAGATGGAGGTGAGAGTGGATGGAGGTGAGGCGGATGGCAGGAAGAAAGATGAGGATAGAAGTGACAGAGTTAGAAATAAAGGGGAACAGGATTCCAAGAATGAGGGTGGGAGGAGTGGTCATGGGAAGGAGACTAAAGCTATAGGGAAAGGTCAGAGTAGAGGTGACAGGGGAGTGGATGCTGGACTTCAGGGAGTGTGACTTGATGGTGATGCGGTGTGTGAGGGGGAAACTGCCGGTGATGTTGGTGGAGGAAGAAAATCTGATAGTTTATTAAGATGCATGTACACAAACGCAGATTCTTTAATAAACAAATTACCAGAATTTGAACTATTAGTAAGTGAAAAGAGGTTTGATGTGATAGCTGTCACTGAAGTGATGATGAAGAACTTATGTAATGACATTGATAATTTTGTGTTGCCAGGCTACACTTGTATGACAGTGACACAGGGCAGAGGAGTTAGTTTGTTTGTAAAAGAGGGCCTGGATGTATTCAGGTTATACGAATTAGAGAAGTGTTTTAACCCAAGTATTTTATGCAAAATAACCTTACCCAATAAGGAGTCATATGTATTCGGGGTCTTATATAGATCACCAAACTGTACTGAAGAAGAAAACGGGAGGGTTAATGTCTTGATCAATAAGCTTTTTGATGATCATGGGCGGGAGCGAGTTATTATGACTGGTGATTTTAATTATCCTGAGATTGACTGGGACCTCGAGGTTTCCAAGAAGGGTACTGAGCATCCAGCCAGTGTATTTCTTGAGACGGTACAACAGCAGTTTTTGACTCAGCATGTGAACGAACCAACTCATTATAGAGCTTTGCAAAAAGCTAATGTTCTTGATTTAATCTTAACTAATGGTGAATTTGTGTCGTCAGTTGAATTTCTCCCACCCTTAGGTAAGAGCCATCACTTGGTAATAGAATTTTCTCTTCTTGCCGGTGGGAATGCCAGTGCAGGCCATGTCCCTGTAAAATACCAGTTTACAAAGGGTGATTATGAGGGTATGAGGAGGTTTGCGCGAAAGCATGAATGGAAGAGAGAATTGCATGAGGGTTTGAATGTGAATGAGTGTTGGGATAAGATAAAGAGGATGCTGAAAGAGGCCAAAGAAATGTTCATACCAGTGAAAAAGTTTAAAGTACATGATGGAGGGGGCAAAAAGACGAATATTCCACCAGACATGCATGACAAGATTAGACAAAAAAGACGAGCCTTTAAGATGTATAAAAAATACCCTACTAAAGCTAATTACGATGCCTATGCAAAGTCTCGTAACCAGGTGAAATGGTTGTCTCGTAAGTTGGTGATGGCAAAGGAAATGTATCTGGCAAAAGAAGCTAAAAACAATCCAAAATGTTTTTATCAATATGTTTCGGACAAAACCAAGCCTAGAGAGACTGTCTCTAATCTATTAAAGTGCGACTGCACACTGACGAAGACAGACCTCGAGAAAGCAGAGACCCTAAATGAGTTTTTTGCTAGTGTGTTTACACTGGAAGATGAAGAAAATGTGCCGAACTTTGACTGTGATATGAATCTAAAACTGGATGTCATTAATGTTAGTGAAGAGCAGATGAGTAAGGCCCTGTTGCAGTTGAAAATTAATAAGTCACCGGGACCAGATGAAATTAATCCTCGGGTGCTTAAAGAATTAGCAAATGAATTGGCTTTGCCTCTCAAGTTACTTTTTGATAGAACAATGAGGGATGGCATGATACCTGATGAGTGGAAGGAAGCAGAGGTTAAACCCATCTATAAGAAGGGAGACAAAAGTTTACCGGGTAATTATCGTCCTGTTAGCCTCACCTCGGTTGTCTGTAAGGTATTTGAGGGATTCGTCAGAGATGCACTGTGCTCTCACTTTGTCGAGAATGGCCTTCTGCATGATGACCAGTTTGGCTTTTCCAAGGGTAGGTCATGTGTCACTCAGCTGTTGGTGACAATAAATGACTGGATGTCCTCCTTGGATGAAGGCCACCCAGTCGACGCTGTATATCTTGACCTTAGGAAGGCATTCGATACTGTACCACATCGCAGACTTTTACAGAAACTAAAAGGTTATGGCATAAGTGGCAGCCCACTTGCATGGATAAGGAGTTTCTTGACTGACAGGACCCAGTACGTGACTGTTAACGGTAACAGCTCTGACAAAATAAGTGTTACAAGCGGTGTCCCTCAGGGGAGCGTGTTGGGGCCGACATTATTTATATATTTCATAAACGACATGCCAGAGAATGTAGAGTGTGACATAAAGATATTTGCTGATGACACAAAGGCATATACAGAGGTTGATGAAAGTGAGGAGTCTAAGGAGAGAATGCAGCAATGCATTGACAAATTGGTTGAATGGACGGAGACATGGCTACTTAAATTTAACAGTGAAAAATGTAAGGTGTTACATTTGGGCAAAAATAATCCCCAGCATGAGTACTTTATGAATGATGGTAAAGAAAGGTGTAAGATTGAGACGACTGGTGCAGAGAGGGATCTTGGAGTGATAGTGGATACAGAGCTCAGCTTTGAGAATCACATTGAGAGTACTGTTAAGAAAGCCAACAAAATATCAGCCCTGCTTGTAAGAACCATAAGTAACAAATCCAAGGATATTAATTATTATGGTCCCCCTCTTTAAGGCCCTTATACGTCCCATCTTGGAGTACGCTAACCCTGTCTGGTGCCCATATTTAAGGAGGCATGTTGACTTGATCGAGGGTGTCCAGCGCAGATTCACCAGGAAGATCTGTGGAATGTCAGGGCTCTCCTACGAGGAGAGGCTGAAGTCACTGAGGTTACCCAGTTTAGAATATAGGAGACAGCGGGGTGATTTAATCGAAATTTTTAAAATTGTACACAAATTGTATGATCCTTTAACCACTTGTTCTCTTTTAAATTTTAATGATGTTGGTTTAACACGAGGTCACAAATTTAAACTTACTAAAACTTTTAATAATACTCGCAAATTTAATAAGTATTTTACTAATAGAGTGGTAACCCCTTGGAATGACCTGACTGCCGAGGCTGTGGATGCTGGATCACTTAATGCGTTCAAAAATAGTTTGGACAAATTGTTTAAGGATAGCATCTACTCCACCAAGTTGGAGGTTAAAAAATTCTAAATTGGTAGGCACTGATGCCAGGGGGGTGGGTCGTGGACCCTCATTAAGATTGATTATGAGGGCCAAAGGCTTTTAGCCTGCACGCCGAACTATGCTATGCTATAGGATATGACAGGATAGAATCTGAATTAAAAATAACTAATCAACCAAAGGCAAAGTTAGTAAATCAAAAGAACATTTCATACCAACTGCGCTGCCTGCATTTTTGTATCTTTAGGCCTAGACTACCGGAAGCTGCAAATCAGCATGTGGTCATGCGCGACTACAATCTTCCTTCTAGCCAATCAAAAGTCCGCCATCTTTATTTTGGGGTAAGAGTTTTAACAGAAATTTAAGGTGAGCAAAGTGATAGTCAAATAATTACGAGGCGCACTTCTTTGTCAAGACTGTCCATTCAAGTTTACGCTTACCATTTCTCTTATATTTTTTTCTAATACTAATTTGTATAAGCACCTGCATGTTTTAGACACTCTTCTTCTTTGTTCTCATTGGTGCGTTGGACGTGGAAATGATTGGGCGTTTTGATCTGACCAAATTATTGGTCCAAAAGTTTTCCTATAAAACTTCTTTTGGATGCTGGAAGAACAGAAAGTAAATGTATTACTGTAGATTTTAGGAAACAGCCATGTGCGATTGGTTTATTAACAACAGATCAGGCAGGGATAAATTCATTTAGATACTAAGATAGTGTAATACAATATGCCATTGGCATTGTATGCCTGTCTCCAAAGCCAAAGGGTTTCTAGTTCAATAGGCCTAGGCTACTGTCAAGTGTGCATTAATTTTGTAATAATTGTCTATTGACTATAAGTTATAATGTATAATTATTATTCACACTACTTTTTCAGTATTTGTTATTTTTAGTATAACCTCATAACTTTTAAATATAACTTGGTCTTATGTACACGAGAGTGAAATGAATTACCATTTCTTTTACAATCCAATACAATTTATATTCACTTCTAGGTTGAGTAATAATGATATACACTAATACAGCATATGAGACTATACTAGACCTTCTCCCTCTCTTTTTTCTCATCACAGTGAGGCCTATCCACTAAGAAGTAAAATAGTACCTTGTAGAAGTTGTAACAAGGTGATATAAGGCAGATCAACATGCTTCCCATTCTTATATATGTCAGGAGTAAAGAGTGGGGTGCTGATGCGATCACAATGAGCGAGTTCAAGAATTTATATTGAGTATAGGCCTCTATCATCACCGGATTAAACAAGATATAGGGAGATCCTCAGTTACGCTGTATGGATTGCCTATTATCAAAATGAATCTGATTTATTTCCAGCTGGTCGGTATAAGTTTAAAAAAAAATCAACCACCACAACACAGTTTTGACAAAGCTAGGGTCTCTAAAGTTCAAATTCAACATCAAGAAAGATCATGAAATTGGGTAATACTAATAGGGTATGGGCAGAATAGTGTGGAGTTGTAGAGGGGTGGATAGATTAGTTAGAAACTAAGACAGAAGACGTGCTTGTTGGAGTGTTGATTTATATGGCAATTACCCATCTGTACGACATGAGCATCAGGATCTATGAAATTTTTACGGTAGAATGCATTTGTGCACAGACTAGACCTCAGTTTATACTTATTTGGTAATTTAATGATTGCTTGTGTTGTTGAGATTGTGTTTTTTTGGATTTTTAAAAATTTTTGTTGTTGTTCTTTTTCGTTTTTAATTTTTATGAATAAAAGCATCATTCTGATATTTTATTAATTATTTGTTTGTTACCTCTCAGATAAACATCCAACTTAAAAACACATCAAGTCACAGACCTGTAAGAGACGAGTGAGCAGAGAAGCCTGCAGCAATGGCTGACCAGAGTTTCTCCAGCGGGCCATCAGCGGAAGCTACTAGTTTGCAGAACAACTTCTGGCCAAATACGGTTGACCAGATACGTAATCTTACACATGTATGTAAAGACTTCTTTTTTTTTTTTCTTTTTTTTTGCCTTACTGGTCTCAGTCTGTTAGCTTTTTTTATTTTTTTATTTACAGTGATAATTATGGTGCACAGAAATCCAATTTGATGCACCAATTTCCAAGCCAGTGCATCACTTTGATCCACAAAATTGTTCTGTTAAGCTCAGAATTTGATATGTGTGCATTCTGATTTCAAGTTAAGGGAGAGCATTGGGGCGAGCTAAGGGCGAGCTTTGTGGCCGTGTGATGTAAGCGGGACCAACTTGCCTTGTCCACAGGCTAGAAACCAATGGTGTCTAACAGGTGTGGGATCGATCCTGCATCTGGGCGTTAGGTTTCTCTGAATATTATTTACTTTTGACTCGGGCAACATCTCGGGGGTTTCTCCAGTTACTCTGGTTTGCTGTCCCAGTAAAATTTCAAGAAAAACAATAAATAAAAAAACACAACTAATATTAGGTTTATGGTGGGTTTGGGTGCCCCACAGGCTGCGACTACGCCTTTTACAGGGGAAGCAGCCCAGAATTTCTTAATGAAAACAGACGGTAAAGTGTCAAATATATTTTTTTTTTTTTAAAGCCTGATGTGAAAGTCAATTCTTAACATTGCTTCAAATCAAGCAAGGAATTTTTGCAGCATACAACCCTTCTCATCAGAACCCACCATCTTTGTTTTAGAACTATTCACTACGTGTACTTCTGCATTGAAGAGCACTAGCTAGTAGTCTAGGCCTGTTCTATTAAAAATGGAACTCTGCAATGTAGGAAAACATCAGCCTGGACCTAAATCTGACATGACATCCCCTGGCTCTGTTGTCTACCGGACCACTAATTGTCATGAATGAAGGTAGCAAAGGCTAGGTGAATATTAATATGAAATGGAAAGAGTAATCAGTAATGTTACACTCGTTGTTTTTTTTAATTTAAAATCAGTAGTTGATTCAGCCCCGATGCTTGAATCCTGATAAGTGTAACTCAGATTTGTTTATCCACACAACCTGTTCACTCAGCAACAAGGCAGGAGTCGTCGTATGAAGTTTTCCAACTTTATTCAGCGTACATCAACAACTGCATACAATCGCTCAATCGTTTTTTCCACTTTTCCCTTTTTCTACCCTCAAACAGTGCAGCACATATATAGTTTCTCTATACTCTAGAGAACGTTCGAACATTCCAGTGTGACGCAATTATAACCAATCAGGATGAAATTCATCATCACTGTCTTAAGTCATACAACTTTCTTTAGGGTCCAAGAATTTCTCAGCTATCAGTAGATCTATCTAGACGCTTTGATCAATAATAAACAAGCAATCCTAGAAAATTCTCCAATAATATCGACCAACGAAAATTATCAACATTATACCAAGCTTCTCCTAAATGAAATCAAAGTATATACACTCTGTAATTGCATGCTTTGCAAAACAAAACGATCGGATATATCGTGCGAGTCTCACACATACTTTCGTGCGCTTCTCGAATGTAACAGGTTGCTTATATTAACTTGTCAATAATAATAATACAAATTCCAATGAATAAATCCCCCATGGTTGTCCCGGGGGTTTCAGTATAAATAGTATCCAAACTTTCTGGAAATTTAGTGCTTTAAATTCCAACTGTCGCTGTCTTTCTCCTTTGTTCTTTCTCATTCATACTCTGTTCTATTAACCTACTATACTATCTTCTTCTTCGCTAGACCAGTCACCTACCTTTTTTTCTGGAAAACTCTTCTGGGACAAAACTCCTCATTTGTGTGTGTGGCCTGTTGGATCAGCTTGGGAATATTGGATGCTTTCTGCCAAATGGTCAATGGGGCTTCCTATGATTTTATTATTTGGCAATGTAGGCATTTTATATGTATGTATTTGGTTGACATTTTATAATGATGTTTAAATTCTATTTTGTTTTTGTAAACGGGGGTTTGATAAATTAGAGTATAGCCTCAGCGTTCCCCTGTGTGGGATGTCTTTATTGTAAAGTGACTGGCTGGTGGAGAGCCTTCAGTGTTACCACTAGGGTTGTTTTGGCAGATCTTTTATGCGGATCAGGGGCGAGTCCTCTTTCAGCAAAGTTGTGGCCTTGATTTTGTGGTACTGATTCGGCTCTTTGCAGTCCGCTGGACCACATAAGCAATTAATAACTAATTAACCAATGAATGAAAGTGTAAGACCACCAGGATTTCACTCCTATACATTCAGTTTTCTGAAACATACTGTAATGTTAACAATAATACTCAGTGCTATATACACAATTGATTCAAAGATATACACAAGTGATTCAAAGATATACACAAGTGATTCAAAGAACAAAAAGGATGCAGCAATGTTATCTGCTAAAAGTAAATTGTATTATTAAAATCATAGCGCTGTATACTGTGTCCTCTTTTTGCAAAGCAGTGATAGCAGCAGATGACAGAAAACAGTCCTTTTTTAGTTCGTGAGCTGTAAAGCGTGGTAACTACAGTTTTTGTTTAAATTTTTCTTCATAATTTTTATTTCATTTAGTTTTATTTTTCTTCTTCAGAATGACTTCAAAAGTCAAGAACTTCCACTGGCAAGGATCAAGAAAATCATGAAACTTGATGAAGATGTAAAGGTTAGTGTGCTTTTATAAAATTGAATTTAACGGTTTAACATCTCAGCTTAGTCAGTTTTGGCAGATTTACACCAGTTGTTCCCTTTTCACACTTTATTTTAATACTTGACCTCACTACTTTAGCAGAGGGAACCTTAACTTCAGAGATTTGTATTATCGCCTGATTTAACTTCTGTTGATTGTATATATGCAATCTAAAGACAGTCACTCATGTTGGTGCAGGCAGCTATGTTACTTACCATCTCATTCAGAAAGAAAATAGGGGGAAATGGGCAATGACAGATTTTATCATGGATGTTGCAATTAACAGTTTAAAAGAACTGACGCATTTGATCAAAGATTAGGTAACACGATTAGAACATAAAATCAAACTTTAACGTGAGAAATTACTTGTGGGACAGAATGCTCGAAACATTAACACAAAGTTGACTAACTAAAGCTCCTTTTATTACTATTAGGAAATGACACATTAAAATGCTCTGATGGTTGTCAGTACTATTCGCATGTGGATTTATTTATTTATTTTGTAAACATTTTTTCTTCAGATGATAAGTGCTGAAGCCCCTGTTTTGTTTGCGAAAGCTGCAGAGATCTTTGTCAGTGAGCTGTCTTTGCGGGCTTGGATTCATACAGAAGACAACAAGAGAAGAACACTACAGGTATTGAAGTATCTTGATTTGTGCCTTTCCAGATAATGCTTTAAAATAACTAAGAATAAGAACGAACCATGCAACTGTCGGTCTATCTGTCAGTCAATCAGTCTATTGCATGCCATATCTCAAGAATTGAACCACTGAACAGATTTTGACCACTCATCATAGGAATATTACCAAGCTTAGTGACTAGCCTCTTGCAGACCTGTTTACCCATACGATTTCGCTGTATTTTATACGCAACATTTGACAAAATACGACCAATACGAAACAGTACAAAAAAATATGGCCTTTTATTTATGGGTCTGTCTACAAAGCTGAGCACCGCGAGGGGTGCTGCTTTTCTAGATAATATTTATCACAACAAGCTGCTTATTTGCCTTTCCTTTTGCTATTATCTTATTTAAAAATGATCGGAGAGATAGTATTAATAATTTCAAGACGAAAATATCTATAGAACCTTTGTATTTGCTTTGTAAATGTCTGAAAGTGGCCTAAAATTTGACCTAATTTTGTGACATGAGAATGACCGGGTTTTCTTCTAAGTGTTTACATAAATAAAAATGTCATAGAACACGTAAAATTATTATAATCTAACTCATTAGTAATAGTTTAAACATGCACAGT
The DNA here is from genome assembly GCA_036898135.1 of Oncomelania hupensis. NCBI lineage: Eukaryota > Metazoa > Mollusca > Gastropoda > Littorinimorpha > Pomatiopsidae > Oncomelania > Oncomelania hupensis. Next base: position 15,277,958 of record CM072516.1, read on the forward strand.
ACTTACAAAACCAATTTGTTTTGTATTTTGTGTATTATAGCCGGAGTAAATTTGGTTGTCCAGCGTAATGCATGGTTTCCGAAACAGGCAGAATGTTTTCAAAAATTGATCTTCGTCTTGAGCGCAAGAATACATGTTTTTTTTAGAGTTGTCTTTCTTGTTGGGATGTTATGAATGAATTCCAATGTTTACAAATAACAATTTAGTCGTTATGTAAATGCTTTGATGGTCTGAAAAGCATCGGTTGACATCGTTTCCGGATTTTCGTGTGACGCTGGACAACACACAAATTTATTTTGCTTATTTCAAAGCATACCTAGTAGGACTATTTTAATGACGTAAAGTAGGCCTCATTATCGGATTGATATATACACTCGTCCCTTCTCACGTGGTTTCATTTTACGCGGAGAATCTTTTTCATTGTGTGTGGTTTCCGAGTATCACGTAGTTGTTACATTGGACCACGCACGCAGTGTCACCAAGAAAACTGACTCTTTACAGTAAGATTCTTCATGTTTATATAATATTTTATGTTTATTTAGTTGTTAGGATAAGTTTAATTCGACTGTGGTGCCTATTTTAATGAAAATAGATCTCCGGCTAGTCTAACGTAATTAGAAGCCAAGAAACCATTATTTTTTTTGCCGTTCTTGTTCCGATGGATGAAGAGATCCGTTCAAAATGTGTTAATGAATAAATAAAAATGCTCTTTGAAACAGCAGTGACAAGTAAACTTATTTAAATTTATTATTTGACTTGATTTGGATACGCTAAGTTTGATAAATATTATTTAGCCGAATATAATTTATCGTCAAGCTTAATTTGGTTTCCGTGTTACATTGGACAAAATTTTTTTACAATAAGAACCAGATTTTTTTTAATAGAGACCTGTAAGATCTCACTTTTATTTTGTGATTATGTTATAATATTATACACAATTTGTATGTGCAGTAGCTGTTTCAGGTTGTTTCATTTTAAGTATAAAAGAACTTTTAACGATTAAAAATTTGTAGAAAATTGATTGACTTGATAATGTATCAATAGATAAACTTCTTTACTAATGTAAACATTTCTTTTTAATCTTATATCTATTTGATAGCAAATCTCTTTATAAATAAAGATTCTTTGCCAACTTTATATATATATATTGTTGGTTTTTAAGTACTATTTGGTTTCCGTGTTACATTGGACATTTTGTTGAGTGTGTACACTAAAGGTCTGACTACATGCATATAAGGTCAAAACTTATCTTCTAACCTGCATGGCATGATCACACACATACATATCTTTCAAATAAACCACAAAATGTATGTATTTGACAACTTTTATTTTTGGGCACCCATGTCACAAAAAGTGAACCAACTTTGTAGACAGAGCCTTATTTATTTTTTAAAAATCTAGACATAAATCGGTTGTTTCTGGAGCAGTTCAGAGCTTTGGCGGGTGGTTTTTCTGGTAACTTCAGAGATAAGGAAAATCGACAATGATTGGTTTACGAGTAGTGAGATCACGGATCGGCTATTTCCGCTTTTATTATGGTCATTCCTTGACAACAATCACGGCGCCATATTTGTGTGAAAAATAAAACGTCAAGCAGCAAGTGCAAGTGTTGCTGGCCCTCAAAAGCCAAAAAAAATACGTGAGCAGGAATTTCTTTCAAAGTATACTAAAATCCCTGGCACCGTCGAATCTTCTGTCAGCAAAGTGCATGCTCGATGCAAGTACTGTGAAGTTGACTTTTCTATTTCGCATTCTGGAAAATTTGATATCGATCGCCATTGTGAGACTAAAAGCCACCGTGATTGACTTGGTAGAATTCAGGCCGCTGCAACATGCCAAAGCATACAGAAATTCATGCCTTCACAGCAAGTATCGCAAACCGAGCAAGATGTTATCCGAGCCGAGGCCATGTTTTCCGAACTCATTGTAAAGACTAACCTACCTCTCACCACAGCAGATATAATAAGTAAAACTGTGAAAAGTGCTTTTCCAGACTCGAAAATCGCTCTGATGTATTCTTGCGGCAGGAACAAAACAACGGTGATAATTACGTCAATGGCAGAAGACATCAAAGCTTCAGTTAAAGAGCACATGCGGAATGGACCTTTTTGTGTTGCCACTGATGGCTCAAATGAACTGAGAGAAAAACAGTACTAAAATCAATTTGTAAAAATAACTACAATCATAATTGCCTACCATGGTCCTTTGGGTTCTCTTAAGAGCTTTTATTTTGCAATCTCTGTATTTTAAGGCAATTTATGTTCTTTGATGTAAGATAACATATTTTTTGTGTTGTCTCAAAACATTAGGTATGTAAGTTGCAAATAAATTGTGTCTAATATGGAATTTTCAAGTTATTCGTGGAATACACTTACTTTCTTCAAAATACACCCTTTTTTCTGAAAAGTACCCCAACCACAATTCCAGGGTAAACAGGTCTGCTCTTGTACCATTGCATAGCTGCCATCCCTCCAGATTTTGGCAGAATTTTCCAGATTTTTAGAAATTTTCCCCCAATTCCTATTTGGTACTTAAGATTATGATTTCCCCACCTCCCTCCCCTTCCCCCTTTTTTAACCCTTTCCCCCCCCCCCCCCCCGCTCCCCAATTTTTTTAACAAGTGTTTTATTTTTGGGGGGTTTTGATTCGCACTTTTCCATCACCCTAGATGCATGATCCGGTTTTTAACAGGAAGTACTTCCAGTTTATTTATATTGAAGCAACAACGAAATGTAGAACTTTGGTACGCTTCCACTGCTGGAGACGGGGACAACATTATCTTCTTTGTGAGGCTGTTTCCAGTCTGTTGTTGAAGGAGGAAACGAGACGGATGCTAAGGCAATGGACAAACTTCAATACCAGTGGCAAGCTTTCCAGTGCGCCAAGTTTGGACCTTCAGTTTCCTACTTAAACCGCGTACCGAGAAGATGACAAGTGGATGCTCATCTGCAAAATCAAGAAATTCGGATCTCTTGAGTATGACAGATTGGCTTTCGCCATGTTGGTTATCTTGACACTTCCACATAGCAATGCTGCCTGTGAGAGAGTCGTCAGCCAAGTCTGGAAGAAAAAAATGGACTTCAGAGGATCTATGAACAGCGAAACAGCAGTGCAGTGATGGTTGCAAAGTCCAACATGAGAGGGCCTCACTACTCGCAGAACTTCTCACGGGACTTCATGATGACTGCAAAATCTGCAAAGTCAGATCACCTGAAGCTTTCTTGAGATGTAACTTTTTGTTAACTTCTTTTCAGGTCTTATGCAGCTAGCATCCCTGGTCTCATACATTTTCACAAGATAAGGCCCCAAACAATCTTTGTATTCAAAGTTTACTTTTTTTTTCCTGTTATATATTCCTCCATTTTTGGGACATTTTTGTGAACCTTTTTTTGTTTTGTCAATTTATAGCTCGGATTGCACCAGAGTGCTCCTTTTGACCTATTTAGACAAAAAAAAAAATCTTGGGGAGTTCATGCCAGGAGAACATTCCTAGCACTTGTCGTGACTTGGCTCCTCAGATTGACGCTTCGAGTCAAAATTCCTCTTTAGGATTTCCACATGTTGGCAGCTATGCCATTGTGGTTACTCTCTTTTAAATGTCAAGGTCGCTGGGGTCAATCCCTTGCTAACATGTTTTGTTCTATATCTAAATCAGACCTGCTTACCTCAAAATTTTTTTGTCAGTACTCCAGGCACTTCAAAACCAGATTTTGGAAATCATGACCAGATTTTGACTTTCGGTATTTATATAAACTGTCGTTATTTTACGTGAACCAAAATAATGATAATAAATAAATAAAAATATAGAACTGTGTAAACTTATTGTCATTATTCATCCTAATTTGCTCTTAGCTAAATTTTCATATATTATTACACACGTAAAATAAATCAAGAAACGGTACACTGTTCAATAAATTTATTGTTTAAAAATTAGGGTCCGGTGCTTAATTGAAAAACAATGCAAAAGTGTTAGGCCACCACAACAACATAATATGTGATAATGATCTACTTGTATTTTAAAAAAAAAAAAACATGCATGTATGCACTTTTCAGTTGCTGCAGTTCTTTTTTTGTGAAAGAGCTTTCAGGTCTGAACATACCTACCATCAGTGAGTCAACAGCATCTTTGCCCATACTGGACCTACTGTCAGTGGACGTTTTACGTACGCAACTAAACACCCTCTCACAAGCAGCACTGTTGTGTGGGATGGTGCAGAGTCCCAGCATGAACTGGCACAGTTGCAAAAGCTAAGGGTGTTTTTGCTGACCTGCACCCAAAATTCGTCCACCTGCATAGCTGGGCCCACCAATCCCTTGACAACAGTTGACTGATACTCGGAGAATTGCTCCTGATTTGTTCAGATGTATTTGGTGGAAAGAGTGCAGGGAATCGCTTCACAAAAAAGCGTAGATCTTGGGAAGATGCAGTCAACTGAACTGAAGGACATATGATTCTGCAGTGCTGGAGCAAAGGGTCAGTGAGGGGCAGTTTCAGGAGAAGATAGCTGCAAGTTTCCTCAAAGTATGCACGCACTTAAGCATAGAACTTTGCAATACGTTCAGATTTTAGGTTGTAGTCTTTGGGACTGTCAAGCATTTTACTTGCCTGATCACCAACCAGCAGGTCTTCATCAGCTACCAAACAAGGCCAATTTTTTTAATAAGAAACCAGAAATGTCTGTTTTCGTTTCACACAAACACGCTTGGATGAACTCGCTACCTCAACATCTGAATCATCATCTGTTGTTTCATGAATTCTTTTCTCCATGACAATTAAATATTTGCAGAGTATACACTTGAAAAACACAATGCTATCCAATGAGTTATAGTTTTTTGGCGCAATTTGTTTAGCTTCCGCTTCCGGTTAAGTGTACTTTTTACAAAAATTTGTAAAAAAATAAAAAAATAAAATTTTTTGGTCGATTTTCTTATTTTTTAAAAAGAGATCGTAACAGCGTTCTCGAGGTCAAAATATCGGGACAATACGGCGAAATACGGACGGGTAAGCAGGTCTGCTAAATAACGGCTGAACCAATTTGGTGATTTTTGGTATTCAGGTACTCATGTCCAATCATTCAGTGTCAGTGCATTGGTTGGTCAGTCGGTGGGTCTGTCCTCCATCAGTCTTACTTTGACCTTTTGGTTAAAAAAATATTTGTAATATATTGTATCAAGAATGGCATTTCTGATTTATATTATTTTAACTATGCAGATACTTTAACTAATGCTCCGCCTGTTTTGTTATTCTCAAAGGTCAAGGCCGATGAGGGTCATCAATTCCAAACACATTTTGCGCAGTATCTAAAATCTGCAGATAGTTTAAGGAAAGGTCAATTATTCCTGTGTTCAATTTGCTTCTGTGGGATGAAACCAAGACAGAACAGGCCCAAGAAAATTTGCACTATTGAAAATGCTTTTTTTTTCCAGCTATGTGTGTGTTTCTCGGAATACATTTGAATAGCTTGCCATCTTTTTACTTTTTTTTAACAGTTTGGCAGACTGTTAAAAGATTTGGGTTTTTGAGTCACACATATGGCAAGATCATAAAACCAGGACATTTTGTATGAAAGGAGAAATGCTGTTGTCTTGAATGAGAGGGAATACCTTGTTTTTTTTCCCCCAAAACATTGTACTTGCTTTGTTTGATAGTTTGATGGTGTTCCTTTCATAGTATTTATGATATAATGTTTTGCAGAGAAATGACATTGCCATGGCCATCTCCAAATATGACCAGTTTGATTTCCTGATAGACATTGTGCCCAGAGATGAACTGAAGCCACCTAAGAGACAGGTAACTAACTCTCTTTTGTTGTTTGTCAGCACAGGCTTAAAGTGAGCCTGAAACCTTTACACTAGATAGTATAATAATTATATTACAGTATAATAATTCAAATTATTGTGGTGAAATCTATCCGGTTGGTGTGTAAGCAGCTTAAAAGACCTTGGGCTACTTGATGACGTCACAGCATGAATCTAGCTAAGGGGGTCCTTGGTTCAGTCATCAAGCGTCACCTGATACCAAAGAGCCCACAACACGCTCACTTGGTTTATTCACAACAACGCCTTAGTATGTTGGTTACTCACGACTGCGTTTTATCTGGATGCGCTAGGGCCTGTATTCTAAGGGAGATAAGCCAGTTAATGCTATTTCTGACGACCTTTTGAACATTCAGACATGATTTTTCTATTCAAATTTTGCCAATATTAGACACAAAGCATTTATGATTATATAAGCAAGTAGTCATTCCTAGTGTGAATTAGACAATTTAGATGTTTTTTTTCTGCAATTTTGATCTCGACCTCTGCACACATTAAAAACACACAAAGAATTCTACAGTTTTGTGTTGAAGCTTGAAGAGAATGCTTTGCTTGAAATACATTGATTTAAGAACTTGTCTTTGTGTCTTTAGTTGATTATTTAATAATAATAATAATAATAATAATAATAATAATAATAATAATAATAATAATAATAATAATAATAATAATAATGTGTAGTATTTATGTAGCACACAACTTTAAAAAGCTGAACTCCATGTGACTGACACAAACTCACTCGCGAGTAAACAGACTCCCATGTGCATCCATTTTAACTTCATGCTTCACATGGTCAGCAAGGCATAATTACAGCCTAAGGAGAAGCAAAAACAGATTAAATAGAAAGCTGAAATATTTGGGTGGGTCTAAAATTTGCGGAAGAACTATATGGGCCTGTCTAAACTTGCAGCACAAACATACTATATAGTAGACAGCAAGTGTGAACCAAAGAAAAAGGTTACCTTTGCAAAATTTAATGTCTTTTACCTTCAGTTTGGTCAGTGGAGGATTTCCATCCTTTAAAATGCAGACCATGTTCTAAACGTGCTTATGTATTTATTTAATCACTTTTTTTATATAGTGCTTTTTCAGCTCAAGAGCGGTTCAAGGCGCTGTACGAAATTTAATGTTTCAGGAGGACACAGTGCGATCGTCTTCATCATTGCCAGACCAGATCCAGTATTACCTGCAGTTGGCTCAGCAGCAGTCCCAGCAACAACAGCAGCAGCAACAGCAACAACAGCAGCAGCAACAAGCTCAACAAACTGTCCAGGTAATATTAAGTAATTATAATTTGGAGTTTTTGTTTTGTTTTGTTGGTTTTTTCCCACAAGACATTGCATATGCAGAGTTACAAAATTGCTGTCTGTGTAACAGATTTTTGCTGACCCCTTCATATAAACTGACGATATTTTATTTTATTTTATTGCTGCCTTGTGAGTGGATCTATTGTAAACTTAAGTGATCTTCAATTAAACCCTCATTTTAGAGCATGAATATTGTTTAATTGAACTGTTATGAGTGGCATATTTTACACGGTTCTTTTGCTTTAATTTTCGTTCTTTTTAACCAGTGTGTCTAAATGTAATACTTTGAACCTACTTGAAGCTGGCTTAGGCACCCCACCAACTTGAAACTAATACATTCTCTTAGAGAGAAAAACTTACTGGGAATTTTTCTGTTTGAAGGTGCAACAACCAACAGTGCAGGTGCAGCAGCCAGTGCAGGTGCAGCAGCAGGTGGTAAGCCAGCAGCCGGCACAGTCTGTTCAGCAAGTGGTGACACAGAGTGCACCAGTCCAGCAACAGACAGCAACAGTCCAGTTCCCAAGTGAGTCCTCACCTTTACTGCGTTTCACTGACCTGGTGGTGCAAGACTGTATTGGGTGGGACTGGTTGTCTTAAGGAGGGTGACTTCTATCACTATTTGTATAACTATCAAAAATGTTCAAAATTTGCTTTAAACCCTCCTTCTAGCTTGCTGGTGGTTGAAATTCTCAAATCTTTATTTTCTTTTGACCTGTGCACCCATTAGCTGTTATGCTACTTTTATCCCTTCAATTAAAAAATTACGCTCTAACTTGATAAATAGCAAAGAGTGACCTACTTTTCATTTTGCATTTTATGTATTCTCTGAATGTTTGCTTTCAAATAAATCTTATTTCGGGCAAATTTGATCTATTTTTATTTCTAGTAGTCCGTCCACTGCCTTAATATTTGTTTGGGTTTTGTGTGCACCTATGTCAGCTTTTGAATTGTGAACTAAATCAAAACAATTTTTAACGAGACTATAATTGTTTATGGTTGAATAGAAATTATCATTTAGTTTTTTTTATTCACAAAACTTTTTTGCCAAGATTTTTATCTGGGAATAATTTGATTTTTATGGTATTTCCACCCTTTCTGGTAGTGCTTTGAGATGGTCAGGAATCAAAACAAGCCAAAATGTCAGTTTGTGCGTATATTGGAAGCCATATCTCAACAACCACTGAATACATTTTGACCAAACTTGATAGGAACATTGCCTAGGTTAGTGGCCTGCCTCCCGTTCCATCATATTTGTTCTATCTCAGGGATCAAAGCCACTGCAGCTATTTTGTGGCTATACATGTTGTGCTCAATATCCAGAGGTGCCAACCAGTACGGATTGACCGTATTTAATTCCGGCGAAGTGAATTAAATACGGAAATACGGTAGCTTTTATAAAAATACGGAGGAAAAGTTGCCGATCGTTTATCTTTGCCAGCGGTGCTTCTGTACCGGTTTCTGGTCTCATAATAGTACTCCTGCACTCACTGAACGTCGCTGTGTTCAACAAGCTGATTTTCATGGTGATTTTAGAGTAAAACAAGTGTGGTGTTCAACAAGCTGATTTTTATCGTGATTTTAGAGGATTGAAAATAGCCTTCTGTTTCAGAGGGAAACCTGTCGTTACTAGTGTCATAGGCTAGGTTTTGCGAGAAAAAAAAAATACTGACAAGTGTTAAAAAATACTGACAAACGGGTCCGGAAATACTGACAAGAAGATTAGGGGGTTGGCACCTCTGAATATCTTAAAAAATGGCTAAAGTGATTTTGTTGAGTTTTAGTATACAAGTACTTTAAATCAAGGGCCATCCTTCAGTAGCAGGTCGACTGTTGGTCAGTTGGTCTTTCATCAGAATGTCATTTTTTTTTGGTTCAAAACACGCTTTGGGCATAATCTCAACAATAACTGAACCCAAATTCATCATTTTTACTTTGTGCATACTTTAAATACTGCTAAGCATGTTGGATCGTTGGTATTTGTTCTTTCTTGAAGGTCAAGGTCATTGTGTTTTTAAACACATTGTGCGCAGTATTTAAGAATTGGCTGAACCGATTTTGACAATTGTTTGCTTGCAGATAGTTCAGATAGATGTATATCATACCATGCTTTCCTTTGGCTTCAGTAGGATAAAGCCATCACCGCACCGCCTAAGAAAATGGACACTTTTGAAAATGCTTATGTTTCAACTAATTGTGGGTGTCTGGAAACGCATTTGAATCACTTGCCATTCTTGTTTAATGTTGTGGGTGATTATGTATGGGACCTTTGTTTACCCATAGTAATTTTTTCCATTGCAGATCTGTTCTCTGAATTGCTTCTGTACTAACATTGAGGATCAACTCATGTGACTTTGACATCTGTTCTTACCATTGCTTTTTTTTTCTTCTTTTTTTCAGGTGGGCAGATTATTCAACAGCCAATTACCATTCAGGTACTTTATAAGAAATCGTACTAAAACTAGAGCTACATTTAACTGTAGTTGCGTTTGTGGTACCTTTCAGTGAAAGTATATGACAGCTGACAACCATCTCTATAACACTGTTAGCGAGACCTGAAGGTAAGCGTCTGTGGTGAAAAGCAAAATCGGATGTCAAACAATAAAATGGTCTTTCCTTGTTTGTGACGTAGAGAATGGACTGAAGATGGGTCGATTGTGTGCTGCCTATGAGTTGGGGATTTCATCCAGTCACAAGATATTAATCAATTTCTATCAAGACAAGCGACTTTCAGGGGATTTTGATGTAGGAGTAGAAATTCCGTTTTTGACTCTCATACATAGCAATGGGAGTCTATATAAACACACCCAAACAATTTTTTAAAGATTTTTTCAAATCTACGCAAGATGAATCCTAAATAGTCCAAAAATGACATTACAAATTGTTTTTTTTCCTTCCGTCCGTCTGTATGTCCTCTGTCTATACGTCCAAAACTTGCAAGTTGATTAATATCTCTGAACCTATTTCAACTATCATAACCAAACTTGGTAGGATGGCATATATCCATGAGACCTCATAAATTGTTAGTGAATGAATGACTTTTCTTCAAAGTCAAGGTAATAGGGTCAACAAATGTTAGTAAAAATAAATGAGAAGTTTCCACAAAATTTCACTTTTTTTCTGTTATTAATATTGAACTTATGTTTCTTTGATGCATGATAGATATCAGTGAGACACATCCTATGCACAGTTACTCCAAGGTCAACATGAAAAAACATTTTTAAAAATAAGTCATCGTATTTCGGAATGGCTCTATTTAACCCATAGTATGCAACAACATTGGATTATTTGATCATGCATTATCATGAGAGGTCACGTGAAGGTCAAGGTCATCCCAAGATCAGGGTCACTGATGGTCAAGATCATCCCAAGGTCACTGTTTTTGTGTGTGTTTTTTTTGCATAATACAACTTTTGCTGTAGTTTACTTGATATTACTTGAGTGTATTTAGAGCCGGAGGTCAAGGTTATCTCAAGGTCAAGAGCATAGAAAGATCCGAGACTGTATTACTTTGCATTTTCGTGCTACCTTTTCTTCTGTTTGTATTATTTCTTACATTGTTTAACTGTTTTGCCACATTGTTTAGATATTTGTCTTGTTTATAGATTTATCCTTGTGCGCATACGTGTGTGTGTATATGCATGCGAGATATAAGTTTGGTTTTGTGCTATAAAAAATTAAATTATTATTATTATGAATGTGTGCAGAACTTGGGTCAAGGAGCAGCACAGCAAATTGTACAGCTTCAGGCAGGACAGAACGTGATACAGCAGTTAGGACTGGGCAACTTGCAGCAAGTGGTCGCCTCTGTCCCACAGCAACAGGTTGCAATTATATACTAAATGTTAAATTTCATCTCTGTAATTATTGTCATCATCATCAATGTCATAATATGTATCACCTTCACCAACACTGCCGTCACTATCAGAGTTGTGCGGATCAGAGTGTTGCTGAGGGTCCAGACGTCTTGTGCTGTGCACCATTTCTCAGAGCTTTGAATAGTTTTGAGTCTGGATGTTGTCTGACGATAGACGTTTCCTCAGGTGGTGGTAGAAGAAAGTGGAAAGGCAATATTCCAATATTCAAAAAGTTCTGCGTTATTATTTTTCTCACTTGTTTGAGTGCTTTAGGTACAATTGCTTTTAGTGTTGTGCCCTGAGAAGTTTTATGTGGTGAAAAGTGCGCTATATAAAAACTTGTGTTCTAGTTTGTTTGTTGAGTGTTTACCAATAATACAATTTTGAAAAATAATCTTAAGAGATAGTGTAGATGTGCATTTGTATGTAAAAAAAAACTGGAAAAGCAAACATTGTTTGGTTTCTAATTTAGGTGTATTGTTTGACTTAAGTACTGTTTGACTTCTAATTTATGTGTATTGTTTGACTTATGTGCTGTTTGACTTTTAAGTTATAGGAGTTGTTTGACTTCTACATTAGGTATGTGATGCAGTTTTATATTGCTTATCTTGCCACCAGGTGGTGACCCAACAACAACAGACGGTCATGTCTCAGATTCCAACGCAAGTGGCCACAGTAGCTGGGGGCCATCAAACTCTTGTTCAACCGACTACGCAGGTGTACCAACAAGTTATCACACCATCTGGTGAAGTGCAGAGCATTCCTGTAAGTAAACCTACAAATCAGCACTACTTCAGCATGATGTTGGAGTGTATTGCTGCTCAGAAATTCTACTGTCTAAAATACTAGATTGACAATAGCATTTCCAGTGATATGTTGAAACATTTGTGTATTTGAAAATGAGAATTTGGTATGAAAATCCATGTCATTGAATAAAGTTAACAGTAAATGAAACTATCTACATGAATTGTTCTCTGAGTGTTGTAGAGAGTAGGCAACCTTTGACACACGCCGATTGTTGTTCGGAACCAGTTCCCGATGGCGCTTTTGTGGAGGACTGCACAGGTAGCCTTGTCATAAGGCTTTTGATGACTTTAATAATGTTAGGGCTGATGTTGTACACTCTCATGGTTACCCACAGAGCTGCATGCCAGACTCGGTCAAACACTTTCTTGAAGTTTACAATCACATGATATAGATGTTGTTGGTGCTATAGGTATTTCTCGCAGATTATTCTGAGGTTGAAAATCTGTTCAGAGGTACTTCGCCCTGCCCTGAATCCTACTTGTGCTTCAAGTATGATTTGTTCAGATTGGGGTTTCAACTTCTTGAATATTATTTTTAGGAGGACTTTGGCTGATGAGGCTGAAGGTTACCCTTTTTGGGAAGAGTGATGACAAGCGACTGGGTCCATGGGGTAGGCCTCTCCCCATTCTGCCAGATCTTGTTTCAGATAATGGTGAGGGCGTCAATCATTGCTTCTCCTGCTTGAAGCAATTCTGCGGGTATGTTGTCCACTCCTGCTGACTTCCCCTTCTTCAGCGATTGCACTGCTGCCTCAACTACTTCTTGGAGAATTGGGAAGATTTCTTCTTCTTCTCTGTTCTGGGGACATGCTAGAACTGATGGGTCTCCGTTGGTGTGTGGTTGAAAAGGTCAGAGCAGTACACTTTCCATCTATCCAATACTTCTTGTTCTTCTGTAAGGTATATGCCAGACTTGCTTTGGATCGTGGAGACCTTGGGCCTTCTTGCTGGTGTTCTTTTCAGATTGTTCTCTATTTCCTGGCATTGATCTTCTACCCAGTTCTCCTTTGCTGTGCGCTTGCCTTTTCGGATGTCATTGTTGATTTTACGGTAGGAATCAGCTCCTGTGAGGTGTTCTTTTTCTTTTTCCTCTCTCTTCATCTGTCATACAGGTACAATATTGTAGTTCAGGTGTGATCCACTGTTTCTTCTTTGGGCGGAGCTTGCTGAGAATCTCAGTGCGACATCTGTCACATCTGAGTTGAAGGTGGTGGTCATGGTGTTGACATCTATTTCACAAGCTCCCAAAATGAGCAGTGCTGCAAATTTCCCTCCATTTGTGGCTTGGAATATTTCTGCCACTTCCGGGTCTTGCAGTTTGCCCTGGTGGAACTTCAGTCTGGTGCACTTTGCTGTGCTTACTCTCTTCAAGTGGAATCAGAAAGACATCATCACGAGATCGTGGTTACTTCTTCATGCCAACATTCTTCGAGTACTCTTTTTTTTAATTCTATCCTGAGACTTGGCGTACTCCGCCAGCTGCTTGCCTTTTAGATTCAGATCAAGTCCTTTCTGCCAGAAGTCAGCCATCTTGATGCTTTTCTAGAAAGTTCTTGACTATGCTGCACTTATCTAGACTGTTCTAGATATAGAACAGCGCACTGTCTGCAGTAGCGTGGATGCTTGTCACTAGTCGCCTTCTGTGACGCAGGCTTCGCTGTCCTCGCCGTATGCGACGCTGAACCACCCTGGTGTTGATGTATGTTCCTGTGCTAAAGAAGATGCGATGTCTGTTCGTCGCTCTGTAATAATGGCGATGTAGCTCAGAGACTACCCCTTGACGTAGTCTTGCGACAGCCACATAGTCCCGGTCTGTTGTTCGCTCACGAAGCAACTCTTCGTTGACTACACGCTCTTGCAGTCAACCCGAATTTTTCGGGGATGTAGTTCCAGTATGTTGGTCCCTCCCGACAATGACTGCCTCTCGTAACGTTGACTCGGTTGTTGTCGCAGTTGAACCCTTGGCTATGGCGTAGATTGCAGCTTGACCTCCCAAATGTTACACGTTTTTATCAATAGTTGATACAGCCCCGATGCTTGAATCTTGATATGTGTAACCGTATTTGTGTAACCGGCATTCACCTGTCTAGGACATGAGCGTCAGGATCTTTAAAGTATGTGCGATGAACTGCATGCATGCTCAGACTAGACCTCGGTTTAAATGCTCATCCAAGGGATGGAGAACATTGAACAGTGAAGCAGTGAGCTTTGTTTACAGGTAATATAGGTATCGAAAACGTATAAAGCATCACTCACACTATTACACGGTTATTTATCAATAGCTGATTTAACACCAATGCTTGAATCTTGATAAGTGTAACTCGAATTCGTTTATCCATGCAGCCTGTTCACTCAGCAACAAGGCAGGAGTCGTCGTATAAAGTTTTCCGACTTTATTCAGCAAACATCAACAACTGCATAAAAGATCGCTTTCCGAAAATCACTAAAAAGATCATCCTCACAAGCAGACAGTGCATTACTTATATAGCCCCTCTGCAATCATGAATAAATTCAAATATTCCAGCATTACGTATTAACACCCCATCAAAATAAATCTCGTCACTGGAACTATGCACTGCCTTACGTTATATACTGTTTAGATTCGACCAGCTTTAGTAACCCGTAAGGTCTAGAAGCTTCAATCGATAATAAACAAGTAATTACAGAATTTAATTCTAAACAATATCGACCGACGAAAATTATCAACATTATAAAAGGCTTCTTCTAGCAACAACTCAAAATCAAATCAAAGGTAAATACACGCTGTAATTGCATGCTTTGCAAAACAAAATGATCGGATCTATCATGCGAGTCTCAATCGTAACACAGTGCCTTTTGCAGTAAGGTCTCACTCAGCTAACATTTCATTTATGATACACTGCAATGACGATTAGGAGAGGAGACAAAATGCAATATAATTGTGTCGGAAGCAATACAAATATTTTAAAAGCTGTAACATCCGGCGGCCACTGTTCTAATTGTGAGCAGTATTATAGCATGATGGTCTTTCTGCTAATGTTATGCCGTGTTCATGGTGACAGATCCAGCTAACACCGCAGCAGCTGCAGTCCATTCAGATGCAGCTTCAAGGCAAGGCTTCATCACAGAGCATTGTCATCCAGACGAGCCAGCCAACTCAAGTCTCGGCTAGCGACCAGATAGCCCAGCTTGCACAACAGGTCAGCCATGGAAATATATTTGAACCATAAATCTATGAACTGTGTTCGTAGAGATGATACTGTGACAGTTGTGTGTGTTTTGAGGTGAGAAGGAAAAGACAACTTGCGTACTTTAGCAAAATATTTCAGTTAGGCACATTGTGCATCAAGCAGCAAGATGGCATGCTAGCAAGCGCTTTGAGCTACTAAGAGCTATATAAGACCAATTCATGTCCATAATTTTTCAGCAGTAATGGTGAGAGCAGTGCTTTCCCAGATTTCCTCTTCGCTTCTCATGTAACATGTTTAGGTCATAAGAAGACATTAATACAACATTATTCAGTATCGCTGTCGCCTGTGTTTGTCTCAGGGTATCTACCAGATTCAGCAGTTACCACAGCAAGGCCAGATCTTCATCCAACATGCTGATGGGGAAGTGGAACAGGCAGAGGTGCAAGAAACGTAGCTGTCAACAAACACAATTCCGTTGATACTCCGTTTGAATAGATAAACGCATGACATTTTTAGTTACTGACAACATTTGTGGTGGTTTTCTGTTGTTATTATTATTTTTTTTATGTACAAGTTCATTCTTAGTTTTTAATGTGATTGGTACAGAGCTTTGTGAGTATCCAAATCCAATGAAACCTTCATCATCATCATATCATCTATCGTAACCCCAGCTGCCACCTGCAACACCACAGTTTTATTGGTCTTATTTGAGTAGTGCGACAAACTTTTTTTTTTCTATCCAGTAAACGATGAACATAAAAGTCAGAGAGGATGGGTGCGTGCATGACAATTTTTGATCCATGCACCTGCTAGAGCTAGACCTTGTCATTACTACACCTGTTGGAGCTAGACCTTGTCATTACTACACCTGTTGGAGCTAGACCTTGTCATTACTACACCTGTTGGAGCTAGACCTTGTAATTACTACACCTGTTGGAGCTAGACCTTGTCATTACTACACCTGTTGGAGCTAGACCTTGTCATTACTACACCTACACCTGTTGGAGCTAGACCTTGTCATTACTACACCTGTTGGAGCTGGACCTTGTCATTACTACACCTGTTGGAGCTAGATCTTGTCATTACTACACCTGCCAGAGCTGGACCTTCACAGCAAAATTGGAAAAATGCATCCAGGCATCCATTGATTGCTGCAGACCACCTGGCATTAATGAATGCAAGACCAAAAAAAACCAACCTCTCTGTGTAAACATCTCTTGTGTCTTCCCAACGGCCACCTAGGACACCTTTCAGTTATTTGATTGTTTACTTGTTTACCAGATACACAACAAAAAGAGAGCATCTTTTCATACAGGGTTCGTAGGGTCTTTGAAGGTCTTTGAACGTTTGGGAGAAACTGGGTTCCATTTTTTAGGCCCTGGAAAGTTGAAAAGTTAATAAAGTATCTGTGGTTTGTGAAAGTTTGTGAATTTTGACAAGAGTGCACAGTCTCTGCTCCTCGGATTCACACAAAACAAGCAAAGATGACAAGAAAAATTTGGATGAGGTGCATTAAATTAATTGTACTTTTGTGTCGGAGGAGGGACGATCAGTGTATTTTCATTTTCTCACTGTCACCGGAAATGAGTTATTTCCCTGTCAAAACTCCGGAAAATGGCTTTTTTTCCTTGCCGAAGGAAGCAAAATTCGGTTGCAGTTTTAATGATTTGTGGTAAATTTCAGCAATCCAATCCGTGTGTATTAGTCTTGGAAAACTTTTATATGGTCTTGAAAGTTTGAGAATTTTGGGATGATTGTAGAGTATGAACCCTGTTCATAGTTTTTAATCTTTTTTTTTTCCCCACATATTAGTATTTTTTTTCCTGCCTTCATCTTGGGGAATCTCAAGGTTGTGTGCTTCCAGTTTTGACTTTGTACAAGTGGCATTCAGAGGTGGATTAAAGGCAGCAAAACCCCCCACATACTTGCACTGAAGTGCGGAAGGATTTGGGGGAGAAGAGGGGGTCACAAATTGATCGTACATACTACAAGACAAGCCTTTACTTTCTTCAACTCTTCTTCATTCTCATTTGCGTATTTTCTTCAACTCTTCTTCATTCTCATTTACGTATTTTCTTCAACTCTTCTTCATTCTCATTTGCGTATTTTCTTCAACTCTTCTTCATTCTCATTTGCGTATTTTCTTCAACTCTTCTTCATTCTCATTTGCGTATTTTCTTCAACTCTTCTTCATTCTCATTTAATAATAATAATAATAATAAATTGCATTTATACAACGCATTTTTCATTAGAATAACAACTCAATGCGCTTACACACATCATTCGTACGCATCATCACAACATTTGCACTACATCTTGTACAGCATCATTGAGAAAGTATTATTACTGTTCATACTATTACACAAAAAACGCCTTGCGGAACAAGTGCGTTTTTAAGCAGCTCTTAAAGTACGTATTTTCTTCAACTCTTCTTCATTCAAACTTCAAGAGCAGAAACGGTGGTATAGTTTTAACGTCTAGTCAAATATTTGTTCATTCAGTAAAAGATGGACAGAAAATTTTGTGAAATGTGTGTTTTACGAAAATGGCCAATATTTTCGTTGGAAACATCCTTTTGTAGTAACTGCGGTAAATGAAATTGAAATGATTCATTGTTTGTCAGTAATTTTGCGTTAATGTTTCTAGAGTTGTTTTTTTAAAGGCTAGTGTCCAGAGTTCAGGAACTTGCAAATGATTCAGTGTAATTTACATGTTTGGAGATTAACAATTATAGTTCGTGAGAGTAGTTTTGTGTGTTAATTCAAGCAAATACTTCTGTTTCATGAAAGGAACTTTTTGATTCACATGCATAGCAATGTGAGTTTATGTACCCCCCTCCACCCCTTTATTTCACACCCCCCTCTCTTCCACCCCCTCTCCCTCACCTCCCCCCCACCCCACACCAGCCTACCCCTCCCGTCGCCAATAAAGTTTTTTTTCCAATTTTTTTGCAAATCTTTGCAAGACAAGTCCTAAAGAGTCCAAACATGACATCTAAAAAAATGTCCGTCTGTCCGCTGTCTGTCTGTGCAAAACCTTTTAAGTGGCTAAATACTCAGAACTATTTCAACTATCACAACCAAACTTGGTAAGATTCGTGAGACCTCCTAAACGATCAGTGAATGAATGACTTCACTTCAAGGTCAAGGTCACATGGTTATCAAATGTTAGTAAATTACAAATTTTCACTTCTTTTTTTTTCTAGGTTATTAATATTGAACTTACGATTCTTTGAAGCATGATAGATACCAACAAGACACACAAACTTTACAATCTCACTCCAAGGTCAAGGTCACTGGAGCTGTCAAAAGTCAGAATAGGCACTTTGAAGTGACCTTTGACCCTAAACTCTGAGAGCTATAAAATCCAACTTTGTTGTATTTAGAAATGATAGATTGATCTTTCATATTTTTTTTCAGTTTTTACGTTAATATCATTTTATCCCTTGCAAAAACATAAAAAATAAAAGGTCATCATGCAGTGGAATGGCTGTTTATTTAACCCATATTGTGTAACAAGATTGGGTTATTTGATCAGACATGCATGAGAGGTCACATAAGTGTTAAGGTCACCCCAAGGTCAAGGTCATGGAAGGTCAAAGTTATCCCAAGGTCACCTTTTTTGGCATAATACAACTTTTACTGTAGTTTATTTGATAATACATGAGTGTATTTGGAGCAGGAGGTCAAGGTCATCGCAAAGCCAAGCGCATAGAAAGATCAAATTCGGTATTTCTTAGATTTTTACCCCCGTTGGGGTGCTGGGGGTTTCAGTATAAATAGTATCCCCACTTTCTGGAAATTTAGTGCTTTAAATTCCAACTGTCACTGTCTTTCTCATTTGTTCTTTCTCATTCTTGCTCTGTTCTATCAATCTGCTATACTATCTTCTTCTTCGCTGGACCAGTCACCTACCTTTTTTCTTGAAAACTCTTCCGGGACAAGACTCCTTGTTTGTGTATGGGGTCTGTTGGATCAGCTTGGGAATATTGGACGCTTTAGGCCAGGTGGTCACTAGGGCTTCCTATGATGTTATTTAGCAATGTAGGCATTTTATATGTATGTGTTTTGTTGATAATTTATAATGATGTTTGTATTCTATTTTGTTTTTGTAAACGGGGGTTCGATAAGTTGGGGTGAAGCCTCAGCCGTCCCCTGCGTGGGATGTCTTTATTGTAAAGTGACTGGCTGGTGGAGGGCATTCAGTTTTCCCACTAGGGTTGTTTCGGCAGATCTTTTATGCGGATTGGGGGGTTGTCCGGTCCTGATTTGGTTCGAAAGAGTCCGCTGGACCTAAAGCAACAATTATGTAATGTAATGTAAACGGGGGTTTGATAAATTAGAGTATAGCCTCAGCATCCCCTGAGTGGGATATCTTTATTGTAAAGTGACTGGCTGGTGGAGTGACTTCAGTTTTACCACTAGGGTTGTTTCAGCAGATCTTTTATGCGGATCAGGCGTTGTCTGGTCCTGATTTGGCTCGGAAGAGTCTGCTGGACCTAAAGCAATAATCATGTAATGTAATGCAATATAATGCATTTTAATGCTACATTTCTTTCTTTTTATTCTGGGCACTCATTTTTATGTTAAATATTGTGAGTTCTATAATGAGCATACGAGTTAAATATTGCGAGTTCCATAATGAGCATACGAGTCATATCCCCCCCCCCCCCCCCCCCCTGTAGGGGTGCCAAGGGTGTCAGTATAAATAGTATCCCCACTTTCTGGAAATTTAGTGCTTTAAATTCCCACTGTCGCTGTCTTTCTCCTTCGTTCTTTTTCAGTCCTAATCTGTTCTGTCAATCTGCTATACTATCTTTTTTCTTATAAACTCTTCCGGGACAAAACTCCTCAATTGTGTGTAAGGCCTGTTGGATCAGCTTGTGAATATTGGACCCGTTCTGCCAGATGGTCACTGGGGCTTCCTATGATGTTATTATTTGGCAATGTAGGCATTTTATATGTATGTGTTTTATTGATATTTTATAATGATGTTTGTATTCTATTTTGTTTTTGTAAACGGGGGTTTGAATTAGAGTACAGCCTCAGCGGCCCCTGCGTGGGATGCCTTTATTGTAAAGTGACCGGCTGGTGGAGTGCCTTCAATGTTACCACTAGGGTTGTTTCGGCAGATCTTTTATGCGGATCAGGGGTGAGTCCTTGTTCAGCGAAGTTGTGGTCTTGATTTTGTGGTCCTGATTCGGCTCTTTGCAGTCCGCTGGATCCTGTCAGCAATGAATAACTAATACGAGTCATATAAGCTTTGCCCTTCTAATTTAATCTTTTTTTTTTTCAACATTACTTCTAAAGTAGCAATATTAAGGTTTTTTTTTCCATTTTTTCATCTTTTTTTTCTTAAGACCTTGAAGGTGAAACCTCATGGTAAAACAAAGAAAGAGAGTGCTTTATTTTTGTCATTAACAAGCTATCCTTAGATTTATGAGCAATGACCATGCTTCAGGATGAATACTTGCGAGTTAGAAGTGGACATTCTCATCATCATCATCATCATCATCATCATCATCATCATCATCATCATCATCATCATCATCATCATCATCATCATCATCATCATCATACTTTACATTGTTTGCTTATTATTTTCTTGTTCAGATTTATATTTTTATTTGTTTGGTTTCTAATTCTATTTATTTTGTATGGGTGAACAGTTTGTTCTTAGAATCAACCCTAGTTTTCGTGTGATGTTTTTGGTGCTTTAATTGTACGAGTGAATGAAAGCGTATGTTTGCAGTAATTGTATGATTCTTTTAGTTTTAGTAAGATCTGTTTAGTCTAATTTCTAAAGGTAATTAACACATTAACAAGAAAGTTGATTTTTGAATGTGCTTATTTATCTAAACTCAATTTTGTACAGTCCGTTCACAAGCAAGCAGCGGAATTTCACTATTTTGGTGGTATATGGAGTGATTGTTAATTTTTTTTTAGTAAGGTGTATATTAAATTTTGCAGTTTGTACGACTTTGTGATGCCTGTGTGAATAGTCGAGCAGCAGAAAATGAACATGTGTCTGGTGTCTGTGTGCAGATGAAAAAAAGTCGTATTATTTTGTTACACTTCTTACAAATTAATTCTTGTTTTATTTTTCATGTATTCAGTCCTGTTGTTGAATTACAGTGAAATTGTGCGCATTTTGCATGATTCATTGTGATACGTAGAAAGTGAGGTTTTCAAAGTCTCGTGAGAATTACTCTGTTGAACCTGTATGACTGTAGAAAGTTGTATTGAAGTTGTAATATGACTTGTGAAACGGATCCATGCTTATTCTCTCAATTTTCATTGGAAATAACAAAAATTGACCTTTGTAATAAAGGCGTTCATACTTTGGTCAGGAGTGAATTAACCTTGTTCAGGTGTTGCGGATGTAGATGGATGACTTCTTGACAGTGACTGTCGGAGAGGAACTGCAGACTTTTAATTTATATTTTTTTAAATATAATGTCCATTGAAAATCTTTCCCTGCCATAATGTAGATGAATAAATTCTTCTATGATCCAAACCGTCTAGTGTTAAAGTTTTAATATATGCCTGACAGTCCCACAATGGGGTCAATGCTTTACTCCTTCGGATGAGAGAATAAACCAAGGTCTAGTCTGTGCGCACACGCATTCATTCGCACGGACTTTAAAGATCCTGACGCTCATGTTCTTGATGAATGAGTGCCAGCTACACAAAATACACCCAGCACGCACTAGGTCCCTTCTCCCCATCCTTGGTCTCCCAGGATTGCGTTTAGTTGTCCATGATGGGGAAATTTAGTGCTTTAAATTCCCACTGTCGCTGTCTTTCTCATTTGCTCTTTCTCAGTCCTGCTCTGTTCTATCAATCTGCTATACTATCTTCTTCTTCGCTAGACCAGTCACCTACCTTTTTTCTTGAAAACTCTTCCAGGACAAGACTCCTTGTTTGTGTATGAGGTCTGTTGGATCAGCTTGGGAATATTGGATGCTTTCTGCCAGGTGGTCACTAGGGCTTCCTATGATTTTATTATTTAGCAATGTAGGCATTTTATATGTTTTGTTGATAATTTATAATGATGTTTGTATTCTATTTTGTTTTTGTAAACAGGGGTTCGATAAGTTGGGGTGAAGCCTCAGCCGTCCCCTGCGTGGGATGTCTTTATTGTAAAGTGACTGGCTGGTGCAGGGCATTCAGTTTTCCCACTAGGGTTGTTTCGGCAGATCTTTTATGCGGATTGGGGGTTGTCCGGTCCTGATTTGGCTCGGAAGAGTCCGCTGGACCTAAAGCAACAATTATGTAATGTTATGTCCATGATGGTGTCAGAGAATTTACTATATTAGTATATATATGGTAAGTTAAGTTAAGCTAAGTTCTCCAATGGCGTGGCATTTAAACACAAACTCGTGCGCGCGCGCTCACACACACACACACACACACACACACACACACACACACAGAGAGAGAGAGAGAGACAGAGAGAGAGAACACGATGGCAAACCATTCTTCTTCTTCTTCTGCGTTCCTCCAAATGGGGCCTCAGATGTCCAGGTTTGTCAAACTTATGAAGCGGGCAGTGGTTTCGAGGTCTTGCTTGGAGCCCCAGAGTTTTACGTCCAGCGTCTGTCCTGCAGGCCAGAGTTGTGTCCTGGCATTCTGGTATTGGGGGCAGGACTGCAGGATGTGCTCTGGGGTCTGGAGGTCTGTTCCACACGGGCAGTCAGGGGTGTGTGACAGGCCTAGGCGATGCATGTGGTAACGCAGGCGGCAGTGACCAGTTCGTAGCCGGAAAATTGTGGTCTGTTCATGGCGCTGGAGGTGTGCCATCTGGTCGTCAGATGGAGGGTCATGCTGGGTGGCCCAGGTTGCCTGGAAGTGCCGCTTGACCAGAGTCTTGGCTTCCTTATAAGAGACTGGGGGGTGTGGCTGCTCCATTTTGCTGCCCAACTTAGCCAGCCTGTCCGCCTCCTCGTTTCCTGACAGACCACAGTGAGCAGGTATCCACTGGACTGCTACCTTCGTGTATTGAGAGAGGGCAATCAACAGGCGCTGTGTGTCTCTTTCCAGCTGTTCACTGGGCGACTGCAGGCTCTCGATGATGGAGCGGCAGTCAGACAGGAAGACGATATTTGAGGCGGGCGCTTCTGCAGCAAGGAGCCGGGCAGCCTCATGAAGAGCAGTGAGCTCAGCCCTGTAGTTGGTGGACCGGGCTCCAGCAGGCAGGGATCTGGAGAGGGTGCTTCCATCGGTGAAGCGCAGGTGTAGTCCGCTGCCTCCGTTGCTGACGGCTGCATCAGAGGATCCATCCGTGTATGCATGGATCCACATGGGCCTGGGATACTTCAGGTCCAGGAGCTCCAGAGTGAGGGAGCGTAGTGCAGCCTCTGACTGCTCGCCCTTGTACCTCACTCCTGGGACGTCAGGGCAGAACATGAGTTCGGTAGTCGGGGTGTCCCAGTCCTCGGCGTCCTGGAGGAGCTCTCGTTCTGCTGGGAGGTCTGGGACGGCAGCCGCCAGCTTCTTGACCTGATGGATGAAGCTATCCCGCTTCAGCCTGTTCTTGGTTGGCTGTTGTAGATATTGGTGGGCTGGGTGTGAGGGCAGCCTCTGTAGTTTTTCATGTTGGATCAGAACTTTTTCTTCTCGTCTTTGGTCCAGGGAAAGGAGTCCTGTTGTTGTTTCCAGCTTGTGGATGGGTGTTGTTTTCAGTCCTCCTGTGATGAGTCTCATGGCACCGCTTTGTACTTTGGCCAGTCTCCTGGTGTTGCTCTTGGCTGCTGTGGACCATGCTGCTGAACCGTATTCCATCACAGGACGGACGTTGCCGGTGTACACTTGCTTGAGGATTCTGCTGTTGGCACCCCACTTTGTGCCCGAGAGCTTCTTCATGAGGGCCAATCTTCTGGTTGCTCTCTTCTCCATCTCCTGGATGTGAGGACTCCAGGTAAGCCTCCTGTCGAGCTTGACACCGAGGTACGTTGGAGTTTCCTCCTCCGGTATCACTTGGTTGCCGACTTTCAGCTTCAGGGTCTCTTTGGTGTTGGAGAGTGAGAAGCAGGTGGCTACTGTTTTCAGGCTGTTGATGGTGACACACCAGTCGCTTGCCCACCTGGAGATGCTGTTGAGAGCCTCTTGCATCCTGACGACAGCAGTGGGAGTGGACTCGGCAGCATTCCACATTGCGACGTCATCGGCATGCAGGGCGCGGCTGATGTGTCGAGAGAGGTTCTTGGTGATGTCGTTGATGAAAACGACGAACAGAGTTGGGGAGATCACTCCTCCTTGTGGGACTCCTTCCCTGATCTTTACTGTGTAGCTGAAGTTGCCGTTGAGCTTAACCCTTGCCGTTCTGTGTGCCAGGAAGCTTCTGATCCACTTGAACAAGTTGCCAGCGACACCTGCGGTCAATAGCTTCAGGAGTAGGCCTTCCCTCCATGTCTTGTCGAAGGCCTTGGAGAGGTCTATGAAAGTGGCGATGACCTTCTTCTTCTGCTGGAAGGCGTTCTCTATTGACTGAGCAAGATACACCAGCTGGTCCTCGGTGTTTCTGTTCTTCCTGAAGGCGGTCTGTTCTTTGGTGATCAGGTTGTTCGATTCCAGGTGCCACACTAGTCTCTTATTGACCATACGCTCAAGGGTCTTGCCGAGGCAGCTCAGAAGACTGATGGGTCTGTAGCTGGACTTACTCTTGGGGTCCTTTCCTTTCTTGAGTATGGGGATGATGATGGCTTCCTTCCATGCTGAGGGGAAGACGCCTGACCGCCACGACTGGTTGAAGAGCTCCAGTAATTTGTTTTTGGCGGCTGGCCCAAGATGCTTGATCAGCTCGTTGCAGACTCCATCTTTGCCTGGAGCTTTCTTGGGCTTGAGTCGCCTGATAGCATCGTTGAGCTCTCCCAGGGAGAAGTCAGATGTCATAGATGGGGGGTGGGCATTGTTCTGCAGGCAGAGCTTGGTTTGAAGCTGCTCTTCTACTTCTTTCCTTCGTTGTGGAGGGACATTGATGGTGCTTTCAGCCTTGAAGGCTTCAGCCAGAAGGTTTGCAGCTCTCTTGCCAGTGTGGTAGGTGCCACTCTCCTCAAGCACGGTGGTTCCATATGCTGCTGTGGTGTCCTCGTTCAGGGCCTTCACGAGTTGCCACAGTTTGCTGGTGTTGTTGTCCAGGCTCAGAGTTGAGGTCTTCTCGTTCCAGCTTTCTTGGAGTTCCTTGGTTTTGATAGCAGAGAACTCATCCTTGATCTTGCTGTGCTCCGTGGTTGATTCTGGGGAGGGGTTCTGCTCCATGGCTTCTCTGGCCTCTGATAGTCTCTGGTGGAGATCTGCCAGCCTCTTGCTCCAGTAAGGCTTGTAGTCCCTCCTGAAGCCACGAGGAATAGCTTTCTTGGCAGCAGTCAGAATGGCGGAGGTGAGGTTCTTGACATTCTGGTTGATGTCTTCTGTGAAGGTGACATTGAGAAGGTCTTCGGCATGCTGTTGGTACTGTCCCCAGTTGGCCTTCTTGAAGTTCCAGCTGGCTCTCTTCCTGCAGTACTCTGGTGCAATTGCTGCATCTGCAATGAGGAGTGTGATGGGGAGGTGGTCACTGCCACCTAGCTGACTGCCGACTGTTCTGGTGGTCCGCTTCTCAATGTCCTCTGTGGCCATGGCAAGGTCAGGGGTGGAGGTGCTCTTCCATGCTCTGGAGTAGTACGACGGCTTATCCTCTGGTTGGTTGATCAGGATCAGCTCGTTGTTCATCATCCAGTCCGTCCTGGACTTCTTCTCCCCTGGAGTCCGTTGTGCTGTAGCCCCAAGCCGGTGAGTGACTGTTGAAGTCGCCGGTGATGAGATGCCTCTCTTCTGCTGCCTGGATGGTGTGCAGGTCGAGCCTCGATGTTGTAGGGCTGTAGCAGTTGCTGATGAAAAGTTCTTCTCCTTGAAGAAAGAGTTGAATTGTCAGGAGCTCTAGTTCTCCGGTTGTCTGCGCTGTAAGCACTGAGGGGATTCCTTGTCGGACGAGGGTCATTACTCCGCCTTTGTGCCCTGAGGGTCTGTCTCGCCTGTAGGTGTCGTAACCTCTGACAAAGAATCTCCGGGTTTCTGTGAGATGGGTTTCTTGGATGCAGATGACGTCGATCTTGTTGTCTCTTAGGAAGGCTTGAAGCTCTGGTTTCTTGTTCTGGATGCCTTCCGCATTCCACTGCACCACACGTAGGCCTGTCACAGCTGTTGGTTGTGGACCAGTCGCTCTACTCTGCCTCCCCCTGGTTCGCAGGTCAGCAGAGCCGCCAGTCGCTAAGGCGGGCCCCTTTGAGGCAGAGGGCCCGGCACCGTCCCCGCCTGGCTTTGGTCCACGGGGACGACACCATGTCGAAATATCCATCTGAGGCATTGTCCATTTTTCTGGTAGCGTGTGCGCTCGTTTGGACTCCCACACAATACCCAGGGGGTATAGTCAGCAGCACTCCGTCTTCGTTGGGACATTCGGTTTTAGCGAGTTTTCCTTCTCGAGGCCGTGCACAAGACTGGATGTGGCCCATCTCATCCAGCCCCACCTGGTTATCCTGCCAGGTACTCAGTCGCCCCCATAGCAGGCTTGGTGGTAACAGGGGCACCAAACTGGTAGACCAGTAGTGGGTGCTGCTATGGACACATTAATGTAGGAGAGGCCATATGCAAGTAACTTCCTGCCAGCTTGGCCAGACAGTGGTTCCGCGGCTATCACTACATCTGGGGAGTGAGAGGTAATTAATTGAACATCACTCCCCTTGGTGAGCGGGACGTAGAGCACCAGACCTCACTGCCCCCGCAAACCATTCAAATGTATTTCCAGACATTAACACACATACATGTAGTCGACTAAATGTACATTGTCAAAAGTGTTCTTGGCAGTGCTGTGACTACAAATACAAACGATTTAACATGCTTGGCAGTAATTACAATATCCGCAAAGTAAAAAGGAATAATTTTGGTTGTTATTCTTGAGATAAGGCCAAAAGTGTGTTTTGAACAAAAAATGACTGTCGTGAAAACAAGATTTTCTTCGTATCAGCAGCATTGTATATTCGTTTTTGTTTCTCGATGTTCATAAAAACAATGTTAGGGAACCTTTAAATCCTCAGTCTCGGTAGAATTTCGTCTTCGTCTAATCTCACAGACCGATTCCTTCATATAGCAAATTGATGATGGGTTTCCATGTCCCTGATACCTTGGAAGCAAAACGGAAAATCTTCACTGGGAAGGGAGATTTTGACCAGGGAGGACATCACTTCGTCAGTCATCCAACACAGTAAACGATTGCAAGGCAAGCCGGTTGTATATATGCAGGAGGATTCAGGGGGTGCACGGACATCGCGAATCAGCTGAAGGCGACCGATTGCAGAGCGTCCATCTGCGCTTTTCACTGATTCGGGGTGGGGGCCAGTGACCGAAGGCCGTCGACCGGCCGTTACTGCAGTTGGAGGCCATTCTTCACGAACCGTTGGGTTCAATCTTCAAGCGCCATCGTGGGCGCGACAATACGGAGCCGCAACAGCACAGACGCCACCACGGCACAGAAGCAGCAGTAGCACCAAAGTGGCCAGAACACAGAGACGGAGAACAACATAGATGCAGAAGTAGCACAAGGGCTAAAAAATTAAGTGAGATCCACAGCAGAGACCGCAGCAATGGCGAGTACGTGAAGTCGCCAATTACATCATCGTTGGAAACGAGGCCAAGGCGGGTTATAGACATAATGTACGTGCGTCCCCGCTTCAATACTGGAATTCAAAATAAGTAAATTATCGCAAAGACAGTTTCACTCGCTTTGTCTACAGCGTCATCAACAAATATTGGAACACTACAAGAATCAACGAGGCTGCAGTAAATTCGATTATTTAACTATCTCATCATCATCATCATCTATTATTATACTCATAATCATTGAATGAATAGCGAACCGTTTCATCCTTATCAGCGTGTTCAAGTATAGAGTGCAGGTGCGAGCGTGTTGTCGTCTTTGGTGCTGTTATTGTCTCTCCAACTGCACATACCACCTATTTTTAAGATCTACGGAAGCAACAGCGGCAGGTGGCGCGGCATCCCCCTGAAATCATTACGTATTTGTGGGAAAGGGCCGCACGAATATCCTTCCGTGCGTTGACAATGACATTCGGAGACGACAGCTCGACCGACAACCGGACGGCTACTGAAGTCTGGCCCATGATTTGAAGTAGACTTCCTGTATACCAAAGCTCAACAAAATCGCTTGAACCGTTTTTGAGATATTGATCACAACGTGTTTAGCAACAAATGCCTTAACCCTTGCCACAGAGCACATCATTATGATGGAACGGGAGGCAGGCCACTAACCTAGGTAATGTGTCTATGAAGTGTGGTCAAAATCCGTTCAGTGGGTCTTGAGATATGGCTTTCGATGGACAGACCACCATTTGGCTCATTCAGGATCCCCTCCCCTCCTCCCCCCCCTTCCTACTTCCCGCCGTCCCCTCTACCTCCCGACTATTTCAAAGTATTTCCATGTATGTCTGGAAATAATAAAAATCCTAATAAAATTAGGCTCTCATCTAGTCTGAAGTTTGGTAACGTTGATAACCACTGCGGAATTCTCAGAAACTACCGTGATCAAAACCAGTCTGTCAGGTTTTGTTCTTCGATCTTTGCTTGACGTTCCTGTTTCTCATAAATCTAATAAATTGCAGGGAACTGTTTGGGACTTCTTGGTTGACATGCACTGTACAGTACCCAGATATATTGATCTAGGCTGCTTATGGTTTTTCTCTCTCCCCCTCTCCCCCCCCCCACTTCCTCCCTCCAACCTCACCTACCATCCCCTCCTATGACGGCCTACTAGCGCCAAAACCGAGAGTTACCATTATCACGAGATAATTGAAATTATCACGTGTTTTGTGTAATTTACAGAGATACCGGTAATCCGCAGTGTTAATTAATAATTATCAGTATTTGCCATGCTTTCCTAGCGCCAAAACCTGATAATTACTAATATCATGAGATAATTACAATTATCAAGCCATAATTACAATTATCACTGAAAATTATAAATATCAAGACGAGCATGCGCGGCCCGATGCGCATGCGCGGCAGCAGCACTGTTCCCAGCGCGCCTGGGGTTTTGGCCCTAGTAAAACGTGGCCAAAACTGAAAATTAGTAATTAACACTGTGAATTACCGGTATCTCTGTGAATTACACAGAACACGTGTTAATTACAATTATCACTGATACATGTAAGTTTTGCAGGTTTTGACGCTACTAAGCCCCTTACCAGAATTAAGCATGATCACGTGAAAATTATAATTATCAAGTGAAAATTGTAATTATTATGTGATAATTACAATTTTCAGTTTTGGCGCATTTCCAGGCGGATTGGTAGAGCCAAAACTGAAAATTAAACATGATCACACGAACATATTTGTAATTTTCAATGAGAGGTCTATAGTGCTACGTTGCGTGCAGGCGGCATGACCTAGTGTTGTAGCCACTGAGTCATCCTGTTTGCATTTTCCAAGGATTTAGTTCTGTGAAAATTACAATTTTCGGTTCTGACGCATTCCCAGCTAGAGCCAAACTGGGGTTCGATAAATTAGAGTATAGCCTCAGCGTCCCCTGCGTGGGATGTTTATATTGTAAAGTGACCGGCTGGTGGAGTGCCTCCAGTGTTGCCGCTAGGGTTGTTTCGGCAGATCTTTTATGCGGATCAGAGGCGAGTCCTCTTTTAGCGAAGTTGTGGTCTTGATTGTGTGGTCCTGATTCGGCTATACTGGTCCTGATTTGGCTCGGAAGAGTCCGCTGGACCTAAAGCAATAATCATGTAATGTAATGTAAACTGGATTATAGTATTGTGTGTAGCTGATGAAGTGTAACAATTTACACGAAATATTCTTGTTTAGGTGTTTTGGTGTTCGTTTTTATCACAATGTAATGTAAACTGAAAATTCAACATGATCACGCGAAGATATTTATAATTTTTCAATGCTAGTTGTAATTATTCCTTGATAATTGTAATTATCCCATGATATTTGTAATTATCTCATGATATTTGTAATCATCAGGTTTTGGCGCTAGTAGGCCGTCATATCTTACTATAACTTGACATCGTTTTTGAAGTTCCCTATACGCTTATGTGCCCGAGAACATAAATCTAACAAACCAACAAAACAGGAATTTACTATAACTTCTTACCTCTGCTGTGTTATACTGGAAAGCGACGCGCAGAGTCCTCTTTCAGCGAAGTTGTGGTCTTGACTGTGTGGTCCTGATTCGGCTATACTGGTCCTGATTTGGTTCGGAAGAGTCCGCTTGACCTAAAGCAATAATCATGTAATGTAATGTAAACTGAAAATTCAACATGATCACGCGAAGATATTTATAATTTTCCAATGATAGTTGTAATTATCCCTTGATAATTGTAATTATCCCATATCTTACTATAACTTGACATCGTTTTTGAAGTTCCCTATACGCTTATGTGCCCGAGGACATAAATCCAACAAACCAACAAAACAGGAATTTACTATAACTTCTTACCGCTGCTGTGTTATACTGGAAAGCGACGCGCAGATTACCAATTAAAGAGTTTAGTATATATATATTAAAAATAATAAACTCTTTGAGATTACCAATGGCATTGATTATTAGACTACACTGAACTGAATTAGGACAAGAAAAGGTATGAATACTTTTGTACGTCTTTCACATACACTTTCATGGAAGAACAGGTTCCAAAGAATGTTAATGAGGTGCAGGCCTGGTAGGAGAATCGTACACCTTTCGTAGAAAATACATTTCGTCGTATCTAAGAAAATAAAACACAATGCGCTAAATGTAGAACGAACTAACATCTAATAATTTTTTAGTCCTTTTCTGTAACAATTAGACTACTATTTGATGGTTCTGCAAGTGTATTAGTTCAGTGCAGCGTGTAAGTTTCAGAAGTTACAGTGTAAACGTGATATGTTGATGGAAATGAGGTGAAATCCTTTTTGTATTTCCAGATAAATATATGGAGGCAGGGGTTTATTCATTGTCTGCATACCCAGGCCACATGCTAACACACAACCACTTATAAAAGATAAAGTTAATAAAAGATATATAGAGAGAAAAAAAACAACCAACAAAGCACGCAATTCAATTAAAAGATTTGCGGCAGTTTCTACCAAACTAAAGTGGAATTCCACCAGTGAGTGGACAAATAAGCTTTCTATTTAGGTAATTTTCAAAGTTAGTTACAAAATGAAATGTGCCAACGAAACCTGCTTTCAGAAAATGAAAGGTGCAACTGCCAGCTTCAAGGTCATTAAAAAAACCAAAAACCACTTAATAGCAGTGACAGCGATAAGATCAGTAACGGCAAAACAAAACAAGATGGCAAGCCATTGAAATGTGTTTCCAGACACTCGCACACATCGCCGATAAAATAAGCATGTTCAAAAGTGTTCAGTTTCTTGGCGGTGTTGTGGCTCAGCTAAGTAGGTCACCGAGGGTTTTCTCCGGGCACTCCGGTTTCCTCCCTCCCTTCAATAATGGTACAGGACGCAGTCAATATAAACATTTCAAAAATAAAAATTCGATTTTCTTTCCGTCTTCTAATAGCGATTTCCCTGCCTTTACACCACTTGTTTGAGTGATGGATGTGTATTTGGTGTGTGTGAGGGTGGATGAGACAAGTGAGCGTGTATGTTGGTATAGATCGCCGCGCTTTGAGCCTGATTGATTTGCGGAAAGGCGCTTATATAGCATCCTGTATTATTATTATTAAGTAGTCTATAAATACAAGCTTGCACGTGCTTTTTAAACGCATCGTCTGTGGTAGGCTGTTTTTCATCCTTCAGCTAAGATTAGGTAGCGGCAGGGGAAATTAGTTTCAAAATATACAAATTAGGAATTCTATTACAACGTTGTTACAGTTAACGGTTTGGGTTGTAATAAAGGTATTTACAAAACATATAGTAAGAAAATTATTAATTTATTTATGAAAAATTATGGTGTGGAACTGTCATCTAAAAAAAAAAGGTTTTAATGCTTTTTAATTAATGGTAGTAATCCTAAATGTTTATTTGTTTTGAAATAAATGATGAGATTCTTATATACGAGATACAGGTTACATGTACATTTCTTGGGGTGCAGCTAACTTCTAAATTAAACTGGAAATTACATATTGAACATTTCATAACAACTCAAGAAAAACCCTTAATTTATTAAAACTGATTAGTGTACAAACTTGGGGTCAGGATACCAAATCTCTCTTACATTTATCAATATCACTAGTCCGTTTAAAGCTTGTGTATGGTCAGGAAGTGTACTTTTCAGCAAACAATACATTATTAAATAAATTACAAAGCATCGACAGTAGAGCTATTAAAGTTGCATTAAGTGTTCCACTTCATGCTAATACAATTAAAACATGCCAATAAACTGGAATATTACCATTAAACCAGCAACGTCAATTAGCTATTTCAAAAAATATATGTTAAGATGTTTATCTGTCCCTAATTCAGTACAAGAAAACACTTTTATAGATGCAGAAGACTATCCAAAAAGAACTAAAAAATATTAATTATTTGCAGCCAATGAAAAGCTATATAAAAGTCCTTTTTGACAAGTGTGTCATTGATATCACATCAGTTTCTGTTAAGCCATTGACATCACCTATTCCACAATGGGAGCACAGAAATTCAATTTCAACATTGGTTATAGTGTAACTAAAAAAAGATGATAACACTAATCTATTAGTTAATTTACTGAGGTAAAAGAGCATATTAAAAATAATTATATAAAGCATTTGAAGAATTGTACAGATGGCTCAGTATTAGATTCTTTAGATCGGCCTTTAACATTCCTGCATTAAATGTACGACGCTCATATTATCTATGAAAGGGGTATTCTAAATTAACGAGTAAGCTTTATGCTATTGTAATGGCTCTAAACTGCATTATGACTTCACCTTTGAAGCTATTTAATTTACTGATTTTTGTCGATTCAAAAGCGGTTTTGTACGCTTTAAAAACAGGGTAATTCCAAAGTCAGAAATGAATTCATATACGAAATGAAACACATGATACATTGTACATGTATATTATATAGGGGAATAATTGATTTTTGTTGGGTTCCATCACATTGCGGAATTCATTAGAATGAAGTGTGTGACAGCTAGCCAAAGAGGGAGCACTAAGAACATTAGATTCTATTTATGTAAACAATTTGAGTATGTGTTATCATGAAATATATTCTTTATTAGGAAAAGCAGCATTTCAAGATACTAACATTAAAAAGGTTACTACACCAAAATGTTCACGGTAGTTATCAAAATTAATATACAAGTTAAGAATGAACGCATGGAATACTAAATATTCTTTAGATATTCAGTGTATGTGTTGCAAAAATATATAAGTACACCATATTTTGTTTGAATGTTCAAATTTAAATGAAATGTTTGAAAACCAAGGACATTCTTTAGATGATGTATTACATCATCCACAGATAACAGCAGTTGTGAAAATTATTGCAACGTCGCCTATTGGTAGACTTTTATAGATTGGTGTTAAGTCCCTCTTCCAATTTCACTCCATTTTATTATAAGGTTTATTAATTGTGCTCTGTGGGTTCGGGCAAATAGAATAGACCCAACGTTTCCCGGCGTGTCGTAAGAGGCGACTAACAGGGGTGATGTTAGCACGGCATCACTGGGCGAAAGTCTTCTACACAGAAGTCACCGGCCAGGGCGGAGGAACCTCACGTGCTCAGGGCCAAGGCGAGCCACACTGTATTCGTGGATTTCGGCTGTGGCCAACAGTGCCAGGTCTTTTTTTGCCCAAGACACAACACATGATGAGGCTATCCACTAATTCCATGCCGGATCGGTCGTCGCCCGGCTACACAAGGACCGCGCCTTCCGTTGGCCACCAGGACGGAGGTGAAAAGTATGCTACTGATGGACAAATTAGCAAGATCCGCACGAGAAACAACATCGTCATAGGAACCTGGAATGTCAGGACCCTAACTGCGGAAGGAAAATTAGAAGAACTGGCCCACGAGCTGGACCACTATCGATGGAACGTTCTAGGTATCAGCGAACTGCGCTGGAAAGGCCTAGGTGAAACAACGACTGACAAAGGCCACAAGCTCTATTTCAGCGGTAGAGATGACAGGCACGAACACGGCGTTGGATTCTTGGTCCACAAGAACATTCTAGCCACTGTCATGGGTTGCCGCCCAGTCTCCAGTAGACTCATTACCATCCGTCTGAGAGCAACCCCTTTCAACATTACCATCATCCAGGCCTATGCTCCAACATCAGACTATGAAGACAGCGAAGTGGAGGATTTTTATGAAAATATACAGGCGGCCCTTGACCAAGTGCCGAAGAAGGACATAGTCATAGTGCAAGGCGACTGGAATGCCAAGGTTGGCCAAGATGCGCACCACAACTGGGGAGACACATGCGGACCCCACTGCAACAACGAGACAAATGACAGGGGTCTGAGGCTATTGGAGTTTGCCAGATACAACAATCTGGTACTGGCAAACACGCTTGGTCTCCACAAAAAATCCAGACGATGGACATGGCACAGTCCCGGCGGGGAACATTACAACCAGATCGACTACATCATGGTCAAGAAACGCTTCAGATCAAGCATCAACATTGGCAGGACACGCACTTTTCCAGGAGCAGACATTGGAAGTGACCACGATCTCGTGATGATGTCTTTCCGGCTCCATTTGAAGAGAGTAAATACAGCAAAGTGCACTAGGCTGAAGTTCGACCTGGACAAACTGCAAGAAAAAAAAAAAATATTTCAGGCCACAATTGGAGGGAAATTTGCACCACTGCTTATTTTGGGGGCAGGCGAAGTAGATGTCAACACCATGACCAATACCTTCAACTCAGCTGTAACAGATGCCGCCACTGAGATCCTTGGCAAGCACCGACCAAAGAAGAAGCCGTGGATCACACCTGAACTTTTGGATCTGTGTGATAAACGAAGAGAGTTAAAAAAGAAAAAGAACACCTCACAGGGAGCTGATGTCTACCGAAAAATCAACAATGACATCCGAAAAGGCATGCGCACTATGTTACGTTGAAACGAACGAAAGTGTGTCTAAAGCGCGCACGATAGATCTAATCGTTTCGTTTTGCAAAGTATTCAATAATGGAGTTTATTTACCTTTGATTTGAGTTTGCACTGTTGTTTGGAGAGGCTTTGTATAACGTTGATAATTTGCGTTAGTCGATATTATTTGAGAATCTTCTGGATATGCGTGTTTACTCTTGATAGAATTTTCCCGATGGATATCGAAGGTCGTGAATGTTCCCGGAAGTAGAGAAAATGTGTATTGACGTAAGTCAGTGATGACGATCTTTAGTTCGATTGGTGGCAGTACGTCATTTCTACATTGTTCGAAATTCTTCCGGAAAAGAGAGAGGTTATTTAATCGTGTGCCGAATTGCTGTAGAGAGAGTAAAGTTGTTGATAGTGATTTGGAAAGTTGCTGTGAAAGTTGTTGAGTTGAATTGAGAATTGTATGCAGTTGTTGGTGTGTGCTGAATAAAAGTGGAAAACTTCATACGTCGACTTTGTGACTTGTATGCTGTTTGGACGGGCTGTGTGAATAAACGAATCTGAGTTACACAACTATCAGGAATTCAAGCATCGGGGCTGAATCAGATACTGATAGAAAACACCAACATCAAACAGAGTGTAACATTTTGGGGGCCAAGCCGGGATTCACGCCATAGCCAAGGGTTCAACTGCTACAACAAGCGAGTCAACGTTACGAGAGGCAGTCATCGAGGGTAGCCGCCAACGAGTTGCGTCGAGAGGGGCCAACATACTGGGACTACATCACCGATAGGTTCGGGTTGACTGCAAGGGCGTGTAGTCACTGAAGAGTTGCTTCGTGAGCGAACAACCAGTCGGGACTACGTGGCTGCCGCAGGACTACGTCGAGGGACAGTCTCGGAGCTACATCGCCAGTATTAGAGAGAGCGACGTACGGACGTCGAGTCTACTTCAGCACAGGAGCGTATACATCAACACCAGCGTGGTGCAGCGTCGCATACGACGAGGACAGCGGGGCCTGCGTCAACGAAGGCGACTAGTGACAAGCATCAGCGCTACTGCAGAAAGCGTGCTGTTCTAGAACAGTCTAGAAAGGTACAGCACAGTCAAGAACTTTCAAGAAAAAGAACTCTACAGTCAAGAACTTTCTAGAAAAAGAACTTTCCAGAAAAGAACTTTCCAGAAGCATCAAGATGGCTGACTTCTGGCAGAAAGGGGTTGAACTAAATCTAAAAGGCAAGCAGCTGACGGAGTACGTCAAGTCTCAGGAGAGAATACGAGAAAGAGAATTGGAAGAGAAGCGTCTAGAAAAAGAAATAGAACTAGAACAGAAGCGTCTAGAAGTAGAAGAGCAGCGTCGCCGTGAAGAACGAGAATTAGAAGAGCAGCGTCGCCGTGAAGAAAGAGAAGAGCGGCGTCAAGAAAGAGAGATGGAAGAGAGACGATTAGAAGCTGAGCATCAATACCAGCTAGAGTTGGCGCGTATCCAGAACAATCAGCATGCGCCACAAGTCACCAACGACCATACGGCTCCAAAATTGCCAGCTTTCGTCGACGGGAAGGACCAGATCGACAGCTATCTGGCGAGATTCGAAAGGTTCGCCGAAAGCTCCAATTGGCAACCTCGAGACTGGGCGATTCGACTGAGTGCACTTCTGACGGGGCAAGCTCTCGAAGTTTACACCAGACTGTCGAACGATGACGCCAAAAACTACGACGTCTTGAAAGAGGCCCTGTTGCAGTGCTACAACTTTACAGAGAAGGGCTACCGTAAACGCTTCCGTGAATGCCGGCCTAAGTCAGACGAGACGCCAAAGCAGTTTGTGGAGCGCCTGTCGTCATATCTACACAAGTGGGTGGAGTTATCAGGCGAAATGAAGTCTTACGACAGTCTCCATGACCTGA
Organism: Oncomelania hupensis; assembly: GCA_036898135.1. Taxonomy (NCBI): domain Eukaryota; kingdom Metazoa; phylum Mollusca; class Gastropoda; order Littorinimorpha; family Pomatiopsidae; genus Oncomelania; species Oncomelania hupensis. The sequence continues at coordinate 15,314,850 of CM072516.1, forward strand.
TCGTGAAGGAACAATTTCTCAATGCCTGTCACAAGGACCTAGCGACCCACTTAGAAGAACAAAAGCTGCAGACGCTTAAAGATGTGACTGAGGCTGCTGAAAGATATCTCATCGCTCATGGGAAAACCCTGGGGCCACCCAGCGCGACGAAACATTTTCAGAAGACTGCAAACCATGGGAACCAGATCCAAGGGAGCCAGACGAGCCAGAGGCAGACGGACTCCACGCCACCTCCCAGGGAAGGGCATTCAAGGGGCTGTTTCACCTGCAACGCTACAGACCACAGAGCGGCTAACTGTCCTCAAAACAAAAGTAGCGGACAGCGGAGCAGTACGGACAATTCAGCGGCGGGCAACCGGCAGAGGCGGTTCTCCAATCAACGGCAAACCAGTAGATCTGACCATCAAGTGTGCGGCGGGAGCGTCATTCTTCCGAGTGAGACCAAGCGCACAGCTACTCCTGCGGACGTGCAAGAGTGCATGACCGATGGCCAACTTCTCCTTGCCAACGGAAAATCCATCCCCGTCGTCGCCAGCGCAGCGGTGACCGTACAGAACATGCCTGTTTCCAAGGGACGCGTCGGAAATCATGAAGTGACTATTTTAAGAGACTCTGGCTGCAGTGGGGTCATCGTCAGAGAAGACCTAATCGCTAAAGAACAGTTCACTGGCGATTCAAAATGGACACTTATGGCCGACAGCAAATGTGTGAGAGCGCCAGTTGCGAAGATTCATGTCAACACCCCTTTCTACGTAGGCGAAGTCGAAGCGGTTTGCCTGAAGAAGCCGCTATACGATTTGATGATCGGGAATATCGACGGCGCGAGGCGACCCGACGACCCCGATCCAGAGTGGAGTCCTGCCTCAACTCAACACGTCGAAGTTGCGGAGGAGGATCCATTGCCATTTCCCGATGGAGACATTACAGAGCTGCTACGGGACAATGTGGTTACTCCGGCTCAGCCCTGCCGACCAGAGATCGTCGGTGCTGTTACAACCAGGGCCCAGGCCAAGAGAGACAAGACGTCTACGCCACTGAAGGTCGCCGACAACTCCAAAGCTGCCATCGTGGACAGAGATAAGCTGATCCAGCTCCAGGAAGCTGATAGCACTTTAAACAAGTACAGGAACCGCCAAGACCACGTGACCAAGGGCAATGGCACGGTCTATTTTGAGGTGAAGGCCAAGATCCTGTACAGAATCTTCCAGCACCCGAGGGTCAACGGAGGTAAACCACTACGTCAAGTACTGGTACCATTACCCTTAAGGCGCCAGGTGATGGAAGTAGCGCATGACTCAATTATGGGAGGTCACCTAGGCATCAGGAAGACGTCAGACAGAATCCAGGCGGTGTTCTACTGGCCAGGGCTTCATGCGGACGTCAGCCGTTTCTGCCGATCATGTGACATTTGCCAGAAGACCATACCTCGAGGAAGGGTCCCGAAAGTGCCTATGCAGAGGATGCCTCTGATCGACCGACCTTTCAAGAGAGTGGCCTTAGACTTAATCGGCGAAATAAGACCTCCGAGTGAAGAAGGTCATCGGTGGGTACTGACTTTAGTGGACTATGCGACTCGGTACCCAGAAGCAGTGCCTCTGAAGAAGATTGACACTGAGACTGTTGCAGAGGCGCTGGTGGACATGTTCAGCAGACTCGGAGTGCCTGAAGAGATCCTGACAGACCTCGGGACGCAGTTCGTCTCTGACTGCATGAAGGAGGTGAACAGACTGCTGAGCATCCGGCATTTGACTACGACACCCTACCATCCGATGTGCAACGGGCTTGTCGAGAAGTTCAATGCTACGCTGAAGTCCACCCTGAAGAAACTGTGCAGCGAGCAGCCCAGACAATGGCATCGCTACATCAACGCCCTACTTTTCGCCTACAGAGAAGTACCGCAGGAGTCCACCGGCTTTTCTCCGTTCGAGCTGCTGTACGGAAGAACCATCCGAGGGCCGATGCACATCCTGAAAGAACTGTGGACGAAAGAAGTAGACACCCCAGAGGTGAAGAACAGCTACCAGTACGTGTTTGAGCTACGGGAGAAGCTGGAGCAGACTCTCGAGATAGCCAGAGAAAACCTGAAGAAGTCCCAGGACTGTGGAAAGCACTACTATGACCGTAGGGCTGTGAACAGGAAGTTTAAACCTGGCAACAAAGTGCTGGTGCTGCTACCTACCGATCATAATAAGTTGCTGATGCAGTGGAAAGGCCCGTACGAAGTGGAGACCGTGGTGGGGATCAACGACTATAAGGTGAAGGTCGGCCAGCATTCCAAGATATACCACGCCAACCTCCTTAAGCTGTACGTGGAAAGGCCGCCAGAGACTGTACATGCAGCAACAGCAGCTGAGATCGACAACAGCTTTGATAGCGAGGAACTGTTGGAACTTGGAGACTTCCACAGCAAAGAAGGCATCGATGATGTTAAGCTAGGACCAAGCTTGACGGAAGGTCAAAAGATGGAGCTCAAGGATCTTATGGGCGAGTTTCCCCACAACTTCAGCGATGTCCCTGGCTCTACAACTTTGGTCGAACACGAAGTCCACCTCACTTCGAATATCCCTGTTCGATCCAAGCCCTTCCCGATCCCCTTCAAGGCCCGTGAATCCTTGAAGAAAGACATCGATGAGATGCTGAAGATGGGCATCATCAGGGAGTCCAGTTCCCCCTACGCGTCCCCTGTCGTGGTCGTGAAGAAGAAGGACGGCAGCAACAGAGTATGCATCGACTACAGGAAGGTTAATAAGATCACCGTCTTCGACCCTGAGCCGATGCCTACCGCAGCAGACCTCTTCCGCCAACTATCGGGGAGTAGAATCTTCTCAAAGATTGACCTCAGCAAGGGTTATTGGCAAGTCCCCGTGCGTCAACAGGACATACCAAAGACTGCTTTCATAACTCCTGATGGGACGTACGAGTGCCTAAGGATGCCCTTTGGCATGGTCAACAGCGGAGCTACCCTGAAGAGAGGAATGAGGAAGATGCTCAAAGGGATGGACAACGTCGTGTGTTACTGGGACGACCTGCTAGTCCACACCCGCACCTGGGAAGAGCATCTGCAGACCTTGAGGGAGCTGTTTCACCGTCTAACAGAAGCTAACCTGACCGTGAGACCCAGTAAGTGCATTCTGGGGACTGACAACGTCGACTTTATCGGCCATTCGCTGAAAGAAGGACAAAAGGGGCTTCTGCTAGAAAACGTCACCAAAATTCTGAACGCTCCACGTCCCCAAACAAAGAAGCAAGTACGATCTTTCCTGGGATTGGCTGGGTATTATAGGGAGTTCGTACCGAACTACTCAGCCATCACAGCACCTTTGTCGGACCTGGTGCGGAAAGGCTGTCCAAACCAAGTGCAGTGGGGACCGTCTCAGGAGAGGGCATACCAGACTGTGCGCGACCTCCTTTCGAAGGATCCGGTGCTACGACTGCCCGATACTTCCAAGGAATTCGTCTTAAGGACAGATGCAGCGGACGAAGGCATCGGCGCCATACTGATGCAAGAGCACGAAGGGAAACTATTTCCGGTCAGTTACGCCAGCAAGAAGCTGTCCAGGGCTGAGAAAAATTACTCGACCATGGAGAAAGAGTGCCTTGCCATCATATGGGGAATCCGGAAGTTCGAACTGTACCTTCAAGGAGTGAAGTTCGTGCTACAGACTGATCACAAGCCGCTAACTTACTTGAACTCTGCCAAGTTTGTGAACAGTCGGATCATGAGATGGGCTATGTACTTGCAGAACTTTAACATGCGAGTAGAATCTATCAAAGGATCGGACAATGTTGGTGCGGACTTCCTCCGCAGAGTGTGTGAGTAAAGAACATTGACTGTGTGGATGAACTGTGAACATTGACAATATCCAGATAGACTTGAAGATGAAAACCATTGACTCTGTGTAGATAAGCTGAGCGCAATTACAGTATTCAGAAAGTCTTAAATTAGTTTCAATTGTGGACTTTGTTTGTGCATTACGTTTCAACGTTGTTGAAAGAAATTGGGTAAATTTCTTCTTGAGTGGGGGGTTATGTTACGTTGAAACGAACGAAAGTGTGTCTAAAGCGCGCACGATAGATCTAATCGTTTCGTTTTGCAAAGTATTCAATAATGGAGTTTATTTACCTTTGATTTGAGTTTGCACTATTGTTAGGAGAGGCTTTGTATAACGTTGATAATTTGCGTTAGTCGATATTATTTGAGAATCTTCTGGATATGCGTGTTTACTCTTGATAGAATTTTCCCGATGGATATCGAAGGTCGTGAATGTTCCCGGAAGTAGAGAAAATGTGTATTGACGTAAGTCAGTGATGACGATCTTTAGTTCGATTGGTGGCAGTACGTCATTTCTACATTGTTCGAAATTCTTCCGGAAAAGAGAGAGGTTATTTAATCGTGTGCCGAATTGCTGTAGAGAGAGTAAAGTTGTTGATAGTGATTTGGAAAGTTGCTGTGAAAGTTGTTGAGTTGAATTGAGAATTGTATGCAGTTGTTGGTGTGTGCTGAATAAAAGTGGAAAACTTCATACGTCGACTTTGTGACTTGTATGCTGTTTGGACGGGCTGTGTGAATAAACGAATCTGAGTTACACAACTATCAGGAATTCAAGCATCGGGGCTGAATCAGATACTGATAGAAAACACCAACATCAAACAGAGTGTAACACACAGCAAAGGAGAACTGGATAGAAGATCAATGCCAGGAAATAGAGAACAATCTGAACAAGAACAACAGCAAGAAGGCCTACCAGACTGTGAAGCGGCTGACAAGTGTTAAACAGCCCAAAGTCTCCACTATCCAAAGCAAGTCTGGCATTTGCCTAACAGAAGAACAAGAAGTCTTGGACAGATGGACAGAGTACTGCTCTGACCTTTACAACCATACACCAAATGGAGACCCATCAGTTCTAGCATGTCCCGAGAGCAGAGAAGAAGAAATCCTCCCAATTCTCCGGGAAGAAGTTGAGGCAGCAGTGCAATCGCTGAAGAAAGGGAAGTCAGCGGGAGTGGACAACATACCAGCGGAACTGCTACAAGCAGGAGGAGAAGCGATGACTGATGCTCTCACCATTATCTGTAACAAGATCTGGCAGAGTGGGGTATGGCCTACACCATGGACCCAGTCGCTTGTCATCACTCTTCCCAAAAAAGGTAACCTTCAGGAGTGTGAAAATTACCGCACCATCAGCCTCATCAGCCATCCCAGCAAGGTCCTCCTGAAAATAATACTCAACAGGTTGAAACCACAAGCTGAACAAATCATAGCTGAAGAACAAGCAGGATTCATGGCAGGGCGAAGTACCACTGAACAGATTTTCAACCTCAGAATAATCTGTGAGAAATACCTACAGCACCAACAACATCTATATCATGTGTTCATAGACTTCAAGAAGGCATTTGACCGAGTCTGGCATGCAGCTCTATGGGCAACCATGAAAGTGTACAACATCAGCCCTAAAATTATAGAAGTCATCAAAAGCCTGTATGACAAGGCTACCAGTGCAGTCCTCCATAACAGCGTCATCGGGAACTGGTTCAGAACAACAATCGGTGTGCGTCAAGGATGCCTACTCTCCCCAACACTCTTCAACATCTTCCTAGAGCGCATCATGTCAGATGCTCTTGCAGATCACGAAGGCACAGTCAGCATAGGGGGCAGAGCAATCTCCAATCTTCGTTTTGCGGATGATATTGATGGATTGGCTGGAGAGGAACAAGAACTTGAACAGCTTGTACAGAGGCTTGACACCACCTCCAGAGCTTATGGAATGGAAATAAGTGCAGAGAAGACCAAAATGATGACCAACAACACCAATGGCATCAACACGGACATCAAAGTACAAGGCCAATCCCTCAACACAGTGCACAGCTTCAAATATTTAGGAGCCATTGTGTCAGACAATGGGTCTCGACAGGAAGTCCTCTCCAGGATCGCACAAACAACTGCTGCCCTGACAAGGTTGAAGCCCATTTGGAAAGACAGAACCATCAGTCTACATTCCAAAGTAAGACTGCTGCGCTCTCTGGTCATCTCCATCTTCCTATATGCTTGCGAAGCATGGACCCTCACAGCAGATCTCCAACGAAGAATACAAAGCATGGAGATGAGGTGCTACAGAAGACTTCTGTGCATTTCCTATACCCAACACATCACCAACGTTGAAGTCCGACAGACCATCACACAAGCCATTGGACAACACGATGACCTGCTCACAGTGGTGAAGAAACGGAAACTCCGATGGTATGGCCACGTCACCAGATCATCAGGCCTTGCAAAGACCATTCTGCAAGGCACAGTGCAAGGAGGTAGAAGAAGGGGGAGACCGAAAAAGAGGTGGGAGGACAACATTCGAGAATGGACTGGTTTGACACTGAGCGAAGCCATGAGGGCTGCTGAGGACAGAGAAAGATGGAGTATGCTGGTTAAGCGATCATCTGTGGTGCCCCTACGACCTTCGGGTTATGGGACAGGATAGGATAGGATATTAATTGCGCTTTGATTGTTGTTGTTATTAATTATTACATAATTTCGCCTGAATGTGCGAACAGACAATAAATGATATATTGAAGTTTTGTTCGACTTCATCGTAACGAAGCAAAATGAAAACAGTGGAATGAAAGGCCAACGTCTGAACTATCTACAAGTAAAATAACCAAATATCAACATCGGATCAGCCACGTTTTAGATAAAGCGTAAAATTGTTTACAAATTAGTGAACCGCAATTACCTTGACAATTGAGCAAGCTCAAATACGAATGACCTAACAGGCTCAGCAGTAATTATAAAGTACTAACAAGTTAAAAATTCTGAATTTCGGGTTAAGTAACTGTTGAGGTAAGGCAATATGTGTTTGGAACTGTTACGTTGGAGACGCGTGCGATGGTACATGTAGGTTTACGTGTGAAATGTGCACAATAATAGGCTTGCATGTGTGACGCGCGCGATAGATCAGATCGTTTTGTTTTGCTAAGCATGCAGTAATAGAGTGTATTCATCTTTGATTTGATTTTGCATTGTTAGAAGAAGCTTTGTATAACGTTGATAATTTTAGTTGCTCGATATTATTTGAGAATTTTCTCGAGTCAGTTGTTTACTATCGATCGAAGCGTATGGATAGTTCTAGTGGTAACCATGGAAGCTTCCATTCCAAATAGGGTTGTATGACGTGAGACAGTGATGATGAAATTAATTCTGATTGGTTGTGGTGTTTTATGCAGGGGTATTCTCGTTTGTTCTGGAGTATGTAGAGACTATATAAGTGCCGCACTGTTTCAAAATAAGAGAGAGTTGAAAGTAGAGAGAGCTGTGGCATTAGAATTGAGAAAGTTGTTCAAAGTGGAAAGTTGATAGTTGTGAAAAGTTGAAAGTGGAAAAATCCATTGTATGCAGTTGTTGATGTGTGCTGAATAAAAGTGGAAAACTTCATACGACGACTCCAGACTTGTTGATGATTGAACGGGTTGCGTGGATAAACGAATCTGAGTTTACACCTATCAGGAGAATTCAAGCATTGGGGCTGAATCAACTACTGATAAAAACAACATCGAGTGTAACATTTTGGGGGCCAAGCCTGCGATTCACGCCATAGCCAAGGGTTCAACTGCTACAACAAGCGAGTCAACGTTACGAGAGGCAGTCATCGAGGATAGTCGCCAACGAGTTGCGTCGGGAGGGGCCAACATACTGGGACTACATCCGATAGGTTCGGGTTGACTGCAAGGGCGTGTAGTCGCTGAGGAGTTGCTTCGTGAGCGAACAACAGATCGGGACTACGTGGCTGCCGCAAGACTACGTCGAGGGACAGTTTCGGAGCTACATCGCCAGTAATAGAGAGAGCGACGAGCGGACGTCGCGTCTACTTCAGCACTGGAGCGTGTACATCAACACCAGCGTGGTGCAGCGTCGTATACGACGAGGACAGCGGGGCCTGCGTCAGCGAAGGTGACTAGTGTCAAGCATCAGCGCTACTGCAGAAAGCGTGCTGTTTTAGAACAGTCTAGAAAGGTACAGCACAGTCAAGAACTTTCCAGAAAAGAACTTTCCAGAAAAGCATCAAGATGGCTGACTTCTGGCAGAAAGGGGTTGAACTAAACCTAAAAGGCATACAGCTGACGGAGTACGTCAAATTCCAGGAGAGAATATTGCGTGAAGAAAGAGAAGAACAGCGACGGCGCGAAGAAAGAGAATTAGAAGAGAAGCGTCTAGAAAGGAAGAACAGCGTCACCGAGAAGAAATAGAGTTAGAACGGAAGCGTCTGGAAAGTGAAGAGCAGCGACGGCTTGAAGAAAGAGAAGAGCAGCGGCAAGAAAGAGAAGAGCAGCGGCAAGAAAGAGAAGCTGAGCGTCAATACCAGCTAGAGTTGGCGCGTATCCAAAACAATCAGCATGCGCCACAAGTCATCAGCGACCACATGGCTCCAAAATTGCCAGCGTTCGTCGACGGGAAGGACCAGATAGACAGTTATTTGGCGAGAATTGAAAGGTTCGCCGAAAGCTCCAACTGGCAACCTCGAGACTGGGCGATTCGACTAAGTGCACTTCTGACAGGGCAAGCGCTCGAAGTTTACACCAGACTGTCGAACGATGACGCCAAAAACTACGACGTCTTGAAAGAGGCCCTATTGCATTGCTACAGTTTTACAGAGAAGGGCTACCGTAAACGCTTCCGTGAATGCCGGCCTTTGTCAGACGAGACACCAAAGCAATTTGTGGAGCGCCTGTCGTCATACTTACACAAGTGGGTGGAACTGTCAGGCAAAGGAAAGTCTTACGATAGTCTCCATGACCTGATTGTGAGAGCCATACCTCAATGCCTGTCACAAGGACCTGGCGACCCACTTAGAATTACAGAAGCTGCAGACGCTTAATGATGTGACCGAGGTTGCTGAAAGATATCTCCTCGCTCACGGAAAAACGTTGGGGCCACCCAAGGCGACGATACCATTTCAGAAGACTGGAAACCATGGAAACCAGATCCAGGGGGGCCAGGCGAGCCAGAGACAGACGGACTCCACGCCACCTCCCAGGGAAGGGCATTCAAGAGGCTGTTTCACTTGCAACGCTACAGACCACAGAGCGTCTAACTGTCCTCAAAACAAAAGTAGCGGACAGCGGAGCAGTACGGACAATGCAGCGGCGGGCAACCGGCAGAGGCGGTTCTCCAATCAACGGCAAACCAGTAGATCTGATCATCAGGTGTGCGGCGGGAGCGTCATTCTTCCGAGTGAGACCGAGCGCACAGCTACTCCTGCGGACGTGCAAGAGTGCATGACTGATGGCCAACTTCTCCTTGCCAACGGAAAATCCATCCCCGTCGTCGCCAGCGCAGCTGTGACAGTACAGAACATGCCCGTTTCCAAGGGACGCGTCGGAAATCACGAAGTGACTGTCCTAAGAGACTCGGGCTGCAGTGGGGTCGTTGTCAGAGAAGATCTAATCGCTAAAGAACAGTTCACTGGCGATTCAAAATTGACACTCATGGCCGACAGTAAATGTGTGAAAGCGCCAGTCGCGAAGATTCAAGTCAGCACCCCTTTCTACATAGGCGAAGTAGAAGCGGTGCGGTTTGCCTGAAGAAGCCGCTATACGATTTGATGATCGGGAATATCGACGGCGCGAGACGACCCGACGACCCCGATCCAGAGTGGAGTCCTGCCTCAACCCAACGCGTCGAAGTTGTGGAGGAGGATCCATTGCCATTTCCCGATGGAGACCTTACAGAGCTGCTACGGGACAATGTGGCTACTCCGGCTCAGCCCTGCCGACCAGAGATCGTCGGTGCTGTTACAACCAGGGCTCAGGCCAAGAGAGACAAGACGACTACGCCACTGAAGGTCGCCGACAACTCCAAAGCTGCCATCGTGGACAGAGATAAACTGATCCAGCTCCAGGAAGCTGATAGTACTTTAAACAAGTACAGGAACCGCCAAGACCACGTGACCAAAGGCAGTGGTACGATCTATTTCGAGGTGAAGGCCAAGATCCTGTACCGAATCTTCCATCACCCGAGGGTCAACGGAGGGAAACCACTATGTCAAGTCTTGGTACCGTTACCTCTAAGGCGCCAAGTGATGGAAGTAGCACATGACTCCATCATGGGAGGTCACCTAGGCATCAAGAAGACGTCAGACAGAATCCAGGCGGTGTTCTACTTGCCAGGACTTCATGAGGACGTTAGCCGTTTCTGCCGATCATGTGACATTTGCCAGAAGACCATACCTCGAGGAAGGGTCCCGAAAGTACCTATGCAGAGGATGCCTCTGATCGACCGACCTTTCAATAGGGTGGCTGTCACAAAGTGACGATTTCAAATTAAGAAGTTATAATTGTTATTTCTAATGCCTGTACTTGTAGTTTAGTATAATTTTGACGTCAGGGTTTTAAGTTTCGTCATGCGTGACGAAAAGTTTTGATAATTTTTTTTTAGTTTGTTGTTGGCAGTGACTGAGTCGTGTGTCTATTTGTCCTACCGTCAATTGTTTTATTGTAGTTCGCAAAATAGGATAACAATGTTGGTGGACTTCTACTTCACCCTGCCAGAAGGGACAAAAGTGTTTTGACATCGGCAGGGTGTGCGACGCTGGTTTCTCAAACTCCACCAATCTATGTAAATTGGACACCAAACAGTCGTTCAGCACCCGGACTCCAGGACCTGCCGTCCCGAACTCACATGCAACCCTAGCAACAAAAAGTGTTATTACAAAGCATGGCAGCGTTGCGAGAGGACAGACGGACTGTGCGAGGACGGTTTTATCTGTGACCCCGGCACGCAATATATATGTAGGTTGTTGTTCGGCGCCAGATCCATCCGGGAGCGGAAGCACTATGTGCCGACGGGTTGAGCTGTTCTACTAAACATCCTTTTACTTGTGCTAAAGGTTACTGGCAACCCTTGAAAGAAGGAATCTGTTTGCGCCTAACATTATTAACTGATTTTTCTGACCCACGTATGCTGCTTTTAATTAACCTGCTCTACAAGAATGTGAAGACATTGTTTCCAGTAATTTTCTATTCAACTAACAATTTCATTTCGACGATAGACGCCTGACCAGTGTGTAATAATCAGATAAAAATAACATTTCATTTTGATTATACAGGACTATAACCTTTAAAATAATACTTATTGTATTTTCTGAAAAGTCATTGTTGTCAATGTTTGTGTGTGTATAGAAAGAATGAATATACAAACTAACATTTTATCACTTAGTTTCGTTAAGGATTATATGAATGCGTGCACGTGAATGTTTAGAACACCATCTTTGACAGTGGCCTTAGACTTAATCGGCGAAATAAGACCTCCGAGTGAAGAAGGTCATCGATGGGTACTGACTTTAGTGGACTATGCGACTCGGTACCCAGAAGCAGTGCCACGGAAGAAGATTGACACTGAAACTGTAGCAGAGGCACTGGTGGACATGTTCAGTAGACTTGGAGTGCCTGAAGAAATTCTGACAGACCTCGGGACGCAGTTCGTCTCTGACTGCATGAAGGAGGTCAACAGACTGCTGAGCATCCGGCATTTAACTACGACGCCTTACCATCCGATGTGCAACGGGCTTGTCGAAAAGTTCAATGCTACGCTGAAGTCCACCCTGAAGAAACTGTGCAGCGAGCAGCCCAGACAATGGCATCGCTACATAAACGCCTTACTGTTCGTCTACAGAGAAGTGCCGCAGGAGTCCACCGGCTTTTCTCCGTTCGAGCTGCTATACGGAAGAAACATCAGAGGGCCGATGCACATCCTGAAAGAACTGTGGACGAAAGAAGTAGACACTCCAGAGGTGAAGAACAGCTACCAGTACGTGTTTGAGCTACGGGAGAAGCTGGAGCAGACTCTCGAGATAGCCAGAGAAAACCTGAAGAAGTCCCAAGACTGTGGAAAGCACTACTACGATCGTAGGGCTGTAAACAGGAAGTTCAAACCTGGCAACAAAGTGCTGGTGCTGCTACCTACTGATCATAATAAGTTGCTGATGCAGTGGAAAGGCCCGTACGAAGTGGAGACCGTGGTGGGAATCAACGACTACAAGGTGAAGGTCGGCCAGCATTCCAAGATATACCACGCTAACCTCCTTAAGTTGTACGTGGAAAGGCCACCAGAGACTGTGCACGCAGCAACAGCAGCTGTGATCGACGACAGCTTTGACAGCGAGGAACTGTTGGAACTGGGAGACTTCTACAGCAAAGAAGGCATCGATGATGCTAAGCTAGGACCAAGCTTGACGGAAGGTCAAAAGTTGGAGTTCAAGGACCTTATGGGCGAGTTTCCCCATAGCTTCAGCGATGTCCCAGGCTCTACGACTTTGGTCGAACATGAAGTCCACCTCACTTCAAATATTCCCGTTCGATCCAAACCCTTCCAGATCCCTTTCAAGGCCCGTGAATCCTTGAAGAAAGACATCGATGAGATGCTGAAGATGGGCATCATCAGGTAGTCCAGTTCCCCCTACGCATCCCCTGTCGTCGTGGTCGTGAAGAAGAAGGACGGGAGCAATAGAGTATGCATCGACTACAGGAAGGTTAATAAAATCACTGTCTTCGACCCTGAGCCGATGCCTACTGCAGCAGACCTGTTCCGCCAATTATCGGGGAGTAAAATCTTCTCAAAGATTGACCTCAACAAGGGTTATTGGCGTCAACAGGACATATCAAAGACTGCTTTCATAACTCCTGATGGGACGTACGAGTGCCTAAGGATGCCCTTTGGCATGGTCAACAGCGGAGCTACCCTGAAGAGAGGAATGAAGAAGATGCTCAAAGGGATGGACAACGTCGTGTGTTACTGGGACGACCTGCTAGTCCACACCCACACCTGGGAAGAGCATCTGCAGACCTTGAGGGAGCTGTTTCACCGTCTGACAGAAGCTAACCTGACTGTGAGACCCAGTAAGTGCATTCTGGGAACTGACAACGTAGACTTTATTGGCCATTCGCTGAAAGAAGGACAAAAGGGGCTTCTGCTAGAAAACGTCACCAAGATTCTGAATGCTCCACGTCCCCAAACCAAGAAGCAGGTACGATCTTTCCTGGGGTTGGCTGGATATTATAGGGAGTTCGTACCGAACTACTCCGCCATCACAGCACCCTTGTCGGACCTGGTGCGAAAAGGCTGTCCTAATCAAGTAGAGTGGGGACCGTCTCAGGAGAAGGCATACCAGACTGTGCGCGACCTCCTTTCGAAGGATCCGGTGCTACGACTGCCCGACACTTCTAAAGAATTCGTCCTAAAAACGGACGCAGCGGACGAAGGTATCGGCGCCATATTGATGCAAGAACACGAAGGGAAACTATATCCAGTTAGTAACGCCAGCAAGAAACTGTCCAGGGATGAGAAAAATTACTCGACCATGGAGAAAGAGTGCCTTGCCATCATATGGGGAATCCGGAAGTTCGAACTGTACCTTCAAGGAGTGAAGTTCGTGCTGCAGACTGATCATAAGCCGTTAACTTACTTGAACTCTGCCAAGTTTGTGAACAGTCGCATCATGAGATGGGCTATGTACTTGCAGAACTTTAACATGCGAGTAGAATCTATCAAAGGATCAGACAATGTTGGTGCGGATTTTCTCAGCAGAGTGTGTGAATGACCAGAGAACATTGACAGTATCCAAACAGACTGAAATAAGTTTTAATTTTCGACTTTGTTTGTTCGTTGCGTCTTAACGTTGTTGAAAGAAATTAAGTAAATTTCTTCTTGAGTGGGGGGTTATGTTACGTTGGAGAAGCGTGCGATGGTACATGTAGGTTTACGTGTGAAATGCGCACAAAAATAGGCTTGCGTGTGTGACGCGCGCGATCCGAACCTTGTCTCGGCGAACCAAAGGTAAAAAATGCGGTTTTATTCTTAATTGGGTCTTCCCGAGACCAGCCGAGAAGAGACAGGAGATCGGGCGTCACGGCGAGCTCTTTCGTTTCTGAACTGGGTCTAGTTTTAGCTGCGTCGAAACTGACATACCTGACAAAGTTACGTTAGCAACAATGGCGGCCTTCGATCGTGAATTGAAAACTGCAGAAGATTTTGGCGTTGTTCTAGCGCTGTATGTCCTAAGCGAGAACGAAGGGGCAGCAGAAAGAGAAAGAAAGCAAAAGGCAACACTTCCCTATGTGTTGCAAAGGCACCAGCAAGGTGCATTTCATGCACTGGTGCAAGAGTTGGCTGAACAGCTCAGTGGCTATTCAATGATTTATTATTTTTACTGATTCAGTATTTTCACTGTAAGTTCTCTAGTCTAAATTAAGTTTGGATTTGGTGCACCTACTTATTTTAAGTGTTGTAGTATTTCTTTAGATCAGTTGTCATTGACTTTGATAGATTTGTCAGCAAATCAAAATAGTGTCTCGGGAAGGTTTGCTGCACACGAACGGCAAGACAAAAGGCCGGCCCGCGACACGGCGAGACATGTCTCGATGTTCTCGCCGATCCTGTCTCGGATTGCTCGCCGAGCCTAGTTAAGGGCAAGGATGGTTCGGGTGTCTCGCCGAGACTGTCTCGGGTGTCTCGCCGAGACAAGGTTCGGGTTTGTCTCGCGCAGTTAAGCTAGGGCTTAAGCATGCAGTAATATTCAAAACGATCTGATCTATCGCGCGCGTCACGCACGCAAGCCTATTATTGTGCGCATTTCATCTTTGACTTAACATAAAGCATTGATAGCGTGTGCCCAAACCATTCCACAACTGCGCCACCCGCAGGTAAGTCTAGGAAAAAAAGTATATAGTTTCACCAAGAATGCGAAGCGTGACAACGATACGACTAAATAACCAATCCACGCACTCATTTTTTTTTTTTTAGGTGGGGGGGGGAGGGTTGGAAGAGGAGGGAGTGGATTTCATATTAGTACTCTTAGCATCTGTGCAACGAAGATAATTCGAGAAAAGATATGAATAAGATGATGATTTTTCCCCTGATAAGATTTTTTTCCCTTCATTTTCTTATTGCTCGCTGCGAACCTACTATCACAACTCAATTTTGGAGAAGCTGAATTAATTTCGACGACATGACGTCAGACTGTATAGGATCTGCTGCTTTTCTTAATAACGTGGTGAAAGATTTAATCCATTGCATTTGTCTGGGCGGAGAATGTAAGTCAACGATCGTTCACGACTTCTTCACATAGGCCTATTCACAAATTTGGCATGTCGTACTGGCGAATTTTCGTGTTGACATTTACACAAATACTGATAATACCTCATCAAAGAATGTTTTGTGACACGATGGAACAATCTTTCGGATAGTAATAACTGCGACATGACGAACACTTGGATATAATTATGAATGCGCAAAACGATGAGCAAATCGACGTAAGCCTACAACTAAATGAGTCTACCCATGGCTACCATAATTTTAAGGGAGTTGGGACTTGCGCATCGCTTTGCACATTCATTAATTATTAAATACAAGTGTTCGTAATGTTGCAGTTATTATTATCCAAAAGAATTTTCCATCGTGTCTAAGTCTGAAGAAATTACAGTAAAATCTGTTTGAATGCGCCGAATTAGTGCACGACACATTCATTCGGGAGGTATTTAGGTTATCAGTATTTGTGTAAATGTCAACAAATTGACCTCAGCGACCTTGACCTTCACAATAAAGTAAATAATGATGGCACAGGAGATTCACCACTGAGCCAAGTAAGCTTAATGTTCCAATGAAGTTTGGTCAAAATCCGTTCAGTGGTTTTGGAGTGTATAATAGTAGTAGTAGTAGTAATAATAATAATAATAATAATAATAATAATAATAATAATAATAATAATAATAATAATAATAGTTAACATTTGTACAGCGCTCTTCCTCACTAGAGCTCATAGCGCTTTACAGAAGAAACAACAACAACAAAAAAAAACAACATAAATAATTAAACGAAGCAAAAGCAAAACATGAAATACCAAATCAAAATACACACAAAAACACAAACAAACACACACATACACACACACACACACACACAACGACTATGACTGTGTTTTAAGCATTTGACGAAGAAAAGTTCAGGATCGAGAGACATTTGTCTCGGTCTGATTCCCGATTATTTCAAATGGTAGGATCCAGTTCTGCAAGCCCAGTCTTGGTTGTTGCCTAGGCTATGCGCGCCGTATGGTCTTTGAATGTATCCAATGCACGCCACCTGCACTGAATTAAAAAAAAAAAAAACACTCCTATTCTTGAGTAGTGCTTTCATTGTCCTCGAAATCAACGAATCAGCAGGTTCAGACTCGTGGACTTCAAAAGCGGCACTTGTATGCTAAAAGGATAGATTGCTGCAAAGTGCACAAAAAAGAAGAAGAAGAAGAAGAAACAAGAAGAAGAAGAAGAACGAAAGAAACATACAACGCCTAAACTAAATCAATATGAGGTGAACACCCAAGTTGAGGTCTGTAGAGAACGGGATTTTTCCGGATTTTTTATAATTCGATTATTGTACGGTGTTTTTGATTGGCTATGATTCGGGAGCCAATGATATGAAGGTTTGAATTAATCAAAGTTTGAATTAGAGGAAAAATTGTTCACTCACTCAAAAATTCTGTGTCGGGCTGGTGTGCCCGTGGAGCAGTGTGTGTGTGTAGGCCAAGAAAGTTAAAAAAGAAAGAAAAGAAAAAAAAAGTAAATTGTGGAATAACTAACAGATGAAGAAGGCACTGTGAACTTGTCAAGGTGTATAGGTTTGGTGGAACTTTCTGTCTGGAAGTGGAAGTTGTATTTTTGTGCTGTAAAGATTACAGGTATCTATGTTTCCATGATTGTCGGATTCTGATAAGTATATTTTGAAATTGCATTTGTTGTATTGGAAGGTGGTGAGCTGTTGTCCACTAGGACGGAATATAATTTTTCATTGATGTAATAATATTATTAATTACATGGGGCGATAGTTGTAGAGTAGTAGATAATGAAGTATGAATGAAAGGCGTGAGTATGTTTACTTGTAGTAATTTTCATTCATGAAGTGATTACCTGGATATGAATAGTAGTGGTGGAGGAAGGAAAGTGATGATCGCATACGAAACGGAAGTAAACAGTGATGGAACAAAGGGAGGTGACCAAGGGTGAAAACTAAAGAAGAATAAATTATCCGAGTCAGAGAATTGACATTTGTATATATGTATGTCGTATAGCGGCCTACTTGGAGCCTGTTGGGGCTACTGGCTTACTTGGGGGCGAGAGACCTACTCAGGAGCAGCTGTGGTTCCGTGCTGTCCAGGTGTGGACAGGAGAGAGATTGGAGGCAACGTGTGAGAGACATCGGAGAGGGTCAGCTTTACGCCCTTCGCTTGACCAAAGACTACGTTGTCTACTTCGGGTGGACTGGAGTTAACGAACGCTCCTCCGCCCGTCGACGTGCATTCTTGTATTGAATCGTCTCTGGCGTCTAGTGCCAGCTTGTGTGAGAACGGCTAAAACAGGTACAGTGTTTTCGTTCTATTTGTATTGGCCAGGACAAGCAATTGCCTGACGTCGTCTATCTTAGCTCGGTCGTTCAGTTGTGACGTGACCAAACCAGTGTGGTTCTTTGTTTGTATATGAAGTTTAAAGGAATTACGTTTATCTGTATGAAAGAATTTGTGTGAAAGATTGATGAGGATTATTGTTGATTATTTATATAAATTTTGAGAACGTGGAACGGATATCTGGTGTTGGTGTTTGTCTGTGCTGGGAAGAATCCGTACGTTTGTGGGTGTGTCCGTAAACAGAGAACGTGCACGCACGCATAATTCACTTTAGGAGTCATATACAAATATTTTTGCACTTACACTAAATATCCGCCCGTTACATGTGGTGACCCTGACACAGGTGCTACTATTTGTGGTGTGCGTCAGCGATTGGTGTCATCTCTCGAGTACATCGAAGGACAAGTTCGTTGTAAGCCATTTGGAGGTGAGATTACTGTTTATCCACTTGCCAAACTTGCAGTTTCAACTCCATATTTTTCAGGTCAGTTGGTTTGTGCTGTGCTTCCTGACCCAGTTGCTGATTTGATCATTGGGAACATTGCTGGGTTGACAGATTCTGTTGTTGGTGCTCAGGTTTCAGTTGAGTTGAGTGTGGCGGCTGTCACTACTCGAGCTCGCACTGCGAAGAAAGATTTTCCTCATACTCCTTTAGTTGATGTTTCTCAGGATTTTGGCGTTTCTCGTCAGGAGTTGATTGATTTTCAGAAATCAGATTCCAGTCTTGCTTCATGTTTTGCGTTTGCTCAGTCTGGTGAAAGGAAAGCTGTTGGTTCTGCTATTTATTTTTTCTTTGAGGATGCAGGTGTTTTGTATCGTTCGTACGAGAAGCCTGGTCAAATTCTGCAGCAGATTGTTGTTCCAGAGAAATTGCGTGCTGCTGTTTTGGCTACTTCACATGATCAGTTGCTTGCTGCTCATTGTGGTACTCGTCGTACTTTGACGCGAGTTCTTTCAAAGTTTTTTTGGCCTGGAGTGTTAGCGGATACTTCAAGGTACGTTCGTACTTGTGATGTGTGTCAGAAATCAACTTCGAAGGGGAAGGCTCCGCCAGTTCCGTTGGTTGTGGTACCTCAGTCATCTACTCCATTTGAAAGGGTCCACATTGACTTGGTCGGTCCTTTGTCTCCACCTTCGGAGGAAGGCCATCGATACATTTTGACATTGGTCGACTTGGCAACTCGTTTTCCGGAGGCCGTGCCACTGAAAAACATCTCTTCAGTTGAGGTTGCAGAGGCGTTGCTGTCGATTTTTGCACGGCTGGGTTTTCCAAAGGTGATACTGTCCGATCAAGGTACTCAGTTTACCTCTGAGTTGATCAAACAGTTCTACGCACTGTGTGGCACTAGGGCGATTCGGACGTCTCCGTATCATCCTCAGGCAAATGGAATTGTGGAGAGGTTTCACAGGACGTTGAAGGCGATGCTTGGGAAGGTTGTTCAGTCTCATCCAAAGGCGTGGCATCGTTACTTGCCTGCTCTGCTTTTTGCTTGTCGGGAGTTACCTTCGGAGAGTACTGGATTCTCAGTCCCTTTGAGTTGATGTTTGGTCGCCAACCTCGTGGTCCGATTTCGTTACTTGCTGATTCTTGGACCCAGGACCAGTCTTCAAAGGATGCAGATGCACAGCCATTGTATTTGCATGTTTTCGAGTTGAAGAACATCATTGCTGAGACTTGTGAATTGGCTAGGGAAAACTCTGCACAATCATCAGCAAAGAACAAAGCTTACTTTGATAGTTCAGCTAAGAAACGCACTTTTGCCGTTAAAGATGAGGTATTGGTTCTGTAGCCATCCGAGACAAATAAATTACTCATGAAGTGGTTAGGACCATACACCATACAAGAATGCATGCACCCTGACTACAAGATTGTGGTCAAGGGGAAGACAAAGATTTTTCACGCTAACATGCTGAAGCGGTACTACCGTCGTCCCCAAAACGCTGCTGAGGTTGAAGTCTGTGTTGATTCGGTTGTTTGTGAAGGTGAGGTTGTAGATTGGGGTGATGTGATTTCAGACAGTTTTTTTGATGTTGACAAGGAGAAGGTTTCTCATCGTAGACATGTTGGTTGTTGTTCAGTGGGTTCGGCAGTTGTGAATTCAATGGTGATACGTAAAGAAACAACAAGACAGATTTTGGCGTCTGTGGGTGTTGTCCTAGATGATGAGGATGATGATGTTTTGCTGCCAACTCTGCCTTTGGCATCATCTATGACTGATGAGGACATTTCGTCAGTGGTTTTTGATGATTTGTTGCCTGCGTCAGATCGTCAGGATCTTTTTTCTGTTTTTTCTGACTATGCTGATATTCTGACAGCAAAACCGGGTTCTTTTGTAGGGGGTTTGTTTTTGGATGTACATTTGACATCAGATGTTCCAGTTCGTCGTAGGGCTTACGATCTGCCGTTTGCTTCACGTCAGGTTGTTGAACGAGAAATTCAAACGATGTTGGAACTTGGAGTTATTGAGAAGTCCAGTTCGGCATATTCTTCGCCTGTGGTCTTGGTGCAGAAGAAAGATCATTCGTGCCGGTTCTGCATTGATTATAGGGCGCTGAATAAGGTTACTCTTTTTGACGCCGAACCTATCCCAGATGTCACCGAGTTGTACACAAGACTTGCATCCAGTGTGTTTTTCACTCGCATTGACTTAGCCAAGGGATACTGGCAGATTGTCGTCAATCCTGTGGATAGGCATAAGACTGCTTTTGCCACCCACATGGGTCTGTTTCAGTGGGTTAGAATGCCATTTGGATTAGTTTCTGCTCCTGCGGTTTTTGCTCGCATGATGAGGGTGTTGGAACTCCAGGAAGTTTCAGCTATGAATTTTTTCGATGACATCCTTGTGCACAGTGAAGCTTTCCAACAACATCTGGTGCATGTGAGGGGAGTTCTACAGAAACTGAAGCAGTATGGTCTTACTGCTAGGCCATCGAAGATTGCTGCTGGTTTTCGCAGTCTTGAGTTTCTTGGGCATGTGGTTGGTGAGGGAGTGTTGCGGCCTGAGGGGAAGAAGATTGAGAAGATTTTGGCCATCCCTACACCTACGACCAAGAAACAGGTGCGTTCGATTCTGGGGCTGTTGGGATTCTACAGATGCTACATCCCAAATTTTTCAGCACTGCTTGCACCCATTTCGGATCTTACGAAGGATTCAAAGGTCAGGTCCATTGTGTGGTCAGCTGAGTGTGATGAGGCGTTGACTGCGGTGAAACGCTTGTTTTCTACTGCACCAGTCTTGCAGTTGCCACGATTGCAGGAACAGTTTGTACTTCGTACAGATGCCAGTTCGTTTGGTGTTGGTGCTGTCTTGATGCAGGAGATGGAGGGTGTTTTGCATCCGGTCTGTTTCGCCAGCAGGAAGTTGTTGCCCAGGGAAGTGAGGTACAGTACCATTGAGAGAGAATGTCTTGCCATTGTTTGGGCTGTTTCGAAGTTCTCACGTTTCCTGTGGGGTGTTGCGTTCATCTTGCAGACAGACCACAGACCGCTCACATACATGCAGACATGTAGATTCAAGAATACACGAATCGTGCGATGGGCTCTGTCTTTGCAAGAGTACAATTTTCATATTGAACCTCTTCCGGGATCTCGCAACATTCTTGCTGATCTTCTGTCGCGTTCTGCTGTCGATCAGTTTGTGCCAAAGATGTTGCGGAAGAACTTCTGTTCTTGGAAAAGACTGCTGCTTTTCAAAAAAGAAACCTCGGTCGGTCTCTTTTTTTCGTAGAGGGGGGGGGGGGGGGGGGGGGGTAGTGTAGAGAACGGGATTTTTCCGGTTTTTTTATAATTCGATTATTGTACGGTGTTTTTGATTGGCTATGATTCGGGAGCCAATGATATGAAGGTTTGAATTAATCAAAGTTTGAATTAGAGGAAAAATTGTTCACTCACTCAAAAATTCTGTGTCAGGCTGGTGTGCCCGTGGAGCAGTGTGTGTGTGTAGGCCAAGAAAGTTAAAAAAGAAAGAAAAGAAAAAAAAAGTAAATTGTGGAATAACTAACAGATGAAGAAGGCACTGTGAACTTGTCAAGGTGTATAGGTTCGGTGGAACTTTCTGTCTGGAAGTGGAAGTTGTATTTTTGTGCTGTAAAGATTACAGGTATCTATGTTTCCATGATTGTCGGATTCTGATAAGTATATTTTGAAATTGCATTTGTTGTATTGGAAGGTGGTGAGCTGTTGTCCACTAGGACGGAATATAATTTTTCATTGATGTAATAATATTATTAATTACATGGGGCGATAGTTGTAGAGTAGTAGATAATGAAGTATGAATGAAAGGCGTGAGTATGTTTACTTGTAGTAATTTTCATTCATGAAGTGATTACCTGGATATGAATAGTAGTGGTGGAGGAAGGAAAGTGATGATCGCATACGAAACGGAAGTAAACAGTGATGGAACAAAGGGAGGTGACCAAGGGTGAAAACTAAAGAAGAATAAATTATCCGAGTCAGAGAATTGACATTTGTATATATGTATGTCGTATAGCGGCCTACTTGGAGCCTGTTGGGGCAACTGGCTTACTTGGGGGCGAGAGACCTACTCAGGAGCAGCTGTGGTTCCGTGCTGTCCAGGTGGGGACAGGAGAGAGATTGGAGGCAACGTGTGAGAGACATCGGAGAGGGTCAGCTTTACGCCCTTCGCTTGACCAAAGACTACGTTGTCTACTTCGGGTGGACTGGAGTTAAAGAACGCTCCTCCGCTCGTCGACGTGCATTCTTGTATTGAATCGTCTCTGGCGTCTAGTGCCAGCTTGTGTGAGAACGGCTAAAACAGGTACAGTGTTTTCGTTCTATTTGTATTGGCCAGGACAAGCAATTGCCTGACGTCGTCTATCTTAGCTCGGTCGTTCAGTTGTGACGTGACCAAACCAGTGTGGTTCTTTGTTTGTATATGAAGTTTAAAGGAATTACGTTTATCTGTATGAAAGAATTTGTGTGAAAGATTGATGAGGATTATTGTTGATTATTTATATAAATTTTGAGAACGTGGAACGGATATCTGGTGTTGGTGTTTGTCTGTGCTGGGAAGAATCCGTACGTTTGTGGGTGTGTCCGTAAACAGAGAACGTGCACGCACGCATAATTCACTTTAGGAGTCATATACAAATATTTTTGCACTTACACTAAATATCCGCCCGTTACAAGGTCCGAGGCAATATTTCGATTTTTATTCAAATCTTTATCAAGCCATGTATTAAAAACATCACATCAAGTCTTTATACTATTCAGTTAAACTACAGTCAGTTCACTGATGAGAGCAGTTCAAATAACAGGACCTAGCACAATAATCAATATGTGTCTAAACTAAATCAATAGACTACATTCGTAAACAGAAGCTAACAAGGCTTTACGGTGCGCTTGTTAACAAAATAGTTAGCCTATTGTGTTACTGGGAGAGAAAATAAGCCAACTCATCGATAGAATAATAGTGATCGCTGTTCCATCCATGCTACCTTTACACATTTGATAGTCTTTTTTTTTTTAAATATTTCCAGGCGTATTTGCAAATATTCTTAAAATAGTCAGTCGGTCAGTATGACTGTATTGCTGCTCGTCCGTCGATCCGTTGCTTGCCATACCTCAAGAACCACTGAACAGATTTTACCAAACTTCATATGAACATTACCAAATTTAGTAGCCAGGCTATCGTGCCATCGTAGGCTTTTCGTTCTATCTCAAAGATCAAGCCCGTTTAGGTCAATTTTTTTGTTAAACACGTTTTAGGAGAGAGAGAGAGAGAGAGAGAGAGAGAGAGAGAGAGAGAGAGAGAGAGAGAGAGAGAGAGAGAGACAGAGAGAGAGAGAGAGACAGAGAGAGAGAGAGACAGAGAGAGAGAGAGAGAGGGAGAGAGAGACAGAGAGAGAGACAGAGAGAGAGACAGAGAGAGAGAGGGAGAGAGAGAGAGAGAGAGAGGGAGGGAGAGAGAGGGGAGAGAGAGAGAGAGAACATGACATTACATGACATGATTCTTGCTTTAGGTCCAGCGGACTCTTCCGAGCCAAATCGAGACCAGACAACCACTGATCCGCATCAAAGATCTGTTGAAACAACCCTAGTGGTAAAACTGAAGGCACTCCACCAGCCAGTGAGAGAGAGAGAGAGGGAGAGAGAGAGAGAGAGAGAGAGAGAGAGAGAGAGAGAGAGAGAGATTATTATTTTTGGTATACAAGTGCTTCAACTCATGTCCAGTCTTTCAGTGTCGGTCCTCTGGTCGGTCGGTCCGTCGCTTTCTCGGTCGAATTTGAGTTTTCTGTGCAAAACGCATGTTTAGTATTATCTGAAAAATGAATTGGCCAATTTGTATTATGTTTACTATGCAGACACTTTAAATACTACTCACGTTGTGCAAGACATGTTTGCACCTTCATAAAGATTCGCTGAGGTCCAGCATTTTCTTAACACCTTTTGCGCTGTGTCTATACATTTGTAGATACATTTGGGATAGCAGATAGTTTAAGGTCAATTGTAGCATCTTTTCAGTTTGCTTCTTTAGTATCAAGTGGAGACAGAATAGGCCCATGAAAATTAGCGCTGTTAAAAATGTTTTTTTTTCTTCTCTTATTTTCTCAGATATATGTGCGAATGTCTGGAGATACATTCGAATGGCTTGCCATCTTGTTTCATTTTCAATAGTTTATCTGACTGAGACTCTGTCGTTAAGCACTCAATGGCAGTATTGAGGAAATACGAGAATTCTAAGGCATGATTTTGGGTAGGTGTGTTTTTAGTGAGTTATTTTATTTACATGCTATGCTATGTGTGTTGCTGCAAACAGTGAAATAAAGTTGTGTATGTGTGCGTGTATGTGTGTGTGTGTGATAGTGAGTGAGTGTGTAAAAGAGTTTCATCGAAGAGTTGTATATGAACTGGTGACAAAGAAAGGCGAGAGGCAGTACACTGCGAAATGGCTAGCGAAGTATCTAATTAGTGTCCGTGAAATTATTGGGTTCTATCGGATCTGGCCAAAGAGATGTGGTGACCTCAAAGTGTAACAATAATTATTATGTATAATCTGTCCTGCATTGAGTTTGAATACTCTCTACAACAAGCGCCTGTGCTCTCTACGTAATCAGTATTCCACACTGCACTGAATGAAATAGGTACTGTATTGCATGCATAATCCATTCTACTTTGTACAAGATTATGTCATCTGTACTGCATTTTGTATGTATTCTGCTCGGCATTTTCTACATAATTTGTATTTTAACGATTTATGTCCTGGGCTCTGCATTTCATGGTTAAGTTGGGAATAATGTTGTATAATTAATTTGGTATTAATTGACTTATTTAGTTTAAAAAATAAAAGAAATGTAAAGGTTGTCCCATAGCCTTGTGACCGTAGGGGAGCGTGATGTTGGAGATCACACTTATCTTGGGCCAGCGTAATGAGGGTGATGCCCATCTCTCTCCCTCGCTGCTTTACCTTCCCCACCCTTAAGGGAGTAGGTACTCAGTCACAGTTGAGTCAACTGGGGGTGTTGTTATTTGTCGCTTCACGTTTTGTAGTCACCCATCCAAGTGCTAACCGCACTGCACGGTGCTTAACTTGCGACACAGAAGCGAGTGCTCCAACCACTGCGCTATCCGACTTAGCATAATTTGTTTTTAATTGTTCTTGTTCTTCCAATAGTAATTGTGTGGGGTGGTGTGTGTGCGTTTGTGTTGTGTGTAAATGGGTGGTGTGTGTGTGTGTGTGTTTGTTTGTGTGTGTTTGTGTGCGCGTACGTGTGTGTGTGTGTGTGTGTGTGTGTGTGTGTGTGTGTGTGTATTGTTACAACAATTCGCTTACGCATTGAAATCCCCCTGTGAGTGTGCCGAGGGTTTCACTTTCTGGAAATGTAGTGCTTTAAATTCCCACGGTCGCTGTCTTTCTCATTTGTTCTTTCTCAGTCCTATTCTGTTCTGTCAATCTACTATTATTATCTTCTTCTCTAGACCAGTCACCTACCTTTTTTTTCTTGAAAACTCTTCCGGGATAAAACTCCTCATTTGTGTGTGATGTCTGTTGGATCAGCTTTGGAATATTGGACGCTTTCTGCCAAATGGTCACTCACTGGGGCTCCCTATGATGTTATTATTTGGCAATGTAGGATTTTGTATGTATGTGTTTTGTTGATATTTTATAATGATGTTTGTATTATATTTTGTTTTTGTAAACGGGAGTTCGATAAATTAGAGTATAGCCCCAGCGTCTCCTGCTTGGAATGCCTTTGTTGTACAGTGACCGGCTGGTGGAGTGCCTTCAGTGTTATCACTATGGATGTTTCGGCAGATCTTTTATGCGGATCAGTGGTGAGTCCTCTTTTAGTTAAGTTGTGGTCTTGATTGTGTGGTCCTGATTCGGTTTTTTGCAGTCCGCTGGACCCTGTAAGCAATGAATAACTAACTAACGCATTGAAAGCTGGTCTAATTCTCCCCTCCTTCTTCACCTCGCCCAAGAATACCTTAATGTGCTCTTTTAGTAATAAAATTAATATGTTCTTTTTGTGATATTGAAAGGATTCATTTTCGGGCTTCGAGTAATATATACGCAATTCGTTGTTAATTAAAGCTAACCTGAAACCAGATAAGGAGAACCATGTCGATCGTCCAAGGGGACTCAGAAAGACGTACTCTGGATAAACAAATTGTCAAATTATCGGAGTACATCAGGTTTAACAAAGCGGAAGAGGCCAGACAACTCTTAGAGAAGCTAAAGCCATACGGTAAATCTGCGCTAGAACATTACAGAGCTAAGCAAGACGTCAAACAAAAATCAAAAAGGAAACTGCCCTTAACGGAAGAAGAGAAATCTAACGATGACGTCTCCCTGCTACAACTCGCGGCGACATACTTGGAGATATCGTCGTCACCCCAGGACAACGGCAGTTTATTTATCAAAGAGTTAGCTGAATGTTGTCCTGGACTTCTGGACGTAAAGCGCAGACAATGCTACGAAGGTCAGACCGTTCTTCACACCCTGATCGCCAGAGGCGCCCGAGAAGAAACCCAGGTTGTGCTGGAGCACATGCGTATAAACCGTCAAAAAAGACTCCATGTCAAGGTCAGTAATCTGCACTTTCTCTCTTAGGTTTATTAATGTATATCCTATCACGTAACTCGGAGGTCGTTGGGGCATCACAGATGATCGTTTAACCAGCGTACTACATCTTTCTCTGTCATCAGCAACCCTGATGGCTTCGCTCAGTGTCAAACCAGTCCATTCTCGAATGTTGTCCTCCCACCTCTTTTTCGGTCTCCCTCTTTGCAACGCCTGATGATCTGGTGACGTGGCCATACCATCGGAGTTTCAGTTTCTTCACCACTGTGAGCAGGTCATCGTGTTGTCCAATGGCTTGTGTGATGGTCTGTCGAACTTCGTCGTTGGTGACGTGCTGGGTATAGGAAATGCCCAGAAGTCTTCTGCAGCACCTCATCTCCGTGGTTTATATTCTTCGTTGTAGATCTCCTGTGAGGGCTCATGTTTAGCAAGCGTATAGGAAGATGGAGATGACAAGGGAACTCAGCAGCCTTACCTTGGAATGTAGACTGATGGTCTTGTCTTTCCAAATGGGCTTCAACCTTACCAGGGTAGCAGTATATGTCTCTCTCTCTCTCTCTCTCTCTCTCTCTCTCTCTCTCTCTCTCTCTCTCTCTCTCTCTCTCTCTCTCTCTCTACATGTGGGAGTGTGGGGTGTGTATACGGACCTTCACAGCAGACCTACAACGAAGAATACAAACCATGGAGATGAGGTGCTACAGAAGACTTATGGGCATTTCCTATACCTGGCAAATCACCAACGACGAAGTCCGAAAGACCATCAAACAAGCCATTGAACATGTCACGTGGGGTTTATGGGCTCTGCACAATGGAATTATGGACCCTCACGTTTATTCGGTGGGAACTGCTAGTAAGTCACCCTATGAATTACTTTAATAAATTTATTTGTTTAGCTCGTTCTGTGTTAAGGTTGGGGTACAGAGATAGATAGAAAAATGGTAAAAGATTACTGTCACACTAGCTTTCACACGGCTATGAATCATATGTAGTCCAGCCACTTGATAACAGTTAAAATCACACATTTATTTCTTCTACTCTATACAAGATTCTCTAAGTACTAATCTAACTTAAAAAGTCTCAGTCAATGCTAATCGTTCGATCGCTGATAGTCTAGGCAGCTGTTATTTCTTCCTCGGGCACTTTCTATTCGAATTCATGTAGATTGGACTACTGTGGTCCGTTTTACAGTTTCTGAAGAGTGGACTACTGTGGTCCGTTTTCGATCAGTTTAAGTGCACTTCTGTGTATACACTTAACTTTCTTCTGGTGCGTGCGAAGTCCTTCTGTGAGGTAGCTTCTGGTACGCCTGTGTCGTTGTGTAGTTGGGTTCCCTTGCCACGCTGTGGGGTCTTGTAGGGTGGGTTCCAGGGTAACTCTTTCCGACTTGTGCGGTAGAGGCTATGCAGGCAACTCGTTTCTGGGGAGTTGGGCGCACGGGATAGCTCGCCTGCTCCTCTGTAATATAAGAGACGAAATTCTGCACAACCCTGAATAATCGGTTTGTGCAGAGCGTCTCACTGAAAGCCAAAGTAGCCCTCAGTGATAGCCCCACATCTCTATACATAAGCAACGAACATTCTGCTACTTCCGGGGTCCACTGGAATCTCAACTCTAAATTCCTATACATACATAAATATCAATCGTGTCTAACTATACACATACAGAATTAATAATAATATAAACATTCACGGGTACAGCCACTGGTCTGCAAACATACATATAAGTTAACCAACAGTGGTTCCGTATGGTATACAACATGGCGGCGTTACCGGTCGTGTTTCGCCTCGTGGTAGGCTCTTCCACGTGGTCACGCAAATTCGGATTAACAATTCACATTTATGCATAGCAAATTCTTCAAACATAATTTCAACAATAATATAAATATATCACGATGAAACAGAAGGGTGTTCATTTACCTGTCCGACAAGTTCAGGCCCGTTGGCGACTTAATAGAATTCTAAGATTCTTAAGTCCTGCTTCCTGGTCTATGTGTGGAGAGATTTCTCTGCCAGCTTTCTAGCTGTTAACACTTCGGTGTATTACTCCCAACTGACCAAAATGTGCGAGGTTTGGACCCAGTCAAACTGGCTCCAACCGCTTAGCCTGCTTCTGATTGGTTAAAACGGTCAGATTCAAAGCTCAAGTGCTGAGTCACTGCGCTGTGGGTGGCCGGCTCGCAGTGTGTACTTTAATTGCTGCTGTGTAATATACTAACTCTCTAATGTTACAAAGACTACACAAGGCTGAATAGTCAATAGGCAGAGTTAAAACTAGCCAGTTCATGACAGGCTCCCTCAACTGAAAAAAGGCGATGACTACTGGATTCGACCTTTTTCTACTACAGAGCCTAGTTTAACACTGCACTATCCTAGGGTCCTATTTACAAACTAATTAAGTTGCTCTACCTGAGCTGCAATGCTGTGCCAGGTAGCTATGGACACTAGTGACAGGGTATTACTGGGCGGGGACGAATTCTGGTGCTGTGGCCCTTAGTTGTGTTGGGTGGGCGACAGCTGCTGTGTCCTCCACGAGATGGCGACTGAGGTAGTCGGCTCCGTGGTTCTCTTTGCCGGGGATGTACTCGATTTGGAATAAGTATGCCTGAAGGGTGAGTGCCCATCGCATCAGGCGAGAGTTCAAAGACTTGGAGGCTGCCAGGAACGATAGTGGTTGGTGGTCCACCTGAACTGTGAAGTGGGTCCCATACAGGTAGAGTTGAAACTTCTGTATGGCCC
The DNA here is from genome assembly GCA_036898135.1 of Oncomelania hupensis. Taxonomy (NCBI): domain Eukaryota; kingdom Metazoa; phylum Mollusca; class Gastropoda; order Littorinimorpha; family Pomatiopsidae; genus Oncomelania; species Oncomelania hupensis. The sequence continues at coordinate 15,344,067 of CM072516.1, forward strand.
AGACTAGTCCAAGACATTCTTTCTCCGACGTGGCGTAGTGGGTCTCGGCGGGTCTCAATTTTTTGCTGGCGTAGGCGACAGGGAATAGCGTCTCCGCATTCTTGGGGTCGCGCTGTAGCAGTACTGCTCCGAGGCCTAAGTCGCTTGCGTCGGTGCGAAGAACGAATGGCTGAGTCAAATCGGGTAGGTGGAGTACTGGCGCCGATGTCATTCTGTCCTTGAGTGTTTGGAAGGCTGTCTCACATTCCGCTGTCCAAACTACTTTGTCCGGGGCGATTTTCCGGGTTCCATTTGTCAGTGGTACGGCGATGCTGTTGTACTTGGGGATGAATTTCTGGTAGAAGCCGCAGAGTCCTAGAAACGACTGTACTTCCTTTTTGGTCTTGGGCCTAGGAGCGTCGAGTAGGCGTTTCACTGTCTTCTCTACCGGTCGCAGGCTTCCTTGACTGATGGTGTGTCCCAGAAATTCTAGTTCTATCGAGGTATCTTCTTTCTGTGCTGTTTTGATCTCTTCGAGTCCTGGATTAGGAGCGAACTCGGGCTGGGGTGGTTGGGTTTTAGCTTGGGCCCTGGTTTGCACTGCAGCTATCTCTACAGTTTTAGGGGGCGTGCCTAAGAACACATACCTACAACCTAGCACTAGATCATACAGGGGTTTCTGTAAAACAGCTGCTTGGATTCGTCCTGTGACGTACCTACTCTCTACTTCGATCCAAGCTATTGGGCAAGTAGTCGTCGGTTTCGTCAAGTCTGCTCCTTGTAAGTCGACTGTCTTGTCTGTCAAGTCCGCGCGCGATACCAGAGATTCGCTAACTATCGCGTCGTATGATAGACCTGTGTCATACAGACAGTTCGCTTCTTTTCCGTTGACCTTGACCGTGTCTGTCACCGATGGGTGATCTCCGATTGTGTGTGGCTTGTTACCGCTGCTTTGAGTTAGAACTCTGTGCGCTGGCCGGCTTTCGCGCTCTTCCCTACGTTGTGCGGCCAACTTGAAACATTCTGCGGTGGAGTGATTGTTTCTGTTGCAGAACGAACAATACCGTCTCTGTTCTGCAGGACCTCTTTTCCCGAATTCCGTGTTGGGTCCTTTATTTTGCCCAGGTCTGGGGTTATTCGGCTTATTCGCGGTGCGCTCTTCCCGGTTAGGGCTTCGTTTCTGTGCCTCTTTCCCGTTAGGCTTTAGGTCTCGCCTGAAGCTCTTGGCTTCTCCGTGGGCGGCCACGTACCTATCTGCGACCTTGACCAGATCTTCCAGTCTTTCCGCGCCCTGCTCTACTGAGAATGTCCTCAGCTCGGGGGTCATGGTTTCCCGTAGCTGTTCCCATACTAACAGTTCTGTCAGTCCATCATACGTCTTAGCCGTGGCTGACTGGCTAATCCACTTATCCAGCATTGTGGACAACCGATCCGCGAACTGCGCATAGCTCTCTCCTTTCACTCTCCGATTGGTGCGGAATTTTTGCCGGTAGCATTCTCCTGTTAGTTCGAATCCCGTTAGGTGTGCCTCTTTTACCTTGTGATAGTCAGTCACTCTGTCAGTCGGTAGCTTACTGTAGATGTCATAAGCCTTTCCTCTAAGCCCTTGACTAAGCTTGAAAGACCAATGAGTGGGATCTAGTTTATACTCTGTTGCTAGACGCTCAAACCTAGTCAGATAGAGATCTAGACCTTCTTCTCTTTCGTTGAATGTCCCCAGTGGGAATGACATTCCTTGTACGGGGTTGGGTGCTACCTCTAGCTGATCTGCGTGGGAAGGGGTTGAGGAAGAACTTGAAGCTCCTGATCCCAATCTTTTCAATTCTAACTCATGCTGTCTGTCTTTTTCCTTTTCTGCCCTCTCATACTCCCCTCTCCTACTTTCTGCTTCTCTTTCTGCTGCTAATGCTGCCTTCTTCTGTTCTCTTTCTGCCTCTAGCTCTAATTTCCTCTGCTCTCTAGCTGCTTCTAACTCTGCTTTCTTTTGCTCTGCTTCTAGTTCTAATTTCCTTTGCTCTGCTTCTAATTTCTTCGCCTCTCTCTCTGCTTCTAACTTCTTTGCCTCTCTCTCTGCTGCTCTCTCTGCCTTAGCCTCCTGTTTCTCTACCTCTGCATTGATATACGCAATTAGGTCTCCCCCTGCTAAGTGTAAAGCTTCTCCCAATTCCTTGAAGCGCAATCTCAAGGCCACTGGGTCCGACATTGTCAAAAGTGTCTATGAACAACCTCTGAATCACGTGGAATACCAAAACACTAGCAATATTGCAATTCAATAAAAACAATGCAAAGACCATAAAATTCGCAATCAATAATAGAATAAAACAAGAGTCAAATGGCATACAACAGTTATTTAAGCAAAACCTGCAAAAGAACAATGCAACATACAGGCACAAAAATATTTGAAGCAAAAAAGTTTTTAACTAAAGAATAGTGCACCAAAACTGATCAGTCCTTGTTTCAACTATCCTAAGTTATTCTACTACTGCTGTTATCTAATTTTATTGTACTTAGATCCGGTTATACCCAATTCCTATTATACACAGATCCTAGCTAGGCTCGCCAATTAAAGTGTCACGTGGGGTTTATGGGCTCTGCACAATGGAATTATGGACCCTCACGTTTATTCGGTGGGAACTGCTAGTATGTCACCCTATGAATTACTTTAATAAATTTATTTGTTTAGCTCGTTCTGTGTTAAGGTTGGGGTACAGAGATAGATAGAAAAATGGTAAAAGATTACTGTCACACTAGCTTTCACACGGCTATGAATCATATGTAGTCCAGCCACTTGATAACAGTTAAAATCACACATTTATTTCTTCTACTCTATACAAGATTCTCTAAGTACTAATCTAACTTAAAAAGTCTCAGTCAATGCTAATCGTTCGATCGCTGATAGTCTAGGCAGCTGTTATTTCTTCCTCGGGCACTTTCTATTCGAATTCATGTAGATTGGACTACTGTGGTCCGTTTTACAGTTTCTGAAGAGTGGACTACTGTGGTCCGTTTTCGATCAGTTTAAGTGCACTTCTGTGTATACACTTAACTTTCTTCTGGTGCGTGCGAAGTCCTTCTGTGAGGTAGCTTCTGGTACGCCTGTGTCGTTGTGTAGTTGGGTTCCCTTGCCACGCTGTGGGGTCTTGTAGGGTGGGTTCCAGGGTAACTCTTTCCGACTTGTGCGGTAGAGGCTATGCAGGCAACTCGTTTCTGGGGAGTTGGGCGCACGGGATAGCTCGCCTGCTCGTCTGTAATATAAGAGACGAAATTCTGCACAACCCTGAATAATCGGTTTGTGCAGAGCGTCTCACTGAAAGCCAAAGTAGCCCTCAGTGATAGCCCCACATCTCTATACATAAGCGACGAACATTCTGCTACTTCCGGGGTCCACTGGAATCTCAACTCTAAATTTCTATACATACATAAATATCAATCGTGTCTAACTATACACATACAGAATTAATAATAATATAAACATTCACGGGTACAGCCACTGGTCTGCAAACATACATATAAGTTAACCAACAGTGGTTCCGTATGGTATACAACATGGCGGCGTTACCGGTCGTGTTTCGCCTCGTGGTAGGCTCTTCCACGTGGTCACGCAAATTCGGATTAACAATTCACATTTATGCATAGCAAATTCTTCAAACATAATTTCAACAATAATATAAATATATCACGATGAAACAGAAGGGTGTTCATTTACCTGTCCGACAAGTTCAGGCCCGTTGGCGACTTAATAGAATTCTAAGATTCTTAAGTCCTGCTTCCTGGTCTATGTGTGGAGAGATTTCTCTGCCAGCTTTCTAGCTGTTAACACTTTGGTGTATTACTCCCAACTGACCAAAATGTGCGAGGTTTGGACCCAGTCAAACTGGCTCCAACCGCTTAGCCTGCTTCTGATTGGTTAAAACGGTCAGATTCAAAGCTCAAGTGCTGAGTCACTGCGCTGTGGGTGGCCGGCTCGCAGTGTGTACTTTAATTGCTGCTGTGTAATATACTAACTCTCTAATGTTACAAAGACTACACAAGGCTGAATAGTCAATAGGCAGAGTTAAAACTAGCCAGTTCATGACAGAACATGCTCACATTGGTGAAGAAACGGGTCTCCGATGGTATGGCCTCGTCATCAGAGCATCAGGCATTGCAATGACCATCCTGCTAGGCACGGTGCAAGGAGGCAGAAGAAGAGTTGGGAGGAAAACATTAGAGAATGGACGCTTGGCACTGAGCGAAGCCATCAGGGTTGCTGAGGACAGAGAAAGATGGAGTACGCTGGTTAAACGATCATCTGTACATATGGTCCTTATTAGGCTCTTTCAAGTCCGCTGGGGTCGAGATCCCCACAACTGTTTATCTGTGACCTTGAGGATGACATCAGGGTTGAAGTGATTACAAAAAGTGATTAGGTTCAGTATACACGAGAGAGAGAGAGAGAGAGAGAGAGAGAGAGAGAGAGAGAGAGAGAGAGAGAGAGAGAGAGAGAGAGAGAGAGAGAGAGAGAGAGAGAGAGAGAGAGAACAAAGTAAATTCAGCACTGCTTTAAGAGATTTGATCCTTGAATTTCTTCCGACAAGGAGGTGTTGTTGTTGTTGGTATGTGTGCGCGTGTTGTTGTTGTTGTTGTTGTTTTTGGTGGTGGTGGTGGTGTATGTGTGTGTGTGTGTGCGCGTGTGTGTGTGTGTGGAGGTGTTTCCTGCGCAATGGATTTGTGTACTGTGAAAGTGGCATTGATGTAACTGAATAAATATCTAGATATATTATATTTTATTAGTAATGTAATATATACTCTTATTCTATTGTTTCTATATTTAAGGAGGCACTGTGGTCTAATGGTAGTGCTTCAGCTTGCGGATCTGAAGGTCCCGGGTTGGAGTCCTGGCCGGGCCATTGTGTTGTGTTTTGGGGAAAGACACTTTACTCCCGTTTCCTACTCCTTCGGATGATAGTATAAACCGAGGTCTAGTCTGTGTGTCGCATACATTCCATCATAACGGACTTTAAAGATCCTGACGCTCATGTCCTAGACGGGTGAGTGCCGGTAACAAGAACACACCCAGCATGCACTTGGTCCTTCTCCCCCCTTCCTGGCTGCCCAGGATTGTGCTCAGTTGTCCGGGCGTCAGATCATGCGCCCAAAGGCTGCGGGTGGGCGTCTCGGGCGGTATGAGTTAGATCCTGTATCGGCCAGCGCCTTGATCCTTAGGCTAAGGCGCCTTACAAATGACGAACATTATTATTCCTTGTGAACAGGCCACGGGCACCAATTTCAATTCAACGGTGTTGATGGGTCAGCTGCCCCTGTCCGTTGCTGCACTGACCTTTGATGAAGAGATGGTTGATCTTCTGATAAGGTACAAGGCAGACATACAGAAGCGAAACAGTTTGGGCGAGACCGTGTTCCATTCGCTCATCAGGTATTCAGCCATCTATCCAGAGAAAGAGCTGAGCGTGATCGAAATGATGAAATTCCTGAACGAAATCCTACGAGAAAAAAGGGTAATGAGCATTATTCTTTAACTGAAGCTTAAATAATGACAATAGTAAAAATGGCAATGGCTGTAATGTTACCAGCAGTATTTTTAATGAGTTAGGTACTGTGTTTGGTAGTATGTTCAAGGTTATTTCCCTTTATTCTTCTTTATTTAGTCTGATGTGCCTTAGTGGTAATTAGAGAGAAAGAGAGAGCGAGCGAGCGAGAGAGTGAGAGCGAGCGAGCGAGAGAGTGAGAGAGAGAGAGAGAGAGAGAGAGAGGGGGGGGGAGAGAACCACTGGAAATGGTCTGCCTTGACTATCTGTCACTGGAGACATCCAAGGGCGGATACCAGCATGTGTTGGTTATAACGGACCACTTTACGAGGTTTGCCCAAGCAGTTTCAAACCGTACTCTGACGGAACGTAACCTAATACAGCCCAGGCTCTGTTTGACCACTTCATCGTGCATTATGGCATGCCTAAGAGACTGCATTCAGACCAAGGCGCCAATTTTGAAAACCGAACCATCAAAGAGCTCTGCGACATCGCAGGCTGCGTCAAGTCTAGAACCACTCCTTATCACCCGATGGGGAATGGGATGACGGAGCGGTTTAATCGGACCTTGCTCGCCATGTTGGGAACGCTGCAGCCACAGCAGAAAGCAGACTGGAAGATTCACATCGGACCACTAGTTCATGCCTATAACTGCACGCGGCATGAGTTCACCGGTTTCTCACCGTTTGCCTTGATGTTCGGCCGTGATCCCCGTCTTCCAGTGGATATAGCGTTTGCTATCGACACAGGCGAAGCTGACAGCATTCCACTTACCAAGTATGTGGCAGATTTGCGTAAACGCCTGAATAGGTCATTTGAATTGGCGACTGCTGCAGCAGACAAAGCACGGGCCAAGCAGAAGAAACAATATGACCGTCGGGCCAGAGACGCCAATGTTGAAGTCGGTGACCGAGTCCTGGTGAAGATCGTCGCTTTCGACGGCAAACATAAGCTGGCTGACAAGTGGGAGGAAAGTGCTTATGTGGTGTTGGACCAACCCAACAAGGACATTCCTGTCTTTGTGGTGCAGAGGGAGGACAAAACTGGAAAGAGGAGAACGCAGCAACACAACCTGTTGTTGCCACTGGGTGATACTGTGGAGAGAATGGTGTCAGAGCAGGATAAACCAATGAGAGGTGACGCCAGTAGACTCCGTGCCAGACGCCGGGGGCAACATGGGCAGTGGAGCAGCAGCAGCACTGAAGAGACAGAGACTGACAGCAGCATGGAAGAACCAATGGTGATACTGGATCGTAGATCTGAATCTGAAGAACACGAGGAAGAAGATGATGATGATGTAGTTGTACGTACTACATCCGAGGGTGACTCTGCAACTGATGCCAGTGGGGACGCCCACATGCAGGAGGAAGATCAGCACGAAGAGCCAGAGCCTCTTGCCGATCAGCCAGCAGAGCAGACGGGTACCCAGGAGCCGGAAGACGATGAAAGTCTGCAGCAGCCTGTAGACCAGGTTGTGGAAATTGTACCAGAGGGTGACGTAGCTAATACAGATGGCGATGGTGATGAGAGTGACAACGCCGACGACAGGGTTCGGGCAGCTCCGATTCCTCCACCTCGTCGGTCACTGAGAGCCAAGCAGCAGCCACCGTGGATGAAGTCAGGAGATTACCTAATGACCTTAAATTCTTGCCAACCCGAATGGTTCCAGGGTGTTCAGTTCTTGATCAAAGAGTCCAGTTCACTAAGCGACATGCCTGATTTGATGGCTAAAGCAGTAGTCCATCGAGTGCTAGGCATAGAGACATTAACTAATTGTGCATCAGAACGTTGACAGAAAAATCAAAAGCAAAACGACTGTTACTTCTTAATTTTTGGTTCATTATATATTTCTGTTTTGTAGTTTAAATTGGGTAACTTTCATTAGTTTTCACATTGAACATTTTTATTAGGAATATTCATGTAGACATTGGGAAAACGCAAAGTTGTCCGGATAATCTTTTTGATATATAATTTGGTGAAAGAGTTTTGAAATGTTATATTGTTTTCTTTTAATAGTCTTTGCAAAATTTCTTCTTTTTTGAATGTCGAGGACGCCATTTTTGATCAGAGGGGTATATGTTACCAGCAGTAATTTTAATGAGTTAGGTACTGTGTTTGGTAGTATGTTCGAGGTTATTTCCCTTTATTCTTCTTTATTTTGTCTGATGTGCCTTAGTGGTAATTAGAGAGAGAGAGAGAGAGAGAGAGAGAGAGAGAGAGAGAGAGAGAGGGAGAGAGAGATGATGATGATGATGATGAGGAGGAGGAGGAGGAGGAAGGGGGAAGTAAAAAGTGTATGACTAAGATAATTTTTGAGTTACCTTGGTTATTTCTCTTGGTTGTATTTTTCTTCTTCTAATCATATTTTGAGTATTGTTCTTATTAGTAAGTTGTATAAACCTTTGTTTTTTTTTAATTGCTGGGAGAAAGATGAACACTAGTTTTGAATAGGATATATTATATTCAGCAATGAGATATTTTTTGGACTTTTGCTTTGATAACCTTAGAGGCAAGACTTCTTCATGAATTGTGTAGCCCTTGTTCCACAAATAGGGGTTTCATCTGTCTTTTCTACAATTAATGTTATCCGACATCTTCGAAATATTAAACGTATAGCAGGGGATAAACCGAAATCCTTGTTTGGACTGGACCGGATGAGAGACTCTTTTACTTTTCATCTTTATCCTGTCCTGTCCTGTCACAGTAACATACTTATTCAAAGTAACACGTAGGTCTGACGGTTTAAGGCTGGATGCTTGATTTTTGTCGGAAATGTCGATCACTAGCTATGCGCAGCAATCTATAAATAGGCCCATATGTATATTATTAATATTTATTACCTTTCTGACCGTGCAGGACTCGAAAAACACACAGAACATAATCGATATGAGATCAGTGTGGCTGATGCAGAACAGAAAGGGACTGACCCCACTCAAACTGGCTGTGGAACTTCTTCAGGCTGACATTTTTGAGTTCATTTTGTCTTTGGAAGGTATGAGATACATTGTATTGCTAAATGCTGTCTTTCTACAAACGAATGGCATTATTCCTCAACACTCCCCAATCGCCCATCCATTCACTACCGGACGGATAGCAATCTAACAAGGATTGTATCCAAGATGTTAACATTAAATCCAGTCCCATCTATTTAATGGAGACAACTGAACTTCCTGTGTTTTGGACACATTTTGGTGTTAACCGCTGTACTATTTCAGAACCAGGTCCTGTTTTTATTAGTAGTTGTATTTCCAGATATTTGAGAATAGTCGGGAACCAGAACGAGTTCACTGTTGGCTGGTCGACGGTCTGGCGGTCGTTCTGCTGCACGCCATATATCAATAACCACTGAACGGATTCTTACCAAACTTCATAGAAACATTACCTAGATTGGTGGCCAACGCCCCCATCATCTCAACGCCCCCCACATACACCACTCTGTGCCATCCTATTTACACTTTGTAATATATTTTTTTGTGTGCTAAACATGTTGATATATTAAAAAGTGGCTTACGTAATAATCCATGATGGCATGGGCAGCTGTATCGTCTATTTCTTTGTAGGTGTCTACTCGGAACTAGACTTGAAGGACGGTCTTCATGACTGTCTACGGTACGACATCACGGAACTAGATCCGGCAGCGAACTTAAAAGCTTATAACTTGGCCAGGGAAGACGAGATGGCCTCCAGCATACCACAGGCTACGAGAAATTCCACTGAGAGGACCGCAAAGAAAGCGATCCCAATGAAAGCTCGTGAATCAGCGACTCCTTCCATCTTCGAAATTATTGACAAAGTAGCGAGTCTGAAAGAACTTAGTAGAGCTGTAAAGATGCTCAAAAACCCCGTCGTAAATGAGGTCATCGACGACAACTGGAAAGCCTTCCGTGTCTATTTCGTCATTTGGGGTGTAGTTCATCTACTCTTCATGATTCTGCTGACCTGTAACACGGTGTTCAAAACACGTCTCTTCAAAGGAGCCGGGAACAGCGTTGAAAAAGATTTTGTTTTGGGATCGTCCATTGCCTTGTTTCTATATGCGGTATCGATTTGGGCTTGGGAAGTTGGGGTGAGAATCTGGTGGAACAAGCAGTATCCCAACCCAAAGCAAAGTGAAGTCAGTGGCAACAGTCGCTTCAGACTTCTGTATGCCTTGTTTGCTTTATTTCTCTTTATGGACTGCATTTGGTGAGTAGCGTTTTATTTCTTATTGGTGCTGTTCTTGTAGATAATGATCTTGATGACAGTAATGATAATACTTATCATACACTTGATCGTGCTCATTGTGACATTCTAATTTTAACGACATCACGTTATTCCTCTTTTTTTATAATTAAACGGACATATACTTTTACAGCATATTATGATTAGCTATAGGCTATATTCCACATGTGTGAAGAGCTCCTGGATATAATTGTATCTTGACCTTCTCCTTCGTCCTTGTAAATAGTTTGACTTTTTTTTCCCCCACCCAGGTACTGGGCAACAACAAAAGAACCAGATAAGAACCAAATCTACCTTCCGGTGATCGCGCAGTTGTTGGGGTGGTGGTATACAACTTTTTTCCTCCGACCGTGGAAGCCGTTTTCGTTCTTCACTGTCATGCTGCACAAAGCACTGTTTGGGGATTTCGCTAGGTACGCATGCACGCCTCTAAAAATTAACATTAGAAAACCACCCACGATTCAGATAATATTAAGACAATCTCGTACGTCACAGGAAAGTGATAGAACTGTAAATACATTATGTTACTACTACAAGATTATTTTGTTGTCTTCGGATCATTCCAGAAAAAAAAATGGGAACACCTTCCACTGACTCCCATTACGCCCAAGCTTTGTACAAGACACGAGACCAACAAATATTACCCGAGCCGCAGCATCCCTACTGCCACCTATCCACACACACGCTTCACTACTATTGTTCTTGTCTAAAATTATTGGCCTGGGGTTCATGAAAACATCGCACAGTTATTGTGTTCATCCACATTACGGTCATTACAAGTGCTCAAATCGGTTACAATTCGTTTACCAATTCACGCGAGCCACTGCAATTTACCACACAAAAATTGTTGATACTTGTTTGCATAGATCTGCTGTCGAAAATGCCCGTCAATTAATCCATTCGTCCTATGTTTTTGTTCCAGGTTTTTGACCGTTCTGGCGCTGCTGTTCTTCTCCTTTACCACCTGCATGTACATCATATTCATGTCATCCTCCAAGGCCCCACCAGAAGAATTCAGCTCTTACGAGAATACAATGTTGACCATGTTCCGTCTGATGCTGGGGCTGACAGAAGTGGATGTACTGAAGGAGGCTGACATTAAATGGCTGGCCATCGTGATCTACGTGCTGTATGTCCTGTTGGCCTTCGTGTTGATGCTTACTTCGCTCTTCGCCCTCATGGCCAACACTGCTGAACGCATTTCAGAACACAGGGTTGGTATTTCTCTCTCTGTGTCTGTTAGATTGAAACGCGCACGATAGTTGGTGTGTGACGCGAGCGATAGATGCGATTGTTTTATTTTGCAAAGCATGCAATAATAGAGTGTAATTATTTTTGATTTGATTTTGCGTTGTTGTTAGAAGAAGCTTTGTATAACGTTGGTAATTTTAGTTGGTCGATAATATTTGAGAATTTTCTAGAGTTGATTGTTTACTATTGATCGAAGCGTATGGATAATTCTAGTGGTAACTATAGAAGATTCTATCCCAAATAAGGTTGTATGACGCGAGACAGTGATGACGAAGATTGGTCTGATTGGTTGAGGTGTTTTATGCTGGGGTATTCTCACCCTTTCTGGAGTGTAGAGAGACTATATAGTGCCGCAGTTTCAAAAGGTGGTTGATAGTTGAGAATTGTAAAGTGAAAAGTGATTGAACGATTGTATGCAGTTGTTGATGTTCGGTGAATAAAAGTGGAAATCTTCAAACGACGATCCTGCCTTGTTGATGATTGAACGGGTTGCGTGGATAAACGAATCTGAGTTACACCTATCAGGATTTCAAGCATCGGGGCTGAATCAACTACTGATAGAGAAAAAAACAACATCCAGTGTAACAGTGTCTTCGTCTCTTCTGTGCAACACAATCCTAAATATGGATAGAAACAAACTGGTATTGTACAGCGCACAACCAATTAAAAGAGCTCTTTCAAGAAGACTGATTATATACACCAGGGTACAGAAGAATTGCCCCCGGATCGAAACACGCAAAGACACAGTCTAACATGGTTAGAACAACGATCATTTCTGGTTAGAGCAGACCGAGAAGTAAGAACTGCGCATGCTCAAATATTATTTCTGGACGAACGTCAAGCATGATTTTTGAAAGAACATGACATTGTGCTATAAATTCTGATTTATAAACTTTAGTTAGAACAATGTTTTTGTTTTGTTTGTTTCAGAAAAGTCTATACCAAATGCGGAAACTGGGAGTGGTATTGTTTATGAAGCAATCCTTCCTACTGAGGCACGCCCACATACCCGGCAATAATATAGAGATCCGCCGTCGTTATGATGCGGAATGCAAGCAGAATGTCGAGGACTTCCGATATGCGTTGAAGGTATTACACAGTAATTGATCTACATGTGCAGTGCTTAGATTATCAACAATCGCAGCACTGCAAATGGCGTGCTTTTAGTGACTAATAGACTTATCTCTTCAAGAGGTATGCTAAATGTGATCGAACGATTATTAACAATTTAAAGACACAGCTGTTCATGAGCTATACATGAACTTTCATTGTCTCTCGTAACTCGTATAGCTATCCACCTTCCTCACTTACCCATCTAACCATGGGCCTACCTTCCCTGTCACCAACTCCCTGCATCTTGCTATGGGGGAATGGTTCAGTTCAGTTCATTTCAGTTTTTATTTCACGTCTATTCATTTTTTTTACAATGATTTTAGACGATCACAAACACGCACACACACTTCTGCTGACACTCGCACACTCAAGGTTCCCGTCACCCGCACTAAGACATACGGCCAACGTGCATTCGCCTACTCCGCACCTAAGCAGTGGAATTCCCTTCCCTCCCATATCCGCAACATACAATCAACACAAGCATTCAAAAAGGCCCTCAAAACCCACCTCTTCAAACTGCATTATTCAGATTGATTTGTATCCCGCTGCCATTCTCTCATCTTTTGTCTATGTCTGATCCGTAAGTGTAAGTAGTAATATAGGAGGCTTTAGGGTTGGTTTTTTTTTTTGATGCATCTGACACGGCCGGCTGACGTCATAGGATGACGTCATAGGTGCACATGTACTCTTAGGTCATGATGCCCCCAATGTGAGGGTCTTGTGACCTGTCAAAAGTGATGGATGACGTATGTCCCGGGGGGATATAATTTTATTGATAGTGCGATCGCAAGTGCTCATCTCGGTGAATGGATATATGACTCAGTGGTCTGTGCGTTAGATCAAGCACCCAAAGACAGCAAGTGCGCGTTTCACCCAAAGACAGCAAGCGTGCATCTGGATGAATATAGAATGACTCAGTGGTGTGGGGCGCTAGATCAAGCACCCAAAGACAGCAAGTGCGCATCTCGGCGAATAGAGAATGGGCGTTAGATCAAACATCCAAAGGCAGCAAGTGCGCGTCTCACTCAAAGACAGCAAGTGTGCATCTTGATGAATATAGAATGACTTGGTGGTATGAGCGTGAGATCAAACATCTAAAGGCAGCAAGTGCGCGTCTTTTTTGTTGTATTTATCAATTTTTTTTTATTTAGACCAAGCACACAAAGCTTGCAAGTGCGCATCTTTTTGTGGTTGTATACATTAATAGTTATACCTAGACACACTGAGCAGTAAAATATGCCTCGAAGGCGTATTTGAGTCTTGAAATGTCGTATTGGTGTTAAAGAGAGCAAGAGACAGTCTTATTTATGTTAACGTGTAATTAAATGAAAGATGCGCGGTAAGTAGCCTGAGGGGGCAATTTGGAGGGACTGTACCAAAATGTCGTATTGGTGTTAAAAGAGAGAGATTTGATGTTAAAATGAGGCAGCCATATTTATGTCCAACGACAGTAGATGTCCCAGACAATCTTAAATTTTAGTGTGTATATATGACCTAAAGGCATCGAAACTGGGTCTATATATGCGGTGATTGTAACGGAGACTTCACTTCACTTGATGAAATTGATAAACATGAGGCTCTTGATAACGCTACACTGCTGGGTGGAAGGCGAGGAAGAACCGTACATCAATATATTAAATGTTCACGAGTCTAGGGCGGAAACATTTCTATGTCATTTTCTAGACATGTAAGTAAAATATTTTTATAATATAAGACTAATAAAATTAACTTAAAAAATTTTTTTTTCTTGTATTATTTTTATTTGTTTAATTTTTTATTTTCTTTTTTTTTCTTTTTTATTAGAAAACTTGGCGGTATAGATTATTGATATAGATAATGTTTAATTATTAATATTTTTTTTTTGGTTTGACTATGTTGATATATTATAATCATTTATTTTGATTTATGTTATATATAGCTATCCAGAATATTGGATAATAATGGTCCAGGACGTGGAGGAGATTGATGATTTTTTGGCATCAGACGATGAAGAGGGCGAGCCACCCACACCACCACCACCATCACCAAACCACGGAGCATAACGATGCTACAAGTAGGTAAAAAAAAATTTTTTTAAATAAAAGACCAACAACAACGAAAAAAGAAAGGAAAAAAAAACGAAAAAAAAACGACAACACCAGAAAATAAGATATAAAATAGTTTATTAATGAACAACATCTTTTTAAAATTAAAAATTATAATACCAATGCATTATTATTTTTTTTTTTGTTTCAGATGCCGTGCGCTCACATACCCACAATATGCATAAAAAATAAAAAGTAAGTAAATGAATATTTTATACAAATTTTAACTATATACAGATGGATAATACATTTTATTATGACAATATATATATATATACATTGTTATACAATTTTATAATAAAAATGTTTTTGTTTTGTTTTTGTTACAGGCAAAAAAAAACAAGCAAACCATAAACCGCCTTTTGTACTATGTAATGTATACTTTTATCACTCTCGCCCTTTTTTTTTTTTCTCGCTGTCTGTCTCGCTGGCTCTATCTTATCCTCAAGCTCTCTCTCTCTCTCTCTCTCTCTCTCTCTCTCTCTCTCTCTCTCTCTCATTTTTTATCGATCTCTGCACACACAATATCGAAAAATGTCACTTTTGGAGGGGATATTGAATATCTAACTACAATCTGTTGTGTGGCGTGGTTGAATATATAGACAAATCTTTACAAACATAGATAACTGAATACTAATCAAATGCTGTCAGCACGCCTGAAAAAAAAAAAAAAAGTCTAAACATATATGCCACCCCTGATGACGCCCGCCAACATGTTTAACAAGTCACACACATGATCACACTTGTTTATTAGTCGGCTTATAGATTTAGCTATCACTTTTTAAAGAGTAAATACTGTGTGGATAGTGCTCAATTGTCTGGGCGTCAGATCATATACCCAAAGGCTACAAGTGTGCTTCTTGGTGGTGGTTAACAAAAGGCTGCAAGTGTACGTCTCGATGGTTTTTGAGTTAGATAATATATTAGCCAACGCCTGATAAAGTATTACATGGTTAGTGCTCAGTTGTCTAGGGCGTCAGACCATGCACCCAAAAGGCTGCAAGTATGCGTCTTGGTGGTTTTGAGCTAGATCATCTTTCTCCTCTTTTTCTTATTTATCTCTCTCTCTCTCTCTCTCTCTCTCTCTCTCTCTCTCTCTCTCTCTCTTTCTCTGCATGTTTGGACATGATATGGAAACGGCTGACGCAAGCATAAGATATGGGAAGTAACTCTCTCTCTCTCTCTCTCTCTCTCTCTCTCTCTCTTTCTCTCTCTCTCTCTCTCTCTTTCTCTGCATGTTTGGACATGATATGGAAACGGCTGACTCAAGCATAAGATATGGGAAGTAACTCTCTCTCTCTCTCGCTCTCTCTCTCTCTCTCTCTCTCTCTCTCTCTCTCTCTCATTTTTTATCGATCTCTGCACACACAATATCGAAAAATGTCACTTTTGGAGGGGATATTGAATATCTAACTACAATCTGTTGTGTGGCGTGGTTGAATATATAGACAAATCTTTACAAACATAGATAACTGAATACTAATCAAATGCTGTCAGCACGCCTGAAAAAAAAAAAAAAGTCTAAACATATATGCCACCCCTGATGACGCCCGCCAACATGTTTAACAAGTCACACACATGATCACACTTGTTTATTAGTCGGCTTATAGATTTAGCTATCACTTTTTAAAGAGTAAATACTGTGTGGATAGTGCTCAATTGTCTGGGCGTCAGATCATATACCCAAAGGCTACAAGTGTGCTTCTTGGTGGTGGTTAACAAAAGGCTGCAAGTGTACGTCTCGATGGTTTTTGAGTTAGATAATATATTAGCCAACGCCTGATAAAGTATTACATGGTTAGTGCTCAGTTGTCTAGGGCGTCAGACCATGCACCCAAAAGGCTGCAAGTATGCGTCTTGGTGGTTTTGAGCTAGATCATCTTTCTCCTCTTTTTCTTATTTATCTCTCTCTCTCTCTCTCTCTCTCTCTCTCTCGCTCTCTCTCTCTCTCTCTCTCGCTCTCTCTCGCTCTCTCTCTCTTTGCTCTATTTTTTTAGTTGATGATCACACTTATTTTTATTAGTCAGCTTATAGATTTAACCATCTTTTTTTTTTTATTTAGCCCTCACTTTTTTAAATCCTTTTTTATTTACCTACACACCCACCCACCCTCAGCCCCTCTCCTCGCACACCCAGCACACTCCACCATCCTATCATTGAAATACTCAAAACTATGTTGAAAAAATGCGCACCCCATGCAGCGATGATGACATGGATGATAACGTGCATGGGCATGTATGCAGTATCTACACACGCACACGTACGCACACTTGCCCACACAAATTTTTAAAACTACATATGAAAATACAAGGAAATACTTTGAACACACTGACCCCATACAGCGATGATGGTGTGGACGCACACCCCATGCAGTGATGATAACATGGATGATGACATACATGTACATGTATGCAGTGTCTACACACGTACGCACACTTGCATACGCAAATTTTTAAAACTGCACGCCAAAATATAATAAAAACACGTACCCCGTGCAACGATGATACCGTGTTCATCCATTGTAAACAGTGTCTGCACACGTGCGCATGCATGTATGCAGTGTCTGCACACATATTTTGTAACACTGCACACGGATTTTGTAACACTGCACGCCCAAAGTTTTAAAAGTGCACGCCAAAATACAATGAAATACGCTGAAAACAAAACACGCAACCCGTGCATCGATGATATCATGTGCGTGCACGTGTGCGTGCATGTATGCAGTGTCTGCACACACATTTTTAATACTCTGTACGATCAAATTTGAAACACTGCACGCCCAAATTTAAAACAATGCACGCCCAAAGTTTTAAAAGTGCACGCCAAAATACAATGAAATACGCTGAAAACAAAACACGCAACCCCGTGCATCGATGATACCATGGGCGTGCACGTGTGCGTGCATGTATGCAGTGTCTGCACACACATTTTTAGTACTCTGTACGATCAAATTTGACACACTGCACGCCCAAATTTAAAACAATGCACGCCAAAATACAATGAAATACGCTGAAAACAAAACACCCACCCCGTGCAAAGAAGATATCATGTCCGTGCATGTATACAGTGTCTGCACACTTATTTTTTTGGTCGATGTTTGCCAAGGATCTCAGTGACGGCATCTATCACATCCGAGTTGAAGGTGATGGTGGTGGTGATTAAGTATTACATTGATCCTAATTTGGTATAGTTATAGAATATGACAACCAAGTCTGTCACACAAAGACTAAATAAGGAAAAAATGCCAAGGGATGTCTGATAGCACAGTGGTTGGAACACTCGCTACTGTGTCGCACGTTAACCACCGTCCAGGATGATTAGCACTTGGATGGGTGACCACAAAACGTGAAGGACTCAACTATGACTGACTACCTAAAGCAGTGAGGGAGAGAGATGGGCATCACCCTCATTATGCTGGCCCAAGATAAGTGGGATCTCAAGACTATGGGACTATCTTTATTTTTATATACAAGGTGGTCTATAGCTGTATATGCTTTGTGGATAGCACAGTGGTTGGAGCACTCACTACTGTGTCGCAAGTTAAGCACCAGCTAGTGTGATTAACACTTGGATGGGGTGACTAAATACCTAGTCTCTTGAGGGTGGGGAAGGTAAAGCAGCGAGGGAGATAGAGAGGGGCATCACCATCATTATGATGGTCCCAAGATAAGTGTAATCTCTTTAACATCACGCTCCCCTACGTTCACAAGGCTATGAGACTCTCTTTTATCATTATATACAAGACAGCCTATAGCTGTATACGTTTTATTTTGGCTAAATCAACACTAAAACTATGAGAGCAATTAAACTGAAGAAATGGACAGTGAAAAATTGCATTTGTTGACAAATAACTTATTCATTGTTGAGTGTAAACAAAACAGACCCCACACCAAGACCACACGAGATGTAAATGGGTGCAGTGGTCTGCCCGCCCGCGCACGCACGCCCCGCGCACACCCGCGCACGCCCCGCACGCCGGCCGCTCGCTGCCGCACACCATTAAATGAACGCCGCAACAAACAAATGCCGCATCATGCACGGGCATGCATTAAGAGTATTTTGGCATGCAGTTATACAAAACGTGTGTGCAGAGTATTATAACCACACATGCAGAGACATATACATACACACACACACACACACACACACACACACACACACACACGCCCACACACACACACACAAATATACATCTTTAACAATATTTTATGATGAATTTATACACGCACACACGTACACGCACACCTCAACACACACACACACACACACACACCTATGTACACACACACATATGTACACACACACACACACACACATGCACGCACCCACACCCACACACGCACGCGCACATGCATCCATTCATACCACACACGCACCCACACCCCACACACGCACGCACACACACACAACACATATGCAAAGACGCATACATACATGTTTGTTTGGTTATTTTGTTGTTTTTATATCCCGCTCACTGGTGCTGTTTTTTTTTATTTACCCTTTTTATATTTTGTTTTATCCTACCACTCTGCTATACTATTTTTATCAGATCAATGACTTACTTTTTGGACAAGACTCTTTGTTGGTGTATTGGACGCTTTTTGTTGGTTGGTTACTAGGACTTTTTATGATGCTATTATTTAACAATATAGGCATTTTATATGTATGTGTTTTGTTGATAATTTATAATGATGTTTGTATTTTATTTTGTTTTTATAATCAGGGGTTTGATTAGTTGGGATAAAGCCTTAATCATATCTTGCATAAAGTGTCTTTATTATAAAGTGGCTGGTCGATAAAAGACATTTAAGTTTTTTTATTAAGGTTGTTTTAGCAGATCGTTTTATGTAGATTGTGGGTTGTCCGGGCTTGATTTAACTCAAAAGAGTCTGCTAGACCTAAATCAACAATCAATCAATCAATCAATGTCTGGGACATGTATTATTATTTGTAGACGGACATTTAGGATATGGGTATACATGTTTGATATTGGCTTGCATGCTATCAGATATGGTTATGCCTATTTTTATTTTTTTACCGGCTGATATTGGCTTGCGTGTTATCAGATATGAGTATGCCTATTTTTTTTTTTTTTTACCGGCTGAGTGCGGCATTTGTTTGTTGCGGCGTTCATTTAATGGTGTGCGGCAGCGAGCGGCCGGCGTGCGGGGCGTGCGCGGGTGTGCGCGGGGCCTGCGTGCGCGGGCGGGCAGACCACTGCACCCATTTACATCTCGTGTGGTCTTGGTGTGGGGTCTGTTTTGTTTACACTCAACAATGAATAAGTTATTTGTCAACAAATGCAATTTTTCACTGTCCATTTCTTCAGTTTAATTGCTCTCATAGTTTTAGTGTTGATTTAGCCAAAATAAAACGTATACAGCTATAGGCTGTCTTGTATATAATGATAAAAGAGAGTCTCATAGCCTTGTGAACGTAGGGGAGCGTGATGTTAAAGAGATTACACTTATCTTGGGACCATCATAATGATGGTGATGCCCCTCTCTATCTCCCTCGCTGCTTTACCTTCCCCACCCTCAAGAGACTAGGTATTTAGTCACCCCATCCAAGTGTTAATCACACTAGCTGGTGCTTAACTTGCGACACAGTAGTGAGTGCTCCAACCACTGTGCTATCCACAAAGCATATACAGCTATAGACCACCTTGTATATAAAAATAAAGATAGTCCCATAGTCTTGAGATCCCACTTATCTTGGGCCAGCATAATGAGGGTGATGCCCATCTCTCTCCCTCACTGCTTTAGGTAGTCAGTCATAGTTGAGTCCTTCACGTTTTGTGGTCACCCATCCAAGTGCTAATCATCCTGGACGGTGGTTAACGTGCGACACAGTAGCGAGTGTTCCAACCACTGTGCTATCAGACATCCCTTGGCATTTTTTCCTTATTTAGTCTTTGTGTGACAGACTTGGTTGTCATATTCTA
Source organism: Oncomelania hupensis (assembly GCA_036898135.1). NCBI lineage: Eukaryota > Metazoa > Mollusca > Gastropoda > Littorinimorpha > Pomatiopsidae > Oncomelania > Oncomelania hupensis. The sequence goes on from CM072516.1 coordinate 15,364,187, forward strand.
TAACTATACCAAATTAGGATCAATGTAATACTTAATCACCACCACCATCACCTTCAACTCGGATGTGATAGATGCCGTCACTGAGATCCTTGGCAAACATCGACCAAAAAAATAAGTGTGCAGACACTGTATACATGCACGGACATGATATCTTCTTTGCACGGGGTGGGTGTTTTGTTTTCAGCGTATTTCATTGTATTTTGGCGTGCATTGTTTTAAATTTGGGCGTGCAGTGTGTCAAATTTGATCGTACAGAGTACTAAAAATGTGTGTGCAGACACTGCATACATGCACGCACACGTGCACGCCCATGGTATCATCGATGCACGGGGTTGCGTGTTTTGTTTTCAGCGTATTTCATTGTATTTTGGCGTGCACTTTTAAAACTTTGGGCGTGCATTGTTTTAAATTTGGGCGTGCAGTGTTTCAAATTTGATCGTACAGAGTATTAAAAATGTGTGTGCAGACACTGCATACATGCACGCACACGTGCACGCACATGATATCATCGATGCACGGGTTGCGTGTTTTGTTTTCAGCGTATTTCATTGTATTTTGGCGTGCACTTTTAAAACTTTGGGCGTGCAGTGTTACAAAATCCGTGTGCAGTGTTACAAAATATGTGTGCAGACACTGCATACATGCATGCGCACGTGTGCAGACACTGTTTACAATGGATGAACACGGTATCATCGTTGCACGGGGTACGTGTTTTTATTATATTTTGGCGTGCAGTTTTAAAAATTTGCGTATGCAAGTGTGCGTACGTGTGTAGACACTGCATACATGTACATGTATGTCATCATCCATGTTATCATCACTGCATGGGGTGTGCGTCCACACCATCATCGCTGTATGGGGTCAGTGTGTTCAAAGTATTTCCTTGTATTTTCATATGTAGTTTTAAAAATTTGTGTGGGCAAGTGTGCGTACGTGTGCGTGTGTAGATACTGCATACATGCCCATGCACGTTATCATCCATGTCATCATCGCTGCATGGGGTGCGCATTTTTTCAACATAGTTTTGAGTATTTCAATGATAGGATGGTGGAGTGTGCTGGGTGTGCGAGGAGAGGGGCTGAGGGTGGGTGGGTGTGTAGGTAAATAAAAAAGGATTTAAAAAAGTGAGGGCTAAATAAAAAAAAAAAGATGGTTAAATCTATAAGCTGACTAATAAAAATAAGTGTGATCATCAACTAAAAAAATAGAGCAAAGAGAGAGAGCGAGAGAGAGCAAGAGAGAGCGAGAGAGAGAGAGAGAGAGAGAGAGCGAGAGAGAGAGAGAGAGAGAGAGAGATAAATAAGAAAAAGAGGAGAAAGATGATCTAGCTCAAAACCACCAAGACGCATACTTGCAGCCTTTTGGGTGCATGGTCTGACGCCCTAGACAACTGAGCACTAACCATGTAATACTTTATCAGGCGTTGGCTAATATATTATCTAACTCAAAAACCATCGAGACGTACACTTGCAGCCTTTTGTTAACCACCACCAAGAAGCACACTTGTAGCCTTTGGGTATATGATCTGACGCCCAGACAATTGAGCACTATCCACACAGTATTTACTCTTTAAAAAGTGATAGCTAAATCTATAAGCCGACTAATAAACAAGTGTGATCATGTGTGTGACTTGTTAAACATGTTGGCGGGCGTCATCAGGGGTGGCATATATGTTTAGACTTTTTTTTTTTTTTCAGGCGTGCTGACAGCATTTGATTAGTATTCAGTTATCTATGTTTGTAAAGATTTGTCTATATATTCAACCACGCCACACAACAGATTGTAGTTAGATATTCAATATCCCCTCCAAAAGTGACATTTTTCGATATTGTGTGTGCAGAGATCGATAAAAAATGAGAGAGAGAGAGAGAGAGAGAGAGAGAGAGCGAGAGAGAGAGAGAGTTACTTCCCATATCTTATGCTTGCGTCAGCCGTTTCCATATCATGTCCAAACATGCAGAGAAAGAGAGAGAGAGAGAGAGAGAGAGAGAGAGAGAGAGAGAGAGAGAGTTACTTCCCATATCTTATGCTTGCGTCAGCCGTTTCCATATCATGTCCAAACATGCAGAGAAAGAGAGAGAGAGAGAGAGAGAGAGAGAGAGAGAGAGAGAGATAAATAAGAAAAAGAGGAGAAAGATGATCTAGCTCAAAACCACCAAGACGCATACTTGCAGCCTTTTGGGTGCATGGTCTGACGCCCTAGACAACTGAGCACTAACCATGTAATACTTTATCAGGCGTTGGCTAATATATTATCTAACTCAAAAACCATCGAGACGTACACTTGCAGCCTTTTGTTAACCACCACCAAGAAGCACACTTGTAGCCTTTGGGTATATGATCTGACGCCCAGACAATTGAGCACTATCCACACAGTATTTACTCTTTAAAAAGTGATAGCTAAATCTATAAGCCGACTAATAAACAAGTGTGATCATGTGTGTGACTTGTTAAACATGTTGGCGGGCGTCATCAGGGGTGGCATATATGTTTAGACTTTTTTTTTTTTTTCAGGCGTGCTGACAGCATTTGATTAGTATTCAGTTATCTATGTTTGTAAAGATTTGTCTATATATTCAACCACGCCACACAACAGATTGTAGTTAGATATTCAATATCCCCTCCAAAAGTGACATTTTTCGATATTGTGTGTGCAGAGATCGATAAAAAATGAGAGAGAGAGAGAGAGAGAGAGAGAGAGAGCTTGAGGATAAGATAGAGCCAGCGAGACAGACAGCGAGAAAAAAAAAAAAGGGCGAGAGTGATAAAAGTATACATTACATAGTACAAAAGGCGGTTTATGGTTTGCTTGTTTTTTTTGCCTGTAACAAAAACAAAACAAAAACATTTTTATTATAAAATTGTATAACAATGTATATATATATATTGTCATAATAAAATGTATTATCCATGTGTATATAGTTAAAATTTGTATAAAATATTCATTTACTTACTTTTTATTTTTTATGCATAATGTGGGTATGTGAGCGCACGGCATCTGAAACAAAAAAAAAATAATAATGCATTGGTATTATAATTTTTAATTTTAAAAAGATGTTGTTCATTAATAAACTATTTTATATCTTATTTTCTGGTGTTGTCGTTTTTTTTTCGTTTTTTTTTCCTTTCTTTTTTCGTTGTTGTTGGTCTTTTATTTAAAAAAATTTTTTTTACCTACTTGTAGCATCGTTATGCTCCGTGGTTTGGTGATGGTGGTGGTGGTGTGGGTGGCTCGCCCTCTTCATCGTCTGATGCCAAAAAATCATCAATCTCCTCCACGTCCTGGACCATTATTATCCAATATTCTGGATAGCTATATATAACATAAATCAAAATAAATGATTATAATATATCAACATAGTCAAACCAAAAAAAAAATATTAATAATTAAACATTATCTATATCAATAATCTATACCGCCAAGTTTTCTAATAAAAAAGAAAAAAAAAAGAAAATAAAAAATTAAACAAATAAAAATAATACAAGAAAAAAAAAATTTTTTAAGTTAATTTTATTAGTCTTATATTATAAAAATATTTTACTTACATGTCTAGAAAATGACATAGAAATGTTTCCGCCCTAGACTCGTGAACATTTAATATATTGATGTACGGTTCTTCCTCGCCTTCCACCCAGCAGTGTAGCGTTATCAAGAGCCTCATGTTTATCAATTTCATCAAGTGAAGTGAAGTCTCCGTTACAATCACCGCATATATAGACCCAGTTTCGATGCCTTTAGGTCATATATACACACTAAAATTTAAGATTGTCTGGGACATCTACTGTCGTTGGACATAAATATGGCTGCCTCATTTTAACATCAAATCTCTCTCTTTTAACACCAATACGACATTTTGGTACAGTCCCTCCAAATTGCCCCCTCAGGCTACTTACCGCGCATCTTTCATTTAATTACACGTTAACATAAATAAGACTGTCTCTTGCTCTCTTTAACACCAATACGACATTTCAAGACTCAAATACGCCTTCGAGGCATATTTTACTGCTCAGTGTGTCTAGGTATAACTATTAATGTATACAACCACAAAAAGATGCGCACTTGCAAGCTTTGTGTGCTTGGTCTAAATAAAAAAAAATTGATAAATACAACAAAAAAGACGCGCACTTGCTGCCTTTAGATGTTTGATCTCACGCTCATACCACCAAGTCATTCTATATTCATCAAGATGCACACTTGCTGTCTTTGAGTGAGACGCGCACTTGCTGCCTTTGGATGTTTGATCTAACGCCCATTCTCTATTCGCCGAGATGCGCACTTGCTGTCTTTGGGTGCTTGATCTAGCGCCCCACACCACTGAGTCATTCTATATTCATCCAGATGCACGCTTGCTGTCTTTGGGTGAAACGCGCACTTGCTGTCTTTGGGTGCTTGATCTAACGCACAGACCACTGAGTCATATATCCATTCACCGAGATGCGCACTTGCGATCGCACTATCAATAAAATTATATCCCCCCGGGACATACGTCATCCATCACTTTTGACAGGTCACAAGACCCTCACATTGGGGGGCATCATGACCTAAGAGTACATGTGCACCTATGACGTCATCCTATGACGTCAGCCGGCCGTGTCAGATGCATCAAAAAAAAAAACCAACCCTAAAGCCTCCTATATTACTACTAGTGTATAAACGGCTGTAAATATTTATACTGTTTTTCTTCCTGGGCCTAACCGGGCATATAGATAGCTGTGAATAGGTTTTTGCTATTCTATTTTCTGTCTTTTTTGTCATTTGTGTACATAGCTGTAAATAGTATATTTTTGTCTTTTTTGTAATTTATGTACATAGTGTAAATAGTCTGTACCTTTACTGTCCCGTCTTTTGGTGTATTGTAGCAAAATTGATGTTTCATCGAGTGCATGTATTTATATGTATAACTATGTAAAGCGTGGTGAGTCTGGTCATAGGCTGGAGTACCCGCTATATAAAAATCCGTTATTATTATTATTATTATTATTACGTACACACACGTATCTGTACAATCAAAAAATTATTTTTAAAATCAGTATTTAAAATGATCCTAGCTATTGTTTCTATTATTGCTTGATTATACAACATATTACTAATATCATCAATGTTTTTTAGCATTACATTCTTTGCTGTGTTCAAGGATAACAAAGATGTACACTCAAATAATAAATGTTTTATTGACACTGGCTGTTGACATATACAATTAATATCGTTCACATGTTTTGTTAAAATGGGGGAGTGGCGCTCGGAAGCAAATGTAGATTATGTTTAATATATTTCCCTGATATTTCTATTTTCGGGTGTTACTTTTCATTACTTTGAAATAGTCCGGAATCAGAACGAGTCAAGTGTCGATCTGTCTGTTGGTCGGTCGGTCCGTTGCACACCACATCTCAAGAGCCACTCAACCGATCTTGACCAAACTTTGCAGAAGCATTCTCTAGGTTAGTAGCCAGTGGTTTCTTGCGATCGTAGTTAATCTACTTCAAAGGCCAAGGTCGCTGGAGTCAATCCTTTGCTAAACACATTTTGCTCTATATCTTTAAAAAAAAAAAAAAAAAAGGGGGGGGGGGGGCTAAACGAATTTTGAGGATTTGTGGGATACGGGTACTTCACAGCATGACCAGTCATTCCGTCTCAGTCCGTTGATCGGTCTGTCGATAGTCTGTCGCTAAGTCGGTCCGAGTTTGATATTTCTGTTCAAAGCACATTTTTAGTATTATCTCAAGATTGACTTGACCTACTTTAATAATGTTATTTTTTCAGGTATTTTGACTACTGCTCAACCTTTTTACATATTTTTTTTTCAGCTATGTCAGCGAGAGTATGGAAGCATGGAAATACATTTGAATTAGGTTAACTGTTCCAACAGTCGTTGCATTTTAACGGTATTAGTTGTCTGTGTTCTAATTTGAACTTTTTGTACTCTCTTTTCATGTAAAATTATTGCTACTATATGTATTAAAAAGGTCAAGGTCGCTGAAGTCAATCATATTATAAAGACATTTAGCGTTTTATCTCAAAATTGGTCGACCCGATTTTGGAAAGTATTTTGCTTGCGGGTAGTTCATTTCAGATAGCGACCCAACAATCCATGTTTTTATTTGTTGCTTCTTTCAGATAAAACGGATTCACAATGTAGGCACGGAAATCAACGCTTTCGAAAACGCTTGATTGTATGCCAGTGTCTGGAAATACATTTGAAATGATCCGCCATCTTGTTCGACTTTGTTTTGGGAAATTTTTTTCTTCCGTTAGATCGTCTACAGCACCGATCGTCCCAAGAAGATATGGGAAGGTAAGAAGAAAAGCAAGAAAGTCCGTTCGATGGCCGTCCCCTGGAGCGACCTGTTACATACATTCCGCTACCAGTACCAGGACGACTATCCGGACAGGATTACTGATGACGGTAAGTCCTATGGGTTGTAAATAACGAGCGAGAATTTAAAAAAAAAGTCGAGGTCTAGTCTGTGCGCGCATGCATTTCGTGGCACGAACTTTACAGATCCAGACGTTCATGTCCTAGACGGTTGAATGCCAGGAACATCAACACAGCCAGCATACACTTGATCCTGTTCCTTCTCGATCGTTCGAGATCGCTTAGTTGTCAGAGAAGTTAGGTAATGCGCTGCGCATAAAAACAGCAAGTTAGAGCCTTGAGCAGCGCTTGATCTGCCGAGTGAACGCTATAAAAGTACAACTCATTCATGAATTCTTTCACACTTTAAACGTTGTTGCTTTGGTTTCTTTTGCGCTTTCTTAATAGCCAGCCTAGCTACTCTCTTCATTCAAAGACCGCTCAGTTCTGCCATTAAGCTTATATCTGAATTTACCTGAATTTACCTGAGTGGCCACTGAGCGCGGCCGACGGGGTAGGAAGTTTGAGAACTTATTTTAACCCCCTTAACTGTCTCTTTATCATGGCGGTTCTTGAACTGGTTGACGGTTTCAGCTTCAACAATTGATTGTTTCAGTGCATTCCATTGTATATGTATATATATATATAATTGTAACCAATACTGAGTAGCTGTCCAAAGGATCTAAGGTTTGTTTTTGAAAGTAATTAGTAGATATCTATTTTGTCTGGTCTTGAATTACACGTTATATTAGTGATAAGAGAAGAAGCTAATGAAAGAACGAGCACTCTACTTCTCCTTTCCTTAATTTAACGTCTCGCGTGGACACATTGAAAGAGGGGGATGAGGGCATGCACACCGGTGCTGTCAAAGTAAACGCAGTTTTTTTGTTTTTTAAAATAGCGTGATTTACTAGTCATAAAACTAGAAGGTAACGCTGCTAGTTAATGCAGAGGAAAATAATAGCAATATGTCTCATAGTCTTAGGGATCTTTCGGAAGCGAGTGATTCGTTGTGAAGGTGATACGGCACTAATTTCTCTTATCGTGGTTGCCGCGATGCGGCCTCATACGCCACGCCATGACGAACGTGACATACTTCCAGTACCTCGCTATAAGTCTCAAAACAAGTGCAGATACCAATTTTCACATCTAACATATTTGAGTAAGGTCCCCTTCACAAAATCACATCCTCTTGGATTTCATACAAGTGATGTAATAAAGAAAATATACCCACGAAGTCAACTTTTCTGGTGTGCATGAAGCTTACATAAAAGTCGTAAACAAATTTTGCCCATATGTCCAAAATCGGCCATAGCTATGGGCGGTCTTAAACCAGCTAGAAACTCGTGTGCATGAGTGCCCGTAGCACTGCCCATAGCTATGAGCGATAGATAAATGTGACGGAGCGTGATATTTTTTTAATTATTTTTTATTTTTTATTTTTTGAGGAGTACCCTCTGCATTTGATTTTAGCCAATCAGGGCATTTGAAAATACGTATGTACGTCACCTCCCCACCATGAGACTTTAGGGCCAGCAACCTTATGTCACCGCCCGCGTAATAGGTAGGCTAGCAGCAAAGAGAGACGACGTAGGCCTCGGTTTACGTTTACGTTTGATAAATTTAAAGTCCCCGACACATCAGCGTAAAGGAGGCTACAGGCCTCGGTCAGTCCCAGCAACACAATTATACCGCGGCTGTAATTTTAGTACTTCGATCTCCCGTCTTCTAGCTCGAGGAAAAGTGATTCAGCTACATTTGATGCTATGATACCGATAAATAAACGCCATAGAGCTTAGTTGTTTAATGTAATTTGTAGCGAACATCTACGACAAACTCTAGTAGTCTTCAATAATTTCACATAAATCTATGATGTCGGCACGTTGAAACCAAATCTTCGATCGAATTTCTAGATCATCACAGGCGGCGGAAGCGGGGAGGGAGGGGGGGCAGGGTGGCCATGCCCTCCCCCCCCCCCCCCCCTAGAAAAGTGTTCGAGGGGGCAACCTTATATATTGCCCCCCTCAATAATGAGTAGTAGTTTTTTTTTTTTTTTTTTTTTTGCCAGCGCATCAAAGGATTTTTTTTCTTCTAATGGAATTAACCAATACAAGTGTTTATCATCATAATCATCATCATCACCCTCTGATACCCCTTGGGGTCATGAGCAATCTTGTCACTGTAGATTGTTCTAACCTATAAAGGGAAAAGTAAAAGCCCCAGTTGAAAACCTGTCTTGCCTTTGTAGGCATGACAGTTTCACTGCGGCAACAGACCCCCCCCCCCCCCCCCCCCCGTTGGAGTACCGGGGGTTTCAGTATAAATAGTATCCCCACTTTCTGGAAATTTAGTGCTTTAAATTCCCACTGTCGCTGTCTTCCTCATTTGCTCTTTCCCATTCCTGATCTGTCCTATCACTCTGCTATACTATCTTCTTCTTCGCTAGATCAATGACCTACCTTTTTTCTTGAAAACTCTTCCTGGACAAGACTCCTTGTTTGTGTATGAGGTCTGTTGGATCAGCTTGGGAGTGTTGGACGCTTTCTGCCGGGTGGTCACTAGGGATTCCTATGATTGTATTATTTAGCACTATAGGCATTTTATATGTATATGTTTTTGTTGATGATTTGTAATGATGGTTGTATTCTATTTTGTTTTTGTAACCGGGGGTTCGCGTAGTTGAGGTAAACCCTCAGCCGTCCCCGCGTGGGATATCTTTATTGTAAAGTGACTGGCCGGTGGAGGGCATTCAATTTTCCCACTGGGGTTGTTTCAGCAGATCTTTTATGCGGATCGGGGGTTGTCCGGTCCTGATTTGGCTCGAAAGAGTCCGCTGGACCTAAAGCAACAATAAATCAATCAATCAATCAATCACCCTCTGATCAGTGAGAGAAGTTCGTCCCTTCGTCATCATTTCCTGTCGACGCGTCATAATCGTTAGCCTTAGCCTAGATCAAAGTGACAGTTTTCGACATCGTGCACGTCACAGTCGCGTTTTGAAAACTTTCATTTGCTGTCAGTTTTTACAGTCTACCGTTTTCAATATCAGCAATTTTCTCGACTACAAGTGAAGAAGTCAGCAAAATGGCAAATGCTTTGACAGCTGGTGTTATTGTTCCTCGTCAAGCATCCCGACAGACTCTCCGTGACAACCAACCTGCGGCCACTCCAGAAGAATATTTCAAGATTAGCATTGCCATTTCTTTCTTGGAACACCTGTCAACCGAATTGGACTCGAAGTTCAAAAATGCTGGTCTAGCAGTTGATGGTCTCTGTCTGGTGCCAAGCACTTTAATAGACAATCAGGATGGTTTCATGCAGGTTCCAGAAGGGGTGATGCTGGAAATGTTGTGGGAGTCTAATCTACCAGACAACGCTACCCTTGATGCAGAATACCAACGGTGGGTTTGCAAATGGCGAAGTGCTGCTGAGAATGCGACAGCTATCATCCCATCCACGGCATCAGAAGCACTGAAACATTGTGACAGGGATTTTTATCCCAACCTGTTCATCATGCTAAAGAACCTTTGCACCCTGCCTGTCACCACTGCCGAGTGTGAGCGTTCAAACAGTCAGTTGCACAACCTGAAAAACTACCTGCGCTCTACAATGGGGCAACAGAGACTCAATGGACTTGCTTTACTGAAAGTGCACAGGGATGTTGATATTGACTTCAAAGAGGCAGTGAACTGTTTTGCCAGAAGATACAATTCACAAATGGTACTAATGCCGAGGAACCTAGTGCAGCAAGACTGAATTAAGTGAAAACAGGGCGGTGATGTTCATAAACTACAAGGTAAAGCTTTATACCGTTAACGATCAACAAAAAGTAGTGAATAATAATAGTATACAAAACATCTCTGCTGATAAATAAATGTTTGTGTGTGTGTTGTTTTTTTAAGGGAGGGGCAGAGGATAATTTTTGTACCCCAGAGTTTGTCAGTTCAATTGTTCAAAAAGCTCAAAGTTCCAGACCATCACAAATGTCTTTTTCAAGGTTCAGATTGCACCATTTTGCATCCTTGAAAAAAAAAAATTCCGGAGGAGCATGCCCCCGGACCCCCCTAGAAGGCTTCGCGCCTTCGCTGAATCTGTAACCCCCACCCCCCACCCCTCGACTTTTCCCAGGTCTGGCCCTGATGTCAGTGAATATAATGTGTGTGTGCCCCCCCTCTCCCCCTCCCCAATCCTAAGCAGCTTCCGCCGCCTGTGATCATCACGATAATCAAAAGATTTCAAACGATCCCTAAACACGCGTTCTCGTAGAAATGTTTTTTGAAACATGACTTGATAAACAAGCCTGTTGGAAGCCATGTTTGCTCTCGTGCATGCGCTTTTGAACGAGGTTATGGGCATTCTTACTTTACGTACAGAGTTACAACAAGGAGATAGCACCCGTAAAGTTACGACCGAATTTACGAACGACTGGAGACTTAAGAGCGCTCACGCACACGGTTTTTTGGCAAATTTGCCCATTCGTAACTTTATGGTTAAAATTTACGTAGGGCCAAGAGATACGGGCGTTCATGCACACCACTAAAAAAACCACTAAAAAAGAGTTCGTGAACTTTCACCTTTGCATACCATTGAGAGCACAAACTGCTGACGTCATGGACAGAAAACATAGTGCAGAATCACTTTCACAACGAAATCGCTCGCTTCTGAAAGTCCCTTATATATATATATATAAATGTTTATCTGTGGCACAAATCTACAAATGCAAGCCATTGGCAGCAGAGAAGGGGAGACAGACCTTTCCACAGGCCTATCTGGATACGCGAGCGCCTATGCCTGTGACTCATCTCCCTTTGGTTATCTATAATACAATGTCCCAAACTAGAGCAAACGAAAATGCGGGTCACCGCAGTTTCAAATCTATACGAACAAACTCGAAGAGCTCTACCCAAAGAAGGCAACTCATTCATTTCGACAGTGATTCACGCAAACAAACAAAATAATAAATATGCTCTGTCTATTTTAAAACCCGTTCAATTTCGGTAAAATTGTCACAAAAATGACCTTTTTCACGATCACTTCACGGAAGTGGCCTCCTCTTACCGCAACTATAACTTCCGTCGGTAGTAACCGGTTTCGGTTTTAGCAAGAACTGTCAACTTCCGTTAGTTGTGAAGAACACATTCAAGCGTTCACTTTCGATTTCGGGATGCATGCAAAGATGTTTTTTTCTTCTGGGAAGTACTTAATAAAAATAGAAAGATTGAAATGTAGTATGCGTGCAAACGCCATTGCTGTTGTTTGTAGATTATAGTCACACGACACTTTCGCATATAGATGACTACTGGACCGATTTATACTGACACCAGCGGGCCAGTTGTTGGTAAAGGGGAAAATAATATGATCACACGTTGACCAATCCGGGATTCGAACCAGCGACCTTTCGGTTACTAGCAAGACGCTCTTACCAACTGAGCTACCAGGCCCCTCTGCCATTGCTGTTGCTATTTTAGAGCTGAAATAAAAATGACGATGATGAATGAAAAATAGTCCACTGCATTTGGGCATAGATGTTTCTACACAGCAGCAGTTGAAACCAATCTAGGTTGTACATGCGTGATAAGATCAACTTCAATGTCTTTAAAACAGCGCTTTTGCAGCTCAGGAGCTGCTTAAGGTGTTGGCCGATACAGGATTTAACTCAAGCCGCCCTGTGTCACGTGGGTTTATGGGTTTTAGGGCTCTGCACAATGGAATGATGTAAACCTCACGCTTTATCCTATGGGAACTGCTAGTTAAGTCACCCTGTGGATTACTATAATAAATTTATTTATTTAGCTCGGTCTGTGTAAAGGCTGGGTTATAGAGATAGATAGAAAAATGGTAAAAGATTACTGTCACACTAGCTTTCACACGGCTATGAATCATATGTAGTCCAGCCACTTGATAACAGTTAAACATCACACATTTATTTCTTCTACTCTATACAAAATTCTCTAAGTACTAATCTACCTTAAACGTTAAATAGTCACTGTGAATAATTCGATCGCTGATAGTCTATGTAGCTAATAGTTCATCCTTGGGCACTGGATGTTAGTGTTCATGAGAAGTGGACTACTGTGGTCCTGTAGCTCTCAGTTTTTTGTGCACACACCGCTTTGGACTTAACTGTGAGTCAGGCGTGTTGTGCTGTGGTCGGTTTGTTGACAACTTGTGTTGTCTTCTTCTGGTTTTTCCCTGTGGGTAGACTGGTTGGCTTTCCTCACACAATGCTGGGGATACCGTTGCAGCCAACAAATGCGTCGACGTGGTTTCGTCTGAGGCAGTGTTGGGCGCACTACAGAACGCCTGTACGTCTGTAACATATGAGACGAAATTCTGCACAACCTTGAATGATATGTGTGTGCAGAGCGTCTCACTGAAGGTCGTAATAGCCCTCAGTGATTAGCTCCACATCTACATATATAAGCGACGAACATTCTGCTAAGTCCGTGGTCCACTGGAATCTCCACTCTAATTTCCTATACATTCATAAATATAAAACATGGCTACTTATACACATCAAGAATTAATAATAATATACACATTCATTTGTACAGTCACTGGTCTGTAAGCATACATATAAGTTAAACAACAGTGGTTCCGTACATAATTCAAGATGGCGTCCGCCGGTCGTCTTTTTGCCTCGTGGTCAGCTACGCCACGTGTTCGGCAAAGTTGGGCTAACAATTCAATTTTATGCATAGTAAATTTCACAAACATAATTCAATAATAATATAATACATCACGATGAAACAAAAATATGTTCATTTACCTTCGTGACAATATCAGGCAGTGGCTACTGGAGTGAATTCGGAGTTTCACCAGTACTGCGTCCTAGTCTTTCCTGGAGAGATAGTACTACTACTGTGTAGATGTGTACTGCTCCGTGGTTCTGACACGACTGAAGTAAGCTATGCTAGGTTTTGACATAGTCAGAACTGGCTCTAACCGCTCTGCCTGCGTCTCATTGGTTAAACTTTCTCGCCTATCGTAATTACGATGATGTCATTGCTTTAGCCAGCGTCAACTACCACTGTGTGTAGGCGGCATATGCTATTACTACGCTTGATTACTTCCATCGTCTGCTGCCTAACTTTGAAATTCTAATCTTACATAGGCTAACCAAGCTAAATATTAAGATAAGCGGAGTAAAACTGGTCCGTCCGTGACAGGCTCCCTCAACTGAAAAAAGGCGATGACTACTGGATTCGACCTTTTTCTACTACAGGGCCTAGTTTAACACTGCGCTATCCTAGGGTCCTATTTACATACTAGTTAAGTTGCTCTACCTGAGCTGCAATGCTATGCCAGGTAGCTATGGACACTAGTGACAGGGTTTTACTGAGCGGGGACGAATTCTGGTGCTGTGGCCCTTAGTTGTGTTGGGTGGGCGACAGCTGCTGTGTTCTCCACGAGATGGCGACTGAGATAGTCGGCTCCGTGGTTCTCTTTGCCGGGGATATACTCGATTTGGAATGAGTATGCCTGAAGGGTGAGTGCCCATCGCATCAGGCGAGAGTTCAAAGACTTGGAGGCGCCAGGAACGATAGTGGTTGATGGTCCACCTGGACTGTGAAGTGGGTCCCATACAGGTAGAGTTGAAATTTCTGTATGGCCCAGACTAGTCCAAGGCATTCCTTCTCCGACGTGGCGTAGTGGGTCTCGGCGGGTCTCAATTTTCTGCTGGCGTAGGCGACAGGGAATAGCGTCTCTGCATTCTTGGGGTCGCGCTGTAGCAGTACTGCTCCGAGGCCTAAGTCGCTTGCGTCGGTGCGAAGAACGAATGGCTGAGTCAAATCGGGTAGGTGGAGTACTGGCGCCGATGTCATTCTGTCCTTGAGTGTTTGGAATGCTGTCTCGCATTCTGCTGTCCATACGACTTTGTCCGGGGCGATTTTCCGGGTTCCATTTGTCAGTGGTACTGCGATGCTGTTGTAATTGGGGATGAACTTCTTCGGCGATGGCGATGGCCATCCATGTGTGTGTGCTGGGGGCCGCCGGTCGGTCCGTATACTTCTTGAGGAGGTTGATGTGGTGGCATCGGGCTCTCCCGTTCACCTCTACTTGGTAGACTGTCTTGGATTTCTTGGCAGTCACCCGGTACGGTCCTCTCCAAGCGATGTCCAGCTTGTTGGTTCCACTTGGAAGTAAGAGTAGCACTTGATCGCCGACTTGCAGTTCTCGGTCCTTCGCGTGGCGGTTGTAGTACTTCGCCTGACGGGCTCTTGCCTTCTTCAGTGCTTCACCAGCTTTCTTCCACGTTGCTTTGAGGGTTTCCTGCAGGTCTGCGACGTACTTGGTGGCACCTCTTGGTGTGTCGTCTATCTTGGCTTCCGTCCAACTTCTGCGTAGGGCTTCTAGCGGTCCTGCTAGAGGTCTGCCGAATAGCAATGTTGACGGGGTGTAGCCTGTGGCTGCATGGGGCGTTTCTCGGTATGCGAACAGTGCCGCATTCACGTAGGTGTCCCACGCTTCTGGATTGTCGTCGGCGACTTTCCTGAGTATGGTGAGAAGGGTTCCATTCAGTCTTTCTACTTGTCCGTTGCTGGCTGGGTGGTATGGTGGTGTGCGAATGTGATGAACTTGTATCAACTCGAACATGTCTTGCATCAGGCGGCCGGTGAACTGAGATCCGTTGTCCGTTCTAATGCTGTCCGGGAATCCGACTCTGGTAAAGATGGCGATGAGTGCATCTGCAATCTTCTTGGTGTCGATCGCTGGCAACGGGACTGCTTCGCACCACATCGTACATGCGTCGACGAGTGTGAGTAGAAATCTGTTCCGCTTCTTGGTCATGGGCAGTGGTCCTACTATGTCTACTGAGACTTGCTGGAATGGCACGCCGACTACTACTGATGGTCCTAAGGTAACTGGTACGGTGTGATGTCGCGGGGAATATCGTTGACATTGGTGGCAAGATTTCACGTAGCGCTTGACATCCTCCGTGATTCCTGGCCAATAGTAGTGTGCGCTTATTCTCTGCACTGTGGCTCCAATTCCCATGTGTCCGCTGAGTGGCATGCTGTGGCCTAACTCTAGTACTTGGGCTCGAAGGGTGGCTGGTAGTACTAGTTGGGTGTGATCTCCATCTCCTTGTCGATGTAGAACTCCCTCTTCCATGTAGAAGTCTCCCTTGTGCGGGGGTGTGTGCGCCTTGGGTAGCTTCTGAAAGCACTTCGCTATCGAGGCGTCCGCTTTCTGTGCTGTTTTGATCTCTTCGAGTCCTGGGTTCGGAGCGAACTCGGGCTGGGGTGGTTGGGTTTTAGCTTGGGCCCTGGTTTGCACTGCAGCTATCCCTACAGTTTTGGGGGGCGTGCCTAAGAACACATACCTACAACCTAGCACTAGATCATACAGGGGTTTCTGTAAAACAGCTGCTTGGATTCGTCCTGTGACGTACCTACTCTCTACTTCTATCCATGCTATTGGGCAAGTAGTTGTCGGTTTCGTCAAGTCTGCTCCTTGTAGTTCGACTGTCTTGTCCGTCAAGTCCGCGCGCGATACAAGAGATTCGCTAACTATCGCGTCGTATGATAGACCTGTGTCATACAGACAGTTCGCTTCTTTTCCGTTGACCTTGACCGTGTCTGTCACCGATGGGTGATCTCCGATTGTGTGTGGCTTGTTACCGCTGCTTTGAGTTAGAACTCTGTGCGCTGGCCGGCTTTCGCGCTCTTCCCTACGTTGTGCGGCCAACTTGAAACATTCTGCGGTGGAGTGATTGTTTCTATTGCAGAACGAACAATACCGTTTCTGTTCTGCGGGACCTCTTTTCCCGAATTCCGTGTTGGGTCCTTTATTTTGCCCAGGTCTGGGGTTATTCGGCTTATTCGCGGTGCGCTCTTCCCGGTTAGGGCTTCGTCTCTGTGCCTCTGTCCCGTTAGGCTTTAAGTCTCGCCTGAAGCTCTTAGCTTCTCCGTGGGCGGCCACGTACCTATCTGCGACCTTGACCAGATCTTCCAGTCTTTCCGCGCCCTGCTCTACTGAGAATGTTCTCAGCTCGGGGGTCATGGTTTCCCGTAGCTGTTCCCATACTAACAGTTCTGTCAGTCCATCATATGTCTTAGCCGTGGCTGACTGGCTAATCCACTTATCCAGCATTGTGGACAACCGATCCGCGAACTGCGCATAGCTCTCTCCTTTCACTCTCCGGTTGGTGCGGAATTTTTGCCGATAGCATTCTCCTGTTAGTTCGAATCCCGTTAGGAGTGCCTCTTTTACTTTGTGATAGTCAGTCACTCTGTCAGTCGGTAGCTTACTGTAGATGTCATAAGCCTTTCCTCTAAGCCCTTGACTAAGCTTGAAAGACCAATGAGTGGGATCTAGTTTATACTCTGTTGCTAGACGCTCAAACCTAGTCAGATAGAGATCTAGACCTTCTTCTCTCTCATTGAATGTTCCCAGTGGAAATGACATTCCTTGTACAGGGTTGGATGCTACCTCTAGCTGATCTGAGTGGGGAGGGGTTGAGGAAGAACTTGAAGCTCCTGATCCTAATCTTCTTAGCTCTAACTCATGCTGTCTGTCTTTTTCCTTTTCTGCCCTCTCATACTCCCATCTCCTAACTTCTGCTTCTCTCTCTGCGGCTACCTTCTTCTGTTCTGCTTCTAGCTCTAATTTCTTCTGCTCTCTTGCTGCTTCTAACTCTAGTTCGGCTTTTTTCTGTGCAGCTTCTAATTCTAATTTCTTCTGGTCTGCTTCTAATTTCTTTGCCTCTCTCTCTGCCTCTAATTCTGCCTTTTTCTGTTCTCTCTCTGCGGCTCTCTCTGCCGCTTCGAGTTTCTTCGCCTCTCTCTCTGCTGCTCTCTCTGCCTTAGCCTCCTGTTTCTCTACCTCTGCATTTATATACGCAATTAGGTCTCCCCCTGCTAAGTGTAAAGCTTCTCCCAATTCCTTGAAGCGCAATCTCAAGGCCACTGGGTCCGACATTGTCAAGAGTGTCTATGAACAACCTCTGAATCACGTGGAATACCAAAACACTAGCAATATTGCAAATCAATAACAACAATGCAAAGACCATAAAATTCGTAATCAATAATAGAATAAAACAAGAGTCAAATGGCATACAACAGTTATTTAAGCAAAACCTGCAAAAGAACAATGCAACATACAGGCACAAAAATAATTGAAGCAAAAAAGTTTTTAAGTAAAGTGTATTGCACCAAAAACTGAGTCCTGCCTACACTTCCAACTAGTCTAAGTTATTCTACTACTGCTACTGTTACCTAATTTTATTGTACCTAGATCCGGTTATACCCAGTTCCTATTATCCACAGATCCTGACTAGGCTCGCCAATTATAGTGTCACGTGGGTTTATGGGTTTTAGGGCTCTGCACAATGGAATGATGTAAACCTCACGCTTTATCCTATGGGAACTGCTAGTTAAGTCACCCTGTGGATTACTATAATAAATTTATTTATTTAGCTCGGTCTGTGTAAAGGCTGGGTTATAGAGATAGATAGAAAAATGGTAAAAGATTACTGTCACACTAGCTTTCACACGGCTATGAATCATATGTAGTCCAGCCACTTGATAACAGTTAAACATCACACATTTATTTCTTCTACTCTATACAAAATTCTCTAAGTACTAATCTACCTTAAACGTTAAATAGTCACTGTGAATAATTCGATCGCTGATAGTCTATGTAGCTAATAGTTCATCCTTGGGCACTGGATGTTAGTGTTCATGAGAAGTGGACTACTGTGGTCCTGTAGCTCTCAGTTTTTTGTGCACACACCGCTTTGGACTTAACTGTGAGTCAGGCGTGTTGTGCTGTGGTCGGTTTGTTGACAACTTGTGTTGTCTTCTTCTGGTTTTTCCCTGTGGGTAGACTGGTTGGCTTTCCTCGCACAATGCTGGGGATACCGTTGCAGCCAACAAATGCGTCGACGTGGTTTCGTCTGAGGCAGTGTTGGGCGCACTACAGAACGCCTGTACGTCTGTAACATATGAGACGAAATTCTGCACAACCTTGAATGATAGGTGTGTGCAGAGCGTCTCACTGAAGGTCGTAATAGCCCTCAGTGATTAGCTCCACATCTACATATATAAGCGACGAACATTCTGCTAAGTCCGTGGTCCACTGGAATCTCCACTCTAATTTCCTATACATTCATAAATATAAAACATGGCTACTTATACACATCAAGAATTAATAATAATATACACATTCATTTGTACAGTCACTGGTCTGTAAGCATACATATAAGTTAAACAACAGTGGTTCCGTACATAATTCAAGATGGCGTCCGCCGGTCGTCTTTTTGCCTCGTGGTCAGCTACGCCACGTGTTCGGCAAAGTTGGGCTAACAATTCAATTTTATGCATAGTAAATTTCACAAACATAATTCAATAATAATATAATACATCACGATGAAACAGAAATATGTTCATTTACCTTCGTGACAATATCAGGCAGTGGCTACTGGAGTGAATTCGGAGTTTCACCAGTACTGCGTCCTAGTCTTTCCTGGAGAGATAGTACTACTACTGTGTAGATGTGTACTGCTCTGTGGTTCTGACACGACTGAAGTAAGCTATGCTAGGTTTTGACATAGTCAGAACTGGCTCTAACCGCTCTGCTTGCGTCTCATTGGTTAAACTTTCTCGCCTATCGTAATTACGATGATGTCATTGCTTTAGCCAGCGTCAACTACCACTGTGTGTAGGCGGCATATGCTATTACTACGCTTGATTACTTCCATCGTCTGCTGCCTAACTTTGAAATTCTAATCTTACATAGGCTAACCAAGCTAAATATTAAGATAAGCGGAGTAAAACTGGTCCGTCCGTGACACCCTAGACACCCCAATAAAACATGAACTGAAATGAAACCAATACTGAAATACAACAACCAAGTGTTACCTCATAATACAAGTGATAACGTAACTTACCCACACACGTTTACCATCTAGAGCATTGTACATCTTTGTACAACATTGCACGTCTCATTACAAACCTTCACAATAGTTCAATTCAACTTTCTACATAAATGTAATATATTCAGCAATAGCAGTAGTAGACTACACACACACTCACATACAGTATGCATAATGATAAACACACAGAAAGGGTTACCCACTAAAAGAATATTGATGAAAAGTGTTTTATTTCCCACTCGACCAATCTCCTTTCCCCCCTCTCCAGATCTCCCCCTAAACCCTCTCCTCCCCCCTCCCCCTCCCCAGAAAAAAGTAATAAATCATTTATGCAAAAAGGAGGTACCCATTTTCATTTGATTCAAATTACAATACATCAAACGTTCCTGTAACATTCAATTCTTTGATTTAGATTTATTTTATTCTTCTTCTTCAGTATAAATAATGCATACAATCCCTAGACCAGGAACAGTCTTCAATATTAACTATTAAATGCATCTTTTACTGGTTACTGTTGTAATTTACACTGGTTGAAAAATGTGATTATTGATTCGCACAAGCATAAGGAGTGAATGACAATCATAACATTTAGAAAACACTACCTGATCAAATATTTTGGCGCTGATCATCCACATTTTCATCAACAATCAGTACGTCGGTTGTAAATAATTTGTTGCACAATTCACTTGTTGAACGTACAACCGCGGTACCGAGACACAATCCTCTTTAGTGTATCTCCCATCCATGATACCTGCCCTGCATGCAAAGTTTCGCCATTGGCATTTGTGAAACTTCGTTGCTGTTATTCCCGTTTGAAACAGTAACAGCAGCTTTCTATTTACCAAGTACCACAAGAAATGTTTTGCCACTGTTTGCTTGACCTAAAACAGCCACGTTGGGCCCAGAAACTTTCCGATCAAAGGCATCTTTCTGACACGTTTCCATGCGGTTGAAACGAATGAGAGTAATTTCCCTTGGTGCATCTGGACGGCGCTGTTTTTTACTTGCTTAGTACCACACTTCCGTGAAGTGATCGTGAAAAAGGTCATTTTTGTGACAATTTTACCGAAATTGAACGGGTTTGATAAGAGACAGAGCATATTTATTATTTTGTTTGTCTGCGTGAATCACTGCCGAAATGAATGAGTTGGCTTCTTTGGGGAGAACTCTTCGAGTTTGTTCAAATAATTTTGAAAACTGCGATGACCCGCAATTTTCGCTTGTTCCAGTTTGGGACCTTGTATTATAGATAACCAAAGGGAGACGCGTCACAGGCATAGGCGCTCGCGTATCCACATACAAGCGCCTGTGGACCTTTCCTATCATTCCCTCATTTAATTAGGGATAGCATTTAATAAGGATTAGATCCAAGATACTATCAAATGCACGCCAGTTCTATCTCCTTAGGGGAGACAATTACTACCTGCGTTTGACACAAAAATGTTAGGTATGAGTTATGCCCAACTTTGACACTTTTGTTCAATAGCCAGCGAGAATACTGGAACGTTCGAGAGGAGTCCAGAGCACACAAGAATTTCAAGGTGAGTCAGAGGAGAACGTTAGCATCGGCTAGTCTCTGCTTAGAAGCTTACTCAGTGTGCACTTCTCGCGGTAGGAATAATTAAGCTTAACGTCCTCTTGCGTTAGCGTTAAGGACGAACCACCACGTCGCCACCTTGACAACAATGATGATCATCATCACCAATTAGTAGCTCTATCATTATTTTTTTAAATGATAAACATAACAGTGTTCATCAGTGCATAGGCGATGGTCTGCTAGCAAAATAATGGTAGTTTCCGCTAAAAATTATTATTTGTTAACTGACGTTTTTAACAAGGAACTTACTATTTTTATTTTATTATTTTGTATTTGTTTATTTTGTTTGAAGCGAGCACGCATTTGAGATGTTCAAGATACCAACAGTGCACTTTCGTTTGTTCTTGTGTTCAGGCCATCATCTGGTGTGACAGTTCGGGTACCCCGTCAGACCAGGATTTGGCCTAATCAACATGCCCCTGAAGTCGAAAATATACCACCAAACCAGGCATCACAAGGAGACCAGTTGATTTCACAATAATCTTGCTTAGAGAAGACCAAAAGAATGTGAAAGGAATTATGGTGAAGATGGAGTACAGATAAACAGTTGACTATGGAGTCAATGTTCGCAGTAAACTACGTACGTACAAACGGATTCCGTTTGTCAGAAGATGCAAAATAATTCACAGGAGGCCTATATGGACAGGCGCGACTGCTGAAAGAATACCATTTTTTAAAAATCAATAATCTACAATCTTCAAATCAATCAATATTTCATTTATTTTCCATTCACACATTCAGGTGATATTAAACATTAATTAATAACAACAACAATATCAATCAAATCACAATGAAGAAACCTTATAACAAAATGGAATGAAAGGGGAAGAGGGATTTAACTCCAAACTTTAAAAGTCTACGAATAGGAGTCATTGCAAGAATTTTCACAACTGCTGTTATCTGTGAATGATGTAATACATCATCTAAAGAATGTCCATATTCAGTCAAATGATGTCCTTGGTTTTCATACAAACAATCTTCAAAGGTGAAACACAGATGGTGTGGTGTGTATTTGAGGGGTATGGGAGGGGGAGAAGGGGGTGAGGGGGAAGGAAGAGGAGATGGAGGGAGATAATTTATGACTTGCGTGGTGGCGTAGTTGTTTAGTCGCCGGTTTCATGTGCAGAAGGTCGCGGGTTCGATTCCCGCGGGGAACGAACTTCTGCGACTTTCAGCTACGAGACTTTTCAGGTCACTGAGGGTTTTCTCCGGGTACTACAGTTTCCTCCTTTTTCTCTAATTATGGAAAAAAAGGACGCAGTCTATGTAAAATTTCAAAAAATAAAATTCGATTTCCTCTCCGTCTTCTAACAGCAATCTTCCTGCCTTTACACCGCATGTTTGAGCGATGAATATGTGTTTGTTGTGTATGTAAAGATACGAGCTTCAATGTTGGTTACAGATCGCCGTATCCCTCGATCTGAACTGGAGAACTGTTAATATTATTACTACCCCCACAGTGATACACGATCCGTCCACGTCTGCATTTGTTCTTTATATTTAGTACTTTGTATGTTATTGTAACTTCAAATATTGATATGATTTAGATTTATTTTCTTCTTCTTCTTCAGTATAAATAATGCATACAATCCCTAGACCAGGAACAGTCTTCAATATTAACTAATCTTTTACTGGTTACTGTTGTAATTTACACTGGTTGAAAAAAAAATATATGTAAGTAAGTGGTAACTAACTTGGTTGTGGTTTTGGGTGTATGAAGATTAACGTGAACAGATGAAGGAAAACGTTGTCATGTTTTAGCTTTCACTCAGGCTAATCCCTAAGACATTCTACAGCTACAAACTGAGGTGTCAGACACTAAGATAGAAAATTAGCGATGCTCAGTTTTCTGTGGTAGAGATGGAGAAAAGATAATGATGAAAGGACCAGAGCGTTCAGCTCGCTTTATTAATAGGAGAGTGCTCCTGTAATAACCGCATGTTAGTGTACATCATATGTTCTACAGCTGTATATTGGGGGTTAATACTATTGTAAGGAATGTTGCAAGGACCATAGCGCCCGGTTTGCTTAATAGGAGAGCTCTTCTAACAACCCCATGTTATATCACCGCATGTGTACTAGAGTTGTACTGTTGAAGGTTTATGTTATTGCAAGTTTAAGATGACCACCTGGTACCACACAAGCTAATGGACAACACGATGACATGCTCGCAGTGATGAAGAGACAGAAACTCCGGTGGTATGGCCACGTCACCAGAGCCTCAGGCCTTGCATCGACTATACTGCAAGGCACGGTGCAAAGAGGCAGAAGAAGAGGGAGACCTAACAAGAGGTGGGAAGACAACATTTGAGAATGGGCTGGCTTGACACTGAGTGAAGCCATCAGGGCTGCTGAGGACAGAAAAAGATGGAGTACGCTGGTTAAACGATCATCTGTGGTGCCCCGACGACTTTCGATTTACGGGATAGGATAGGATAGGATAGGACATGGTATTTCATACAAACAACGTTATTGTTTATTTTCGAATCTAGACTAAGTATCTTAGACTTAGATCGATATATAATCTTGTGATTTCTGTATGAATTTTAATATGCGCTTTATATATTATGTTTATTATTTGGGTATATTATCTGGTGTAAAAATTATGAATGTTGTTATGCTTATGTGTGGAAAACCTTTAGTGAATTGATTGGGTTTGAGTTGTATTCTAACATTTCAGTTCTGTATAACATATCATGTAACAGTTTATGTATCTCTATTTAAAAAAAAAATTGTGCACTATATTTTAAATATGTGTTCGGTATCAAGATGCTTTGTTTTGTTAGGGTAGCCCAGATGTTTATAATACCACTGTAGGAAGTGTAACAGCTAGGTGATTTAGCAATTAGACAACCCTGACGGTATTGATAAGTGGTCACCAACCATGCCGCCTTTCTGTGGTAGTTCCGTTTGGAATTCCATTTGTAAAATATTTATTTTCACCACTGCTCAATAATCTTATTTTAAAAGCATATTTTCTAAATAATCATTTATTTACAAACAATGTAAGATATCTTTAAGGAATATATTTTGTCTGTGAATAACTTATTATTTACCTAAACAATATTTTATTTAGGTAAATAATTCATGATATAGGTAATTAAGGCATTGTTGCTAAATAAAGGATTATTTACCTATATAATGCATTATTTAGCATATTGGGTGAAATAATGTATTATTTAGAAATGTTTCTAAATAATTATTTGTTTACACTTATAATTCAATATTTCGCATAATTTGCTAAATAATATATTATATAGAAGATGTTGCTAAATAGTGCATTATATCCTATCCTATCCTGTCCCGTAACCCGAAGGTCGTAGGGGCACCACAGATGATCGTTTAACCAGCATACTCCATCTTTCTCTGTCCTCAGCAGCCCTGATGGCTTCGCTCAGTGTCAAACCAGTCCATTCTCGAATGTTGTCCTCCCACCTCTTTTTCGGTCTCCCTTTTCTTCTACCTCCTTGCACTGTGCCTTGCAGAATAGTCTTTGCAAGGCCTGATGATCTGGTGACGTGGCCATACCACCGAAGTTTCCGTTTCTTCACCACTGTTAGCAGGTCATCATGTTGTCCAATAGCTTGTGTGATGGTCTGTCGGACTTCGTCGTTGGTGATGTGTTGGGTATAGGAAATGCCCAGAAGTCTTCTGTAGCACCTCATCTCCATGCTTTGTATTCTTCGTTGGAGATCTGCTGTGAGGGTCCATGCTTCGCAAGCATATAGGAAGATGGAGATGACAAGGGAGCGCAGCAGTCTTACTTTGGAATGTAGACTGATGGTCCTGTCTTTCCAAATGGGCTTCAACCTTGTCAGGGCAGCAGTTGTTTGTGCGATCCTGGAGAGGACTTCCTGTCGGGACCCATTGTCTGATACAATGGCTCCTAAATATTTGAAGCTATGCACTGTGTCGAGGGATTGGCCTTGGACTTTGATGTCCGTATTGATGCCATTGGTGTTGTTGGTCATCATTTTGGTCTTCTCTGCACTTATTTCCATTCCATAGGCTTTGGAGGTGGTGTCAAGCCTCTGTACCAGCTGTTCAAGTTCTTGTTCCTCTCCAGCCAATCCATCAATGTCATCTGCAAAACGAAGATTGGAGATTGCTCTACCCCCTATGCTGACTGTGCCTTCATGGTCTGCAAGAGCATCCGACATGATGCGCTCTAGGAAGATGTTGAAGAGTGTTGGAGAGAGTAGGCATCCTTGACGCACACCGATTGTTGTTCTGAACCAATTCCCGATGGCTCTGTTGTGGAGGACTGCACTGGTAGCCTTGTCATACAGGCTTTTGATGACTTCAATAATTTTTGGGCTGATGTTGTACACTTTCATTGTTGCCCATAGAGCTGCATGCCAGACTCGGTCAAACGCCTTCTTGAAGTCTATGAACACATGATATAGATGTTGTTGGTGCTGTAGGTATTTCTCACAGATTATTCTGAGGTTGAAAATCTGCTCAGTGGTACTTCGCCCTGCCCTGAATCCTGCTTGTTCTTCAGCTATGATTTGTTCAGCTTGGGGTTTCAACCTGTTGAGTATTATTTTCAGGAGGACCTTGCTGGGATGGCTGATGAGGCTGATGGTGCGGTAATTTTCACACTCCTGAAGGTTACCTTTTTTGGGAAGAGTGATGACAAGCGACTGGGTCCATGGTATAGGCCACTCCCCACTCTGCCAGATCTTGTTACAGATAATGGTGAGGGCATCAATCATCGCTTCTCCTCCTGCTTGTAGCAGTTCCGCGGGTATGTTGTCCACTCCTGCTGACTTCCCTTTCTTTAGCGCTTGCACTGCTGCCTCAACTTCTTCCCGGAGAATTGGGAGGATTTCTTCTTCTTCTCTGTTCTCTGGACATGCTAGAACTGATGGGTCTCCATTTGGTGTATGGTTGTAAAGGTCAGAGCAGTACTCTGTCCATCTGTCCAAGACTTCTTGTTCTTCTGTAAGGCATATGCCAGACTTGCTTTGGATAGTGGAGACTTTGGGCTGTTTGACACTTGTCAGTCGCTTCACAGTCTGGTAGGCCTTCTTGCTGTTGTTCTTGTTCAGACTGTTCTCTATTTCCTGGCATTGATCTTCTATCCAGTTCTCCTTTGCTGTGAGCATGCCTTTTCGGATGTCATTGTTGATTTTTCGGTAGACATCAGCTCCCTGTGAGGTGTTCTTTTTCTTTTTCATCTCTCTTCGTTTATCACACAGATCCAAAAGTTCAGGTGTGATCCACAGCTTCTTCTTTGGTCGGTGCTTGCCAAGGATCTCAGTGGCGGCATCTGTCACAGCTGAGTTGAAGGTGGTGGTCATGGTGTTGACATCTACTTCACCAGCCCCCAAAATGCATTATATAGGTAAACGTTTTATTTTTTTAGGGACGGCAGTTTTCTTTAATTAGGGGATTCGCAGATACAAATCGTAGTACTGTGAGGTTATGTTATAGTGGCAAAGAAAATTGCAAAATCACGATTGTACGTTGTTTTGCGATTTAAAACGAGGCAACTCCTTTATTTCACTCTATTTTTTTAATATGTTCGCAACAGTATTAATATACGAAACGCAACGCTAACGGCTCCGAAAAAGAGCGATCCATAATTATTTTTGCATTGCCTGGATTGCCTTCAGAGTATTTCTGCCGTGTTTCTTGTCGGTCCGACCTGTTAGGTTCGAATAAGCTGAAACTTTCCGTTTGAATTTAAAACATAATTCAACTTTAAAAAAACAAACGGAAACAGTTTCGGGACAGTTTTTGGTTAAATAAATACCAAAGGAAAGTGTCACGTCCCCCGAGCGGGTTCAGTGACGTCAGCACATAAAACGAGTGGAAGGAATAAAACTCAAACAAAATAAACTAACACAAAAATGCCAGAATACAAACACACTCTTTTATTCAACAATCAACAAGCAAACACAGGACAAATGGGAACTAACCTTCCCCCAACCCCTAAATAGACCCCCGTCCCAATACTAACTAACAATTACCTCCCCTTGCAACAAACCCCAAACAGAACTAAACAACAGCAGTTTCTTTACAAGTGTGTACAACAAAATCAAAATCAACAAATCAATTCAAAATGCAAGTCTTCAAATAATAAGCAATGGCGTTGAATCATAAACTATTATCTAGGCGAAGCTGTGGCACAGAAGTAATGTCTCAATGTTCTTGTCAAGTAGCTCAGAGAGCTAAACAGTCTCTTCACAATAAGTGGATGATTCTTCTAACTAAATGGATATGTTTTTAGGTGCGTGCAATGCGAGTCTGTGTGTGCATGAATTAGGTATGAAGACCTCCTGTAAATGTGTTGCCTCGATACATAGGCAAAACCTGCAGCAGTGTAAGAGATCACCACAACACTACTCTGTTGTAGAGGCAAAGGCACACCCCAGGCTGGCTAGGACCCAGTCAGCGTCAACAACAGCAACATCAGTACAGCACAACAGGCAACATCAAAGGCAACAGCGTTGAAATAATGCGTAGAAATAAACAGGTAGAAGAAACACGTAGAAGTAATAATCAGCCCACACCTGTTGACATATACACAGTCTTAACAATATGCCCACAAAACAGTAAACACTATATAATATAACATAACACGCCGTCCTCCGTCCACCATCTTGACCTGTATAATTATGAATACCATGATAATAATACAAGATACTATACACACATTTCAATAATATAAATCAACCTTTGATGCTAAATAATTCGCATCTTCTATAAACACAAACCTTTATATAAATGTACATAATCATTGCAACCTCACTTCAATCACACAGTCCTGATTCGTTTCGCCCCCCTTCATCACCACCGTCACCCCCAACAATTATAGCACATCACGATTACCTCCCTTCATCCATACTACTTGCCATACTATACTGTAACATGCTTCCTTCATAATCATCACTTCATCTTTCTTCAGTATAATATATTCTATCGCTCTCTCCATACATACACCCTCACTCTCTCTCTCCCTCTCTGTATTCCCCATCGTCGCCTTTGACCCACTTTCATAACAACAACAGCAACGACATTTCCCCCATCACATATACAATAAGAAAATCATAAGAAAATCATATAAAATCAACAAAATTCATTATACATCCTAAAATACATCCCCTTCCCCACACTCATTACCACTCATACACGTACGCAGTTCTCGGAGCGCGCCACTAGAGAATTGAATGACAGGATTTGCTCACCTTATAGGCCTCGGCTTGTGACGCCCTTTACCCCAACACCACAACACGACACAACACTGTCACAATACAATGGGTTAGTCTTTTTTGAGAGTCACTTTCTCTTGCTATTGCACGTTATTTCACTTTCCAAATAACACTTATACTGAGGATGAGGACACCTTAGCTCTGGTACAGACACTAAGTCTTGGTGGGTGTTCAATCGAGAACTACACACACCTTAAGTATGGAACTCTACATTCGTTGACGAATGGCAGTTAACATCTTCCTTCGAATTCTAAACATCCTTATCCCGACGAGGGCATAAGACCTTGGGTGGCTATATAAACAATAAACACACCCTTCCAACAGTACCCTACACTACAATGACCTCTGTCACAGGGTTGCTGCCTCGTTAGAATTCGTTCCTCTCGCAACAGCATCTCAAACCACTCTGCCCTCCAAAATCGCGCCGGCCACGAGCAAAATAGTCGAGCTCTCGTCAGTATGCACGTTCTTTATTACGCGTATCCCTATTCGAAATTGGCCGACTCCCTGTCTTCTACGAATCGCACGGACTTTACGAAACTGCACTTTCATACGCAAAAGTAAATCGGTCACGCTATTCTATGTACAACAGATATACGGAGAAGTGTAACTTCCTAAAAAGTGTAATTCTCCCTGCTATCTGAAAACTCGTGTCGTCACACAACCCCCCCCCAGTTCTTAACACCTTGAAGAACCTTAACTACGACGCGAATTTCCCTACCCCTATGCTACCTAATACTCCTATTGAGAAAAGCTGCTGGTCCATCGTCCTTCCTTGGAGTACGCTCTACAACTTCAAACGATGGGTGTAAACGGATCGCCCACTTCATCAGTCTGTTCTTGTCTCCCCTGATGTGATCGTCGCCCCTGCTGATCGCAGATCGTGATGCATTCCAGTCTCTTTTCCTCTTTGCGTCACGGGGTATCGCCGATGCCGTCACGGTGGTCCCCGGAATATTCCCAACCACTGGCATGGTTTTCTCCTCCTCTACCCCCTCGTCGTCCACGACGATCGTGGCCACAGTCGCTCTGGTATGGAACTTCTTCAGGAGATTGGCGTGGTATAGTTTGCTCTTCCCACGCATCCTGATCCGGTAGTCGCACTCTCCCACGCGTTCGATCACCTCGTACGGTCCTCGCCATGCTAGCTGCAACTTGTTGTGTTTTTCTGGTAACAGTAGCAACACTTGATCCCCCGCGTTGAACAAACGCCGTTTCGCTTTCTTATCAAAGTGCCGCTTCTGCTTGGCTGACGCGGTTCTGAGGTTTCCTTGTGCCAACTTACATGTTTCCTCGATGCGATTACGCAAGTCTACCACGTACTGGCTACTCAGTTTCACCTCCTCCTCTTGTATCTCCTTGGTCCAGAGGTCTCGCAATACAGCCATCGGTCCTCGCACGGTCTTTCCATATAGCAGCTCGAAGGGAGGGAACCCTGTAGACTCCTGTGCTACTTCTCGGTATGCAAACAGTAGCGCTGGAATGTAGCGGTCCCACGCTGTAGGTTGTTCTGTGGCTAACTTCTTGAGCATGGACACTAGCGTCCCGTTGAATCGCTCAACCAATCCGTTGCACTGTGGGTGATACGGTGTGGTAGCTTTCCCATGGATCGACAGTAGCCTGTTCATCTCCCGCATGACTTCAGACATGAATTGCGTCCCTTGATCTGTCAAAATTTCCCTAGGAACGCCCACCCTCGACCGAATCTCCCGCAGCGCTTCTGCCACCCTCTCTGCTTCTATGCCCTTGAGCGGTACAGCCTCGGGATAGCGTGTGGCATAGTCTACTACCACTAGGATGTACATGTTACCCCGATCTGACTTGGGTTTGATGGGTCCCACAATGTCTACAGCCACCCTCTGAAATGGTTCGTCCACCAGCGGAAGTTGCTGTAGTGGTACCTTCCTCACCCGTCCCCTCGGTACTACCTTCTGACATTCTGGACAACTGGCGCAATACCTCCGTACTTCGGCACACATTCCCGGCCAATAGAACGTTCCCCAGATCCGCTCCCTGGTACGTTTCCCTCCCAAATGCCCAGCCATGGGTGGATCATGAGCTAACTGAAGGATCCCCCCTCTCAACTGTTTCGGGACTACCAGTTGCGTGACCTGGCTACCTCTCTTCGTGTGTACCCGGTACAACACCCCCTTCTTCTTGCGAAACTCAGCTGACGCTCTACCTGACGCTATCGCCCCACCACTCTGTGCCAACGTTCTCGCCTTCGCGAGCGTCTCGTCGGTCTCTTGCATCCTGATCAACTCTGGGGTGCTAACAGAGATCTGGGATGGTTCGACCACTGCTAAGGGTACCTCCCTCTTCTTCTCGGCCTTCACCTGCGCCCGAGTCTGCACTGCTGCAGCCATCGCGCATTCACCTCCGAACAAGGAAACAGGACTCTTTTCCCCGCTATCAAACGTTACCCAGTTACCCAGGATGATATCGGGCCCGTCCTCGAAAACCACCAGCTCCACTCTCCCCCTGACCAGCGCACAATCCAACTCCACCCAAGCTGTAGGTAGCAGACCCACGTTCGATCGATTCGCCAAGCAAATCTCGACAGTCCGACCCGTCAAATCAGCTGGTTTGACTAACCTGCTCGCGACTGCCCCTATCTCCGCCCCCGTATCTCTCAATACTCGAACGTCCTGCCCGTTCGCCCTACCTTGGCCCCATGGATCATAAGGTTTGATTGCACACACGCTAGCCCGAGGTGCGGTCTCCGTGGAAATAGTCCGTCCCACTGTAACCTGGCCTACCGTCTGAGATTTGACCTTGCAGTCCCTGACCACATGCTTGTCCGACCCACATCGGTAGCAACGACGTACCCCACTACCCCCTTCCGTCCTCCCTACCTTCTGACCCTGACTTCCCCTGTTGCTAGGTTGCTGAGGAGCCTCCGGTCGTCTGGGAAAACTGCGTCTCTGACTGGGTAGTACGGGTGCCGGTGCTGATGCTGCCCGCTTGGCGTCTACCACACGCTGCGCTAACTCTGCTGCGGCATGGCTAGTCTCAGGTAAATTCTCCCTCACGTAGATCTCTAACTCGGTAGTCATGATGGAGAAAAGCTGCTCTCCAATGAAGGTGTCTAGTACCTGCTCTACGTCGGTGATGTCTTTGTCGGCGAGCGAAAACCATTTCTTCACTAACGACCCTAGTCTCACTACTAGCTGAGGAAACGTCTCTGCAGCCTCCTTCTTGGCCTCTCGAAACTGCCTACGATAGTAGTCGGCGTCCTTCCTGAAGCGTTTCAACAGCGCGTTCCTCACAATGTCGAAATCCTGGGCTTGCTCAGGCGTTAGACGAAGGTAGGTGTCCCGGGCTTCCCCTTGTAACAAAGGCGCTAGCCTAACCGCCCATACCTCCCTCCTCCAACCCTGAATCTCTGCCACCCGTTCGAACATCTGGAGGTAGGCCTCCACATCCTCCCTCTCCTCCAAGGGTTTCAACTTGACTGAGTATGCTGCCCCTCTTTCTCTAGCCCTATTCTCCCTCTGATCAGCTCGGTCTTCATCTCTGATTCTACGTTCCTCCTCTAGCCTCATCTCGAACATCCTTCTTTCCTCTTCCTTAGCTGCTCTTTCTTCCCTCTTCTCGTCTTCCAACCTCTGTTCCAACCGACGTTGGTCTGCTTCCCTCTGACGCTGTTCTGCTTGCCTAGCTTCTCTTTCCGCGTCCAGTCTGGCCTCTAATCTAGCCTCCAACCGACGTCGATCTTCTTCTCTTTCTCTCTTCTCTTCCTCCCTCCTCATCTCACTAACTACATAGTGCGCTAACGCTCCGTCTCGGAAACCCAGACTTTCCCCAATCTGTCTAAACCTCTCACTATCACCGAGCGCGACCTCGACTTTGCTCTGTGCACCGGGCGATCTGTCATACATCTTAGGCATAGTGGTCTGAGTACTCACTGCGTAAGGTTCCTCCAACAACCCTGTCACTGAGCCGTCATCACCGAAGTCCTGCTCCTCCTGCTCGGCCTCCTCCTTACGAGTCCTAGCGTCGCGGCGCATCGCGGCTCGAGCATCCCGCGTAGCCATGTCAGAAAAGAAGGGAAATACAAATGTTAGTATACACAAAACAAATAACACTTAACTGATACAAACACCTAACAGAATGAATACGCAACACAACAGTCACAGGAGCCGAGGAATCGTTCACCGTCGTACCCCTAAAGGCGAGCAAGTGAACCCTGCAACCCAATTCCCCGTTAATGCTGCACTCCGAGTGTGATCCCTAGTGCAATACACCCACACTCCCGCCAACCGCCCGCTGCGTACCCTTTCACACAACAACTCAAGTACACAACATACACATCTGGCACTACCCTAACAAAATAAATGAGTTTATCCCACTTCTGACACCAAAATGTCACGTCCCCCGAGCGGGTTCAGTGACGTCAGCACATAAAACGAGTGGAAGGAATAAAACTCAAACAAAATAAACTAACACAAAAATGCCAGAATACAAACACACTCTTTTATTCAACAATCAACAAGCAAACACAGGACAAATGGGAACTAACCTTCCCCCAACCCCTAAATAGACCCCCGTCCCAATACTAACTAACAATTACCTCCCCTTGCAACAAACCCCAAACAGAACTAAACAACAGCAGTTTCTTTACAAGTGTGTACAACAAAATCAAAATCAACAAATCAATTCAAAATGCAAGTCTTCAAATAATAAGCAATGGCGTTGAATCATAAACTATTATCTAGGCGAAGCTGTGGCACAGAAGTAATGTCTCAATGTTCTTGTCAAGTAGCTCAGAGAGCTAAACAGTCTCTT
Source organism: Oncomelania hupensis (assembly GCA_036898135.1). NCBI lineage: Eukaryota > Metazoa > Mollusca > Gastropoda > Littorinimorpha > Pomatiopsidae > Oncomelania > Oncomelania hupensis. Next base: position 15,397,025 of record CM072516.1, read on the forward strand.
CACAATAAGTGGATGATTCTTCTAACTAAATGGATATGTTTTTAGGTGCGTGCAATGCGAGTCTGTGTGTGCATGAATTAGGTATGAAGACCTCCTGTAAATGTGTTGCCCCGATACATAGGCAAAACCTGCAGCAGTGTAAGAGATCACCACAACACTACTCTGTTGTAGAGGCAAAGGCACACCCCAGGCTGGCTAGGACCCAGTCAGCGTCAACAACAGCAACATCAGTACAGCACAACAGGCAACATCAAAGGCAACAGCGTTGAAATAATGCGTAGAAATAAACAGGTAGAAGAAACACGTAGAAGTAATAATCAGCCCACACCTGTTGACATATACACAGTCTTAACAATATGCCCACAAAACAGTAAACACTATATAATATAACATAACACGCCGTCCTCCGTCCACCATCTTGACCTGTATAATTATGAATACCATGATAATAATACAAGATACTATACACACATTTCAATAATATAAATCAACCTTTGATGCTAAATAATTCGCATCTTCTATAAACACAAACCTTTATATAAATGTACATAATCATTGCAACCTCACTTCAATCACACAGTCCTGATTCGTTTCGCCCCCCTTCATCACCACCGTCACCCCCAACAATTATAGCACATCACGATTACCTCCCTTCATCCATACTACTTGCCATACTATACTGTAACATGCTTCCTTCATAATCATCACTTCATCTTTCTTCAGTATAATATATTCTATCGCTCTCTCCATACATACACCCTCACTCTCTCTCTCCCTCTCTGTATTCCCCATCGTCGCCTTTGACCCACTTTCATAACAACAACAGCAACGACATTTCCCCCATCACATATACAATAAGAAAATCATAAGAAAATCATATAAAATCAACAAAATTCATTATACATCCTAAAATACATCCCCTTCCCCACACTCATTACCACTCATACACGTACGCAGTTCTCGGAGCGCGCCACTAGAGAATTGAATGACAGGATTTGCTCACCTTATAGGCCTCGGCTTGTGACGCCCTTTACCCCAACACCACAACACGACACAACACTGTCACAATACAATGGGTTAGTCTTTTTTGAGAGTCACTTTCTCTTGCTATTGCACGTTATTTCACTTTCCAAATAACACTTATACTGAGGATGAGGACACCTTAGCTCTGGTACAGACACTAAGTCTTGGTGGGTGTTCAATCGAGAACTACACACACCTTAAGTATGGAACTCTACATTCGTTGACGAATGGCAGTTAACATCTTCCTTCGAATTCTAAACATCCTTATCCCGACGAGGGCATAAGACCTTGGGTGGCTATATAAACAATAAACGCACCCTTCCAACAGTACCCTACACTACAATGACCTCTGTCACAGGGTTGCTGCCTCGTTAGAATTCGTTCCTCTCGCAACAGCATCTCAAACCACTCTGCCCTCCAAAATCGCGCCGGCCACAAGCAAAATAGTCGAGCTCTCGTCAGTATGCACGTTCTTTATTACGCGTATCCCTATTCGAAATTGGCCGACTCCCTGTCTTCTACGAATCGCACGGACTTTACGAAACTGCACTTTCATACGCAAAAGTAAATCGGTCACGCTATTCTATGTACAACAGATATACGGAGAAGTGTAACTTCCTAAAAAGTGTAATTCTCCCTGCTATCTGAAAACTCGTGTCGTCACAGAAAGCATCCTTTTTTCTCTTGACGGAGATACTCAAAACACTGAACACTCCCGCACAAAACTGACCTTAACCTTCATGTCCGGGACGTTACAAACGTTTTATCTTCGAAATTGTAAAGTGATTTATGTTGAAAAATAAATAATTAACACAAATGTTGGATACACGATCTTTGGACAGACCTTGCATTTAATTATAGAAAGCAGTCAAATGATAAAAAACAAGTTTTCAAGCGAATCCTGGAATCCTCTAAATAATGAAAATTCCAGTCCCTATACTATGAATTATTTACGTAAGTGATGCATTTAGGAACATTTTTTTTTAAAAATAAATAATACATTATTTAGCGAATTCTGCTAAATAATGCATATAGGTATACAAATAAATACTTAGAAACATTTCTAAATAATACTTTATTTCACACAATCTGCTAAATAATGCATTATATAGGTAAATAATTCCTTATTTAGCAACAATGCCTTATTTACCTATAGGATTTATTTACGTAAACAATGTATTGTTTAGGTACAATACAATACAATACAAGGTTATTGCTTTAGGTCCAGCGGACTCTTCCGAGCCAAATCAGGACCATAGTATTTTAGGTAAATAATAAGTTATTTACGGAGAAAAATCCCCCGTTGTGGTGCCGGGGGTTTCAGTATAAATAGTATCTTCATTTTCTGGAAATTTAGTGCTTTAAATTCACATTGTCGCTGTCTTTCTCATTTGTTCTTTCTCATTCCTGCTCTGTTCTATCAATCTGCTATATTATCTTCTTCTTCGCTAGACCAGTCACTTACCTTTTTTCTTCATAATTCTTCCGGGACAAGACTCCTTATTTGTGTGTGAGGTCTGTTGGATCAGCTTGGGAATATTGGACGCTTTCTGCCAAATGGTCACTGGGGCTTCCTATGATGTTATTATTTGGCAGTGTAGGCATTTTATATGTATGTGTTTTGTTGATAATTTATAATGATGTTTGTATTCTATTTTGTTTTTGTAAACGGGGGTTCGATAAATTAGAGTATAGCCTCAGCGTCCCCTGCGTGGGATGTCTTTATTGTAAAGTGACTGGCTGGTGGAGAGCCTTCAGGTTTACCACTAGGGTTGTTTCAGCAGATCTTTTATGCGGATCGGGGGCTGTCCGGTCCTGATTTGGCTCGGAAGAGTCCGCTGGACCTAAAGCAATAATCATGTAATGTAATGTAATGTACGGAGAAAATATATTAATTAGAGAAATCTTACATTGTCTATCAACAAATGATTACTTAGAAAATTTGCTTCTAAGATTATTGAGCTGAAAGTGGTTAAAAAATATTAGAAAGGGAATTCCATAGTCCCGACCTTCTCTGAAGAAGAGGTTATTATCAATAATTAAAGTATTATTATCCATTTTGTTTAGTGCCATACAGAAGAACCGATTCTTTCTTAAAGATGCAAGCTATGAGGCTAGATTGGATGAGATGCCAAAAGTGATGTTATGATGTAGAAATAGCATTAGTGATGGGTCATAATCTTGTCCATGTATTATTAGTTTCAAAATAATATTGGATGCAGTCAAATTAATCTTTAAAAAATACAAAACTATTTAACTTTCAGTTTCCTAATAGCGATCTTCCTGCCTTTACACCACGTGTATGCCTTGTATACTGTTGTCCTTGTTGTGTGTCTGTAATATATTTGTTGCACGTGAGCGTGTATGTTGGTATAGGTCGCCGCGCTTTGAGTTTGAAATCATTCGAAGTAAAGCGCGTATTAGCATCCGGTATTATTATTATTATTATTATTAGTTGCTATAAAGTTTGTTTGACAGTAATGAGGAATGGACTAGCGTTAGGACCTGTAGTATGGGTTTAGGACCGAACTGCACCTTGGGAAATACGAGGATAAGAACGGGTGCAAGGGGCGATCGGAGAGAACTCTGAAAGACTCGATAAAGAGACGAGGACTGGATGTAGAGATGAGGCTCTCGATGAAGAAGACTCAACAAGAATCGACAGGGGAGAGAGACCACCAATGTGTTTCCCAGAGGAGGGGAGATCACTACAGTCAGAAGATGTTCAGGTTAGACTTAGAACGGGAAACAGACTAGATAACGAAGCGTTAAAACACACCTCTGCCAGACCATTACAAATGGCGGTGGAGTTTATGAAATGTAGAAAGTAAAACCAAGTCCTGTGAAGTGTGTAAATCTGAATACTCAGTGTCAGTATTTCCAGTGACAGTAAGCCTTTCAGTGTTTGATTTTGTGAAGTTCAGTTCAGTTGTTTTTCTTTAACGTCTATTCATTTCTTAAATGATTTTAGAAGATCACACCCACAAAAACACACACACACACACATATACGTACGCACACGTATCTATGCAATGAAACATTTTTAAAATCCGAATTTAAAATTATTCTAGCTATTGTTTCTATTATTGTTTAATTGTGCAACATATTACTAATATCATCATGTTTTTAGCATTACATTCTTTGCTGTGCACCAGAGTAACACGTATGTAGACTCAAAGAATAAACGTTTTATAGACACTGGTTGTTGACATATACAATTAATATCTTATTTTTTACCACGAATCCAAGCGCACTTTATAAATAACCTTTGCAATATTTCTTGAACATGATAATATATTTTGTTTATTCACTAAAGTTTGAAAATGTCTTTTCATTAATTAGACGAATTCATGATTAGATAATTTAAGCCTACAATTATTTATGGATTTCACATTTGTAGCTCCTCTTTTTGCAAGTTTGTCTGAATATTCATTTCAGTGTAAGCCGTAATGAGAAGGAACCCCTAAAAAATGAACACCGATTCCCATACTAATAATTTCATGTATAAAAAATCATCTCAAATAATAAATTTGATCTAATATTATTCTCTAAATTTTGTACAGATTGTAGAACAGATTTTGAATCAAAACAAATTAATATATTAAATATATATATAAATATGATTTAACAATATATTGTAAGCCATTAGTATGGCATACAACTCACAACTAAATAGTAAAAATCTCTTTTCAATATAATACAGACGTACGTCCGTACATAATACGTGGGGGTACCGAGGTTTCTGTATAAATAGTATCCCCATTTTCTGGAAATTTAGTGCTTTAAATTCCCACTGTCGCTGTCTTTCTCCTGTGTTCTTTCTCATTGTTACTCTGTTCTATCAATCTACTATACGCCTACTATCTTCTTCTTCGCTAGACCAGTCACCTACCGTTTTTTTTTTCTTGAAAACTCTTCCAAAACTCCTCATTTGTTTATGTTATGAAGTCTGTTGGGTCAGCTTGGGAATATTGGACGCTTTCTGCCAAATAGTCACTGGGGCTTCCTATGATGTTATTATTTGGCAATGTAGGCATTTTACATGTATGTGTTTTGTTGATAATATATAATGATGTTTGTATTCTATTTTGTTTTTGTAAACGGGGGTTCGATAAATTAGAGTATAGCCTCAGCGTCCCCTGCGTGGGATGCCTTTATTGTAAAGTGACCAGCTGGTGGAGTACCTTCAGTGTTACCACTAGGGTTGGTTCAGGAGATCTTTTATACGGATCAGGGGTGAATCCTCTTTCAACCAAGTTGTGGTCCTGATTTTGTGGTCCTGATTCGGCTCCTTTCTGTCCACTGGACCCTGTAAGCAATTAATAATTAACTAACGTACTTAGTGTCATATCTGAATATAGAAAAATGAATATTATTAGGCAAGGGATCCTGGTATTCTTCTTTATGTTCTTCAGAATTTCTATAATTGATAACTGCTGGATCTATAGAGGATCACAAACTGTTAATAGAAAATGCATGAAGAAAAGCTTTCGCCATTTCTTTTGAACTTGGAAATGAGTTATTTTTAAAAAATATTTATTTGGATATTGTGGCAAATTATAGCCAGTTTTAATTTCTTTTTTCCAAATTTAAATAAGTCCTTTAATTCAGTAATTTCACTTTAACGCAAAGTGTACCTATTATTTCTGTCAGCTTGAGCTATTTTTTTGGTGTCCTTTTCATTTTTGTAAAATTTTTGTCATTAATTCTTCAACCATTGTTTAAATTGTTCGTTTTTTTCTTTTTTTTTCTTTTCTTTTTTTTAAAACAAGAAGCTGCTTCAGCACATTCATTTGTCCACCAACAATTGCCTTTATATTTCGCTACTTTAAATGTCTACACTTTGGTAATAACAATTCTGCAACTTGTAAAACATCTGTTGAAATTTTTAATTTAAAAATGTTACTATGATCATATGAATTCAAAAAATATATAACTATGAATAGTCTAATGAAGTTAGTGTGTGCGTGTGGCTTTCTGACTTTCTGTCTAAGGATGCATGTTCTATCTCTGTTTACTCTTCCATCCACCATCACACACGTGCTTACAAACAAGGACAAAGACTACACAGTTATCTCTCTTTGCCCTTCTGTTTCACTATTTCCTCACTCAATCATATACACATATAACAATAACATGAAATCATACAATTCGTAGCATCACAATCGCAAGTTTCAGATAATCGATAAGTGGCGTATAGGCTAATATACGAATCCAGCACTTATTCAGTCAATGGCTAACAAGGAGGTCGTTGTCTCTTTCACCAAACTTCATGCAAAAATTACCTAGATTAATGGCAAACCTGTGCTATTGCATTTACTCTACCTCAAAGGTCAAGGTCGCTGGAGTCAGTTTTTTAAAAAGTCAACACTTTTTGATTTGTATATCAAAATCCGACTAAACTGATTTTGATCATTTTTGGTATACAAGTACTTGAACTCATGGTCAGTCATCACATTGCTCGGTCAGTCAGTTGGCCAGGAATACTTGGGCGCTTTGTTGGTCGGTCAGTAAGTCAGTTGGTCTGTTAGTCCGTATTTCACTTTTCTGTTGAAACCACTTGCTTTTCGTTATCTTAAAAATTACTTGGCTGATTTTGATTATTTTTATTATGCACAAAGGCCTACTTAACTTGTTAACTAACTACTGAGCTTTTTGAGTTAGACAAGTCATATTTGCACTTTTTCAGAGGTCAAGGTCGTAGAAAATTATCACTTAGCAAAATGTTAATTTTAGAGATTTGCAAATGTTTTAATCTACATTGTACTTGAAGCTGTTGTTGTTCTTGTTGGTGGTGGTGGTGGTTTTGGTAGTGGTGGTGGTGGTTGGGTGTTCTTGTTGATGATGATGTCATAATAAGACGATGATGATGATGGTGATGATGACAACGACGACGACGACGAAGCCGTTTATGCTAATATATTTTTACATGAGAACACTAAACCAAGCATTTATACAAGAGGATTCAGAATGGCGATGAATATAGTTGAGGACAGGAGTTCAATGAAAGCGTAAAGAATGAGGCAACAAGGTGGAGACAATAAGGATGACATGGCCTAAGTATTCTTTTGAAATTATATTATATTTTGGCAAGTTAAAACCGTGTTTTCCAAGCTTCTTATTCGTGTGTCGATGTCCTGTTTGCTGCTGTTGTTGTTGTCTGACCGTTTCCTTCGTCGAAATAATATGACATTATGATATGCTGGGTTCATGTCAATTACCGACTGGTTCCTAACAATTTCCGCTAATTCACTGACAAGCAGATAGAGTCCGTTTGGTGACAGATAACACAAGTAGATCCAGACTGAATTATCACAATGGGTCAAGTCGTATTTTGTGATAATGCAACAAATAGTGTTTTGAACAGTGAACTGAATTAACGACCGACTGACCGATCAACGGACTGCCACAGAATGACTGTCATGAGTTGAATTAAGCTTACCTGCATAACAAAAATCATCCACATCGGTTAAGATTTTTTTCTTAAATAAAAGATATAAGCAAAGCGTGCTTAGCAAGGAATGACCCCCAACGACAGACGAACATTTGCTCGTTCTGATTCCAGACTATATCATAATATTTCCAGAACCAAATTCGTGTACGCGCATTTTCCTCTTGAAGATGATAAAAAAGGATGCTAGGAGGTCAAGACAGTTGGATGGTTTAAGAGATTGGCTTCAACAATCCTCCAGAACCGATGACACATCTGGGATCCTGCAGCGCGTGTTTTAGCCGCTGTAGCGTGCGTGCACGCCGGGGACAATAGCGCGCGGAAAAAAGCATCGCCTTGCATCTGCTCAGTTTGAGCCAGGTTTGGCATTGCGGAGCAGGCAGGCTGCCTCCATCTATGTACTGCTGGTTTTTTGGACTGTGCTTATCTGGGGAAACATAACGTTGTTATTTCATGTCATGTCAGGTACAGTGAAACTTGCTAATTTTCATTTCTAACCTTCTTAGATTACTTGTTAAGTACCTTAATTATAATCATCAGTTGTGACTCTCTTGACCGTCTCTATCTCAGAAAATCTACAAAAAAGAAACAAACAAACCACACAAAAAAAAAAAAAAAAAAACAAGGCATATTTCTTTATTCGTTTCTTTTTTGTTTATTTAAATTGATCCATTCACTTTATTTGCTTATTAATTTGTTTATTTTTTATTCCTCTATTTACTTTATTTGCTCTTAATTATTTCTGTAGTTGCTCGGTGTGTGTGTGTGTGTGTGTGTGTGTGTTTGATTTATGAATGGTTATATTTTGGAAGCATTGCACTAACATTATTGCGACTTATGGAAAGGAAAATGTCTGAATCTGCTTAGTTGAATGTATAGTTATTGGTAAGTACTGTCACCTAAAAGACGAACTCAACTGATTTCCCAATACACTAGATCAACTTGTTGAAGAATAACGTTGTAGGTCTATATGTTGCTTGAAATGCATAATTACAGTTAACAAAACTCGCCAAAAAGATTACGAATGGCGTAGGATAGGATATGTATTATATGATATGATCAGACAACTTTTATTATCTTTTTCCAGAACTTACATGGTGTAGATGGAATTCTGAGTTCAGTTAGATTCGTAGTCCTGTTTTCCCTCAGACGTTGGTGACACTGAACTGTAGCTCCCATGCTTTTGCCGAGAAAGCCACCTGAATTTTGTTTTTACATGGCTGACAGATTTGTTTTAGAAGAAGCAAATACAAATTATGTTTGTAATACAAAAAGAAATTGGGAAAAAACACGTCTATATTAATTTGAAAGAAAATCATAATCCCAGCCCGATGATGAAGATGAAAATATGTATTATTTCCTTGACATAAACTTTTCAGACAACAGTTTCAGCTTGCTGATATATTTTTTTTTTTTTGCGATTGGGAACTTGGATTTAATTTAAATATATCCGACATTACAAAAAAACAAAGGTCTATCTTTTTCTTCTTTTTTTTCAACGAAGGCGAGAAAACAAGGGGGTGATAGCAAGACTCCACAATAAAGCGGTATTTTGATTCTGAAAACAGCAGCTTTTCGCTGTATGCCTATCTGCTGGAAAGTGATTATACTAAACGCGAAGAGTACAGGGGCGATTGAAACAATTTGTAAACGTTTACATTATCTGCGAGTGTAAAAAACAATGACACACATATCATAAGGAAACTTCAATTTAGGCTACTTGCTGCTTCGAGGATTTAAAATCTGAAATGCTAATATTTAACACTAGTTAGTCATTCTTTTCACCATGGGATTTACACTAAAAGACGCTGAATGACTCTAGTGCTTTCACGATGATGATGATGATGGTGATAGTGATGATGATGATGATGATGATGATGATGATGATGATGATGATGATGATGATGATGATGATGATGATGATGATGATGACGCCGACGACGACGATACGAAGCCGTTTATGCTAATATATTTTGCACGCTACGTGAAGAACACTTAGCGAAACACACACATTTATGCAAGCGGATTCAGGATGGCGATGGTGTTACACTCGAATCGATGTTGGTGTTTTTCTATCAGTAGTTGATTCAGCCCCAATGCTGAAGTACTGATGAGTGTAGCTCAGATTCGTTTATCCACGCAGCCTGCTCACTCAGCAACAAGTCAAAGTCTTCGTATGAAGTTTTCCACTTTTATTCAGCACACATCAACAACTGCATACAATCGCTCAATCGCCTTTCCACTCTCAACTTTTACTCTCCAACTCACTATCAACAATCCCTCTCTCAAAACAGTGCGGCACATAATTATATAGCCTCTCTCTTTTCCCGAACAATTTAGAACACGGTAGAAATGACGCACTACCACCAATCAAATGAAAGATCGTCATCACTGACTTACGTCATACATCTCTATACACATTCCCGGAACGTTCTCAAACTTCGACATTTATCGGGAAATTTCCATCGACAGTAAATAAGCAGATCTAGAGAATTCTCCAACAATATCGACCAACAAAAATTATCAACGTTATACAAAGCTTCTTCTAACAACAATGCAAACTCAAATCAAAGGTAAATAAACTCTATTATTGAATACTTTGCAAAACTAAACAATTAGGTCCATCGTGCGCGCTTCAGACATACCATCCTTCGCGTTTCAACGTAACAGATGGGTGTAGGTGAAGATAAGGATTAAATGAATGCGTGAAGGGTGAAGCAACAAGGATGAGACCATAACGTTGACATCACAGCTGAACAAACACAAACAGAATTTAAGTAGTGTTTGGTCCTTTTATCCCAGCCGGATGATGGGGATGGAAATCGGACTTAAAGGGCAGTGATCTGTAACAGAGATACGTACCGTTCACATGTTACACGTGCTACTGCATACTGAACAAAGTAACAAACATTTATCACTCAAACATATTGTGTAGAGGCAAAGTCGCTATTAGAAGACGGAATGGTAATCAAAGTTTTATGCTGGAAATTTTAGTTCCCGGGTTGTAAAGCTCGGAAACTACTGTTTTTGACTTTGAGAGTTCATCCAGCTTCCGACCAGCGTCCGGAAGTGACATTTGCGCACATTTCTATGAAACTAATGGACGGAATTCTTTGAAACTTGATATTTAGTTAGGAAATAGTGAACCCTATCAGATGACACCAAAAAAAAAAAAAGGAAAAAAAAAGATATGCCTGTTGGGTGAAGTCATCATGGTGATGTCATAATTTGTTTTATTGTTGTTGTTTTTTCCAATCCTATTTTCTCCCAAACTACTAGAGGGATTTGGTTCAGATTGGGTATGTACTTAGGCTTTGCCTGTGTCTCCAAGGTAAAACCAAACTTATGCAAATCAAGTGACGCAATTATCGTGACGCCCTTTTTTTAATAAAAAAAAAAATAAAAGAAAAGAAACAATTGTGTTTACATATTGTATGCAGTGTATTGTAAAGACCATCCTGCAAGACACAGTGCAATGAGGTAGAAGAAGAGGGAGACCGAAAAGAGGTGGGAGGACAACATTCGAGAATGGACTGGTTTGACACTGAGCGAAACAATCAGGGTTGCTGAGGACAGGGAAAGATGGAGATGCTGTTTAAACGATCATCTGTGGTGCCCCTACAACCTCCGAGTTACGGGATAGGATAGGATAGGATAGGATAGGAAAGGATAGGATTGTATGCAATAAGAGTGTACAGATGCCTTGTGCCTTAAGCGAAACTATGGTATATTGAGTGGCGTCATCGTGTGACGTCATCATAGTGACTCTAGAAGTTACTGGATCTTACCGCTCTAGGAGCTCACTTGCAGCCTTTGAGCGCATAGTCTGACGCCCATACGACTGAGCACAATCCAGGTCGACGGGGATGGGGAGAAGGAACCTAGTTCGTGCTGAGTGTATTGTGTAGCCGGCACTCACACGTCTAGGACAGAGCGTCAGGATCGTTAAAGTCAATGCGTGCACAGACTAGACCTCTGTTTATACTCCCATCCGAAGAAGTAGGAGAGCAGTTTCACAGTTTTTGTTTTTGTTGTTGTTGTTGTTGTTGTTGTTGTTGTTTAAACTGTAGGCTGCTAACGGCGTTTGAACCACTGCCTGTAAGGCTGCAAGGTTGCAAGGTTATCCACTGACATTCGAGTACATGTGGTGGCCTCGTGGCGCAGTGGATTAGTCGCCGGTTTCCTATGCCGAAGGTCGAGGGTTCGATTCCCGCTAGGGGCGAACGTATGTGACTTAGGTACGAGACTATTGAGGTCACCGAGGGTTTTCTCCGGGCACTCCGGTTTCCTCCCTCCCTTCAATAATGGTACAGGACGCAGTCAATATACAAATTTCAAGAATAAAAATTCGATTTTCTTTCCGTCTACCAATAGCGATCTCCCTGCCGTTACACCACCTGTTTGAGTGACGGATGTGTATTTGTTGTGTGTGCGTGTGAGGGTGGATGAGACAGGTGAGCGTGTATGTTGGTACAGATCGCCGCGCTTTGAGCCTGATTGATTTGGGGAAAGGCGCGTATATAGCATCCTATCCTATCCTATCCTATCATATCCCGTAACTCGGAGGTCGTAGGGGCACCACAGGTGATCGTTTAACCAGCGTACTCCATCTTTCCCTGTCCTCAGCAACCCTGATTGTTTCGCTCAGTGTCAAACCAGTCCATTCTCGAATGTTGTCCTCCCACCTCTTTTTCGGTCTCCCTCTTCTTCTACCTCCTTGCACTGTGCCTTGCAGGATGGTCTTTGCAAGACCTGATGATCTGGTGACGTGGCCATACCATCGGAGTTTCCGTTTTTTTAACCACTGTGAGCAGGTCATCGTGTTGTCCACATGGCTTGTGTGATGGTCTGTCGGACTTCGTCGTTCGTGATGTGCTGGGTGTAGGAAATGCCCAGAAGTCTTCTGTACCACCTCATCTCCATGCTTTGTATTCTTCGTTGGAGATCTGCTGTGAGGGTCCATGTTTCGCAAGCATATAGGAAGATGGAGATGACAAGGGAGCGCAGCAGCCTTACCTTGGAATGTAGACTGATGGTCCTTTCCAAATTGGCTTCAACCTTGCCAGGGCAACAGTTGATTGTGCGATCCTGAAGAGGACTCCTAAATATTTGAAGCTATGCACTGTGTTGAGGGATTGGCCTTGGATTTGATGTCCATGTTGATGCCATTGCTGTTGTTGGTCATCAGTTTGGTCTTCTCTGCACTTATTTCCATTCCATAGGCTCTGGAAGTGGTGTCAAGCCTCTGTACCAGCTGTTCAAGTTCTTGTCCCTCTCCAGCCAATCCATCAATGTCATCCGCAAAACGAAGGTTGGAGATTGCTCTTCCTCCTATGCTGACTGCCTTCTTGATCTGCAAGGGCAGTATTATTATTATTATTATTATTATTATTATTATTATTATTATTATTATTATTATTATTATTATTATTATTATTATTATTATTATTATTACATGGCGTACACCACTGAGCCAACTGCGTTAAGTCAAGTTCGTCATTACGTGGCGCAAAAACCTCCTCGTGGCACATAAGACCGTCCCCTCCCCCACCCTTGAGGGGTTCGAACCGGTGACCTTCGGCACAGAAAACTAGCGCCCTAACCAATTGCGCTGCCAAGCCCGGAGGGGATAGTATAGGAGATCGGGGGGTGGGGGGAGTGGGGGTGGAGAACCTGTGAAAGATTATTATTGTTGTCTGACCACATCCGCCGATGGTGACACCATGAATATCGATGTAGCCAGGGCCCAGCAATTACCCCAATGACGACGATGGGAGGTTTATTGATGATTGTCCCCGCTTAGTACTTTTAACGAGGAGCGGAGGGAGCAAGCTTGGGTTCTCCCCTGGAGGCTATTTGTTTCATCGTGTGAATGCCTTTGATGGTGATAGGACACTGCGCTAGGTCGGACCAGACCATGCAGTGCGTTGATACGATAGTCCTGCCAACGGTCAAAGGGGGCGACGCAATTGCGGACTGCTTCATCGTTCTTTTTGTTCTATTGGTATTGCAAACAGACCACGATGACGACAAAACTGCGTACTTCTGTATACATCTCATTATTGTGCTTCTGGTCTAATAGTCTTGTAGAACAGATAAGGGGGACGTCAAACACTAAGGACGTTTTCTCTATATTATTTGCCAATTGTAAGTATTGATTTTGCATTTAAATCATTCCGTACTCCTACTCTCAGTTGTGCTTAGTGTCTTAAGGTTTTACAAAACGGACAAAGAAGAAATAAAAACTGCGGAGGTTTTCTATATATATTATCCTTTGCGGCATTCCCTTTGGTAAGTATTGTTTTTCTATTTAAGTCATTAAGGATTCTCCTATTTTAATGTGTAGATTGCCTATGTGTAGATGGATAATGTGGGCTCTGGCACTATAGTAAATGTTATTATGCCTACTAATGGTTAAATAAGTAAGTAAATCGAAATCGTACATTAACATTTCATGCAGTGAAGATGTGACGTACTCATGTACAGACATAATGGAGACGAATATGCTAATTCTAATAAAACTTCATACTGCGAGCGCTAAAACGACGGTACTGTTTTGGATTGGTATTATATTTGGCTTTTGGATGGGTGATATAATAAGTGTCACTAATGCCGACCAAATGCCTGTTATCTTCTCAGTGTTTGTTTGTTTGTTTATTTCATTTAACGTCTATTCACCGAAGTGATTTTAGACAAGAAAATAAAAGGAAGGTGGGGGAAAAGGATATGCGCTACATGGATGGGGGAAAGGAAATAACATTTAAACAAAATGGTACAGTAACATAACATGAAATAAAATTAAATAAAAATTAAGTATTCAAACAATATTTTAAAACTCTTAAAAAATAAATAAAATAAAATAAAATAAAATTACTATGGAACATGTCAAACTTGCGAAATGTTCATGTACAGAAAAGTCAATTTTGTGAGATTGTCATATACGAAGTAATCAGAATAAACTTGCAATTTTTATAACAAATGTCCTACAGGACTATAAATTATAGATTTAGCGATGGTTATCCAATATTTACTATTTTTATTTTGAACATTATGAATGTTCTGTGGAATATATTATGTTATTACACTGCAGTCATGAATGTTATGATTTATAGTTAAATTTTCATTGCAAATGCAAACAATATCCTTGCAATATTTTGTCCTCCAAGAATTTAAAGCAAGACGATGTGCTAAAGAGGTTATTGTTCGAGGATACTGTGAATTATCACTATATATTATTTTTAAAGGAAAATTATTTTTTTTTATTTTCTATTATACTATAAATTTCTTTTGTTGAAAAGGGGATGTCAATATGGCTAACGTTGTGTTGATTTTTCGCCCCTTCTTTTGCTTTCCTGTGTGCCCAATCATTATTATCTAAACCACAATGAGATGGTATCCAACAAAAATGAACATTTGTGCCATTGATAATTAAGCAATGTATAAGATATTTTATTTCATATATAATATCACCGCTGCTTTTATAAATATTAGAAGTCCAAACTCTGAAGAACAGATTTGGAGTCTACACATAATAAGATATTAAAAAAGGTCTTTTGTTGACTCAAAATTGTATGTAATGCCATAAGAATTGCGGTAAGTTCTGCAGTATAAATTGAACGATCTTTACCTAAATACAAGGATTCACTAATTTTTAAAGCAGGTATAACATAACCAGCCCCGGTTTGGCCTGTATCTAAAACAGAACCATCAGTATAAATTTGCAAATAAGAATAATATTTTTTATCTATATGTTCATAAGCTTCTGTTGCTAACAATAATCCATTTTCTTTTTTCCGTATAGCAGTATATTCAAAATCAAAGTTTGCTCGCTTAAATTCCCAGATTGGTATAGTCATTTGTGGTATTTTATTTTAGAGATTGATTTAGGAAATAAATTTGACCCCTGTAAAAGTTCATTTGTATAAGTTGCTATTGTTTGTAAATAACTGATACCCTGTGCTCTTTTTGGATAATCTAAATCAGATCTTACTTCTAGTTCTGTGTCAGTGAAATTTTCTACAGCAGAGGTTCTAACTATATATTTAGCGCATGATAATTTATTTTCTCCACTCATTTAATGGTAATACTCCAGCTGCTTTATAAGCATCGTCAGTTTTTGTATGTACTGGAATACCCATAACAATTTTAATTGCTTTACTGTCCGTACTCTGGAGTTGTTTCAGTAAATATTTTGGTGCCGAAAAATATACCTCTTGTCCATACGTTAATTTAGATCTGACAAGCATGCGCACAAGATGAATAAGAGTTTTAGTATCACGTCCCCATTTTGAAAGCTTAGAATCTTTATTAAATTTAAACTTTTAACGGCCTTTTCCAACAAATAATGTATATGTTTTTTTCAACTTAATTTAGATGTAAAATATACCCCGAGAAATTTTATTTCCTGTACATATTTCAATTCTTTGATACCAATATAAAATTTGGGCAAACATTTGGGGTTAATCCCATTATTAAACAAGATAATGTTTGTTTTATCTTCTGATAATTCCAATCCATTATCCCTCATGTAAATATCAATATTGTTCAGTTCATTTTGATATATCTTTGTGAATATGTTTTATTTCATATATAGAAGTTTTCCTTTTTAAAGATACATTTACCCATATTGCAATATCGTCAGCATATTGAACTAGATGAATTTTATTACTTACAAATTGAGGTAAGTCATTTAACAGAATAGTGAATAAAAGAGGTGAAATTATAGAGCCATGTTAATATTATATGTAGAAGAATAAGAGTGACCTACTTTGGCCATTATTTTTCTTCCATGCAAAAACCCTTTAATATATTGAAAAATATTTCCAGAAAGCCCTATATTTTTTAATTTGTATAAAAGTCGAGCATGCCAAACTCGATCATAAGCCTTTTTAACGTAACAAAAATGTAGCTAATATATTTTTCCTTCTAGCGAATTGTTTCTTAATGTGTGTTGTTAATTTCACTAAATGGTCTACTGTTGATCTGCCTTTTTTAAAACCATTCATCCTGAGTCTTCTCATTGTGGTATGACACGAATGCTAACAAACACGTCAACAATCTGTTGTATAAACAATCTACAATTAATATGGCCAACCATTCAAATGTATTTTCAGACACTGACATACATGTACATCTGGAACCCAGCATTTTCAAAAGTGTAATTTTCTAGAGTACGCTGGTTAAACGATCATCTGTGGTGCCCCAACGACCTTCGAGTTACGGGATAGGATAGGATAGGATAGGAATTTTCGAGAATGTGTACTATCTCGGGTTTATGCTTAAGAAGCAAAAATACAGTATGGGACGATTGGCCACAATATCAACTATCTGGAAGCTAAAATATAATCAAAAATCGGTTTAGCCAATTTTGAGCTTCAGAGCAAAAAGTGTTGTTGTTTTTTTAAAATGATGAATGTCAGCGACGTTGACCTTTAAGAAAGTACGAATTTGATTGACCTGTATATTAGCTCAGGTCGTCTGTCTGCTTTTGTTGTCGCTGTTTTAGAAAAGGCAAAAACAGTGTTTTGAACGAAAAGGTTACATTCGGAGCAGCGAACCGAGCAATTGACAAACTGGTTGACCAATGGACTGCCACTAAATTAGTGGACTTGAGTTCCATGTATAGTAAGTAGGCCCACACGAGACACGACACCAGACAGTAAAGAACGATAAACATCAGATCAGCAAGAGCAAACATTACACAATAGTTTGGGGGACCGTATGCCGCTCTTGGTGAACGTAAACCAACCGCGTATTAAATTGGAACGTGGGTTACTTCTTAATTGGAAGGTTGGTGGAGGTTCAAAACCTTTTTTTCCAATTAAGACAGGCGATTATGAAAATTGTAAGGAACTTGAAGCCGTAGGACAGTCGTTCTAGCAGGCGACGTTGTCCTATTATGCATGAAATACACCGATTCCATGTAAAAGCAGGTTAAGAGAAAAGTATTGTAATGACCGGTTTAGGTTTCAGCTGATACATCTCGTCGATGTAGCCTATATTCCAGGGAGTCTGAAACCAGAAATTATATTAAAAGAAGCTTGAAGACGAACAAATATTTTAGAGACTAGTTTAATTAGGGTAGTGACAGCAATAATCCAAGGTAGTGTCAGCAATAGTCCATACAAAGGAAAGCAAATGACACAAACAAGCTTAAACCACCCACCCACCAACCCACCCCTCACCCCATCAGATACAAAACAACAAAGTATGGTAAGGGTTCTTTACAGCTCAAAGAGCCGCTGGTATCGTCAGAGATACATAATGCAGATAGGGTATAACTGTGTATGCCACTAACTCACAGTCAGGGTCACAGTAGTATAGAGTTGCAGAAGAGTTGACGTACAGCATAGAAGGACAGCGTATAACTAAACATGATGGCCCTCGGGCTATACTCCATTATTGTCCATCCGTCCGTCCAGCCATTGGGTACAGCGCTCGCTTTGTGTGACTAATGATGATGAACATGATTTCTGACCCTCCTTTGCCCTCAAGACCAAAGAAACCCAGGCTAGCCAGATAATGGAAGCCGATGGCACTGATAAAAACAGACAGACAGACAGAGGCGACAGGGACACAAAGAGAGAGAGAAAATGTCGGCTAAAACATGTCAATCCAGAATGACGGCCTGGCGTGCCGATAATAGTTCCCAAATACTCAGTAAGTGCAGCAGTGCTCCTACTACCTCTTCGGACGACAGTATAAACCGAGGTCTTGTCTGTGCCCAATTGATGCATTCCGTATCGCACGGACGATGGCCCTGTCTCTCGTGTTGTAGATAGGAGAGTACCAGAGACATTAAAACACCCTGCCAGTACTGGGTACTATTCGCCATAGGTCCTCGGTCGTTCAGAACCTCCCAGCTGTTTGGGGAGTTACATGGCACGCATCCAGTGCAAGTTGGATTCGCGCATGTTTATGCGTGTGAGTATGTATCAGCGTGTACGTATGCAGCATATAATCAATATTAGGTGTTAGGACCCCCCCCCCCCCCAATTCTAAATGTTAGCTTTTAGTCACACGAACCGGAGTGTATAGGCGACTACTGGTCACATTATTCTGACACCAGCGAATCAGTTGGTGAATAAGGGGATAACTAATACGGCCACACGTTGGCCAATCCGGGTTTCGAACCAGGGACCTTTCGGTTTCTAGTAAACCGCTTTACCAACTGCGCTACTCATACTTCGGTTAGGACCATGGCGAGCCTCATGCTTATGAAGGTAAAAGAAAAGGAAAGTATTAGGTAGGCTATACACAATAGGTAGTCAGTGTGATTGGTCGATTCAGGGGCCATGATTTAATGAAGGAATGAGAGGTTGTGCGGGGGATGTTGGGAACTTTGGAACATTGTCCTTTTATTTCTGAACACATAATTAAACATTATACATATAAGCAAAAAGCTATTTGCCCATGGTGGGGTGGTTTTTTGATTGATTTTGATTGATTTATTGTTGCTTTAGGTCCAGCGGACTCTTCCGAGCCAAATCAGGACCGGACAACCCCCGATCCGCATAAAAGATCTGCTGAAACAACCCCAGTGGGAAAATTGAATGCCCTCCACCGGCCAGTCACTTTACAATAAAGACATCCCACGCGGGGGACGGCTGAGGGTTGACCTCAACTACGCGAACACCCCGGTTACAAAAACAAAATAGAATACAAACATCATTATAAATCATCAACCAAACACATACATATAAAATGCCCATAGTGCTAAATAGTACATTCATAGGAAGCCCTAGTGACCACCCGGCAGAAAGCGTCCAACACTCCCAAGCTGATCCAACAGACCTCATACACAAACAAGGAGTCTTGTCCAGGAAGAGTTTTCAAGAAAAAAGGTAGGTCATTGATCTAGCGAAGAAGAAGATAGTATAGCAGAGTGAAGGACAGAGCAAGAATAGGAAAGAGTAAATGAGGAAGACAGCGACAGTGGGAATTTAAAGCACTAAATTTCCATAAAGTGGGGATACTATTTATACTGAAAACCCCCGGCACTCCAACGGGGGAGGAAGGGGACGTTTTAGCCAAAGAGGAGGGCTGTGGGGGGAGGAGATAGAGGAGGAGGAGTAAGGGAAGGAGGAGGCGACGTACGAGCAGGTAGCAAAATAAGCGCCTTGAGCAGACAGATCGACAATGGCAGGCTGGACTAAAGAACAAAATAATAGTCTACGTAGTGACCGTGAGTCAGTCAAGACCTTCATCCATCCCACACTCCCCAAATATGTTTATACTGTGATATTTATACAAGTGTGTCTATGAGAGTCCGCAAGGAGGGATTGTATAAGGTAAAAAAAAAGGTAAAGGTAGTCCCATAGCCTGTGGCCGTAGGGGAGCATGATGTTGGAGATCACACTTATCTTGGGCCAGCGTAAGGAGGGTGATGCCCATCTCTCTCCCTCGCTGCTTTACCTTCCCCAGCCTAAAGAGAGTAGGTACTCATTCACAGTTGAGTCAACTGGGGGCGTTGTTATTTGTCGCTTCACGTTTTGCGGTCACCCATCCAAGTGCTAACCGCACTGGACGATGCTGAACTTGCGACACAGTAGCGAGTGCTCCAACCCCTGCGCTATCCGACACCCCAAGGGATTGTATGATTAGGCTAATTGCCTAAATTCTCCGTCCTTGTTGCACGTAGAAGGTCCCAAATAAAATATATGACTCGGAATCTGAATCCGAATCTGAAATCTCTCTCTCTCTCTCTCTCTCTCTCTCTCTCTCTCTCTCTCTCTCTCTCTCTCTCTCTCTCTCTCTCTCTCTCTCTCTCTCTCTCTGTGTGTGTCTTACTCTCTCTCATTTTTTTAAATTTGAAAAAAGGAGGTTACCGATTGACGCTGAGAAAGACCCTACGGAGAAGATTCACCTTCTGGCTTGCAAAAGAATCTTAAATGTAACTCTCAGAACACCAACCAAACAAGTTTATGGAGAGCTAGGAAGGTACCCTTTGACAATCACGTACAGTGTTATGGCCGTCAAGTTTTGGTTTAGACTGATCCATATGGATGAAGCCCGACTGCCAAGGCAGGCACACGAAATGTTAGTAACTGATCTGGACAGGAATGGCAAAACAAATTGGGTTTCGAAGGTGAAATCGCTATTGTATAAATCAGGGTTTGGGCATGTGTGGCTACATCAAGGAGTGAGTGACATTTCGAGTTTTCTGAAGGCTTTCAGGCAATGAATCGTAGATATGTATTTTCAGGAATGGAGTGCAGGTATAAATAGCAATGATCGTTTTACTGAATACAGAGTTAAAAAAAAAGGGGGTTTGCATTTCGAGATGTACCTAGATAGTATCCCAATTCAGGCGTTTAGAGACACACTGGTAAGAGTCAGTCTGGGCATCAGTTCGTTAAGAGTACATAAGAATAGATATGCCAAATCTGAACAACAACCGGCCAACAGCTGCCCGTATTGCCCTGGTGTATTGGACGATGAACTGCACCTGATGTAAGTCACAGTCAGCTACGCCCAGCTCTTGGGCACAACATTACACGTAGAACATTACAATCAAAGACAACACTTGGCTACTATGATGGCCACCAGTGATATTGGAAAGGTTCGTCAGCTTGCGTGGTTTCTGTACAAGTGCCTCCAGAAGCACGATCACCATTGTGGGTAGTGTGTGAACCTCAATTAGGACAGCTGGAATTGAGAGAAAGAGAGAGAGAGAGAGAGAGAGAGAGAGAGAGAGAGGGATGGAGAGAGCGAGGAAAACAAAATGAAACTTGAGAAAAGAGAGTGATGGCTGAAGAAAGAAAAAGATAATAGCTGATAATAAAGAGATGGAGAGAGAGAAAGAGAGGCGGAGGAGGAGGAGGAGGAGGAGGAGTAGGATGATGAGGAGGAGGAGGAGGAGGAGGAAATGAAGTGACAATAAATCAGACAGAGATGAGTGAACATACAGAAAAGGATAATAGGTGATAATAAGGAGAAGAGAGAGAGAGAGAGAGAGAGAGAGAGAGAGAGAGAGAGAGAGAGAGAGAGAATTGGCATGCCAATTGCTTAATTAATGAACGAGTAAAATATAATAATTACACATTAGCGATGATGCATGCAATGGGCAAGTTAAAGGATTATATGACGTTGGTATTTAAGAGCGAGAATATAAATGGAATAGGGTACGATGTGAATGAAGTCAGATTGCAATGCGCCCTTTCTTCACCTGCTTAAATGTGTCATTTGGATTTTCATTTCACGCTCCCTTGTTGATTGTCAACCATGAAGTGGGCCAAAGGCTATTGTTCAAAATTAAAGTGTCAAACGTGTATCTCTCTCTCATCAAGATGTGTAGGTCATTAATTCCGCACTTCAACTGTTAGTTCACACCGCGTAACAGAGACTGGCCGAGGGTCTGCTAAGCAGTGTGCTGTTATTTCACACAACGAAACTGAGCCAACTCCCCCTTATTCATTTCGGTCATAGGGATAAACGACCTGATTCCTGAACGTGTCAACCTTGTTGAACTTGTCCATGAACCGCGTCATCGCTGTCGTTTGAACTCTGCATGCAGCATAGCTTCCTGAAGGGTAAAGAGTTACAAGTCGGATGGGGATAAAAAGAAGGGTGGAGGGGGGGGGGGGGAAGAACTACTGAACGAGGTTTCAGCAAGTAACTAATTGTGGTTTCAATTGTGGCTCGCAATTAACTCTTATCTCGTCAACCCATTATCGGGACAGATCTCAGCACCATCTGCTCATAAATCTGCGGTCTGCTCAGTTTGTTGCGAAATGATTAATATTTTGTTAATGTGCTGTCGCTTCTGTGTGGAATGAGCAGGTAAACAGCGCCTGTATGTATAAATTATATAGGCCATTCTGCACGTCAATATAGGCTATATTATTATACACACAGAATAAATGAACGAATGCAAGACAATAAATATACGCTACAACACAACTCGTCACAATACATTATAATACGATATTACTATAATACAACAATGCAACACACATTACAGTACAATATAACACATTATAATACAAGTCAATACAATATAATACAATATGATACAACGTTTCATAACTTCAAAAATGGATTGATACAAACGTAGATCGCTTTAAACGTATTAGGCTACAATGAGGGCGAAGGGAGGCAGGGGAGATAAATAAAGTGAAGAACGCTATTTAGGACAAGACAATACTATACAATACACATGTTCGAGCTGGGCTCTTTCTCAAAAGCTAACAATCAAATTTTCAAACAGAACCCAAACAGGATGATGCTCCCTAATTCAAAACCCAAACAAAAATACTACAGTACAAAATACAGACTAAGACAAGGTTGTCAAAGAAAGTTCGTGTTCACTGAATATTCTCTGCAACGACACAACTTGAGGACATGTAACCCCCGTTGGGGTGCCTGGGGTTTCAGTATAAATAGTATCCCCACTTTCTGGAAATTTAGTGCTTTAAATTCCCACTGTCGCTGTCTTTCTCATTTGCTCTTTCTCATTCCTGCTCTTTTCTATCAATCTGCTATACTATCGTCTTCTTCGCTAGACCAGTCTCCTACCTTTTTTCTTGAAAACTCTTCCGTGACAAGACTCCTTGTTTGTGTATGAAGTCTGTTGGATCAGCTTGGGAATATTGGACGCTTTCTGCCAGGTGGTCACTAGGGCTTCCTATGATGTTATTATTTAGCAATGTAGGCATTTTATATGTATGTGTTTTGTTGATAATTTATAATGAAGTTTGTATCCTATTTTGTTTTTGTCAACGGGGGTTCGATAAGTTGGGGTGAAGCCTCAGCCGTCCCCTGCGTGGGATGTCTTTATTGTAAAGTGACTGGCTGGTGGAGAGCTTTCGGTTTTACCACTGGGGTTGTTTTAGCAGATCTTTTATGCGGATCGGGGGTTGTCCGGTCCTGATTTGGCTCGGAAGAGTCCGCTGGACCTAAAGCAATAATAATGTAATGTAATGAGGACATGTAGGTAAAACTAACCAAAGTTTCTTTTTGTATCGGTCAATACACTTCAACACCAAATGTCTCTGCATGTTTTCCTTTAATTGAGCACTGTATAATCCTTCCAGCGAGGGATAGACATCTCCCGCGTTAACCCAGTGTACATATCCTCTTATCAGTGTATCACTGTTACAATCACCTCATTAGTAGATATGAAATGGGTACAAATGAGAGATGTAAATTAATAAAGGGTAAACACATTCATGCAAGCCATTGTCACCAGAACTAATATCACATCTCATCAGTTCAGTGCATTCATGCAAGACTAACGCAGGTTTTAATATATAACTCTTACTATTTAGTATTTTTTATACACACATCGAGAGAGAAAACAAAGTGCTAAGAAAATAAAAATGAATGAATTACAAGTCTTATAGGACATACAAACTTCAACATCTTACAGGAGTTCTAAATAAATACATAAATAAAATATAAGTAAATAAATAATTCAATAAATAAATACAGAAAACACAATCCTTTAGTGTGCTCATGAATACTGACAAGGGGAATTGTGTGTAGTTTCCAACAACATACCAAAAATTAAAAATCAAAATTTGTTCAGAAATATAAATCAAATAGAATTAAAATACAATTCAAATTGAGTAATACTAAAATACTGATTAGACATTGATTTGTCCACATTACATATATTAATTATGGGGGAATCATAAAATCGCATCCAAACACTCACACACAAAGACACAATCACCAAAGCGAGAAATGCACAAATAAATAAATAAATAAAGAAAGAAAGAAAGAAAGAAAGAAACAAACAAACAAACAAACAAACAAACGGATATGAAGAAATTGCACAGCGCAATGAAGTGTTCGTCATTGTTTTGTTGGAAATTCTATCTATCTATCTATCCAATCCCGTAACTCAAAGGTCGTTGGGGCACCACAGATGATCGTTTAACCAGCGTACTCCATCTTATTCTGTTCTCAGCAACCCTCATGGCTTAGCTCAGTCCATTCTCGAATGTTGTCCTTCCACCTCTTTCTGTCTCCCTCTTCTTCTGCGTCCTTGCACCGTGCCTTGCAGGATGTTTTTTTGAAATTCAGACAAGGATTATTTAGATTGTTAGTGTGGTTGGTTATAGCTAAATTATCCAAGTGTTAGCCAAGCGTCAATCTCACAATTTTTGTTAGTAATGTAGCGCACGGATGTGTTCGTAGGCTACTACAGTTTGTGTCGACTTTTCGTGAAAGATAAAGCAGGGACCAGGTTTTCTGCAGTACAATAAAATACAGAGGATTGAACAGATTAAGTGAAAAGGCAATACAAATTAGATAAAGCAATTCCAACACTGTAAGACGTCTACACAATTAAGAAAAACGCCATTTAAACACTATATAAAAGAAAAGATCAATTAGGCAATACACTTGCACAGTCGGCAAGACTGAGGACGACCAGTCAAGTCCTGACCAGCTCAGGCAGAGTTGACTAGAGAGTCGTACGGTCTAAAAATTAATAGTAGATTATAATCACACGACACAGGAGCGTATAGGTGACTTTTAAAAAAGGTAAAGGTAGTCCCATTGCCCCTTGTGGCCGTAGAGGAGCGTGATGTCGGAGATCACACTTATCTTGGGCCAGCGTAATGAGGGTGATGCCCATCTCTCTCCCTCGCTGCTTTACCTTCCCCACCCTTAAGAGAGTAGGTGCTCAGTCACAGTTGAGTCAACTGGGGGCGTTGTTATTTGTCGCTTCACGTTTTGCGGTCACCCATCCAAGTGCTAACCGCACAGGACGGTGCTTAACTTGCGACACAGTAGCTAGTGCTCCAACCACTGCGCTATCCGACACCCTATAGGTGACTACTGGTCACATTATTCTGACATCAGTGAACAAGTTGATGGTAATGGGGAAAATCATATGGTCAAACGCTGGCCAATCCGAACCTTTGGGTTACTAGTAAGCCGCTCTACCAGTTGAGCTACCCGGCCCCACTGCGGTCATCGGCACCTCCATATCTTAAACTGAAACTGTTGACTTGTGAACAATTGCTGTTATGAAAACCTAAGCCTCTTGACTGAGCTCAGAATTAGCCAGTCCTTTTTGTGAGACTTTCCACTTCGCAGATTTCCGATCTGTCATTTAAGGTGAGTACTATAGCGATCGTAACAAAGAGGGTGGCGTTTGATGTGTAAAAACACTTTAAGCTTGCTCAAATCGACGTTAACCACATTTATTGTAAGTAACGCGATTGATAGTTTAGTTGTTGTTTTTTTTTTTTTTTAAAGTCCTAAATGGACAGAGATTGTCAACGATCGAGACAGTTGATGGTATAACCGCCTCCTTGTCTACTTGTTAAAAGCCGAGTTGATGATCAATAGTTTTTTTGAAAAGATTGTCTTGTAAGCAAATCCACGCAGAGCTGTTTCTCTAATTCCGCATTCTTGATTGTAAATGGAAAGTCTACCGCAAGGAAAGTTGATGATAGAAACCCCTTCATGCCTGCGGAGTTGGTCAGTAGTTTTTAGAAAAGATTGACTTGTAGACTTACGTAGATTTAAGGTCAGTTCTAATTGTGCATATATTTTGTGTGTTGTCTACGAGATAAATGTTGAGAGTACAAATAAAATAAATAAATAAAATTTAAAAAAAAATATAACAGCACCAAAACGCACACCAATAAACAAAAACTCCATATTCTATCTGGTATGGTATGGCCCCGTCACCAAAGCACCAGGCCTTGCAAAAGACCATCCTGCAAGGCACGGTGCAAGAAGGCAGAAGAAGAGGGAGACAGAAAAAGAGGTGGGAGGACAACATTCGAGAATGGACTGGCTTGACACTGAGTGAAGCCATGAGGGTTGCTGAGGACAGAGAAAGATGGAGTACGCTGGTTAAACGATCATCTGCGGTGCCCCAACGATTTTCAAGTTACGGGATAGGACAGGACAGGATAGGATAGGATAGGATAGGACAGGATAAGAGATTTATAAAAGGACACAGTTCAAAAGGGAACAACAACAAAAATAAATAACCAGAGTCGGTCAATTCTTGAGTAACGGATTTTGGGGGTGAATTTGTATATGTTCACAGATCAAGACCAGTAAGTAATGTGGACAATGAAACCCGTAACCTACACGCCTGAAATAACAACAAGGAGAAGCAAGAGCGGTCATTGACTATGAGCGTGGTAACAAGGGCAGTCTCCATGACTAGCGTCAAGGCGCAGATGAACGAAAGTATGATGGTGAAGTTGGAAAACGACCTGTTCACCGTGTGCGGAAACGCTACCGAGGACGGAACCCAGACCGCCGGCGCCTGCGACCGCAAGCGTCAGGGAATCGACCTGTCAACACCCATCATCATGATGTCGATGGGTGTGTTGGGGAATCTTCTGGCGTTGCTCGTTCTCTACACAGCAGACAGGCAGGTCAGTAGCCATACCTACAGTAATAGTGTTATATGACTATGTATTAAATAGTGTCCGCTGGCGAGTACAAAACGTTTTACTGTAAAGAACTAAACATTAATAGAGTGCACTACGATCTCAAAGGGGGGCAACTTTGTCTAACTTATACGTAGAACAGTGTTTAGTTCGTTTACCTGCACTGCCTTTTAGTTCCATCTGTTATGCATGCCTGTGATATTTACTTCTTCTTCTTCTTCTGCTTTTTTAAAATTCACAGAAACGTGTTTCTAGTAGTATTTTTATAAGCTTACTGTCATCGAAGCTATTATAATTATGTTTGTGTGCGTCATTTTTGCCATCCGAACATCTCTTTCACGGTACTTTGTGAAGAAAGGAAATATTGATGGACATCTCAAGCATTGTCACTAGTGTCCAAGCAATGGAAAACTCCCATGAAAGTATTAAATTTGAAACCGTTGGATGAACCTCTCGCTTCCAGCAAACGTATACCCATTTCAGTCGGCTTACCGTTCTAATCATTCCACTGACTTTTGTCCATAATGATTATCAGTGGCGTCTTGCTGCCAATAAATGTGTGAAACTTTCCCTTCAAGCTTTTCTCCCTCTCTAGGCTGCTTTTGACGCAATCGATCACGTCATCCTCCTCCAACGTACGCTCTTCTACGCTTTATTCATTATTTTTATTGTCACCTTTCTTGATCCTTCATTAATACATTTCAACAGTAATCGTAATCGTGATCGTGATGGAACATTAATGAATACATCGGAAACGTTATGCTGTAAATAAGGGCAATCGGAAGATGAACACTAACAGTGTTAGATTCTAACATGAGGGGAAAGACCCAACTATCATAGGCTAGTCTATGACGTAAAACAGAAAAAAACGAGTTTTCTAAAAAGCGTCATTTATGCATTGGGCACAGTAAATCTTCTTCAAAAATAGGTAGTTTCAAATAATACGATTTCTGGGGGACGATGGTTGGAGGGGTTGGGGAAGGTGTGTTTGTGTGTGTGTATGTGTGTGTGTGTGTGCGTGTGAGCGCGCGCGTGTGTGTGTGTGCACGCGCGCGCTCGAGTAAAACAACATTAATTTTAGTTTATTTTTTTATTATACAGACATCAGTGGTTAGACATATAAGCTTTATTACTTACGTTATATTATAAGTGAATTTAAAACACTCTTATCGTTCAACTGAGTGTGTTGGGGTGGGTGGGTGAGTGGGAGGGGGAAGGCCCGTAATATTGGAAATCCCCCCCCCCCCCCCCCCTTATAACCTTCATATAACCAGTTCCGGATTTCTCAACACCTGGAACGATTCTGAATTAAGCTTATAACGGGTTTCTGTCTGTTTGTCTTTTCTTTCTGTATGTTTTCCTTTCGTATCCTGTCTTTCTCCTTTCCCTGCATTACTGATCGTTCTTTTGTTGTTGTTGTTGTTGTTGTTGTGAGTAAAATTTACGTCCCCGGACACATTAAGCGTATAGGGGACGATATGATATGTGTATCGTACGGATATTTATCTAGATGTATAGATTTCTATTTTCCATGCATTACTGATCATACGGATATCTATCTAGATGTATAGATTTCTATGACGTGTAGCCTTATACACTAGCCTTTGCAAATCTGAACCCCCTCATCCCTCACCCCTCCTCCCTCCCTAGCCCTCCAAGACTAGAGGACTCTGCCCAACGCCATCTCATCTGTTCAGGTCCGAAGCAAAGCGTTCTTCCCTCTCTTGCTGACCATGGCGTACACAGACCTGGTGGGCCAGGCGGCTACAGGGGTAATAGCAGTCATCGTCTACGCCAACCAGCTTCACTGGGTCGGGGGTCGCCCGCTGTGCATTTACCACGGGTATGCCATGATCTTCTTCGCTGTGATTACTCCGCTCCTCGTCTGTTCCATGTCCGTGGAAAGACTGCTGGCCCTCAGGTAAAAGCTTCACGTTTTATCCATTAGATGGTTTAAACAAATGTTTTATACAGCGAGCTTATATAAGCCCACCCTGTATAAGGCTCCCCCCCCCCCAACAACAACAACAACTAAAAAGTCTGTTTACGGTATCCCGACCGGCCCAAAAGGTTTGTCCCGACACTAAACTTTTATTGGAGATCGTCCGCAAAAAAAAAAAAAAAAAAAAAAAATTAAGCCAAAAAATATCGGGTGGAAAAGGTTTAAAAAAAAAGAAAGAAAGAAAGAAAAGAAACCGACCCTATTTTTTGCCACTATTTTGTGCCCCTATGTTACCGTTAACGGACACAATTTTTGTTGGTCTAAATTAAATCTCATATAATAATTTAAGTGACAGGCAACGAAGAATGACAATTGTATATAATTGTCGGCTAATTAGATAAAGAGATGTTGATAAGATCTGGTATTTTTTTCAAGTTGGTTTATTGTCATATGCCGCCTACTACTACTACTACTACTATTGCTACTACTACTACTACTACTACTACTACTACTACTACTACTACTACTACTACTACTACTACTGCTACTACTACTACTACTACTACTACTACTACTACTACTACTACTACTGCATGAGCATTAAAGCTTAACGTCTACATCCACTATTGGCGATGTGGCAGAAGAGGGATAACCATCCCAGAGAAGAGGGGGTAAGGTCCTATCTCAACACTGAACCACCAGAGCAATCATACTGTTACTGTGGACAGTTTGAACTGTCATCTTGTATCTCGCCCAGCACGGGATTCCAAGGCGGGTCATCGGGTGCGCCAGGCGAACAGCTCTCTACCACTGAGCTACCGCGGTGGGACCCCACTACCACCTCTGTTTGTGAGCCTAGCTATAAAACAATGTTTCCTATCCTGTCCTATCCCGTAACTCGAAGGTCGTTGGGGCACCACGGATGATCGTTTAACCAGCGTACTCCATATCTTTCTCTGTCCTCAGCAATTCTGATGGATTCGCTCAGTGTCAAGCCAGTCCATTCTCGAATGTTGTCTTCCCACCTCTTTTTCGGTCTCCCTCTTCTTCTGTCTCCTTGCACCTAGCCTTGCAGGATGGTCTTTGCAAGGCCTAATGCTCTGGTGATGTGGAATTAACATCGGAGTTTCCGTTTCCTGACCACTGTGAGCATGTCATCGTGTTATCCAATGGCTTATGTGATGGTCTGTCGGATTTTGTTGCTGGTGATGTGCTTGGTATAGGAAATACCCAGAAGTCTTCTGTAGTACCTCATCTCCATTCTTTGTATTCTTCGTTGTAGATCTGCTGTGAGTGTCCATGTTTCGCAGCGTATAGGAAGCTGGAGATGACAAGGTAGCCCAGAAGCCTTACCTTGGAATGTAGACTGATGGTCCTGTCTTTCCAAATGGGCTTCAACCTTGTCAGGGCAGTAGTTGTTTGTGCAATCCTGGAGAGGACTTCCTGTAGGGACTCATTATCGGATGCAATGGCTCCTAAATATTTGAAGCTATGCACTGTGTTAAGGGATTGGCTTTAGACTTTGATGTCCATGTTGATGCCATTGTTGTTGTTGTTCATCATTTTGCTCTTCTCTGCACTTATTTCCATTCCGTAGGCTCTGAAAGTGGTGTCAAGATGCAGGTCGGCAAAAGATCCAGTAAACATTTTTTTCTTAAAAAGAAGCAGAACAAGAAAATCAATGTTTCCCGGATCTTTTGCCGACATGCATCTTCCACTGCGGCGCTTACTGTTCAGCTTCGTCTAGCCGACCTGCTTTTTCCACTGCGGCGGTCTGCCGACCAACATTTTCTATTGCGGCGGTCCATAGGCTCGAGCTCACACCTGCTCAAGGAGAAGTTCAGATCCACAGACGCTGTAGCGTACGGTAACGAGGAGGACACACCGTCACGGCAATAAGGGGCCTCGCTGTTGGCGGTGACAGTACAGAAGTTGAAGCTGCTGCAGCGGCAGACTGTAGTAAATCCCGATACGACACTCCACTACAAACAACACTCTTCATGTTCTTACAAGTTCGGCTTCTCTGACTGTGCGGCGGTTGCGTTGCGTGGAAGGGCCCTCCTCGTTTGGCTCCCGTTCGTCCCGGTCTCCGGCCGCCCACTCCCTTTCTTTACTACTGGGCAACGTGGGGTTCCTTGTGGAGGGTGACGTCCTCCTGACAGCAGTTGCTTGCCTCGCCGCCATGGTTCCCTATACGTGCTGCCTTCCTTCTTTGTGGGTCACTGCATCGCGGCCGCATCTCTTCGGGCCTACGTCAAGCGATTTGAATTCCTTTCTACCCTGCGCGATTGCCTTTTCAACTTGCTTGAGCTTCGTCTTCATCCCTAGCAACGACCATTCATCACTGAAACGGACGAACACCAATACCAGCAGTATGGCATCTCATCACCACTTTTTCAACCAACTAGCAGACCTGTGCACACTCAAAATGCTCATCAGTAGCAAACAAACCAAATTTCAGTAGTTTTAAAAAAAAATTCAGTAGCAAGCTGTAACGACAGTTCAAGTAAAAAAAATCAGAATTTCGGAATTTTAATAGAATTTTAATAAGTAATCCGTATTCAGCTCATGAAAATCGGAGAAAATACGGAAAATCCGTAGATGTGCACAGGTCTGAACTAGACATAATATTCACGTCTTCCTCCCCCCTTACTCCCCCCCCACCCCCATACGGGTCAGTGTCCGGGAACATTAATCTAACGAACGACTAAAGTATCAGTTATGAGGGCAGTTACGATGGGCTTAACGTGGACCAGAACAAATCGTGTGAATCCCCCCCTCCCTCTCTTCCCCCCCCAAAAAAAAAAAAAAAAGAAAGTACTTTAACTCAATGTTCCCGGTGTGACATCCTCACAGTTCCTAGTATCTTAGCTGGGCTGGGAGCGAATGTGAGCATTCTGATTGGTCGACGCGTTACAAAATTCGACGCATGCGCACAGTGCTATCATAGTCTTCGTAAGGTTTAGGGTTAAAGTTTGGGTTAGAGTTAAGAGTTTAGGGTTAGGGTTTGGGTTAGGGTTAGGGTTATGACGCCTAAGAACTTTGTGAAAAAGCCGGCCCGACATGACCTGGCGCATGCGCAAATGCGCTCGGATAAACTAGGAGACCCGGAACTTGAAGGATGTGACACCGGAACGCTTGAGTTATTTTTCCGTTTTAGTACATAGTCATCCAGTGTCCCGATAACGTCAGCGTTTTCTTAGATCCAATCGATCGCTATTATGGGCCTTTACCCTATGACTGACGTGACAGGAGAACTACTGGTGTTTAAATGTCAACCGAGAGATCCCAACCTTTTAATAAGGTTTTGGGGCAGAGCAGCCGCAATGTAAAGTGGAAGATTCGCTGCTGCAGCACACCATAACTTTCTGAGGGCCGATCTAATAATAATAATAATAATTACTGTATTTATAATGCGCTTATCTCTTACGATCTTATCTTATGATCTCTTACTATTCAACATGGTTTCGGACGTCTGTCTCGATTGTAGATATTTGTTAGCCCTCCTGTCCAGACCGCTGTTTCTACTCCGGGAGCGTCTTCGATGGTCGCGGGGTCTGGTGAGACACCGGAAACGTGGCTCATGTGCCACCGCTAGAATTATCTCGACAGTCTCTGAAACGGTTGGAATAACGAACTAATCACACACCGGAGTGATGAAAGGAAATTAAGCGGTGGATAAGCGTGTTCAGCGTGCTTAATCATGCCAGTCTCTGAAACGGTCGAGACAGTGTACCCGGCAAAATGTCCTCTGGATAATTAATGGTGAATTTGATGTTTGAACGTCCATCTATCTATTCCAAACCGGCCTGTTATTGAATAACGAAAGTCTGTAACATCCACTAGAACGATAAAAAGGAATAAGTGTTTGGTAAGATGTGTTCAGCGTGATTAATCATGAACGATGGCTTTGATTGGGTGCTTCAGGTATTCCTACTTCTACCAGCGTAACTTTACCCCCAAAGTGGCCAGGGGGATCGTTCTGAGTGTGATGATTTTCGCAGTTGTCTTCTGTACCTTCCCCCTGCTAGGATTTGGCAGCTATGAGCTGCAGTTCCCGGGCTCATGGTGCTTTCTCAACTATCATAAGGTGTGTTGATGTAGTTGTCTGTATGAATGTAGTATCATCGTTGTTGTCCTTATCGTTGTTGTTGTTGGCATCATCATCATCATCATCATCATCATCATCATCATCATCATCATCATCATCATCATCATCATCATCATCATCATCATCATCATCATCATCAGTAATTGTCGCAGCTGCTTCATCTTCAGCAACAACAGAGCTTCTAGTATCAGCTTTGCCATTGTCATGTCATCCTCTTTCTCTCCTCCTCCTGCGCGTTAATACAGTTGAAGTATCATTATATTAGATATTAATCATCATTGCTTTTGATCGTCCTCCTTTTTTCTCCGATGTCGATCAGCCATTACACGTATTTCACGCATAGTCGTTATGGTCAAAGACAGAGAGAAATGCTGGTAATGCCCACGCCGGTTACACATAGTATGTACCGTAAGCTTAGACTGGTGTCTAATACTGAATTAGTATAGCATGCGATTTCCGTAGGCATTTACGGCTGAGTATAGATACAGTATTAACACAAGACTGTCAACACTGGAGCATTGATACTAAAGATATTGTCATGTTAGCTGGTCCCAATTTGCCTCCAAGCAAATGGTAACATTATATAATCCCACGGTGGTTCTTCAATCAATAGCAATCACTGCCCTCAGCATCATCGTCGCCATTGCCACAGCATCGCAGTGACGCCTGTTGGAAGTTCCATACCGCTGCTGCAGACCTTGGGAGTACTGCTATTAGCATAATGGCAGTCATGATACGATTTAAAATTTAAAAAAAAACACCACAACACGTAATTGGCATAATACCAAAATCACCATCGCCATTGCTATTGCCACATATAGTAGCAAGAATTTTACATTGTAAAATACTTGATAGTGGTAAAGCTGTTTAAAATTCAATACGTTACTTGTAGGTCTGGAAGAACCCGCGCACATGTTATCCATGATATTGTAATATGATTCTGAAATATCTTTACTATAATATTGTCTTTCCCAGACTGACACCTACACCAGAGACAGGGTCGAATCAGAAAAGAGGTGGAGTAGTTTCGGGGCTTCCCTTACTGAGTCAGAAATTTTCTTTACATTCGTCTTCTTTAGCCCGTGCAACGTTATGTCTTTCTGTTATCCATTGACACATGTTAGTATTGATCATTGTTACAGAGTTATAAGTTACATGCAACAAACTGAATAACAGTCATTCTTGAATGCATATATTGCAACCAGGCGTTTTCAGTATAAAATGTATTATTTGAATATATTGTGCTATAAAGACAATAATCGAAATCAAAATCCAAAATAATTTAAAGTGGTGAATGTATATCTATATATCTATATCTATCTATATATATATATATATATATCTCTCTCTCTCTCTCTCTCTCTCTCTCTCTCTCTCTCTCTCTCTCTCTCTCTCTCTATATATATATATATATATATATATATATATATATATATAATACAAAGTCAGTATTTACAAGATCTATGAATGTTACAAAAATGCATGATAGTTCCTTTTGAGTGTGAGGTTGTGAGAGATCTAAAATGAAGCTGTTGTTGTTGTTTTTGTTGTGGTTGTTGTTGTTTTGTAAGGACCTTTAAAGGATGACTGATTAGACCACATTGAAAAATTTCTTTCAGGAGAGCGTTAGCGACATAGTGTACGCCTCCGTCTTCTCCATACTCAACATCGCCACCATCGCCATCATCATCGGCTGCAACACTTCCGTCGTCTGGACCCTGCTGAAGCTGAGACGCACGCGCTACAACATGCGGACCTCACCGTCTGCAGAACTCGTACTACATGTCAGACCCAGGCCAAGGTCGGCCCTCAAGCTGGAGATGGAGACCCAGATGGTGTGGTTCCTGTTTGCCATCACCATCGTCTTTAGCTGCCTCTGGCTCCCTATCAATGTAAGCATTGTGTGTACTGTCGTTCGCGATATCAACCTTGCTCTGAAGCGTTGCTGTCATAATCATACGAAATCTGCTTCGTTTAATCGTTCTGTCTTGTGCCGCGCCTCGTTGTCTCGATGTTTGTCTTCTCTCTCTCTCTCTCTCTCTCTCTCTCTCTCTCTCTCTCTCTCTCTCTCTCTCTCTCTCTCTCTCTCTCTCTCTCTCTCTCTCTCTCTCTCTCTCTCTCTCCCCCTGTCTCTCCCTATCTCTCTCTCTCTCTCTCTCTCTCTCTCTCTCTCTCTCTCTCTCTCTCTCTCTCTCCCCCCTTTTATTTATTTTATTATTTATTTATTTATTTATTTATTTATTTTATTTGTTTAAACAATTTTATTAAGGACTAGCTGTAAGACAGGTCCATAGGACCTAATGCTATTATCCAATTAAAGGTTTCGACTTCGACTTCCCTCCCTCTCTCTCTCTCTCTCTCTCTCTCTCTCTCTCTGTCTGTCTGTCTCTCCCTGTCTTTCTCTTTCTCTCTCTCATCCCTGTCTGTCTCTCGTTCTCTCTCTCTGTCTGTCTGAGAAGAATAAATCAGCATGACGATGTTTTTACTGTTGTTCTGGTTGCTGTTGAAGATGATGGTGATGGTGCTGCTGATATATTTATTTGTGGCAATATGCCTAAAGGGAGACTAGTAAGGGTGTGGTAGGGTGGGGTGGGTGAAGGGTAAAGCAGAAGTAAGGAACAAACCAACCAACGAAAAGGATTGTAGTATTAGCAGCCCATTTGTCTCTGTCCAATTGTTTTTGTCGGTTTTCTATGCCGAAGGTCGCGGGTTCGATTCCCGCAAGGGGCGAACTTTTATGACTTAGGTACTGAGGTCGCGGAAGGTTTTCTCAGGGTACTCCGGTTTCCTCCCTCCCTTCAAAAATGGTATTGGATGCAGTCGATGTAAAATTCCACAAATAGAAATTCGAGTTTCTCTCCGTCTTCTAATAGCGATCTCCCTGCCTTTACCCCACATGTTTGAGTGATAGATGTGTATTAGTTGTGTGTGTGAGAGAGTGCGTGAAACATATGAGCGTGTATGTTGGTACAGATCGCCGCGCTTTGAGCCTGATTGTCATTTGGGGGAAAACGCGTATACATGTAAATCATCCATTATTATTTTTTTGATTTTTCCAGTATTATTATTATTATTATTATTATTATTATTATTATTATTATTATTATCATCATCATCATCATCATCATCATCATCATCATCATCATCATCATCATCATCATCATCATCATCATCATTATTATTATCATCATCATCATCATCATCATCATCATCATCATCATCATCATCATCATCATCATCATCATCATCATCATGAGGTAATGCGCATGGCTACCAGCGCTTTAAAGATACGGTTGAAAGTACCGCTGAGTAGCGCTTCAGGATAGTATCCTAACATCCTCAAGATAATAACTTGAGTCCGCTATGAGCGGACGAGGCTACCT
Organism: Oncomelania hupensis; assembly: GCA_036898135.1. Lineage (NCBI taxonomy): Eukaryota > Metazoa > Mollusca > Gastropoda > Littorinimorpha > Pomatiopsidae > Oncomelania > Oncomelania hupensis. The sequence continues at coordinate 15,433,302 of CM072516.1, forward strand.
GCGAAATCACGGGAAAAGCGCAATTTCACTGCAGTGAACTCATGAAAATAGAAAAATGTAAGTTTCGTCTCCTCTAGGGGACGAATAAGGTCAAACTGTATTAGTTTCTAGGTCAACTGTCTTTTACGAACCGTTTGACAATGTTTTTGAACCGTTTGTTGACGCCGGATAGTGTCCTCACTTGGTTTAATGCAATTTAAGAATCCAACAAGGCAATTGGGTTTTTGAGACGGAAAGAGCGGAATGTTGTAGAGCAACATTCTGTATAATATATTTACAGTGAAATCGAGCTTTTTCCGTCACTATTCACACTTTTCTGCTATCCTATGCACCAACGGGAATCCCCTCAATGAAACATACTTCCGGTTTCTTTCTCCGCGTGGTTTAGTGAGTTATTTCCAAATATTCAAGAATAATAACATGTGTCACTGGCCACCAGTATCGTACCCTCACATTTTTTTTTTGCTGCAGTTTATTATTCCTTTCTATCGCCAGTGGCGCGCCTAAACCCTACCTACCTAACATTATTTGTGAATTTTTGAAAAATATTCGGAAAAACATGCTGGCTCGAACCCACACCTGTCAGGCGCCATTGGTTTCTGGCTTGTGGACAAGTCAAGTTAGTCCCGCCTTAGCCCACTTGGCCACAATGCTCGCCTAACATAGTCAACTACTTCGTGTTTTGTGAAGGTTGCGACGGCGAAGCTATGGAAAACTACGAGAGTCTTCAGGTCCTGTTTCACTTTCTGTCGATGATCGACGCACCTCCGAAGTCGCCACAAATACAGGCCTCTACGATTGTTTTTTGCATCCTTTCACTGAGCATGTACTTCCTCCACCGTTTTTATACTTATCCCACTCGTTTTCTGGCTCTAACAATCGTCGTTTTCGGCAATTTGCCATATTTAAAAGTCACGCATCAAGCTTTGATAAAAGCAAAACAAGCTAGACCGGAACTTGGTTTCATTCTAACCTCGTTTTAATTTATAATGGCGATACCCACGAGTTTTTATGAGAGGTGCCGGAAAGTTGTGAATAGCGCTTGAAGCGGGTAGTATGCGTATCTTGGCGATATTACGATCTATCCTGTTCACGCTACGCAGCGAAGATTAGAGGTGTATCTTGAGTGCGCTGGTACCTTGGTGCAATGGGTGTCATCATCATCATCATCATCATCATCATCATCATCATCATCATCATCATCATCATCATCATCATCATCATCATCATCATCATCATTATCATCATCATCATCATTATAATAATAATAATAATAATAATAATAATAATAATAATAATAATAATAATAATAATAATAATAATTATTATTATTATTATTATTATTATTATTATTAATTATTTCGTTGTTAGTTACTGTGCCTTTAATCCTTTAATGCGTTGTAATGCGTTTTTATCAGTTAGTCATTCAGAGAACCCCCAATGTGAAGTGATCATTGACATGACTACCCTTGATTTGGTCAGCTATAGAGTGTCGTCCATTGGCGTAACGGTAGGAGGTGGAAGCGGGAGTGTGGTGGGGATGGGGGTGGGGGTGAAACACTGGGTTAAAGATGCGAAGAACTCCTGCTCCTCTGTTGCGCCCGTTTGGATACCGTCCCATGTAGGAATAAATAATTAGATTTATGAATAAAATATTCTTTTATAGCTCTTCTCAAGCTCAAAGGTCAGCATTAGTACCATTAGTAATAATATTAATAATGCCGGATGCTGTCATGCGCCTTTTCTTCAATCAAACACAAAGCACGGCGGGCTGAAGAGATGAATACGGAGGGTAAATGGAGGAGAGGGGGGGGGGGAGGTGAGGGTCCCTCGGTGACCTGAATAGTCTTGTAGTCTGTCACATAAGTTCATCATCATCATCATCATCATCATCATCACCGTCGTCGGCGCCGTCGTCATCTTCGTCATCAACATCATCATCATTGTCGTCGTCATCATCATCATCATTATGTTCATCATCATCGTCGTCATCGTCATCGTCGTCGTTCTCGTCATCGTCATCATCATACAGTACTGGATGCTATGTACGCGCTTTTCTCCAAATCATCAATCAGACTCAAAGAGTGGCGATCTGTACCAACATACACGCTCACAGGTCTCACACATTCTCATACGCACAAACACACATCTATCACTCAAACATAATGGTGTAAAGGCAGGGAAATTGCTGTTAGAAGATAGAGAGGAAGTCCAATTTATAAGTTTGAAATTTTGGATTGACTGCATTCAATACTATTGTTGAAGGGAGGTAGGAAACCGGATTACCTGGAGGAAACCCTCGCTGGCCCAAATAGTCTCGTACCTAAGTCAAAGAGGTTTTATACTATAGTATATAGGCTCCTTGCCTAAGTCACATCAGTTCCCTTGCAGGAATCGAACCCGCGACCTTCGGCATAAAAAACCGACGACTAACCCACTGCGCCACGAGGTTATCATCACCATCATCTTCGTCGTCATCGTCGTCGAAATCATCATCATCAAGTTATCATCATCATCATCATCATCATCATCATCATCATCATCATCATCATCAGCATCAGCATCATCATCATCAGCATCAATTTATCATCATCATCATCAAGTTATTATCGTCATCATCATCATCATCATCATCATCATCATCATCATCATCATCATCATCATCAGAAAACAAAACTGTAGCACCAGAGTCAGTAGGCTAAGCAACAACAACAACTACAACAACAAAATAAATAAAAGACATCGCTCATCTACTGTAAACGTGTTCTGCGTACATGTGCACACATTGACGAAATATTAATATGACAGACTAAAACCCACGAATCTGAGCAAGCCGTGCTTCGGTGCTAAAAACCACACGTTTTAACTTGCCTACCCGGTTGACAACCTAGCCCAAGTCAGCACGAATCTGAGCAAACCGTGCTTCGGTGCTGAAAACCACAAGTTTTAACTTGCCTACCCGGGTGACAACTCTGCCCAAGACAGCACGAATCTGAGCAAGCCGTGCTTCGGTGCTGAAAACCACACGTTTTAACTTGCCTACCCGGTTGACAACTCTGCCCAAGTCAGCAGCCCCTCAGAACGCTCACTAACCGTAAACATTCACACACAGTGAAACTGAAAATTGATAATAGGGATCTTTCGAAAGCGGGTGAAAGTGAATGTGAATCGGGACTACTTATTGTTGTGACGTCAGCAATTTATGTGACGCTTTAACTTCCCGTGGTGAAAGGTCACGAAGTCTGCCTACCACAAGGAATAAAACTTCGTGGAAAACCTGATTTCCACGAACTAATGTTAGTGAGTACATTTTGGTTATTAAATCGTTTGTAAAATGTCCAAAAATGATTTGAATATGTATATGGTACATTACTCAACCATTTTAGAAGGAATAATGGGGATCTAAACTCGGTCTCAGACTTAAAACGTATTTTCAAACGAGCTACTGAAAAGCCGTCATGGCTGTCTAGAATCTATCTATTTTGTATCACCAATCAGCAGTCCAAAAACTGTTTTATGTGACAAAAATGAAACTCGAAGCTAGAATGTAAAATATCTTCAATGTTAGAGCACTAATCCATCTTTAAAGTTCAACCTAATCGTTACATTCGTGTCAAATCATGATTTGTTAGAAGAAGCCTTACGTAGGCATAATAGTGCTCTGCCTCTGGGCCTGCCCTGTGTGTGCTCAATAAAATCACAACGAAACTAGGTGCTGGAATCGAAAGCGCACAGAAACACGTTCGTTTCGTTTCGTAACGCGGCGTAAGAATCTCCCGGCGTGCCTCTCGTTGGACGAAACGAACACACAATCACTTTCACTTTTACCCGTTCCGAAAGACCCCTAATAAATGGGGTTCGATCCAGCGAGAAATGTATTGTCAGCAATGAAAAATTACAGGGCTGAGTGAGAGGAAACGTCGTCCACCGAGCTGATAAGCTGCAACTTTCGGTCGTCCGCAGTTTTTGTTAAGGTTTTAATTTTATTTAATTTTTTGTTTGTTTTCGACTTGTCTTTTTTAACTTTGTTTTTGGCGAAACGGACAAGTGTTTTCACACTCTTCCCTCCCCCCCTTCCCATTTCTCCCGCCACAACCTATCCCTCGCATTGCCAGTATTCATTGTGGGTTGAAGTCAAGTAGTAAATAAATGATTAGGCGCAAAAACATTTTTCTAAAAAGCATGACCGCAGTTCCGCTAATCGATATATTCCAGTTGGTTGCATTATATAACACAGCTGCCCTTGCTAAATAACGCCTGTCTGGCACAAGAGAACACTATTTTTGGAAAATAATTGCTTCTATAGCAATAAAAGGAGATTTATAGGAATGAAATACACTAAAAGTCCGTGGTTCATTCTTGGATGGCGCGGAAGATGTGGGCAACTTTGATTGATCGTTTGAGCGCGGTGGAATTAGAGTCAGTTCTATAACAATCTCTATGTAATTCTGTCTTTCTTGGTTTGTATTTATATTTGTTTGACTGTTTGTATAGGTGTTTGTTTGTCTGTCTGTTTTGTGTTTGTGTGCGTGTGTGTGTGTGTGTATTGGGGTTAGCTTTCACTTGTTTTGCACCCGAAACCTTAGTTGCCCTCACCCAACGCTGCCCTTCTTGATGCTAAACGCGAACGTCAAGGTTTACCGATGTCTGATTGATATGCCGTACATATAGTTCACCTTTAAGGGCAAAGTGTATTAAGACAACACAAGCAGGCATTTAACACAACCACACCGATAACACTATCGGTATCTAATCAGAGCTCCTGTCTGCCCATAATTCACACACATGGTCATAACTTCGACCAGATGCTCTCAGATAAAGCTGTACATAAACCAGGCCTGACTCTAAACTAATAACGCGTAAGTGCTGGGATTGGTCTAGATTCTGTCCCTGAAAAGTTGTAGGTCGATGGTGAATTAATTGTTCGGCGGCAGGGAGTGGGAGTGAATGATGGTTGTGTGAAAGTGAATGAGAAGTATGTTTTCTAAAAATAATATTTTTAGAAATTAATAAAATAACATTATTGACACAACTTTGACTATAATATTTTTTTTTAAAATTATTAAAATAACATTATTGCAGGAGTGAGATTTAGCGGTCGCCCGAGGCGACTTAAAACTGGCTCGGGCGACCTCACTTTATAATTGAGCCAGCCCGCCTGGCGACCTTTAAAAAAAAAAAATTACTTGCAGACTTTTAGAAGTTCGGTCCGAAGCGAGAGCGTTTTTAGGTCACTGTTCGTCTGCTACGAGTATGAAGCATTCGCGAGCGTTATTTCCCTTTGCCTACTTCCCTTTCGCGTCAAGCACGCTGTCTGCTTTGTTTTTGAAAAAGACAAACTCGCAACAAATTACGTGTATTGTCAGAATTTGTGTTTTATATGTGAACGATTGTCGGGCTGCCTAAAAACCATGCGGGCTACCTCACTTTACTTACTAGCTAGCCCGGCGGGCTAGTTAGTCTCCTGGGTTAAATCTCACCCCTGTATTGACGCAACTTTGACGTAGTTCTCCCTGGGGATGCCTTGACATGACGTCCACGCATTTTTCCCATTCAGGTTAGGATCCATTTGAAACTTTCCCCATTTCTATCGCTTTTGTCTTGCTTGATATCTAGAACTGCAGATAAGCATCGAGGGGAAAATCGTCATTGGCTTTTATGGATATTGCGATATCACATTGCACAAACCTGTATTTCTCCTACCTCAACGTTTTTCTCCTTGCTGTCTTTCGGATTGTCAAATTTTAATGTGAGTCTGAGGATAAAATGAGGTGAGCCACGATGATAAGCATTTTAAACTTTTTTTTTGGGTGTTGAAACGTTATATTTTGAACGTCTATAGTTCGTTGATGACCTCGACATGTGTGTCAGCGTTGAATTAGAAATTGATCGATCGGCCCACCCAGACTCAACTGAACTGTTGACGACAGTGCGACAATAATTATATTGCCCTTTAGGCTGCTGGAGTGAGAGTCTGAAGCCTGTTTCGGACAGTATCTTGAGCAAATGAGTAAAGCAAAAAATATATATGTCGTAACGAAATCATAAAATTGCCGAATCCGTGAAATCAGCAGCTGAGTTGCCGATTTCGTGAAATTGGCAATCGCTTGCCGAAAACGCGAATTCGGCAGGCAATTGCCGAAATATCGTAAAAATGCTTTTTAAAGTTGACGAATTCGTGAAATAGGCAACCGATTTTACGAAAACGGATATATTTTGGACTTCAAGACCAACTGAAGAGTGAATGTCTTTCAGTGGAATTTGTATTCAACGTGAAGATCAATGGTGCACGTGAAAGTCATTGCCCACAGAGAACAGTTCACTTTCAGGCGAGTCTGCACAGCTTACGATCAAATATTGGGTCTACGGTCGGTAAGCACATATCCCACAATTATCGCACTGTGAACTTAAGGCAAAGAACTCGGTAGTCAGTTGTCACAATAAAAGTAGATCTGACACCAAGTGGATACTTGTAAAGACACGAACAGATAACATCCATTAGATAATTATTTTTATGTCAGACATTGTAATACTTTTACAACATCGATCGTTCATTGTTGCCGAAATCGGCAAAAAACGTCAATTTCATGAGACCGACATCAATTTTCGACTTTGATAAGCTTTTCACTAATTTGGCAACAGCCTGCCGAATTCGCCTTTTCGGCAAGCGATTGCTAATTTCAACAAATCGGCAGTTCAGCTGCCAATTTCACGAATTCGTTACGACATATGTATTGCACTCTTTGTACACCTTTGAGTGCAAAATGGTTCCCTTTCTTGATGTTTTTCGCAACGTGGCTTGTTTTATTCCTTGCTCGTTGACGGCTGCTGTACGTTGCTAGCCATTATCAAACAATTTATTATAAATTTTGAAATTATTTCAAACCCATTTTCAAAGTCTTGGTCGGCTCTAGCAGTTGGGGTGTTTTCAATTTGCGACTGACTTCTTCCTAATGTGAACTTCTCAATTGTGTCCTTATGACTACCCATGTAGTCCATAACTATAGACTGCACTCACTCAGTGTGGTCTAAGCCTTCAAGGCCAAATTTCGTCATAAGAGTCCTTAGGAAGGGGCCAAAACACGTAAGGGGTAACAGGATTTTTGAAGGTTTTTGTACTAAATGAGTAAATTGGGGCTTTTTAAGCTCACGTAGTCAAGCACATGAAGTGAAAGTCAGCATGTCGCACTCATTGTCCACCTTTGAGAGCAGTATGATAAGCATTATATATATACAGCATACCTCTGTGAGCTGCAATAATCCGAATTATCCGGTCCTGATTTGGCTCGGAAGAGTCCGCTGGACCTAAAGCAACAATCAATCAATCAATCAATCAATCAATCCGAATTATAACTGAGTTTTGCTTCTTGGTTTTTGTGTGTGTGTCTGTCTTGCAATCAACCAGTGCCAAACCCGTTTCCAGGGATCGAACTGACATACTATTTCTTACGCAAGCAGAGAAAGGGATCATGCATCCTGGATCGCTTAGAAGGCCATCCATCATCTGTTTTTTTTTCTAAAATTCGCTTAAGCCGCGTCTGTGAGAAGAAGCAAAGTCTTTGGGGATTGCTCCAAAGCTGCAGCACAGCAAATGAATGTTTCACAGAAAATGTCAATTGTTTTGATAGATTGTTCTAGTGCTACAGATCTGCTAGAACGTAGATCTTTTCATAATGGGTCATTTGGGTAAAATAATTTTTAAAAATATCTTCTTCTTCTTCTTCTTCTTCTTCTTCTTCTTCTTCTTCTTCTTCTTCTTCTTCTTCTTCTTCTTCTTCTTCTTCTTCTTCTTCAAATAAATGTAATTTTTCTTGAGGCCTTTTCTAGAGTTACAGAAATATTTAAATAAGGATCACTTTAACATGAGCTAATCCTGAAGTTAATTGCAGGTGGATTTGTGGTTTACTTTCCACTCCCCACTACCACCAACATCATCATTCTCCTCCTCCTCCTCCTTATCATCATCATCATCATCATCATCATCATCATCATCATCATCATCATCATCATCATCATCATCATCATCATCATCATCACTCTTGTTGTTGTTGTAGTTGTTGTTCTTCTTTTTCTTCTTCTTCGTGTATGTGTGTGTGTGTGTGCGTGCGTGTAAGTTTGTGTGGGGAGGTGGGAGTGGGTTGGGGTAGTGGGGGACTAGCGAAGAAATGTACATTTCGACCTATTTCAGCGTCCTCTGTCTTACAAACTTGGTCAATATAGTGATCCCCTTCGCAGTAGGGTTAAGAAAGTAGGAGAACTGGGATTTTGTTATGTCTTGAACTCCGGCAGGATTTCGTTAATACCTGTAGACGATGTTACATCGCAAACTCTCAGAAGCCTGTTATTATACTCACTCAAAAAGCAGGACTCCTAATTTCAGCTAGATCAGCATTGTTTACTGGATTGGATATGTTTCCTTTTTATTTTTTGGGAGTGTGGTGGGAGTGGCTGCGGTGTGTGTTGGGGGGGGGGACAAAGATGATTCATTACCCCCAGTTTTAAACAAGCAAATTTAACAAGTGGGCATCACAAGCACGAAACAAGCAAATTTAACAAGTGGGCATCACAAGCACGAAACATTACACATCATATATAACATCGCCATTCACGCACATACACATTTTCAGACACCTCAGCAGTCAAACTATTACGAAATCAAATTATTGCGACACCAAAATGTGTTTGTGTGTGTGTAGAGGAGTAGGGGCGAGGGTGGAATAGGGGCTACAAACCTCTGCCAAAGTGAACTTCCGCCTGAATAGATCCTATAAGTCCTATCCTATCCTATCCTATCCTATCCTATCCTATCCTATCCCGTAACTCAAAGGTCGTTGGGGCACCACAGATGGTGGTTTAACCAGCGTACTCTATCTTTCTCTGTTCTCAGCAACCCTCATGGCTTCGTTCAGTGTCAAACCAGTCCATTCTCGAATGTTGTCTTCCCACCTCTTTTTCTGTTTCCCTCTTCTTCTGCCTCCTTGCACCGTGCCTTGCATGATGGTTTTTGCCTTCGTGATCTGCAAGAGCATCTGACATGATGCACTCTAGGAAGATGTTAAAGAGTGTTGGAGAGAGTAGGCATCCTTGATGCAGACCGATTGTTGTTCTGAACCAGTTCCCGATGGCGCTGTTGTGGAGGACTGCACTGGTAGCCTTGTCATACAGGCTTTTGATGACTTCAATAATTTTATGAGTGCCCACAGAGCTGCATGCCAGACTCGGTCAAACGCTTTCTTGAAGTCCACAAACACATGATAGATGTTGTTGGTGCTGTAGATATTTCTCGCAGATTATTCTGAGGTTGAAAATCAACCTCAGAATCCTATAAGTACTATCACTGAAATAAAAACCAGCCAGATTGTGGCTATTTTTAATTATTGGAAGTGCTCAGAACCAGTTCAACAATATGGAGAGAGGGTGCTAAAACAATTTTTTTTAAAAACACAAAAATACACTGTTCTGAGCAATTTTGAATCGGCCAGTTCCTTGAACGATATATAAGAACATTTCAACAACTCGCGAGCGATTCAGTCAGTTAGTCACTCAGACGAGACACTGTGCGGTTATTTCGGTCGTCTTCAGACTGGTCTGTCAGTTCCATGGTTATATGATGTGGCTGACAAGGGCTGAACGGTCTGCACAGTCTGAGCTTCTGCATTCACCACTCGTAGAGGTGTTGGACACATCTTCCGCCGACCTGCAAGTTCCACTGCGGCGGTCACATCTCAGCTCACACCTGCTTATAGAAGGCGTTCGGACCCCAGCTGCTACTGCTTCGGAATACCGGGGTGAGCATTCGCTTGGCGATAGAAAGGGGTCGCTGTTGGCTAGGAGTCCTCGGATAGCGGTTGCTACTGCGGATTGGGGAAATCCCGAGACGATATTCCACCTCAACCTTTAAACTTCGTTTTCTTATCCCTTGGGACCCCTTGGACTGAGTGCCGGCGGCGGATCGTCGTAATTCGCCGTGCCGCTTTGCTGCTGGTTGCTCTAATCCCTGGCTGCCTCGCCCTTTCACATCTAAAATGCGGCGCTGGCGTTCGCCTACTACACAACTACCTCGCAAGTCCTAAGGGTCCATCGCCAGGTCTTCTTTTAGTCTTCTCTGACCCGACCACTCTCCCCACCTTTAGTACTGCGCCTCTGCATCTACATATCGTTGCTGCCTCGTGCGCACATCTCCTTAGTCTACTACACCATTAGGCTTACATCTTATTGAACAAGTTAATCTTTAATAAATAATCTAAAGAGGAAGAAAGAACTCGCGAGCGAAGCAATGCAACACCTGCGCGTCGGTTTACTAATCTTGTTATTAAGGGTTGTCCTTTCGGCGCTTTGAACTGAATTTATTTATAGGAAAAAGCGCTATATAAATACTGTTGTTGTTGTTGTTGTTGTTGCTGTTAGTGTTTTTGTTGTTGTTGCTGTTATTTGTTGTTGTTGTTGTTGTTGTTGTTCTTCTTCTTCTTCTTCTTCTTCTTCTTCTTCTTCTACTAGTCTCTTACTCGGGTCACTTCAGGATTTAACCCAAGGTTTAATCTTATTTCTGCCCATTTTGGGGTGTAGAGGATACAAAACCGTGCGCTCATCAAACAGTTTCAGGAAATAACAGCAACATTAAGCTTACAATAATGTTTAATATAGTGCTCTTGTAACGTTAAGTAGGTCAAACTATAACATGTAAACACGACACTCCCCCACCCCTCGTCCCACTACTAACCTACTTTTAAAGATCGATAATTCATGAATAAGATGTAGATCCCAAGGAATAGTGGACCTATTTATTATTCATGAATAAGACATCGTCTATAAAAATAATGATGCATCTAAGGACTCGTCAGTTCTGAGGACCTCGCAGCTGCAAAGAAACAAAGCAAATGCGAAGTTTCATGGTCTGGAAAGGACCGGAATAATGTGGAGAATTGAATCTCCTTTCTCGGGGTTAGTAGGACTCCATACGCAGGCTAAACCAGATAAATCATTGTTGACTGAACTAGGTAGATAGTTCCAGACCGCCCATGCAGCGTTATCGCAAACAAGAATGACACAGTAATAGAATGTATTAGTGCGTTGGTCTGTCTTATATCTCTGTACCCAATCACCCCCGTTGGGGTGCCGGGGGTTTCAGTATAAATAGTATCCCCACTTTCTGGAAATTTAGTGATTTAAATTCCCACTGTCGCTGTCTTTCTCATTTGCTCTTTCTCATTCCTGCTCTGTTCTATCAATCTGCTATACTATCTTCTTCTTCGCTAGACCAGTCACCTACCTTTTTTCTTGAAAACTCTTCCGGGACCAGACATTTATGTATGAGGTCTGTTGGATCAGCTTGGGAATATTGGACGCTTTCTGCCAGGTGGTCACTAGGGCTTCCTATGATGTTATTATTTAGCAATGTATGCATTTTATATGTATGTGTTTTGTTGATAATTTATAATGATGTTTGTATTCTATTTTGTTTTTGTAAACAGGGGTTCGATAAATTAGAGTACAGCCTCAACGTCCCCTGCGTGGGATGTCTTTATTGTAAAGTGACTGGCTGGTGGAGAGCTTTTAGTTTTACCACTAGGGTTGTTTCAGCAGATCTTTTATGCGGATCAGGGGTTGTCCGGTCCTGATTTGGCTCGGAAGAGTCCGCTGGACCTAAAGCAATAATCATGTAATGTAATGTACCCAATCAGTACACCACAATGACGATGAAATTAGAGCAAAGCACTGGACGAGTGCTACAATTAACGGCCCCAACAATAAAAACAAAAGAAGAAATAAAAGTGAAATGTTTGGTTAATAGCGCTTTACTGTAGTTCAATGAGCTGCGGAAGGTGCTGGCCGAAAACAAGACCTACCTCGAGCCGCTCGAGGTTGTCTCTTCCTGCTTTGAGGCTCAACGTCTAGCGTCACCAGACAACAGAGCGATCCTGAACGACCCAGAGGAGAATAATTATGTGATACCTAGTGTTTGCTAGGAAGGTTTATGTAGCCCATCTGGTACTCTCCAGTCTAGGACACGAGCCTCAGGATCTTTAAAGACCATGCGATGGCATGCACGCGTGCGCAGGCTAGACCCCGGTTAATACTTTTGTCCGATGGACATGGGCTGGTTGAGCAGTGTCATGTTATCGCTGCTCTAAATTGTGATACGAATTGCTTTCGCTGCGTTTGGCCATCTCTGTCTCCCTCCCTCCATTTCTCCCCCTCCCTCTCTGTCTCTGTCTTGCGTCCCCTATATGCCTACGTGTTTGGGGACGTAAATCTACAACTAACTCTGTCTTAGTCTCTCTCTGTCCCTCTCTGTCTCTCTCTCTGTCTCTTTCTCTCTCTGTTCCTGTTCGCGTTACCTTCCTTTTTTTCCCACACTACAGCTGAACCATTCCGTTATTATCAAACAAAACAACACCCCCAAAAAAAAAAATCGCATCTCATCATTGATAAAGGACGCTATGCCACTGATTATTTTGTATACGACCCATAATTTTCCATTGACTCTAGCATCAGCAGTTCTTTAACTACCATGGTAATAACTTCAAGAGCGCATGAACGAAAATAAAATGAAAGGACGCACCTGATTGGTCAATGACGGGAAATAGAGCAGGATGTTTTACTTCCTCTTTCACGGTCAGACGCCGTGATTGCTTTGTTTTGGTGGCAATCTCTCCGAATTGTGCCGACGGTCTCCGTTTTTTCCATCTCTCACTCCTATGATCCACGATTTTTCACAAATCAATCGGAATGCGGACCTTTCGGAAGCGAGTGATTTTCGTTGTGAAAGTGATTCTGCACTACTTTCTGTCTGTTACGTCAGCAGTTTATGCTCTCATTAGTATGCAAAGGTGAAAGTACACGAAATATTTCTCAATGGCATCGTGGAAAAGGACTTTCCCATGAAGTAAGCTTTGTGGGTATATTTTGTTTATTACATCCAAAATGAGGTGATTTTGTAAAAGTGACCTTACTCAGCCATTTTAGATGCGAAAATGGGGATCTGCACTTGTTTTGAGACTTAGAACATAGTTTGAAGCGAGGCACGTGTTTGGTTCGCTGTGTTATTATGAAATCGACCGCAGTCGATTAAAATACTACTACTACAAATACTACTTCTACTACTACTACTACTACTACTACTACTACTACTACTACTACTACTACTACTACTACTACTACTAAACAAGCCTGCAGTGCTCGCGACCATTTCTGCCCCTGCTGTTGCTCCTTCTCTCTTATTTCAGTTTAAGTCTTATTTCATAGCGGCATCGTGCCGTTTCGGATTCTCCTCTGCATCCTGTCCTTCTTCTGCTTCTTTTTCACCACCACCACCACCATCAGCACCATCATCATCCTACGGCACAAAAAGGACATTGCTAATCTACTATAGACGGGTCTGTCTGTGTACACACTTGTTGTGTTATTAGCGTGGCAGAGGACTACAACCCACGATCATCATCATCATCATCATCATCATCATCATCATCATCATCATCATCATCATCATCATCATCATCTTCCTTCCTTCCTTCATTTTCTTCTTCGTCTTTCCTTTTTTTTCTTCCTTCCCAGTCTTCTTCTTCTTCATTGTAAAAGCCTACAGGGGATCAACGAGACAGGAATGGTACACCCGAAGGTCCCCTTATAGTAGGCTAGAGGATGTAAGAATACATTCCAATCTCGTTTTGAGAAACTAGATCTTAGATGCTCCGTCTGCTGTCTGTGTGTGGAGTGCTTCTCCTTGTCTATCCAATCACACCCCAGGGATGTCCGATAAAGCACAAATCTCCTTTTGTTGACGGTGTTCCGAAGCCAGGAATCTGAATGCCTGGGCGTTGGTGTCCGCTTCAAGCATTTCGCCCTCCTGGTACCGTACTCATGTTACTGCAGACCCTATCCTCTTCAAAAAATAAATCGATTCAGATCAACTGTACTACGAGCATTTATTCTATCTGATTGGATTGAGGAATCGTCTCCCTTCCGAGGTCCGCCAAAGGCGCACTCTCTCACCCAACCATCCAACTCCCATATTTTCCGTGACCTAATAAAAGCATCATTGTAACGCGTGGACTTGCGTTAAATTAAATATTTAGATACATAACTATAAATAAACTAATGAGATGTGTGTGTGCATGTGTTTATCTGACTCAGTTTAAGGATGCATGTTCTGTCTCTGTTTACTCTAGATTCGCATCCATCACTGCACACGTGCTTACAAACAAGGACAAAGACTACACAGTTATCTCTCTTTGCCTTTCTGTTTTACTATTTCTCATTCATACATATAATCACATTAAATCACACATTTCTTATTCAGAATACAAATACAAAGTTGCAACAAATAATCAGTGGCTTATAAGGAGGCCATGGTTTCTCTCTTCAGACGTCACTTGCCTCTACACCTTTTTATAAACATTCAATGTCGTTAGTGACACACTGAAAGTTCGTTGAAAATTCCTGGTCTCCCAACATTAAGCAAGTATGGTTTTACTCACTGTCCTCGCAGACATTCACTAGACGTGGAATACACAGCCGACGCTAGGAACAAATAGTTACCCTTGGGGAACACTGTAGGTGATCCCGTAGCTCAGGTCTGAAGACTTTCTTCGCCCACCGTTGCCGCACGTCTGCGTCAGTGATGGTTGGTCGAAGGAGAGATAGTCGGCGTTGATGGAGACCACATCCGGTTTTTTCAGACGGACGTCACAGGGTCATCTCCACCAGCCACACACCAGGAAAGTTGCTACTCCGAACCGGCCGCTGTATCCAAGATACAGCTAACATCCTTCGCTAGATTATTTCGTAGAAAAATCCCGATTTTGGAACTCCAAAGGACTTCGTTCTTCAACTAGCATGTAATCTCTCAATAAATTCAACTCACTCTAATAATTAATTTTAGACATGCGCACTCCTCACTTACGCTAGTGACGTCGTAACTTCTATTCATACAAAGATATATGAATTGCGTTTGTTACAATCATACCGGAGGGGGAAAAAAAATCCTTTCTGACCTGGTAAGCCTAGGTTAATATTTTGTCCTCACGCCCTTCGGCATTGCAAACTTAGCACTGGAGATTATCGCTCTACCAGTGCGCTAACGGGCCACCCCGGATCTATTTTCCAACTCGGTAACAAGTTTTCACTTGCAGTGAAGTAGTGTCGATGATCTCAGCAGTGGAGCAATGTTCCCGAGCAATACAATCTGTGTATCTTCCGTCGCGTCAGTCTCTTTGTTTAGCTGCCTCTGTAAATACATGTAGGTACAGCTACGGAATGTCGGTCTGCTATTGTTCAACTACAAAATCCCCCGTTCGCCAGTGCGTTTGGCGGTTGTCCCCTTAAAATGATAAGACTACAGGCCCACCAGTAATAATGTAGGCTACCTCCACTTCCTATATATATATATTATATATATTGAATTGTTCTTATATAGCGCTGAACCGGTTCAATCAACTGCTGGCCGAAAACGGGATCTCTGCTGAAGGCGCCAACTTGCTGCTTAACACGCACCGCCTAACGCCCACAGACACCTGCGCGATCCTGAACGCTCGAGGGGGAATAGGTGTTAGTGCTGCCTGGGTTTTGTCGTGTGGGACTTCACAGTAACATATACAGACCTGTGCACACTCAAAATGCTCATCAGTAGCAAACAAACCAAATTTCAGTAGTTTTTTTTTAAAAGAATTTTCAGTAGCAAGCTGTAACGACAGTTCAAGACATAACTCTGCTCACAAAGCACACAAACTGAAACACTACGAGGCAGTAGAATGGAAATTACAATCTATTCAAGCCAAGCTAAAACATCAACACTGTTTTTTTTTGTTTAACAAAACCTTTATTAGCAGAGTATCAAAATATACAAATTAGGACAATATTTTATTTAACAAAATGTATGGCTGGACAGATTAATAATGATTTTAACTTAACTTGGTTACATACTTTTCTATTTCCGGGTTGCCTTTTGAATAACTTGATTTCCAGCACTGTTGTGCCGTTCTCTTCTTTTTTGGTGACAGAGCTGGGTCAGATGAATCCTCTTCACTATCTCTTCTCACTCTTTTTTATCTTTCAAAGCTGGCTCCATAATTTTTTTTAATCACAAGTATGAAGTTGCAACCACACAAATGCTGAACGAACTAGAAACAAACGCGAGCTTCCGGTTCGAAAAACGTATTTTAAGCACAACTAGTCAAAAACATCTTAAAACAGAAAGAAAGTTTAAAAAAAAAATTTAAGTAAAAAGATCGGAATTTCGGAATTTTAATAAGTAATCCGTAGCTCCGTATTCTGCTCATGAAAATCGGAGAAAATACGGAAAATCCATAGATGTGCACAGGTCTGCATATAGCACAATCATAGCCCAATTCTATAATAATTCTTCACGGCAACCTCGACCTAACCATACAGTGCGCCCCTTGGCAGCAAAAGTAACCTTTTATAGACGTCATAAACTTGGGTCTGTGGTGATAGGGTTCTATAGGGAATGAGAACGTGAAGATATCCCTTGGCCAAAGCATTGCAGGACGTGGATCTGTTACTTCGCTCATGGAAGCCTCTCTGTCTCTCTCTCTATCTCTCTCTCTCCCTCCCTCTCTGTTTCTGCCTGGCTTTCTGTCTGTCTGTCTGTCTGTCTGTCTGTCTGTCTGTCTGTCTGTCTCTCTCTCTCTCTCTCTCTCTCTTGTGTGTGAGGAGAAAGGAGGAGATGGATGGGGAGGGGAAGAAAGGTAAGAGTATGTGTATTAAAATGCATTAATTTGCTTAGTGATTTGTTACCGTAGTTAGGGAATATGTTTGTTTTAAATTATTTTATGTTAATTATTGTGTTTGTTTTGCATTGTTTATTAAGGACTAGCTGTAAGACAGGTTCAAAGGACCTAATGCTATTATCCTATTAAAGGTTTCGACCTCTCTCTCTCTCTCTCTCTCTCTCTCTCTCTCTCTCTCTCTCTCTCTCTCTCTCTCTCTCTCTCCTGAATACATGAAATAATTCAATGTGCGATAAAACGGTTTCTATTTCTAGAACGTTGATGACTGATGACGGCTTATTCGGTATGGCCAAAGCTTAATAATAAGCACCGATATTTGGATGCCAAATTCGATAGCTGTGGTTTCGCGTGTTTGTGAGAAGATGCATCGTACTGCACTATCGATTACCAGGGTTAAATTGTTTATAATCTTCTCCCCCACTAAGCCCAACACCCCCTTTGGGGTGCCGGGGGTTTCAGTATAAATAGTATCCCCACTTTCTGGAAATTTAGTGCTTTAAATTCCCACTGTCGCTGTCTTTCTCATTTGCTCTTTCTCATTTGCTCTTTCTCATTCCTGCTCTTTTCTATCAATCTGCTATACTATCGTCTTCTTCGCTAGACCAGTCTCCTACCTTTTTTCTTGAAAACTCTTCCGGGACAAGACTCATTGTTTGTGTATGAGGTCTGTTGAATCAGTTTGGGAATATTGGACGCTTTCTGCCAGGTGGTCACTAGGGCTTCCTATGATGTTATTATTTAGCAATGTATGCATTTTATATGTATGTGTTTTGTTGATAATTTATAATGATGTTTGTATTCTATTTTGTTTTTGTAAACGGGGGTTCGATAAGTTGGGGTGAAGCCTCAGCCGTCCCCTGCGTGGGATGTCTTTATTGTAAAGTGACTAGCTGGTGGAGAGCTTTCGGTTTTACCACTAGGGTTGTTTCAGCAGATCTTTTATGCCGATCGGGGGTTGTCCGGTCCTGATTTGGCTCGGAAGAGGTCCGCTGGACCTAAAGCAATAATAATGTAATGTAATGTACTAAGCCCAACGTTGACATTTAAAGTATGTTCTGCTCAGTTGTGCGTTGTTTTCAGCCAGTTGTGTTCTATGTAATAATAATAATAATAATACAGGATGCTATGTACGCGCCTTTCCCCAAGGCTCAAAGCGCGGCGATCTATACCAACATACACGCTCACCTGTCTCATTTACCCTCACACACACCAAATACACATACATCACTCAAACAGGTGGTGTAAAGGCAGGGAGATCGCTATTAGAAGACGGAAGAAAATCAAATTTTTATTTTTGAAATTTTTATATTGACTGCGTCCTGTACCATTATTGAAGGGAGGGAGGAAACCGGAGTGCCCGGAGAAAACCCTCGGTGACCTCAATAGTCTCGTACCTAAGTCACATACGTTCGCCCCTTGCGGGAAACGAACCCGCGACCTTCGGCATAGGAAACCGGCGACTTATCCACTGCGCCACGAGGCCACCCATTCAAACACTCAGTTGTACCCTCAGTCTGGAAGAATTCCACAATCTGTCGTGTTCCAAAGTCTAGAAGCCCTTCTGAGTTCAATGATAATAGACCCGTTGCACTCACCAGTATTGCCATGGAATGCTTTGAGCGTATTGTCTTGGAAAAAAAACCTTGTTCATTGTACTGTATCAGCATCAGAAGCTTCTTCTAGTATGCCCGAAACTCAGACAATAATGCTTTTTGCCCTCCAGAAGTAGATGAATAGAGTCATGTGTTAAGGTGCCTCGAACGTTGAAATGTTACAACATCGCGCGCTTTTTATTATTAACAGCGGTATAGAACGTAGGGCTTGTTCTTGTAAAGCGCGCTTACAGCCTTAACTAGCTTCTCAGGGCGCTCTTTGCAAGCTGTTCTTCAATAGTCCTTGTTTTTTCCAGTTGATTCCTCGCACCGCTAGCGTGGAGAAATGTGTACGGTTGACATAGCTGACCCTTCTAAACAGAACATGCGGATTACAGGAATCTGACGCCTATAGGCTTAAATACGCGTGTCCATCCCATCCACCGAAGAGCATGGCGGGCCTCTATCCATGCACCACCTTCCAAAAGCGTTCAAAGGCTGATCGTCGATAATCCCCGTCGCTCCTCGCACTCTACGTTGAGAGGCTTTCAACGTCCACTGTTGGGCACGTGTGTGGATCCTTGACTTTCCTGACGAAGACAAAACAGATGTGTGAATGGAACCTGAGGCCTAATGGAATCCTGTCCACTAAATCACTTTCCTTTCCGTTCTCGGCGCTTCCTGCAGGAGGCAACGTGAGAGCGCAGTGCAATCAGCGCCCAGCGCATCATATAACATAAACCGTCATCTTGATTCCATACAATACGACCACCAGCACAGTAATAAGGTGGCTGTCATTTTGCATCGTGTTCCCTTTAATTTTGCTTCCCCCAGTTTTTGGTCAAAGGTCTCTGACATCCTGTGAGGTAGAAGAGCTGAGAAATGACGGTTGTACAGTTGATGAAATGAGAGAGAGAGAGAGAGAGGGAGAGCGAGAGAGAGAGGGAGAGAGAGAGAGAGAGAGAGAGAGAAAGAGTGAGAGAGAGAGAGTGAGTGAGTGAGAGAGAGAGAGAGAGAGTGAGAGAGAGAGAGAGAGAGTGAGTGAGAGAGAGAGAGAGTGAGAGAGAGAGAGAGAGAGAGAAATAGTGAGAGAGAGAGAAAGAGTGAGAGAGAGAGTGAGAGAGAGAGAGTGAGAGAGAGAGAGAGAGAGTGAGTGAGAGAGAGAGAGAGTGAGTGAGAGAGTGAGTGAGAGAGAGAGAGAGAGAGAAAGAGTGAGAGAGAGAGAGAGGGGGAGAGAGAGAGAGAGAGTGAGTGAGTGAGAGAGAGAGTGAGTGAGAGAGAGTGAGTGAGTGAGAGAGAGAGTGAGAGAGAGAGTGAGAGAGAGAGTGAGAGAGAGAGAGTGAGAGAGAGAGAGTGAGAGAGAGAGAGTGAGAGAGAGAAAGAGAGAGAGAGAAAGAGAGTGAGAGAGAAAGAAAGAGAGAGAGTGAGAGAGAGAAAGAGAGTGAGAGAGAGTGAGAGAGAGAGAGAGAGAGTGAGTTCTGCGCCCCTTTTACTTTTGGGCTAGTATTTATAAACTGAGGACTAGATTGGGCACGCTTGCATTTGAACCCACCCACTTTCAAGATCCTGACGCTCATGTTCTAAACCAGTGAGGGCCAGATAAATAAATATTTATATAAAAGTAAACGAAAAATACACGCACTCACACACACACACCTACATTCACACACAAACATACATACACACGTACATGTCACAGAAGTACACAAACACACACGTACACGCACACCTTGCAAGCACTATGTCTTCCCCACCCCTCAACACCCGACCCCCCCCCCCCCCCCATCCCTAGCTCGTACTGGATGGCACTGACTGCACTGTAGCACTGAAAAAGCAAACTACATAGGTGACGTTTATTATCCCCCACATCCGCCTTCAACTCATCCACCCCATCCCATCACCCACCCACCCGAAAAATAAACACTTTTTTTTTTTAAATGGGAACGTGCTGTCAGACCTTTGTAAGAAAGGAAGTCTTACATTGAAGAGGAAATGGGTGCTTGGAAGTTGGGGGGATCAGAAAACGCCTGCTTGTGTCGGTGCGTCGATTAGTGTCTGGGTCTGCTGACACGCACGCCGTTTCCCTAGCGTAGGGCGTAGGCCTCAGCAAGCTTTGCAACGTCGTGTGCAACATCGATCTCTTGAGTATCAAAGCCTTTTCTTGCTGTTTACAAAGGGGGTGTGTAGGGGTGGGAAATGCAATCTGTGTAGGAGAGATGAAAAGGAAAATTGATCGACAACTCACCAAGTTCATTAACAAAGCCACGAACGTCGTGTTTCGTTAATCTGTCTGTCTGTCGCTATGACTCTGTCTGTCTCTCTCTATCTCTCTATACCCCCCCCCCCTCTCCGTGGGGGTGCCGGGGGTTTCTGTATAAATAGTATCCCCACTTTCTGGAAATTTAGTGCTTTAAATTCCCACTGTCGCTGTCTTTCTCATTTATTCTTTCTCATTCCTGCTCTGTTCTATCAATCTGCTATACTATCTTCTTTTTCTTTAGACCAGTCATCTAACTTTTTTTTCTTGAAAACTCTTCTGGGACAAAACTTCTCATTTGTGTATGAGGTCTGTTATATCAGCTTGGGAATATTGACTCTCTGCCAAATAGTCACTGGGGCTTCCTATGATATTATTATTTAGCAATGTAGGCATTTTATATGAACGTTTTTTGTTGATATTTTATAATAATGTTTGTATTTTATTTTGTTTTTGTAAACGGGGGTTCGATAAATTAGATTACTGCCTCAGCTTTAGAATATATATATAGAATATAGCCTCAGCTGTGTGGGATGCCTTTATTGTAGTGACCGGCCGGTGGATTGCCTTCAGTGTTACCACTAAGGTTGTTTCAGCAGATCTTTTATGTGGGTCAGGGGTGAGTCCTCTTTCAGCGAAGTTGTGGTCTTGTTTTGTGGTCCTGATTCGTCTATTTGCAGTCAGCTGGACACTGTAAACAATGAATAACTCTCTCTCTCTCTCTCTCTCTCTCTCTCTCTCTCTCTCTCTCTCTCTCTCTCTCTCTCTCTCTCTCTCTCTCTCTCTCTCTCTCTCTCTCTCTCTCTCCCTCTCTCCGGTCTTTCTAGCGCTGTCTCTGCCATAGGTCAGGTGGTAAGGTTAGCCATTCGAACGTAAAATCTGTATCCTATGAAGCGGCTCAATGTTTTCTCTCTCTGCAAAGTGTCAGATTAATTTTTTTCAAGGATTTGATATTTTGAGACTCGCCTAAATCCCATTTGCTGCAAAATTCCTTCACGCCTTGTTAATTTCTTAGTGTCAGAAAAGGGGGTGTACAAATACTGGGTCAGTGATTATATTGTTTATTTGGGCAGAAAGCCGACACGACTGCGATACTTCATGTTTAATTTCCTGAAAATAGCTTTCCACGACCTCTTCGGTATTAAATAATTTGCTGTAACAGTGGCAAATAATGGGTCTGTTAGTCTTGGTATAATTTGGTCCTCAACAGTTACGTCGGATTCGATGTCGGCCCTTAGTCGCACAAATAGCTATTAAATAATAAAATGACCTTTAGTGGAAGAGATAAAAGCACAAAAAATGGAAGCAAATGGTTTGACCCTCTGAATCACACATTCTATAATTTACCAATAATTGTTTTCCCAGATATTCTCATGGTGACCATTCATATTAATCTTCCTAGTTAACGTCGTTACCCAGGCTGTTTTTTTCTAGGTTCTGGAAGTTAGCAAATATAATTTTATACTTGCCTTGAAGTATTTATCAATAAAGTTTTCCCCAACTGTATATTAAACATGTACTCAACACCTCCTAATTTAAAAAAAAGTTGTATTGTAAAAGCGCGCTTTTCAATTCAAAGAGAGCCTCAAGACGCTGGACACGGAAATTTAACGTGAACATTTTGTTTTGGCTGAAGGTAGGATCGAACCCAGATTGCCCAAGACCAATGCACACAAGGCTTGCGCCATGCTCCACTGGACCACACAAAATAGTTCTGGTAGGCCTCTCTCTGTTCGGTACTATACTATGTAAGGGAGGAGACATCAAAGGCTCAGCTCCGCTGTTTGAGACAGTGTCCAGATCAGCTGCTTAGCAAACAACACGGTGCAGATTACTACTAGTTGAATAAAAAGTGCGTTTTAATAATTCTTCTGGTACAAGATTTTTATGCCGAATCCGTAGTCTCTTGTGGGGGTTAGTGGTGTCGTTTTGTTTGTTTGTTTGTTTGTTTGTTTGTTTGTGGGGTATAGGAAGAGAGAGAGGGAGAGAGAGAGAGAGAGAGAGAGAGAGAGAGAGAGAGAGAGAGGAGGGGGGGGGGATTTGGATTCGACTGGTCTTTGCAGGACACTGTCCAGCTTCCTCTAGGGGACAGAAACTGACTGACTTTACATCAAGTCGTCCGTTGGAAGGATTGAATTGAGGGAATGTTGAGTAGTCAGCAACGTAACCGCGGAATTCCGAAAAAAAACTTACGCTTAGTTAATCCAGAGCATATGAGCGACCCGACCATTATCACCTTGAATATTGCAGTCATGCAAAACTTAAAATTGCGAAATAACTTTAGTAGAAGTCTAATCGTTTACGTTGGTGTTTATTTTATATTACGATATGTATTGGTAATAACGTCTATCACATCTATGATACTAGACCAATAAAACATAAATATCCTATCCTATCCTATCCTATCCTGTCCGGTAACCCGGAGGTCGTAGGGGCACCACAGATGATCGTTTAACCAGCATACTCCATCTTTCTCTGTCCTCAGCAGCCCTGATGGCTTCGCTCAGTGTCAAACCAGTCCATCCTCGACCTGACGCACAATCAGCCTCATCAGCCATCCCAGCAAGGTCCTCCTGAAAATAATACTCAACAGGTTGAAACCCCAAGCTGAACAAATCATATCTGAAGAACAAGGAGGATTCAGGGCAGGGCGAAGTACCATTGAACAGATTTTCAACCTACAGCACCAACAACATCTATATCATGTGTTAATAGACTTCAAGAAGGCCTTTGACCGAGTCTGGCATGCAGCTCTATGGGCAACAATGAAAGTATACAACATCAGCCCTAGAATTATGGAAGTCATCAAAAGCCTGTATGACAAGGCTACCAGTGCAGTCCTCCACAACAGCGCCATCGGGAACTGGTTCAGAACAACAATCGGTGTGCGTCAAGGATGCCTACTCTCTCCAACACTCTTCAACATATTCTTAGAGCGCATCATGTCAGATGCTCTTGCAGATCATGAAGGCACAGTCAGCATAAGGGGTAGAGCAATCTCCAATCTTCGTTTTGCGGATGACATTGATGGATTGGCTGGAGAGGAACAAGAACTTGAACAGCTGGTACAGAGGCTTGACACCACCTCCAGAGCTTATGGAATGGAAATAAGTGCAGAGAAGACCAAAATGATGACCAACAACATCAATGGCATCAATACGGACATCAAAATCCAAGGCCAATCCCTCAACACGGTGCATAGCTTCAAATATTTAGGAGCCATTGTATCAGACAATGGGTCATGACAGGAAGTCCTACTCCAGGATCGCACAAACAACTGCTGCCCCGACAAGGTTGAAGCCCATTTGGAAAGACAGGACCATCAGTCTACATTCCAAAGTAAGACTGTTGCGCTCTCTTGTCATCTCCATCTTCCTATATGCTTGCGAAGCATGGACCCTCACAGCAGATCTACAACGAAGAATACAAAGCATGGAGATGAGGTGCTACAGAAGACTTCTGGGCATTTCCTATACCCAACACATCACCAACGATGAAGTCCGACAGACCATCACACAAGCCATTGGACAACACGATGACCTGCTCACAGTGATGAAAAAACGGAAACTCCGATGGTATGGCCACGTCAGCAGATAATCAGGCCTTGCAGAGACTATTCTGCAGGGCACGGTGCAAGGAGATAGAGGAAGAGGGAGACCGAAAGAAGTGGGAGGACAACATTCGAGAATGGACTGGTTTGACACTGATCGAAGCCATCAGGGCTGCTGAGGACAGAGAAAGATGGAGTATGCTGGTTAAACGATCATCTGTGGTGCCCCTACGACCTCCGGGTTACGGGACAGGATAGGATAGGATAGGATATTATTTATTTATTTATTTATTTATTTATTTATTTTTAATATTTATTATTATGATTATTATGATGATGATGATAATGATGATGATGATGATGATGATGATGATGATGATTATTATTAGTAGTAGTAGTCGTAATAGTATTATTTATTTATTTATTTATTTATTTATTTATTTATTTATTTATTTATTTATTTATTTACATTTTAATTATTATTATTCGCTTAGCCATCGACAATTGATAGTGAAACCCTTCAAAGAATTATCAACGCTTTCGATGCAATGATTATGGCCACATCATCGTCCTCCTCACAAATTCAGTATCGCAGTGACCCTGTTCCTCGTGTAGTCTTGGTTCAAATAAAATATTGCCAGCGAATGTATTTCAACAAATCATCACGAGACTTGGAGCATTTTGACGGATGGTAAGTGCTCATCATGACGCCATTAATGTCGTTCTTTTTTTCCGGAAGTTTGAATAATGTCATTTTGACGAAATCAAAATGCTTTTCAGAAGATGCTGGCATTTGATTACTTTGATCACGGATTGCGGGAGTTAAGGGGAGGGGAGGGAGGAGGTTGGGACGTAGAGGAGGTTAGATGGAATGGTTATATAATAAATGCAGATATAAGTGATTTGGCCTTGGGACGGTAGGAGCAAGTTGTTGCAGTGCGATTAGAACAGTTTAATGATGCAGACGAAGGCTTTCGTAAACATCCGCTTGACCCGGAAGTAGAATGTCTCGCTTTGCAAAGACGTTGATGAGATGGACACGATCTTGGGTCCGATAAATAAACGTTCTACGTCATCGTTTTAATGCACAGTGGGACTCCAGACATGGAAGAAGTCGGCTTTCCGGGAAAATGCCCTCTCTGATGTCCTTGCCTGCGTCCCTCTGCTAATATAATTATTTAACTCCCAGATGATGGCACGGGCAGTTTAGTAGGTTGACCCGTTAGTTATTTACATTATTGTCTTGATTTGTGCCTTGGGAGATCGCGGTTAAGTGTGCATTTCATTATTATGATATTATGTAACCCTTCGGGTAAAATTATAGAATACGTCATCAGTAGTATACATCTAATGTCCCAATAAATGCGTCAGTTGTACTGCGCCGTAAACGTTGTACACCAATTGTCACTCTCTGCCTCACGTCTTTCTCCTCACAAACACCTTTATGACGTAACATTTCATTTAGTTCTAAAATATGATTTAAGAGAAGACCGCGTATATATAATTATAGCACTTATTATTATTATTATTATTATTATTATTATTATTATTATTATTATTATTATTATCATCATGATGATGGTGGTGGTGATGATGATGATGATGATGATGATGATGATGATGATGATGATGATGACGACGACGATTATAATAATAATAATAATAATAATAATAATAATAATAATAATAATAATAATAATAATAATAATTATTATTATTATTATTATTATTATTATTATTATTATTATTATTATTATTATTATTATTATTTATTGTTGTTTCGTGGTGTCCTATGGGCTATATACATTACTTAATAACAAATACATTCTGAAGTCTCTCTCTCTCTCACTCCCTCACTCTCTATGTCCTCTCTCAACCCTTCCCTCCACGCACCTCCCAAGAAAAAGTCACACTCAAACCTTCCGTGCAATGAAAGGTTGATATTATTATTAACGGCCTTTGTTTGATGGGGTGCGCTTGTTATATGTTTCTGCGACTAAGATGCCATATGATCTGGCTGCCGCCACGTCATCGGGCCATATCCGTAATCAAGTGCGAAGTGGATCATCAAAATGGAGGGCGTGTTCTTTCTAAGAAGATGTTTTTAAAAAAGTTACCCTTATGATGATGATGAAGATGCTGCTGCTGCTGATGATGATGATGTAGACTTGTGGGGCGCAGATTTCTATATCACATGCGCTCAATGCGCGCACTTTTAGTGCCCCAGCCATCAGGGGGAAAAATGCTACTGGAAAATGTTTTCAGTCCCTTTCTGAAGTTTTCCAAGGAGGAGCTCTGCTTTGGGTCGACTGGAAGGGAATTCCAGAGATGGGGTGCAGCAGTTGTGAGAGAGCGCTCTCCTAGAATCTTGTTGTTTATGTTGCCTGTGCGGACACTGGGAAGCTCAAGCAGGCAAGGAATTTCAAAACGAAGTCTACGTTAAGGTTGATGACAGGCAATCAGCTTAGTGAGGCAAGGAGGAGCACAGCTGTTGATGCACTGATTGACCAAAGTCAAGATTTTGTAGTCCAGCTTTTTTGGCAACCAATGGAGGGAGTAATGTGTTCGCATTTTTTTTCCCGCAGTACAGTTCGAGCAGCTGTATTCTGAACATGCTGCAGTCTCTGAAGTTGGTTTTTCGGTACCCCATTACCCCTCCTCCCAGAGACAGCCATTGCAATAATTTAGTCTGGAGAGGATAAGAGTAACCGCCACGGAATGTGTTGTCTTCTGGTTAATCATGGGACGCAGTCTACCAAGCCTTCTGATGTAGCAATAACATATCCTAACAATGGAACCGATGTGACCTAATTACGTCAAATAAATGTCGATGAAAAGATCGAGGTTCCGCACTGATTCGGATGGTTTTATACAAGCCTGTCCAATGAAGATATAGTCAAGGGTCACATATTCAAGGTCGTTTTTCATCCACATACTACGACTTCAGTCTTTTGGGGATGGACTTTGAGTTTATTTGTCGACATCCACACCTTTATTTCTTCACAACATCACTCTACCTCTCTGAACGTCTCTCGAACTGAGTCTTCATCAGGTTTAAAAGACTTATAAGGTCTGTATCATCAGCAAACATTATTCTGTTGAGACCATATCTTTCGATGACTGAGCCAAGGTCATATATATATATTTATAAATTTATATACAGAACAAAAAGGGCCCCCAAACAGTAGCTTGAGGTACACCGCATTGTAAATCCATCTCGGAAAAAGAGGGTAGCTGACCAAGACATACTGGATCCTGTTGTTCAGATACGAGACAAACCACTCAAGAGCCAGACCAGAAAATGTCCACTGGAGAGACGATCAAGCATCACATTATGGTCGAGAGTGTCAAAGACTGCACTCAAATCAGGGAGGACGCAGAGGGTCAGATTACCAGCATCAGCAGTACACACAAGATCATTGACCAGACGCATCAATGATGTTTCACATCTGTGATTGGCCCGATATAAAGACTGAAATTTCTCCATGAGCTGATTTCCACCCAAGTGGCTGACAAGCTGCTGCGCAACAACACGCTCTAACAACTTGGATACATAGGGCAAATTGGAAACTTTACAGTCACTGGCATCAAGATTGTGCTTTTTCGACAACGGAGAAATGACAGCTCTTGTGAAAGGTAGAGGCACCACAGCCTGATCTATACACTTGTTGATAATTATTATCAGAACAGGCAAAAGTATATTATATATACACACACATAACAAAAAACGATGACATGCTCACAGTGATGAAGGAACGGAAACTCCGATGGTATGGCCACGTCACTGCACCAAAGCAGCAGGCCTTGCAAGGACAATCCTGAAAGGCACGGTGCAAGGAGACAGAAGAAGAGGAAACTGGTCTGTAGTTTTTTTTACGACAACGGCGAAATGACA